>JAWNNI010000074.1:0-660000 GCA_035043065.1 Hirtodrosophila confusa
GTATATGTATATGTATATGTATATGTATATGTATATGTATATGTATATGTATATGCATATGTATATGTATATGTATATGTATATGTATATGTATATGTATATGTATATGTATATGTATATGTATATGTATATGTATATGTATATGTATATGTATATGTATATGTATATGTATATGTATATGTATATGTATATGTATATGTATATGTATATGTATATGTATATGTATATGTATATGTATATGTATATGTATATGTATATGTATATGTATATGTATATGTATATGTATATGTATATGTATATGTATATGTATATGTATATGTATATGTATATGTATATGTATATGTATATGTATATGTATATGTATATGTATATGTATGTATATGTATATGTATATGTATATGTATATGTATATGTATATGTATATGTATATGTATATGTATATGTATATGTATATGTATATGTATATGTATATGTATATGTATATGTATATGTATATGTATATGTATATGTATATGTATATGTATATGTATATGTATATGTATATGTATATGTATATGTATATGTATATGTATATGTATATGTATATGTATATGTATATGTATATGTATATGTATATGTATATGTATATGTATATGTATATGTATATGTATATGTATATGTATATGTATATGTATATGTATATGTATATGTATATGTATATGTATATGTATATGTATATGTATATGTATATGTATATGTATATGTATATGTATATGTATATGTATATGTATATGTATATGTATATGTATATGTATATGTATATGTATATGTATATGTATATGTATATGTATATGTATATGTATATGTATATGTATATGTATATGTATATGTATATGTATATGTATATGTATATGTATATGTATATGTATATGTATATGTATATGTATATGTATATGTATATGTATATGTATATGTATATGTATATGTATATGTATATGTATATGTATATGTATATGTATATGTATATGTATATGTATATGTATATGTATATGTATATGTATATGTATATGTATATGTATATGTATATGTATATGTATATGTATATGTATATGTATATGTATATGTATATGTATATGTATATGTATATGTATATGTATATGTATATGTATATGTATATGTATATGTATATGTATATGTATATGTATATGTATATGTATATGTATATGTATATGGAAGTATGTGTATGTGTATGTGTATATTTATACTAAATAAACAATATTAATTTATTATGATGTCAATCAATATTAAATATACGAGCAGGTTATTTTTAACTAAGGTTTTTGAGTAGGGGTTAAATAATGCCAATTTAGCAATCTCAATTAAATGGATCAATACATAAATTTGATCGTATGCTGTCCACTATTGCTTTATTGAACTTGTCTGCTGAATACATGATTTAAAGGATCTACATTAATGCATTAACTATACCTCGAGAGTCCTAAAGTATTCATGATTATGTTTGTTTCAGATGGCATCATCCTTCACAAGAAATCAAGCTATGGATTTAAATAAAATGAAAGAGCTTAGTTCCTCGGGACAATTGCTCAGTACTTTGCGTCGTCCTGTAACAGTAATTAAAAAGAGATCAGGTCCATTAGATGGTATGCTTGATGAGCTTAATCGAATTGAAGAGGCTAATGCTCCGAAATCGGAGGATATATCCACCATAAATTCTAAGCAAACTGACAAACAGTCCTCTGAATACTCCGAAAGCGAAAGGGCAAGTACTTCCACAAGGAGCTTGGGGAGAATATCACCCTCGGCATCCGGACGACGGCGTTGCCATACCAAGGAAAAGGAAAAGAAACGGGAACGTTGGCTATTAACTCGAAAGACATGGAGGTATATGACCGATGCTGGTCGTAAATTGTTGCCCGATGGTATGCAGCATGGAGTAGAAAATATATCCCATATCGAGGCGCAGTTTCAGCGGGTGTGTGCTTCCGAACCGCGATTTATATTATGGCGTCGGAAATCTTCGTTTCCAGGAGCCACAAGAGGCTCTAGGAAACGGCTGAAGCTACTTTCGCGACATCGAAACAATTATGGGGCTCACTCTCAGCTGAAAGATCAAGAGGTAAACGAGAGTGTTGATCAAGCTATTGAAATCTTACAAACCTATTTGAAAATTCGTGATGCGTACAAAACTACGGCCCTACTTGGAACCAAAACAGTTCGACCTGACCAAACCGCTTCACCCAGTTCTCGACGCCCTGTTGATAAGAACAGATTAACATTTAATAAGCTATCAAGTTCCGAATGTGATTCCAGTGGGCAGAATTGTGAGGCTGAGCTTTTAGAGCGCCTACAAATATTAAACAAAAGTTCCTCGCTCGGCGGCATACAAATAGATTGTGTAACACCCGCAACTCTTGAAGATAAAGCACTTCTAAAGAAAATATATAATTTATTAAAGAAACAGCAGCTACATCGCATTTTACATTCCTCCGAGCCAACAAAATCAAATCTACGGCGTGCTGGCTCCTTTTCGAGCTTATTCAATTATAGTAGTAGCTACGAAGGCAGCCCAGCGGAAAACTGTAGTTTTAAAGATCCTAAAAAGAGCATTGTAAATAATCGGGAAACACCCACACCAAAATGCCAAGCCACTGAAACGGTTAAGTTAGATGCAGCAAAACGTCAAAGAAGGCCCCCAGAATCACTTGAACTTAACCATGGTACAAGTTTGCAGACTAATGCGAATCAATCTAATAAGAAACATGTACATGTACCACGTGAGAAGAGCTTGAATTCATGTGGAACCCAAACAAGTTTTATTCAATTGTGCGAATTAAAATATTTAGCGGAACAATATGAACTGATGCTTGAAAGCAACTTTGCGGCATCGGAGGAGGAGACTGACAAACACAATTCAGTGGTGAGTAGTTCACATCCAAATCGTAGGAAGAGTTCTATCGATAACGAGGATGTCTCCCAATCCGTGAGCGATACGATAAAACGCTATTTGAGAATGGCTAGAAAGAAAAGTGTAAACGACGGGGATGCAAATCGTTTTAAATCAGTTAATTATGATAGGAACTTACGAAACATTAAAGCAAAAGGTGAAATAAATCCTCCCGGAATGGATGAGGATAACAACAAAGCTGTACAAACATTAGACGCCTGGGCTCTTGTTGCATTAGATTTCATACGCGGCAACGAGAGCTCAAGGAACTTGGAAAACGCTCATATTGCTTGGCAGAAGGACCTGGATGAACGATTACGTAAGAAGATGGAATGGGATAAGAGCTGTCTGGCGCAGGGTAGAAACAACGAAAACGCCCTCCAATCTAGGAAGCACACACCTTCAGCATGTATATCTGCTCCAACGTCACCCACAAGTATGGTTCATCATCCAAAGGAGAAAAGTGGAAGAACTGCCAGCGCTTTACTCTCGTCAAGTTCGCAGTTTCTTTCCAACTTTTGGCATCCAAACTCGAGCGATCCTTCAAGTACTCAGAGCCTAAAAAGTGGAAACATAAATGAAACATATATAAGTAAGTACAGGTACATACACACATACCTATATGAATGTACAAACTAAGGCGTATATGCGTGGTATGTTAACTATTTATTTCCCACATTCCTGATAGACACCCGTAGCCTAAAAAATAAATTTGATACACTATTTTTCACTTATGGCACCGAAAGTTCGTTTCTTCCTTAATTAATTAATTTCTGAAATTTTCACCATGAGCCCTACACTGCAAAACGTGTTTGACAGCAGACAAGTTCACTAAGAAAGCACCTAAGAAATTTGATTTATTGATATGCCTTGCACAGCATTAAATATATTTCTTACACATACATAGCTGGCATAAGAAGAAATGTACACATATGTATATGTATATACAATCCACAAATATGCATGTACATATATGTATATATATATATATATAAATACTAATTAGAATAACATTGTCGAAACCCTAACCATTATAAATTCATTATTCAACATTTTATTCTTTGTACACCATCTTAATTCTTATATAATTTAATTGCAGGTCCTAAAAATGAAACTACAAATATGCAAAAATCAAAATCATTATCTAATGTTGGCCAGTTTGTTTCAAGAAAAATTTGGGGAAGTCGGTCAAAGGGTCAGAATAGACAAAATTATAATCAGGACTTTGTCTTACATCCTCAAAAATGGGCTCCTTCGGTAAGAAATGAAAATGTTCCATATTATTGGTTTTTATTTGTAACAAGCTAGAATTGCCCAGCGTCACCGGACAATGAGTTTGAAGCCAATGCACTCTTCCATCTATCTAGTATAAACTATATATATATATAGTTAATTGTGATATTAATTTTAAAAAAAACTGTCTGACTGACTTATTGGCGACACACGGGCAGGACAAATGGTAGAGCTAGAAACTTGAAAATTTTACAGTAGTCACTCTGAAATTATTTTGTGAAAAATATCTCAGGAAGTGGGTGAAAACTTCATCCGAAAATTGTATTTTCCGGAAGGGAAAATAGTATATTGGGCTTGCGAAATGTCTGTCTGTCCGTCTGTCCATATGAACGCAATTTGTTTGCCTTTATCTTTAAGCTAGAGCAACCAAACTTGGTACACATGTTGGTGTATACTCTCAATTTATGAAGTGTCGAGATCGTTCTTACTTGTTATTTATCACATCGGCCTCTATAATTCTTGGTAACTTCTGTTTAACTTTACTGGGAGTAACATAAATTACTATGTGAAGGCGTATTCCACATAACAAAAATTAACTTTATGTAATAGACTTAGGTCGGGGTGTACGTATATACATATACTAGCTGATAAAACGCCAGCGTTGCCCGTCAAAATAATTACATAGATTAAAATGCATTATGTTGAATTTGACTACTTTCGTCTGTAATTCTTTAGTATAGGCCCCATATAAATATTGCATCAAAAATGCAAGATTCCAGGCTTCTAGCTTCTTCCGTTTGAGCTGCCCAAAAGTCGCCAGTTAGTCAGTCAGGCAGTCCGGTTGTGCTCTTTCTATATGTATATAGATGTATGTATATTGAAGAAGATGTACGTCGCAAAAACAGTAATTATTCTGGCCATAGGCAAAGCTTACAAAATTGTCCCTATTATAAAAGCGTACATGCTTCATTATACAACACATTAGGTTCATACTATCTTGGGATTGCTCCACCATGCCCAAAACTAATATTTGATATTATAATTTTGTGCTTAGGATAACTGTACATGGATTTCTGAACAAGGCCAAGTCTTACAATTAACGGATACATCTCTAGAAAAACTGTCCGATATCGAAGCAGAGATACTCATGCATATTGCTATTGAAAAAATTAAGGAACTTAATATTGGAATAAATATAGGTAAGTTTATGGTATTTTTGCATATTAATGATTTATGAATTCTCAAAATAAGCTTTGCTGCAACCATTAATAGCATATACAACTCTTTAGTTTTGAAAATCCCCCTTGCAAAGGAGCCTTTTTTTGCTCAGTATCAACAGTCGAGTCGATCATGATAGAGAGCATCCAAATCGATCGTATAATACACCGAAGTTATGCAAGAATCTAATTTGCGTACTGCCGAGCAGATGGAAGCAGCCGCGCAGAGGCTCTGCCTTGCTTGCGCTGCCGCTGAACTGCTTTGTGCACTTTTCTAAATGTTTGTCTGTACGTAAGTACGAAGATTTAATTGGGAATCTCAGACCTGGACGCTGGCTGTCCTGAAATAATATTATTTTTTGCATAGTAAATGCAACTCGCAATTTTAATTTTGACATTGTGGTGTTTTTATTTTTATCAAGATCTTTAGAGTTGGTCGCACCATAGAAGTACGTCTTCAGACGAGTGTCCTCGACTTCGAGATACCCTGAACCAAGCTTTTTAATCCCTAATCACATCTTCGTACTCACACGTACTACATACGAAAAATAGTTTCGTGAATAACTTCTGTTACAGAAACAAGGTCAAAAATCCGTCAAAGGTCAAAACAATCCGTTCCATATTTCATTCCTCAGCAAGGGTATTATCGATGGCTTAAAACATTACACTTTGCAGAGCTATTAAAGAAATTTGCCTTTTCGAAACTAAGTACATAATACAGTTCGATTTTAAAATTTGTGCTTTGTTGATCGCTTACCAATATCATTTTGAATAGAAAAGGAATCCGTTAATGCGTAAACAGCCAAGCTTCCAAGTAATTTTGATATGATGTACATGTTTTAATCTATTTCATAATATATTTAGATTTGGAAAGAAAGTCTCAGAAAAGACGAGTTATATCAAAAAAACGAGCTTTTACCACTAGCTTTTTTGATATTGGAAAAAAAGATGAGCACAGTAAGCATTACTTTGTTGTTGTTGTATCATTAACTATAGTAATCACATCTCATCGTAATTGTCATGTAAATTATTTTGGTTCAACCCTCATGGCTACTTTAGTACGTCCTCATCATAGCACTCATGGTAGTGTGACATACATTAACCAGGATGTCGCCTGTTCATGAAATTCGTTTCGTGTCTCCTTCAGATTGCACTCATTTACGTATAGCAGCTCGTACTACTAATCGGAACCGCCCACATTCTCAATGCTCATTTTCATTTAATCTGGACAAGCTTTAATTCATTTTTTAACGACTAATTCGGGCTGTGACCTGTAAAAATAATGTAACTCATTGATACTATTTAATAGACTTATTTGAGCAAATGTAATACACTTTGATTTTATGTATGTTTAATTAAATAAGATGGGCGTGATATTTTATTTGGGACATCTTTGGAATATTGCTTATCAAGAGACAGAAAGCGGGACGGAGATGTCGAACCCGGATTTAAACTTTCATTGGCGTCAGTATTTCGAAGTAGTGACAGCAACAGTAGTCGAGTTGGAAAACTAAATGATAATGTACGTATGTATTTTCTATATATTTTACTAAAGTCTTTATGGCTTTCAGGCTGAAAAAACTTTATTTCGAAAAACCTACTATGTGAATGTTAATATCCGTATGCATACAAGCAGTTCTGTTAGCAATACGGCCTTGCTCGCACTTCCCAATTCTATTTGTTTTTAAATTCAACTAACCAGATTGACAATGTTAATATTAATTTAAAAGCCGTCGTCCCCTTGCTAAGTTGATCATTTCTACGATGCAGGAGGATATCCCGTTCATTATATTTCTTGGTACATTGTATCTTCTGGCGTGCTGTCCAGCGGGCATTTTGTCAGCTCTAATGACAATTCCCTGATTATCCGACGGCATTCGGTCTATTGCCGTTTTAAACAAAGTCTATTCGTTTTGCTGATGAACATAATCTTTTAAGACTGCAATTATTTATCGTCGTATGTTTGGAGCAATAGAACGTTCTTTAATTACACCATTGAAAATTCTAAGAAAATAAATATGCAAAAACTGAAGAACTATCTGCAAATGGCAAAAACGATGCTGTGGTAAACCTGAGCTTGAATTTGGATATAAAACAAAATATCAAGTTAAAAATCTTGAAAACCGTGAAACTTTCGTTAATTTATTGCCATTTGCATAGTTCAATCCTAGTGTTTCATTGATGAACTTGAGTGCCTTGCAATGCTCAAAAACTTTGATCAACTTTGATAAACCAATGGTCACTGATTTGTATAACCATAATCCACTTGACTATCATAGTTAAATGCAGCACGATTGAAATTTATACGTGCTTGATTATCAGTGATCCTTGCTTCTCGTAATCGAGAAAGTGACCGCGTACTGCGATCTCGGTGATCTTGTCCTTGCTGTGTGCGCTCTACATCAGTTTCTTCTGCTTTGCCCGCAACATGCCTCCTAGACTACAATTTCTTGGTATGATTCTTAAAAATAAAAATAAATTTCAATATGCACATACATATACATCACAAACGAAGCCAAACGATTTGTTCAAAGTAAAGAGAAACACAAAATGGTAAGAAAAAACTCACTCCAATAAATGCGCTTCGGTTAGCAAAAATTCGAAACTGAACTGTATGCTGTAAGCTTTAGCTTTAAACTGAATTTATTTTTATATTTTTCTTATTTCCGTGTACAAACAGATTTGAAAGGAAAAGCTTACTAAGTTTGGTTTATATATATAGAGCAAAGTGGCAAAGAAGTTTTTGTTAAATTAAATCAAATTCTTTGCTTAGATACTCCCCCCCACACCCCTCAATTCTATAAAAGCGTTTTATACCAACATCTTTAAAGATATAGCTTTGGGATTTTGCATGCATTACACTTTGGTCACTCTTTATTTATTGTCTAAATTTCAACACGAAAGTTATTCAACAAACAAGATTCAGTGCTGCAGGGCGGGGGAAAGAAGAAGCGAAGCTACCACCTAAAATGCCTCGCTAGAACTGTTGCTTGCATGTGTATGTGTGTATGTGTTCGAAGATTTGTTTGGAAGTTATAGACCTGGGGATAGTTTCATAGTCGGGTATACTCGACTAGAACATTCTTACTTGTTTATGACAAAGTTTTATATATATAGAAGATATAATCACTTATTATTTATAACAGGTGCGATCGTGCGAGAGTTTGCCAACTAAATCCTTGGAATATGGATGTAATAGTCCTTCAGAGCGCGGCCCCCCAGCTGACTACTTTACAAACCATCAAAAATCGTCATTAATATCAACACAAATGTCACGCAGTCAGTTCGACATGAGAAATGTTGAAATGGATCTCGACCGAATATTATACGAAGAATCAAGGCCTACCTTCAAATTAAATGTACCTATGTTTGTTATAATTTGTATAGAATATTTGGAGGAACAGGGACTTCAAAAAGTTGGCCTTTTTCGCGTTAGTACATCTAAGAAACGAGTAAAACAAGTGAGTCGCATATAACTTTCCACTAAATAAAACCCAGTAAATATTTTATCTTAGCATGTTTTCGGATAAGCATTTCCCGATGGATTGAGAACTTGGGTGAAGAAAACAGGTTCTTAATTAAATTCTAAAAAACAGTGTTATTGATTACACAGTTGTTATTCATTTTTGGGGTGTACCGGAACCTACATGCACAATTTCCACTCTCCTGTTCTTGTAGTCTCCAAGATCGACGCCTTCATACTGACGGACGACCGGACAGACCCTTTGGACAGATAAGGCTTTATTGATTCTGATGCTGATATATATACTTTATAGGGTCGGACAGTTGAAGTGCTTTATGACCCTTATGTTCGAATCTCTGCAATATCCCACTCGATTTCCATATAGATCAGGTGCATTGTAAGTTTCCATGAACATGAGAAAATTAAAAGTTCTACCAGTAATTGGACGGTAACGTTGCCAGGAACAAAAGGAATAGGATAGTTATAAGTAATCCAATCAAATTAAACTATATCTTATTTTCCAGCTTCGCGATGATTTTGATAAAAAATCGAACATGAGCATTCCTGATAATACATGCCCGCATGATGTGGCTACTTTGCTCAAAGAATTTTTACGGGACCTACCTGAGCCCCTACTATGCAAAAGATTGTATACATCATTTCTGGAAACTCAACGTAAGACTAACATATCAAAATGATTACATTTTAAATAAGTTATAATTTCAGGGATTCGGAATCGACGATTACAACTCGAAGCCATATCTCATCTAATAAAATTGTTACCAATTCCACATAGAGATACGTTGTATATTTTACTTAAGTTTCTTGGTAACGTAGCTGCTCATAGTGATGACATATGCTCCAGAGATGGAACTATTCAGATGAGTGGGAATAAGATGGACAGCAACAATTTATCCACAGTATTTGCCCCAAACATTTTACGTGATGATAAAGAGCAGGGAAATATGCTTGACGCAATAAATGTCATAAGGTAAATTTGTTTAATGTCTATATACGTATATAAAGCTCTTTAACCTGGCTGGCTGACTGATTGGCGACTCAGAGGCAAGCCAGATGGTAGAAGCTGATTTTGGAAAATCCGTCGATGGTAACAGTTTTCCACCAATTTCCCAAAATCGGTTAAATAATGTTCAATTTTTTTTTTTATAGATCTTTGAAAATAAGTATGAAGCCAATTGGTTGGTAAACAAAAAAGTTACATACAAAGGTTTTTTGCGATTTTCCACGTTTGTAGGTGGAATTTTCTATAATCCCGTCTTGGTCATCACTTTCATCATACATGAAATTACCTATAGATTACTCAGATTACATAAAAGTGATGTTCTGAGTAAGGAAATAGAAGTAGCATTACATACATATTTGATGATAAAGGTTGTTATAATTTGAACATAAGTTTCGAAAAGGGTTATCGATAGCATAATTAGTATTACAAGTTTGAAGAGAAAGAGGAAGAACGTTTCTAGAAATTCTGATCGGAACTGCAAAACTAATTTGGCTGATTAACTGATAAGAATAAATTTCCCCATTGTGTAAAGTGTAAACGATAAGAAGGCAAGCGAGTATTAAGAGCTCGGAGTACAAAGAGCAAAAATTGTTTTAGTACCGATTCTATGCTCTCCTGATGAAACTTGTATTGGGGTGTCCCAAATACAAGACCCATATTCAAGAATAGCAGCACAACCACAACTAAAATGCCTTGCTTGCGGTGTCGCTTATGTGTGTGAGTCTTTGTGTATGTGTAAGTGGACGAAGATGTGCTTGGAAGTTTTAGACCTGGGTACAGGGAGTTTTGTAGTCGGGTATACTCGACTATAGCATTCGTACTTGTTTAATAACTAAATATCAATTTTTTGGATACAATGATCATTTTGAAAGCGGTTTCATTTTGAGATTTATTTCTATTAAAAAAAGTTTTTGGGGCTTGTGGATTGTTATCTATCCGTCGGTATAAGCACAATCTCATTCGTGTTCAGATCTACGAAAGTTTAGTAAAAGTATTTAAAAGACGTAAAACCTTTGATAATTTTATCTTTCTTTGCAGAATTATGATTGATCACTGTGAAGAAATCTTTAAAGTTCCTGGCGAAATTATTGACGTACTTTATTCTCATATGTTGGATACGTGTCCAGAAAAACTTCATTCTCTAATCACGAGCAAAATCAATCAATCGCTAACGTAAGATTTATTTTTAGTACTGAATATGAATTTATTGTTAATAGATTTAGATTTCGATATCTCAATGTCTAGCTGTGTTGAAATTTAATTAAGCTCCACCTATAATTTACTGTTTGATACGATACGCTTTGATATTTTCAATAACAGCTTATCGAACTACCGGTTAAGTGTATACGTTGACCAAAAGTGTGGACCAGTGTGTACACACACTGAAACATTTTGAAATATCAGCTGGTAATTGTTTATGTGTCAATTTTAATTGGTGACCTCACACACCTATTTACATTTAGCAATGAGAAATATAAACGAAAGCCAAACAGCTGTTAAATTGCAGTCCGAGCTCAGTTTGACAGTTCAGCACTAACTAGATTTTGAGGAAATTAAATTTTGGTTAAGCATGCTTTATTTAAATGAAAACATAACTAGACATTGAAAAAGTAATCCTTAGAGACCTTATTAATTTCTACTTGTCCAACATAAATATGCATGTACGTATGTTTATTAAATTCACAGAACCCGAATGGAAAAATCAAAACCAATCCAGACCCTGGTACATTCAAAAGAAACCCCGTACGAGCCCGCTCTCCTATGTGATGGGCGACGGCAATCTACTCCAGTTTTGCTAGAAAACTTAAACGTTTTCTCAGCCAGTTTAAAAATATCGATGCCGGAGGAATCATGTTTACAACCTGTAAAGTCGGGTGTTCTGAAAGGTAATACAACAAGACAATAAAGTGTGTCTTCGCAGATCCGAAGATTTAATACCCTTGCAGAAATACTTTTCATACAAAAACTCATTTTTCATCCGATTGTTCCTATGGCAGCCCGTACAAAACATAATGAGTTTGATAGATATCCTATCTTGAAAAAATCAAATAGTTTTCACACAAACACATAATTGTCGACCGATCGTTCCTAAGGCAGTTATGTGTTATAGTGGCAGCTACAATGTCAAATGCCAGAGATTTTTTAATTTTCCGATTTCGGTCGGATATGTGTCGAGTTACTTACCGTAAAGACCTTAAAGATGTGTTTGTAGCTGATCGAACGAAAATTTGACTTTCGCCCATACTTTTCCAGTTATATACAATATTTTTTCGCACTTCCAAATCGAATTTAAGATCCGACGTTAGTGTGCACTTTCAGAAACTATTTTAAAAAATTCCGGATTCCAGCTCTTAAGGTTGTGAATGGGTGTTGATTGCCGATCAATCAGGCAGTGAGCACAATTGTCTGTAATTCAATGAGCTTAGCTTTAAGAATAAGAGGCTCTATGCAAACAGAAACAGACGGACGTGAATGCCCCTTGAAATACCTCCTGCAAGCGTATAAAAATTACAACATGATTGCTCGTATAGAGAAAATAAGTCTCATAAAATTGTATTTTATTTTCATATATAGAAACTAAAAAGCAAGGCACCAGTATATCCGAGCCCAAAGTTCCAGCGAGTATATCTAATATTGGAGGAGCAACATTAAGTGCAAAGACTGCGGAATTCGAAAAAACCACAAATAAAAATGCTATTTACAATGGATCACAAACTTCAACAGCTAAAACGAAAACGCTATATAAACGCCAGCAACTAATACCTAGCTCAAGACGATAAAATTAAGAAATGATTTAGTCTTATGACATTAATGTCAATTAATGTAATACTTATAAGTTAGCCAAAGGCCACAGCTTCCAGCGCTTTAATTATTGCCCTGTATTCTTAGTTGTATGCCCTATTCCTATGAACTACCAATAATACAAGAATTTTAAGAAATGTTATATAATTATAACAACATAAATGGTTTTAAAATACAAGTAATAACGTTGCAGTCGAACGTTCCCGACCAATCTAATTTGGTGACTCTACCTGTACAGGTGTGCGAGATATAGATTTTGTTCATTTGCGGGGGCTGCAAAGTTTGTATATCAAATTAGGTGACAATAGTTATGAATCTATAGAAGATATGCACCCGTTAAAAACGCAAAAACAAATTGAAATAGTTCTGTCAAGTAGACTAACGGTGGTCTGTGTGTCCAATTTGGTGACTCTAGCTATAAAAGTGTGGAAGATATAGGGTTTTGCCAAACAGAGTATAATAATGATTGTTGTTCAGTTTGACGGGTATTCAAAATTGGGTATTGTTTCAGCCAATAACCCTCAATACTTACACAAGTTAAAATTAGGCCCAATTGAATCCCTACATTATGCATAGACGGGATAATACAGTCTAAGGACTTGGCTAGATCCCCATGTATGATTGTTACACTATGGTATTTATGTGTATATGTATACATATAAGTATTTATTATTGTTAGTTTTATTACATAAGACTATAGGAATTATACTTAATGTAGTATCTATGTATATTGAATTTTTGTGGTAAACTCGTTCTCTTACAATCGTTCCATTGGAATATGCTTGTAATCTACAAAAGAAAGGAGTACATATTAATATGCAAATAACTAAGTTCAATATTTTTGATACTAATGGAATTGCAAGAAATTATGTGTCGTGAATTTGATAATTATTAAACAGTTTGCTATCAACATTCGAGCATTAATATTTGATTTTATCGCGGTTTTTGAACACCACATCAATTTATTTCTATGTACAACCACATAATTTATACAATACCACTTAAAGCCATTCGTTTTATTTAAAACTTGTACCTTTAAAGAACATTTTGGGTTTATGGCTAAATTTTCTAAGTTAGTCATCTTAAATTTCGATGTACGAGTATGTATTGGGCTAGGTTTGAAATTTTAAACAACAATACTTCTGATATGATCAAACACGTAATTATGATTGCAGTAGAAGCCCTTATACCGCTTGCAGTACTTGTTTGCATGGCTGCCGGCTGCTCGCCTACAGTACATAAGTGCATTTAAATAAATTTAAAAAATATTCAAATTATTGTATATACATGAATAGAAAGCACGAGGTGTTACACTTACCCGTCAAAACGTGAACCCGGACAGACGCTGGTACGGCTGCATTGGGTACACATGTATAGTTTCCGGAATCCCGCAGAGAAGCACGTGTTAGCATTAGACGGCTGGTGGTACCGACATCGGTTTTCTCAGTTTCCAAACTAATACCGCCTCGAAGGGAATCAAAATCCACAATTGCAGACCCATGATACCTTCAGTTGTAAAATAGTATTAAGCAACTCATTACTAGTACATAATTTGTTTGATTGATTGATTGATTTACCACAATACAGATGAGGCATGTATATTCACTGAGCAAGCAAGCGCAATCGTACTATCTCGCTTTACGTGTATTTCCGTCGATCCCAAAATTTTGGCCCGTGCAGCTTTAATATTAATATTAGTGGTATAAATTAGTGGCAGAAGACTATAAGGATTAAATAGCCTTAAAGAGTTATTGATATCTCTATAGCAGCCTCATCCTGATCAATATCGGACAAAAGTAGAACGAAAATGAGGTTTTTTCACCATTTTCGGTTGCCGACAGTTTGAGAGGCCGGATCCATTTGGAAGTAGCCGATGCGTTAACGTAAGTGTGGTACCAAAGCTTAGCAGGTCAGGTAGCGGTTTCGTGGGATCGGTTATGTGGGAGGAGCATATGAGGATGTGTAGGACGAACTTTGAAACTTAAATAAAATGTATGCACAACAGGGATGGTAAGAGGCGAAAGGTAAATAAAATGTTCCCATTTGGCCACTCCCTCCAATATAAGCATATAAGAATATAAGAAGCTTCGCCTCCCACACACTTATAGCAACCGAAAGTGGTCAATAAACGTAGAGTCCCTGTTACAGATAAATAGATTTTAACTCCCAATACTCATAACAAGAATAAACGGCTTACTTCGGCGTGCCGAAGCTTTAAGCCCTAGCAGCACTGTTTTTTATACACAAATTTTCGTCTGATTGTTCCTATGGGAGCTATATAGTAATGTGTCTGATTTTGATAAAAATTATCGGAAACCATATGAAGTATAATAAAACTCTCAATTATTGAGTTTGGATGTAACATTTGTATTAACAACAAATAAGAACGCTCTAGTCGAGTATGCCCGCTACGAAACTCCCTGTACCCAGTTCAAATATTTCCGATCACGTCTTCGCACACTTACACATACACAAAGACGTACACTTACTTCAAGCGACAGTACAAGCAACAACGCAAGCGAGGCATTTTAAATGGTGGCTGTGGTGACGGACGGACAGACAGACGGACAGACAGGCGGACAGACAGACGGACGGACATGGACAAATCGAAATCTCTTTTGATACTGATCAAGAATAGGAGATACTTTATAGGGTCGGATATGTCTAATTCTGACTGTAACATACATTTGCACAGATTTAGTACCGCCTTTTTACCCATTTTATGGGTACAGGGAGAAAAAACATAGTTCTGGACCGATCGTTTCAATATCAGCTATTTGATATAGTGATCCGATTTTGACCAAATTCAGTCAGATTGTATAAACTCTCCAGAGATTTGGTTTGGACGAGTTTGGTAAGGATTATTAATAAACAAGAAAGTTTTTCATATAAGAACATACATAGTTTTTGTCCCATCATTCCTATGGCAGCTATATGTAATAGTGGTCCGATCCGGCCGGTTCTGACATATATGGGACCGGAAACATCTCCTTCAATGCACTACACATTTCGTGACAAAATTATAATACCCCCTGCTGGGGTATAAAAAGGGTAACTCTGTGCAAACGTATGAAACAGGCTGAAGGAGACATCTCCGACCCTATAAAGTAAATATTTTCCTAATGAGTATCAATAGCCGAATCGATCTAGCCCAGTCCATCTGTCTGTCGGACGGTATGTCCACATAAACGCAAGGATCTCGGAAACTATATGAGAAATTTGGAATGTACATAAGTTCGTGTAGAGCGGGCGCAGGTCAAGTTTATTTCAAATCTTGTATATATGTCTCCACACCCCCGCAAATTTTTAAAACTTATAAATACTATCTTGAAGATAAAGCTTTGTTTTTTGGTTTAATCAATCGGGTGCATGTGAAGATATGTTTGGAAATTTTAGATCTGGGTACAGGGAGTCTCGTAGTCGCATTCCTACTTGTTTTTGTTTTACTACAACTAAGTACAGTTCGATACATATACAACAAAACAATGGGACAAACAGATTAAGGCGACTTTAATACTTGTGCCATTTCATTTGTCTATTTATCACATTCAATGATATACAATTCGTGATAAAAAAAGAGCATGTATACTGTTATGTAAATATATAAACCACATAAAATCTAACCTTTTGAGTCATAATACATTTTTTCCGAATTTCTTTCCTTCATATCACTTTCAGCTGCAATGAAACAGTTACAAGCCGGAAAAAAATATATAATCAATGGTCAATAGAAGGAAAATTAAACTAAATGTTGTCAAGTCGTAAGGGCGAGTTAGCGGCAATTCATCAAATTTGGCGTAATTAACTCAATATTTAATTGGTCTATATAAGCAGTCAAATTTGGCTCTTGCAGGTAATAACCCGGCCTGGCCCTGCGAAATATTTCGATGTACTTTGCATTATGTTCGTCAATCGTAAGAAATACACAAATATAGGGTATCATAATTTTCCCTCCCGTGGGGGTAGGAAACTAAATAGTTGAGACACATGACTTATGTTTCTTGTGTGGGGCTATGAAAATGTCTTTAAAGCCGATCTAGCTAAACAAATAATCCCACTTATTTGTCCTTGACTTCTATTCCAAAATCGGCGATACACGTGTCAAATTATTTAATGTGTAAAGTTTTGAAAATGAGTTCGAAGTCAATCGGACGATAATCACAAAAGTTTCATACAATGGTTTTCCACAAATTTTCCAACCTTAGGGGTAGTTTTGCGCCTATTATGCGCCTATTATGTCTTTGTGTAGAACCTTGAAAATAAGTTTGAAGCCAATCGCATGAAAATTAAAAATGTCGAATGCAAGAGTTTTCCACCGATTTTCCGACCATGGGGCTGAATTTCCCAAAATCGGTGATACACGCGTCGAATTATTTTACATAAAGATCTTTGAAAATAAATTTGAAGGGGATCGGACTAAATTTAGACTTTTGCCCATACAATTTTGAGACCAAAATTTTCTGCCCATGGGGGTGGATTTTTCAAAATCGGTGAAATATGTGTCGAATGAATTTTTGTGTAGATCTTTGAAGATGAGTTTGATGCCGTTTGGATGGTAAACAAAAAAGTTTCATACAAAAGTTTTCCGCGATTTTCCATCTTAGTGTGCACTTTCATCATAGATGGAACCTACTGTGATAATTTCAGCATCCTAGCTCTTACGGTTTGGGCTGTGCGATGATTGCCAGTCAGTCAGTCAGTCAGCACGAACTGTTTTATATATATAGAAAGAATATTGTAAGATAGAAGAAGCGTTTATCTACGATGCACAATTTAATAACTAAGGCGGTCCACAGAGCCTTAAAAATGATTTGATACATTTTTTGGACGTCCATGAAAGTCCACAATGTAATTTCTTTAAATACTAATGAAGCTACGACAACCAAATTTGGAAGAAGAAATTATCATATGAATATTTGTTGAATCAGCTGACAAGCGGGGCGAAGGAGGGTTCGTTGTGTGTGTATGCTATAATTACCTGAGATTTCTAAAGTAATTGCCAAGTTGATTTTTGGCTCAGTATTTACTTGACACTCATAAATGCCACTGTCCCGTGCCTGTGCGTAATCAATTTTTAAGTCCCAGTCGTCACTATTTGGCGGATGAATTACAGAAAACCGTTGATCACCTGTATAGGTATAAATGTTAGTCGTCAAAATGTGAAGATCCCTTTTGCGCATCCATGAAACCTACACAACGTGAAGTAAAAAAGTAATTACAAGTTAATTACAAATGTCAGTACATACATATTCATATTAAGTAGGCTTCAGAACGGGACATTTACAGAATAAAACATATGTGTCAAAGACGCACACACACAAGCGACAGCACAAGCGAAGCATTTTAAGTTATGCTTCTTCTGCTTCTTATACATATATACAGGAACCTACATTCCAAATTTGGTGTCCTAGCTTTTAAAGTTGCTAAACTTGCCAAAAGTTGCTTAAACTGATCAAGAATGCGTGTTACATACATTTGCACAGACTTAGTACCCCTTCTTACCCATTTAATAGGTACAGGGAGTTACAAGTAAGAATGTTATAGTCGAGTATACCCGACTACAAAACTCCCTGTACCCAGGTCAAAAAAACCAATCATATTCTTTCCCCCGCTCTACAGATCCCAATCCGATCGAAAACTTATGGGGCGATGTTAAGAGAGTTGTGGCAACTGCAAAACCATCCAGCAAAACAAGTTGATATCATTATACCCAGGTGCCAAGCCGTAATAAAAAATAATGGATGTATAATTAAGTATTAGACCTATTACCAATGTTATAGAGTCTTTTTTCCTTTTTAATAGCCACTACTATTTTCATGAACGACCAATTTTGAAGGCATTTCTCTAAAATCGTCAACAACAAAAAGAAATTTGATAGAAATTGAAGTGATTTTTTTGTTATTCTCTTCTTCGCAATCTATTCTACAAAGTAAGTGGTCATACTATTATTTTACAACGCTAAAAACACCTGTAAATTTGGTTTTAGTCTGTGACGTGCAGCACTACTATTTTCATGAACACAGTTGTACTCGTATATTTGTCTGCCACCCTAACCCCACCACGCAATTTGGCAGAAAGCTATATTTTCCACATTTTTATAGCTATGCACATACGGATTATTGTTGACCACCTTGACAGATCTGCCTCCAAATTTGTAACACGATTGAGCTTTGAGTCTTATAAGTAGAATACATATATGTACTTACAGTTCGATTGCCTTTGTTTTTAACGCGACATCTTAAGATTGCTGTCTCATCAACAACAGCCGAAATATTTCTTGGGCTGATGTCGTCAAAGTAAGGTCTATCCATGTTGGCCAGGTCTGCATGCATAGAAATATGTGCGTTTTAACTTAAAAATCAACTTGTTGTAGTGTGAATCGTTACCATTAATATTTAAAAAAGAAGATGCGTTGATATGCTGGAGACCACCATTAATATGTAAGATCAAGAAAATGATCGGTTTGATCTTTTTAAAATTATCCGAGCATTTATTTTTTGCATATGAAGCCATTCTTCGCCTTGGGTACTTCTCATAAGCGTGATCCTTCTTTATACATATAAATGCCTTTCAAACCTGAAATTAAATTAAAAATTTATTTGATAATTAGTTTAACATACATCGCGTGAAATTTAAAATTGTCAATTGGCAAATTTTTCTATTCGTGCCACGAATTTTCGCACTGAAATTAGACTTTGAAATTGAACGCGTCAATCTCAGCTAGATACACAAAATTTGGAATGCAGGTTCGGATGGCAGATATAATAGTATAATATTTGGGTCACTCTTAATATACTTCGCAAATTTTAGCTCGATCAGTTAAAAAGCACAGAAATTATTCAAGAAGCAAGATTCAGTACTGCAGAGCGGGCAGAAGCAGCTGCGCAGCCGCCATTTGAAAAGCCTCGTTTTGTGTTTGTGTGCGTGTGTAAGTGTACGAAGATGTGTTTGGAATTTTTAGACCAGGGTACAGGGAGTCTAGAGGATTCTTACTTCTTTTGTACTGCCGAACAGAGGAGATCAGCACCGCAACCAACAACCACTAGGCTACAGGCTATATCTTTAAAATTGATCTGCATTATGGTATACAGGAACCAAATTTGGTGTATCTAGCTCATATAGTTGCTGAGATCGACACGTTTATCCGGACGGACATGGCCAAATCGAATTTTGTTTTGATACTGATCAAGAATATACATCTATATATATAAAAGAGTTCAACCTGATTGTCGACTTTTGGGCATAATTGTTTTAAAAATGTTCACTTGAACTAAGTACAGACAACCCAAGGGTGCAGACCCAAGAACTACACAAGACAAAATTGATCAATTAAATTTAAAATTAAATTTTAAATTACAGGAACCTGCATACAAAATTTGGCGTCTCTAGTTTGTATAGTCTCTGAGATCGACGCGTTTAGCCGAGATAGACAGGCGGAGATTGCAAGATCGACTCGGTTGTTGATCTATATTACCCTGTGCTCATAAAATGCCGACCCCATAAGGTATATATATTCTTGAGCAGTATCAATATCCGAGTCAGTCTTTACTTATTCCTCTCCCATGTGTCTGCCTGTCTGTCCGTATGTACTACGAACGCAAGAGCTAGAGACACCAGACTTGTAAGTTCCTGATCAAATCCAAGATACTCACCCCCCCCCCCCCCTTGCACCATCACGAATCGATAAAAACGATTTTTAAGGACAATTTAAAAACTATAAAATTGATTTTTGGTATGCTATGCTTGGGCCTCTTAAGATATGGCGCAATTTGGCATGCTTGCAACGCCGCTGATCTGCTTGATGCGAATATGTGTATGTGTACGAAATGTGCACATACATATAAACAATGACAGTTTGACAATTTGAAAGCAAGGTTTTACAGATGATCGGCTTTAAACAATTTGTACCGTTGTTAGGCGGCACGATTTGTCTGCTAAGTCCATTTCAAATTATTAATACATCTTCAGCGGCACAGATTTGATGAGTTTGCAACATAAAGGTACGAATACCCCACTGTGCAGCGGGAGCGCTTTCCTCTCTGCTCTAGCTGTTAAAGCCTATGAGATTGACATAAAGACAGGCACACATGGGTCGGATCAAGAATAAATGTATGTACGTATGTATGTACACAAGGCTTAATGCTTTATAGGGGTGGCGGTGTTTCCCTCTGTTGTTAGACCTATGTATGTATATTTTTTGCACAGAAATTGGTAAGCATTAGGTCCTACATTTGAGGCTTGCTGCATTGCAGTTGAGTCCATTTTAAAGAGTCTGTTGTTGCAAAATTATCAAACCCTCTATAGTCTTTGGCTATAGCCAAATATTTATGTTAGCACTACACGAATTTGTACTCCCTGGGATCGTATCTGTATTGAAAATGCATGTATGTATGTATGTACGGCTTGTACTTACATTTGTATGTAGCTCGAGGCATGCCATCTATTGTTATTTATGTATTTTTGATTATTGACGCGCCATATTATGTGGCACATAGTGCCATTGACCAGATATTGCAAACAATATATGTATACGTATGTTTATATGTACGTATGTATGTATTTGCATACATGTGTACTTACTTTTTAGTAGTTTGAAACCTTTTCCTCTCCTTTATTATAAACCATTAAATATTTTGGTAAGCATTTCACTTTTACGAGTTCATTGGGTGCATTAATAGTTTGTTTAAATACTTTTACTACCGTTTTAGTTTGCAAGTTAAAGTTGCTTTTATTTAGTGTAGAAAAGCTTGCCCATTATATTTATTCTTGAGATTTGTATTCGCAAAACATTTGCGTCCAATGCGCAACTCCGGTTCTTAGCAACCCCCGAAAGAACTCGTGTTGTATTCGTCCGAGCTTCTGCAAAATCCCATTGAGTAAAAGAGAGCAAGAGCAGAATTCTCGCTCACTAGCTTTAGGTCTCCCAAGGCTTACTATTCGACTGAAGGCTCTCTAGTTATCAAACAACTTGGCCAACTTAATGGAAACCCGCGATTATTTTAATATTTTGAATATTTAGTTGCCCTTGCAAGATGTGCACGGGAAACATTTTAAAGTGATTGTCGTAATCGCCTGGGGGAAGATAGATGCTACTTAATAAGAGAATTAAAGAAATGTAAGGGAGTTTGAAAACAGCAATACTTCGTTACAATGAGAAAAAATATATCCATGGCTTGTTTTTTATCAAAGCGACAGTTTAGCGTTAGAAAGAGAATAGGATTCACGCTTCATTCGAAATCGAGATTGAGATGGGAATTCCATAAAATGGTTAGCTAGGAATCAGCCGGACGGAGACAGATACACGCTGAGTGCCAGATCGACTCGGCCACTGGTATTCTTCTAGAATATATTAAATAAATATACTTAAAGGATCGGAGATGCTTTCTCTGGCTGTTACATACGTACATATGCATAGTTGTAGAACGCATTTTACCCATTTTATGGATGTAAACGGCGAAAATATGATTTGTTGCATTTTAGCATAAATTTCAAGTCGATGATAAGCCTCAGAGCCAGAATTCCACTCTTACCCTAAGTAACCAAAAGGAAAAATCCAAATGAGAGAAAGTTCCTATTCAAACTGAAATGTAAGAGCTTTTATTAAAAGCTTTAAGTGCAAAAACCTTCACTGGCATTGTACGCGACACGCAAGTTGTGAAGCCGATCTAACTAATAAATATCTCACTCATTTGATTTTAACCTCCATTTCCTAGACGTGGCGACAAGTGGACGTAGTCCTTTAAAATATTTTTCATGAAATTGGAGGAATAATACGAAAATCCAGAAAATATCGGATGGGTGGGAAACAGTCTGTACTTAATTCAAGTGAAATTTTTAAAACAATGATTTCTATTGTTAAAACATGGCGCATTGTGCTTGCGCAAATACCGTGCACTACGGAAATGTTCACCAAATTTGGCGTCAAAGTTATCACATGTTGGTACTAACAAACATCAACCGCCCGCCATATTAATCGATAATTGATCATTATATCGATGTGAATGTGAATAATAATGTTAATTTATAGTAAATCGGACCAGCAGCATTCGTATTCTATTAACTAACAAGAAAGGACGGCTATTTTCGGAATGCCTAGATACCCTAGCAGGAATTAAACTTTATACAAAACTTAACTTTTGCCTGATTGCTCCAATGGGAGCCATGTGGTCCGATTCTGACCAAATTATAGGAAACTATTTGAAGTATAATAAAACTCTCACTTAGTTTATATGTAGCAGTCTTTATATCGGGCCAATAAATTTTGTCGACAGTTTCACCTAACTTTATGATAGGAAGGTACTATAGGAATTCCAGGCTTCTAGCTTGTATCCTTTGGGCTGCCAAAAAGACGCCAGTCAGTCAGTCAGGTTGAACTGATAGAAGATAGATAATTAGATTCTATTGCACCAATGTTTTTCTATGACAGCTGTTCATTCAAGTGATTGTTCCTAAACAGCTATAGATTGATATATTGGTCCAATTTTGAGCTAAGTTAGTTAACTTCTCTGGAACATAATTAAACCTTAATTTGCAAACATTCGTGCTTATGGCAGCTATATGTTATAGTCATCCGATCCGGTTCTGACACATGTACTACCAAGTTCAATTGATGCGATTTGTGCCATTTAATTTATAAAGAATCTTAATGATTAATACCAATTGGTTTTAGAGATATCGTCTTGATTGTTGGTACCCGTACCCGTAAATTTAAGGGTATAATTTTGAAGGGCTCAGCTTGAATCACTATCACAGAGCATTCCAACTTGTTATTAATAATTATAGCGATTCAACTGTAAGTGTAACATCATAATTTATTTTCTTCAAATCCATTTAATTCATAAAGCAAGCAGCAACTTGAAAGAATTACTTTAGTGTCGTATCTCCTCCACTTTAATTTTATGTCTGCGCTAGGCGAGCTAAGTGTCTTGACATTAGTTAATATGGAAGCAGTAAAATTAAAATAACAAATTTGTTTCATAATTATGTATTATTATTTAAAAGACGCAAATAAACAAACGCAATCAACATACATAATTATTTATCGTATGTATTCTAGAGAGCACACATGTTGAATAAGAGATTAGCATGTCGTAAATCGTAATCGGATAAAAAATCATATATAGTAGTACTATTATCATGCCTCTGTTCCTTAAAAGTCTGAATAAGGCAGACTTTCCGCTGCCACTGCGACTTTTGGATAGAAGACATTTCGTTGAGCATTGGAGCCCGTGCTCCAGCCGCGAGCACAGTTGTTGAAGCTTTGACCCGAGGTACAAGTCGACTGCGGACCCGCATTATAAGTAGACCTTGTTGAAATCGGGGAACTGGGTAACCTTGGCACACTATCAAAGGTTGGGCGCGCTTCAATTCCACCCGACCCGAACGGAGTTGGTGATGCATTACGTACGCCATATGCCGGCTGCTTGTTTACATTTAGATACCGCTGATTTGGTACACCTGCATTTCTTTGGTCGGATTCCTGAAATTTCGATAGCTTATCAAAGGACAGCGGCGATGGACTAAAGTTGACCTGAGGTGCTCCCTGCATGGAACTTGGTGGCACCTTTTGGTAGCTCGCTGCACCATAAAGTTGTTGCTTGGGCGGCACCGATGAGTATAAGCCAGACGTGGGATTCGAAACGGGGAAACCACTGGGCGCTTCACCAACTATTTCGTGAGAAACTGGTCCAAAACGAGATGATGGGTATCCTTTAGGGAAGTCGGGTTGTGCTGAATTTTGGAAGCTATAAGAAGGTTGCTGATTTGCCTGCACTGGCGGTGGCGCGTAGCTAGCCAGAGAGATTTCTTTAGGCACATAGAGACCTATAACACATAGAGAAATAAAAAACATAAACACAAAATTCAAAGTAACTGATGTGATAAAAATAGACGAGGACATGCATGCACATGTACTTATCATACATAAATTTATATGTGTACATATAATATGTAAATTGTGTTATCACTGTTGGCTCATATCGTTTATTAAGGACGCCAGGATATTTAAGTTTTATTTTATGTGCACGACGACTTTTAAAAACATTTTTTTAATAATTATTACTATTATGAAATTTCTTAAAACATTTAGAAAATAAAACATTTGTAAAGTGGTTCACACATAGAGATCTCAGGAGTAATTGTCCTTAGGCAAATTTGAATGTAACTTGTTGGGAGTCATATAAAATACTACATTAACACAAAATAAAGGAAATAAGAAATTCAGTATTAAAAAAAGGACAGACAGAACAAGCAAAGTAAGGGATTTGCAATCATGCCTTCGATATTTGTTGGGCTTTCCGATACAAAATCATTTTGTGATTTCAAATTATCTTCAATCAGTTCATCCTTGTCAGCTGCAATTTTGCATCGGTTGCTCTTTTGAGACTCTTCATGTTCTCTCAGCGACTGCTGCTCAAATGAGAAAATCAATTCACGAACATTCACTGGTTCGTCAGCTGACTCGATAGCTGGTTCGATAACTTCAGCGTTGCTTTCGATTTCTGGTCTCGCATGCTCACAATGTAATATCGCATCAGCTGGTGCTGACTTAATATGATGGTAATTAGCCGCATTATGACTCATATTTGTTTCTTTATTCCTTAATATCTCTCGTTGCTCATATGACCTTACACGCTTGTTCTCGAGACCCAGCTCCACAGCCAGCCTCTGCTGTTTTGTAGCTGTTGCTGTTGCTGCTGGACAAAGCAGTGCTGAAATTGTTCTAATTGTTCTATCCTATGGCGAATTTCATCATTGAAGTTCGGAGCAGGGCTTTGGTTGCACAAGGCCACAGTTTGTTGCTTGCCATTTAAATAGTAATTACTCGGATTTTCAGTAAGATGTACTAAGTGGATATTATTTCCATGGGCATCCTGAATATGATCATTGGAGTCATAATAATAGTAATATTCACCCCTATCAGCATTATCAAAGTTCTCATATTCTTGATGGTTGCCTTGTTCATAATACTCTGAAATATTTAATATGTCATGTTACTAGTAGTATAAGTTATGTACATACTTTTAAGTGGTACAGGCATAAAAACTAACACACACTCATTTTGAATTTTGAAGAAGAATCAAGTGGTTCGACTTCAAAATGCTATGTACACTGAAAACAGCTTAAACTGCTTTTGCAGCAAACAGCCGCACTGCTTCTCCGGTTCGGAATTTATTTTCATGAAAAATTAAGAGCAACCTTAAATACAATCAATCTATAATTGACATTTGTGGTTGTAAATCCAAGCTAAGAAATTAATGCTCCGAGAAAAACCTACATACCAACTTGGATGCATCTAGCTTTTAAGTTGTCTGACATCGACGGGTTTATATATCCCCCCGATCAATTTGGCGATTGAAGCTGATCAGTATAGTACGAGTTTAGACTTTATATGGTCGGTGATGTTTCGTACTCCTGTGTCATACTTTTCACAACATTTGTATGCATTTTTTAAGGGTACATGGTATAAAAACATAATAAGCCTGTTCCCATTGCCGATTCCTAGCTAATCTTAAGGACTCCAAATTGATGGCTGCTCGAATTTCGAAAATCGACGAACTTTTGGTCTAAAAAGGTTTTCAACAAAAAACTGCGTAGAGTCGATTACAAATTTATTTGAAATGAAAAGTACTAGGAGGCGAGCGTTGTTCTTTGATTATAAATTTAACTTATACTTATTCTGTATCCTTAAACGATAAAGCGAGAACCAATAACTTCTATATATCGATCCATAATGTATTGTCTCCGTGCACCGCAGGAAACTTAAAAATGAGGATAAGCCAACGTTCCAAGTGCAAGCTCCTCAATTCATCCGAAATATAAACTGCGTTTGGCAACAGTTCAAACCTTCCGCATTTGCCATTAAATGCTGGTAATGTGGTGGAAGTGCATTCCCAAGTACCCAAATCTAACATAAGAACGGATAGACAAACGGGTATGGCCTGATCGAGTTGGCTACTGATACTGATCAAGAATATACATATATACTTTACAGGATCGGAGATGTCTCCTGCCTGTTACATACAGATGCACAAATCTAATACCGCCTTTAATCCGTTACATGGGCACAGGAAGTAATGATTCGGGGAATTTAGAATTTGAAGTTCAAAGTTTCAAGCAAATCTTTCTTGTCGAATATCGATTAACCATACAGTATAAATGTAAAAATCGAAAGGATGCCAGATATTATGCAAAATTTCGATTGTGGGACTACTCCCAATGGCAATTTTCTGGTATAAGATATTTGACATGCTGCCAGTTTGTTAAAAGCCGTCTTAATTATATCATTTGAAAGCATTTTAAAACCATAGCCTTACCTCTTGGTAAATCAACATTTCGGCCTCCCCAGCCCTGTGCCACGCTTGGTTTATACGCCAGTTCTCTTTGTGGATTGCACGGTTGAACTGCTTGACTATGGGCACGAGTGTCAAAGGGCTAAAATGGAATATTACATACATTTTTTGTAGTGCCTTCGAAAGTTATAGATTGTCACTAACATGTTTATACGGATCCCTTTCGTCGCTTGATGAAATTCCATATGCCGAAGACACAAGCTGACGCGTCGGTACCTCTGCGACTGGAGCTGGTTCTGGGAAATCGTTAACATCTCGACTAAAATGCACGGGTGATGCAATAGATGCAATCGGCGTTTGGCTACGATATTTCGATCCTTCTAAAAATGCTGAGCTTGCCGAGCCGGTCTGAAGAGCAGCCTCCCAGGGCGATTTAACCACCTGGACTCCTGGCTTTGAGTACTTTTCAATAAGTTGATCCTGATGTAAGTTTAGTTGCACTCGATGCTTGCCAGCATCGGAATATGCCGGTAAAATACTTGGAGAGGTGGCTGGTTTTGCCTGTTGATATTGGTGATAATCTGGAATACCAGACGGACTGTGAGTGCCGGCATTGGTCTCATCGACTACCCAATTTTCAGCCTTTTTACGACGTTTTGCAAAGAGCTCAGCTCCTTTTTTGTGTTTATTGTTGTTGTTGATAGCGCAGTTAAGCAGGCCGAGGCGTAGGCGATGGCGATGGCGATGGCGCGGGCGCGGGCGCGGGCGAAGGCGAAGGCGGGCAAAGCATAATTTGGTTTGTGGTACATGTTTGAAAAATTTAATTTATTAATTGACTGGGCAAGATACATATGTTTCGGATACAAGAACTTTGTATATTGATAGTGCAGATGAAATAACTTCAAGAAATGTAAAGAAACTATATTTTTCAAGTGGTTTTATTTGTTTACCTCGGCCTTTATGCAGTTGCAGCGCAGTTATTAGCTCAGCGCAATTGTCTGGTGATAAAAGCCCCGATTCCACATTTATGGATTCTCTCAGAGAGTTATAATCTCGCATTTGTCCTCGTGGATTCATTATTAGCTTTAGCGGCATTTTGTCCAGCTTGGTTAGATCCGATCTCAAACTTGACTCAGAATTTTCTTTATATATTGTGTGAGTATCATTTATATCATCTTCCGCTATTTAACAATATCGTATTTATGGATTTTAGTAAACGTTTTAAGATACCGTGTAGTTTAGGAATTTTGTGTAATGACTCAAAGGCTACTTATAGATCAATACTAATAACCTAAAATTTGAATGTTTAAGAATAGTTCGAGAAGTAAAATTTACGTTGCTCGGTTAATTTTTCTTGCAATAATACAAGTTCGGGCTTGACAAAATTAATAATTCTGCAAGTTGAGGGATTTTATCTAGCATGTCCCTTTTCGCATCCCCCTCAATTTTGCAAACTAGAAACAAATGTTAAGCCGTATGTATTAATAATAATAATTAATAAATGGATGAATACGTTAGTTATTTCTAATAAAAAGCTGCAGAATCGAGAGCTACTTCAGCTACTATGTATTGTCATATTTTAGAAATTAGAATGTATGTATGTATATACATATATACATATGAAAATAACATCAGATTTGGGCCTGCCCTTTTCTAATAAAAGTGATCAAGATAACTTATATGGCAGTTTCAAGTATGCGCCTTGCTAGTATTTACTTGCACAGACCTTATGTACACACATAAAACATAAATCATTCATAAATCATATTTTAAAGTCATACCCGAATACCGTTTATTTGGAAATATCCCTCATAGCATTGATGGTGGTATCTTCCTAGTCTTCCTGCCTGCCTTTCTAAGCTGTCCATGAAACTTTTTTTATTAATTACGAGTACTACCTGATCTCGCAAATGGATTTTCGGTAAGTCAAGTATTAAATCATCTGAAAACTTAGATTGAAGCCGATCCGATACAAAAATAGCTACTGTAAGAATTCAGGTCTGTAAAACGTCAGTCAGGTCGAGCTCATTTATACACTGTTTCCAACAATTTGTTTTTTTGCAAAAGAAAAAAATATTGTGTTTGTACAATGTCCGTCTGTCCGTATGAACTCATTTTTTTCTTCACCCTTGTAGATTAAAAAAACATGTTGGTATACTATATCCTCAGTTCATAAAGTGTCAGATGGATTTTGTGGATTTTGTGGCTACACTGCTTGAACTGCTTGTGTAGACTAGGGTTTAGGAGTCTCGACTAAGGTGTTTTGACTTGTTTTGTTACTAATTCATCGTTAACTTAAAGGGGATTGGCAAAAATACATATATGTAATGTATGTATGTGTCCGAACGATTAAGAAAAACTGATATACATACGAGTATGTATATTATTAAATTGATTGATTGAAATTGAAAGATGAGACGTTTCAGTCTCGCACTCCCATTCATCACATCCTCACACTTGCGCCCCCTCTTATGAGCAGAAGGAAACAGATTGGAAACAGAGTATATGGCAGTCGGAATGTTTTTACTTGTTTTTCTCTGTGTACGTGTGATACTAATCGGTCTATATAAACATAATATTGAAATATATCACCTTATGCATGCATCGACTAATCTATTACCTTGGCCACAACCTTCGTGGACCCACTTGACTGAGCGTTTCTTCCGATTCACATACATTGATTGACCCTTAGATGTGTGATTGCTTATGTCACTCAATGAATGTGAGATTCGGCGGGCAAGCTCAACCTGGTCCTCCACAGTGGGATGCAGTGTTGGGGAATAAAATGCTGATGAGGCATATAGCTTTCCTATTTTAAACAAATTTAAAGTAAGTTCAATTGCTTTACAATAGAGATTCATTTAAAAGGCGATACGTAATCCACTATCACTCCTAATTGCGAGTACTAATCCATGGCGATTGCAATTTGATACATGCTATTGTAAATCAGTGTAACTAGTATATGGTATAGTATGTTCAGTGTATGTATGTATATGACTGAGCTGGTAGTTGTGGTGAGGATGAAGGAGAGTGGGGTAGCATGAATGAGAGCTGCATTCGAATCGAATGGTAAGGCGTTTGCATTTGTATTGTATTGTATTGGGTAGCCGTAGAAATTTATATATGTATAGTACTTTAAGCGCTCTAATTTTACGTATCACCTTTTTCAATTCATTTCAACATTACTTACGGTTCTTGGGCAATATTTGGGGAGCATCTGTAGCTGGAGTAAATATCTTGCGCAAATCAACTGTCCTCGACACGTGTGAAGATTCCTATTTTAATAACATACACATTCATATTTTCTAAGCTTGCATTTGTGGTAGAGTCGTGGTTATGAGCTTATATTCAAATACTATATGCAGTTGGTATAGTGATAGATTCATATGCATGTCTGTATGTATATATATGTATACTGGTATCTACTATATGCATATGTACGCCGATTTATAATGACTCTGAAATGTACGTACATTTTTCCGTTGCCACAATTTTGTGCCTAATTCGAGCAAAATTCTCTTCTTGTTCTCATCGTAGCGATCGCTAGGTCGAAAACCACGTTTCCTTTCAATTGTACAATTTTTCAGTTGGGTGTGTGACCTTTCTGAATCACACGAACTCCATACAGATTGGGGCAGGCCCTTGATATTGCATATTGGGAAGCCCTTTTGCATGTTCAAAACAGTTAAATTCTGGACGCGAAAGCGCAAATCATAAAATCTGCCTTATTTTCGATACTAGCCGTTAGTACAATAAAATTGTTCTAAACAGATTCGACTACATATGTATGTACACATGCATGTATCATATACTGTCTACATACACACAGATCTACATATATATATATATACACACATCTGCGGAGCTCTCTTTAATGCTAATTATAGAGACATTATTCGGAGAGTGGAAAGCGAATCGCGCAAATGAGCTCAAGTAGTACACACATACATATGAAAATACATATATACATACACTATATCTATGCACATATACATGACATATAAACGAGATGTCTGGGTAAGCAATGAACAGAATATTTAGATCTATGTACATGCATACTTCTAGTATTTACGTCCACATTTTCAGACATACTATGTTCGTTCGTAAACTAACAACTTATCCCATTAATAGTAACATACGTTTATAGTCACGAAATATTTTCCCTTTCGCTGGTATAGAAACCCCCCGGAAGTCCTTATGTGAACAAATTGCTTAAAATTTCACAGAGAAAAGTACATAGAGTACATAAAACTCCAGCAAAAGTATGTAACAGACAGTAGGAGGCTTCCCGAACCTATAAAGTATAAATATTCATTCTTTATCTCCATAAGCAACCGAGTCGATCTAACTGGTCCGTCTGTCCGACCGTCTATCCGTTTACCAGGCCTAGGCTCTCGTTTACCAGTGGCAGATCTGATTTGTTTTAAATTTTGTAATTGGGAGATGGGCTGGGTTGATAAAGACTGTGTTTTAATTTTGAAACTAGGTTGATGAAAGCTATCATAGAGGCCTTCTTTGATCAGGGATAAATAAGTCGGAACCGGCGGGATTGGATTACTACACAAATAGAAGCCATCGTTCAAAAACTGGAAAAACTTCTTTGTGTTTTCAGAACCAGGTTTCACTTTGAAGTTACAAGTCAAACACAGATCAAAATGGAACAAGTATGCTCTAGTCGAGTATAGCCGACTACGAAACTCCCTGTACTCAGGTCTCAAACTTTCCAACACATCTTCGTCCACTTACACATATACAAAGACGCACGACAGGGCAAGCGAGACATTTTAAGTGCTAGCTCGGCTGTTTCTTCCCCCCGCTCTGCAGCACTGAATCTTCTTTCGTGAATAACTTCCTTGCTTATGATCCGATCGAAATTGGCACAGTAGATTAAGAATGGCCCAAGTATTATGCATATCAAATACCAAAGCTACATATATATTTAAAATTGTTTTTATAAATCGTTTTTATCGATTTGCGAGGGAGCGGGGGAGATATCTTAAATCTAAAGCAAACTTGATCTGCGTATGGTACACAGGAATCTACATTCCAAATTTGGTGTCTCTAGCTATTATAGTTGCCGAGATCGACGCGTTCGTCCGGACAGACAGACGGACATGGCGAAATCGTATTTTTTTGGTACTGATCAAGAATATATATACTTAATAGGGTCTGCCTGTTACATACATTTGCACAGATTTAATACTCCCTTTTTACTCATTTTATAGCTACGGGGAGTAAAAAGCTGTGTTGAACTAGGAGTCATGTACCTAGATCTCAAATCTTTCTGAATGAACACGTCGATCTCGACTGCTAATTTGGTATGTAGGTTCTAGAGTACCAGTATTTATATAGACTTGGGTACTCATAGTCAAGCATACTCCACTAGAGCATTCTTACCTTTGTTAACTGGTACAGTGTAATTACCATTAATAATTTGAAAATGTGTTAAATTGTATTTCACAATAGTGTTGTAGTGAATTATTGTGACCTACCTTTGTATCGTAGGAATCTTCTTGCGTGTTATAAACCTTTGTGTATTCCTGCGATACTTTTGGAACTGCATCCTCATATCGGGTGTGGCTTTGGGGTTGGAATTCCCGCTGCTGGCTCTGCGCTTGCAACTCTTGCTCCTTTAACTGATTTTGGGCAATTAACTTTTGGGCTAAGATCTGTTGCTGATGAATCTGGTTGGCTAATTCCTTTTGTTTCTGGATTAGTTGGAGCTCTTGTTCCTTCAGCTGAGTTATTTTTTCTTGAGCTTTTATATTAATATCAATGTCAGATATAATGTTCTCAATTTGGTTATTAATATCCTTCTGAAATATAAGTAAATAATATTGAAACCTGCAGCTCGTCACTTATTATCTAGCTTAGTACATTAAAATTCGTAGACTCCCCCAATGCCACAAGAATAACATATCATTAGCTGAACATTGACGACAACTAATACTTCCTAAAACAACAAGTTTTAAAATTAAATACTTACATTTGTGTTTGAAACCTTCTCATCCAAATCTACATCGGCACGAGTATTATTTATTTTCGCAGCATCTTCGGGAGGCGCAGAAGCATTGGATTGATCCTTAACATCTTCAATCTATTTAAGTATATTTGTTAAATTATTTTAAAACAAATACATTTCATTTAAACGACGTCTCGTCCTTTGATCACAATTACTTAAAGCTATCAACACAGAGAACTAAATGTCATACAAACTCTCTGATTTTATAAAAAGGTTTTGGTTATTGAGCATTGGCATTAAGTATTTGAAATATGCGCATATTATCAGTAAATAAAATTTGTATACTTCTTCTGTCTTAGCCTCTGTCTCCGGCTCTTCATCCTCAGAAGCATTGTCACTCTCTTCCGACTCTGATTCCGATTCCTCTGCGTCCCCTTCTTTTGCACTTACATTTTGTTCTGCACTTTCTTTAGATACTTCTGAAACTGATTGCCTATCAGATGTTTCTGTAGCTGGTTCCACCACCTTATCAGCTTCCTTTTTCTCATCTTCTGGCACTACCTTACTTTCAACATCATCAATCTTCTTCGAGGCTACTACCTTGATGGTTGTAGTCGTTGTTTCAGTAGTCTCCGCAGTTTCGTCGGGATTATCCTTCTTGGTGACAATGACAGTAGACTTTGTTTCGCTTTCTTCACCACCATCATTCTTAGTGACAGTAACTGTAGTTGTTGTTGTGGTCTCTGTGTTTTGAGTTTCACCTTCGTCTTTTTCAACGACAACTTCAACTTCTTTGACAGTCTCTTCACTTGAATTAGTTTGGTCAGAGTGATTTGCCTTATCCTTTTCCGCCTCCTCTGTGCTGTCAGCTTTATTATCTATTTGTTGATCCCTAGATTTATCAATTGCTTCGGGTGGGACATTTTCTTTGGAATTTTCTACCGCTTTCGAGGATTCGGTTTCATTTAACTTTGTCTTTATGATGAAAAAAACAAAAACAAAATTTTCTTTTAAAAACGTTACATTAACTCATTGGATTGAAAGCATTTATGCAGGTACAAAAAAGCAAATGGCAAGCACTGCACTAATGGCATCCTCATCCGTAGATTGTAGCACATGTTTTTGTCCTTAAAATCATTTTTGTTTTCGCCATGACAGTGCAGTGTCAAAATTCACTTTTGTAATTATTTTTGCAAAAGATTTTTACATTTGTAAAAAGGATAAGATACATAATTTACAGTAAGAATCGTCAATAGTTATCCAGAAACACACTTATATCAGTTTAACTAATATTACAATAATTAATTATATATAGATATATATAATATAATGTAATCATTGATTATAGAAAATACCTTCAAATATATTGTTAAAATGGTTTCCTTAAGTGAAGCTTGGCCGAGTGTCACCAATTAGAAGTGTTAATGTAAAGTGTAAATATCGGTTCGATATTATCGAACATATACAAATTATAATATTACGACTACTATATATTAACATTTTCTAATATCATTATACTCTTTTCCCAAAATGGGCAGAAAAAGTCTGTTAGACTGTCCAATGTCCGTCTGTCTGTAAGGACATATCTGAGGTAACCCGAATATAACTATTTATTCATTTTCGTTTTCTTATCAATTTTTTCATCTTTTAAGTACATTTAATAAATTGTCAAATGTCATATTGTTATTATTTAATTAATTTGAATTTCCAAAATGGATGAGAGATTATCAAATTGATTCTCTTGTGCAGCTGCAGTATTAGTTAAATGATAAAATTATTCAGCTTATACATATTACTTACCACGACCTCAGAATCCATTATATATTATATCCAGGTATAAGTTTCTAAGAAAGGTAAGAAACGCCAAAAAATAATTTTAAGTCAGTTAAAAGTAAATACTACTTTCCTTTATATACTCTAGCAGAGGGTATCATAATTTTGTCATGAAATTTTAAGTGCATTGAAGGAGACGTTTCCAACCCCACAACCCCTGAATCAGCTTCAATAGCTTCAGTTTTAAGGCTACCGTAATGAAACTTGACACAGATCCTTATTTTTGCTACAGGCAGTACATATATCGGAAACGGCCGGATCGGACCACTATAACACATAGCTGCCATATAACCGGTTAAAAAAGTAGTTTTTGTATGAAAAACTTTTTGTTTATACAAATATTACATCCAAACTCAACAATTGAGAGTTTTATTATACTTAATATTGTTTCCCATAATTCTATCAAAATTTGGACCACAATATTATATAGCTCCCATAGGAACAATGAGGCGATACATTGCTGCTAGGCACGCAGAAACGTTAAACATTTATAAGATTTTTATTATTTTTGAGAAAGCAAATATTTACTGCTACCGCCCGCTCTAGAGGAACCTTCATGCCAAATTTCTTGCTTCTCGCACTTATAGTTTAACCCTTTAACGTGTACAGAAATAATTTTCGACGGATCGCTTATCCAGTTATGTGACATAGTTATCCGAATTTGATGAAACTTTTTATACTCAGTTCCCGAAGGAAATAATACTATATTGGGTTTGCGAAATGTCCGTCTGTCCGTATGAACGCAATTTTTTTCCACACCCTTGGAGATAGAGCAACCAAACTTGGTACACATGTTGGTGTATACCCTCAATTTATGAAGTGTCGAGATCTCCCACACCTTTAAAGGTAGAGTCGTCAAATTAGGCATACAGACTAATTTTGACCTCTTGGAGAAATCTGCATCAAAAAATGTTTGACCCCCCCACCCCTTCCCCCGAAAATTAGCACAATCTATATCTCCCACACCTGTACAAGTAGAGTCACCAAATTTGGCATACAGACTAATGTTTCCTTCGCGTCTCTTTCCGAACCCACACATAAGCAAATTATACCGGACTGGGAACAGAGTATTCTGCTCTCGGACACGTCCGACTGCAACGTTCTTACTTGTTATAACCAAGTTTGATCAAATAAGAAACATTTATTCTTGGGAGACAAATGTAAGTATAATAGATCGCCACACCGGATTGTCGTCGTACACGATCGTCATCCCATCGATTGATGACTGCATCGTGGGATCTCATTCTCATTTTTAATCGAATATCCTCATTTGGGATTCGAATTGAGCATTTCTCTCCCTCGACGACCAATTTTGCGACTTCTGATCGGAGATAGCGCACCTGCCAATTCTCTAACTGAATTTTATTTTCCAACATGTTATTAGCCAATACGACTACCACGAACGATCATGAACTGGTCACCCTTATGAACTTTGAATTTTTGCTAGTTTAGAATTTACTACATGGAGAGTTTCAGCTTTCACGATTTCCTCAGCTTTTTTTGTGGTCGCCCGAGTTTTTGGTGCTCCATCCTTTCGAAGACTATAACAAGTTATGTACGAGAAGAGCGTGTAGAAGAAGTTGTCTTTTATTTTGTTATTGTGCCGCGAACTTGCCATTGCTGTTTCTTTTTCTATTTATTATTAATAAATTATATATTTATTACTCTCTGGGTAATACGCAAGGAATTAAGGGGGAGTTATATTAACTTTCGCGTAATCAAAAACGAGAAATCCTTATATTAAAGGAGTCGATATCAAACACAATGTGAGTTTATAACTGCATAGTTTTCTCGATCACAATCATATCGTATTTTTGTATTGAACACAACACATGGAACATCAAAATCTAATATTTCTTGATGTAATATTAATAAATTAAATATATAAAAAACAATAATTTTGTTGTAGCTATGCATTTTTGAATGCATTTCATTTAAATGAAACAAAACCATCTTGTAGTTTAAGATTGCAAAAGATCAACAAATATTTAATTTTTGTACAACTGCCACAACTGTGAACTAAGCAAAATGAAATCTAACTCGATCTTTGATGTTTACAAACATATTCTACCTAAGAACACATACATATATGTATATATAAAAGTACATATATTGATGTTCTCAAAAAGAAATTCGTGTTTTCATTCACACAATCAAAATTACAATTATCACCTGTTGGCACCGTCCAAAATATATATGTACATATGTATGTACATATGTATACGTATGTATGGATATAACTATGTATTGTATGCATATTATGCATGGACGAGTATGGGCTCACATATTTATACATATTAGTTATGTACAAATGTACATGCATTAGTGCGTATATGTAGTATGTACATATGCATATACTGGTGTGCAGGATGAAGAAATTTACATCTTTCCTATTACATAACCGCCAGAGTATTCATATACAGATTTTCACATTTCTTTAATAGGACGTTGGTCAGGTGGTCCGCGTTTTTTTACTCACCAGTTTTAATAATTTGTTCACTACAATCAAGTATACGAGTGCAATGCTGTACAATCAAACTTAAATTAACGGTCCTAACTTGTGTAAGATAACAATAAAATTAAAATGCCGTCCGGACTGAAATGATGACCTCGAGCGAACAAAATAAATATACATACATACTGTGTATCGTATCTGTATGTATATGTCGTTTTGATTTAAAGAATATGAGTGCACATCAAAGATAGCGTCCACACTGTCCACATTCTATCTATTTACTATATTGCCTAGTCCCGCACATTCACAAAATCGTTTTGATATATGTATATATGTAGATAGATGTTCAAATAAATATCCATACATACGCACGTACATGTATGTATATGCTCGTTTAAATACAGTTTTATTTAAAAATACATGCACACACACACGCATACATACGAATACAGCCATATGTACCTACATACACCCGTACATATGTATGTACGTATGTATGTACATATCTACAAAATAAGCACATACCTACATATGTTTCTTAAACAAACAGATGCCGCACACAATGGGCTGAGATCCCCATTTTCTGGGACATGCATTCCAAAAATCAAGAAACAATGCCAAAGCTGTATACCCTTGCAGCGAGTTTTTCAATAATTGTTGTATAGTTATAGAATTTAAATTAAAAATTTCGAAACAAGTACATAAAAGTATAATAAGACTCGCAATCGCTGAATTTTCTTTATTAAAATAAATAACTATGTATATAAAGGTTCGATTTTAATAAAATTAAGTGAACATCTAATAACAAAACAAAGATTTCCTGAATTTTATTGCAATATCTTGGAAACTAAATATTTGTAAGTACAACAATTCAATGTTCTACTGACCGTTCCAATTCCAATTATATGGTAGAGATGATTCACTAGTTACTTCTATTTAATTTTTGGTTGGGATATCCTATAAGCATACAAGTTTATATAAAAGTTTGATTTTGATCAAATTTAGTCAGCTTGTACAATATAAAACATCATGAAACTTCGCTTGGTCCAAACTATTTTATAATTATATATATTCCTTCAATTCTTATACATATCGTGACAAAATCATAAGACACTCCGCGTATAAAAGTGTTTTGATACTTGACACAATCATTTTATAGTAATTACTTATCTCAGTAGTTATTATATCATATTAAAATCAAGTGCCTATTATCCCATATTTATTTGTTAATCCATATGTGTAACTGTATATATATATGTATATATGAACATATATAAAGGAGTGCGTCCTGACTGACTAACGATCAAAGAAATAAATAGGACTCTTGCCGAGTATACCCGCTACGAGACAACCTGTACCCAGGTCTGAAATTGCCACACACAACTTCGTAAGCAAGAAGAGTAGTTCAGGATGCTATGTGCCAAATTTGGTGTCCCTTGCTTTTATAGCATTACAGATCCTTGATCAAGAATATTCGTTTCTCGGTTTTGACAGGCTATAAAAGCTACAGAATTTAAATTTGGCCAATAGGTTCCGTACGAAGATCGGGTTTGTTTTAAATTTCCAACACATCGTCAATTGAATAAAGGAATTTACAGATTTTTAGATTTCTTGTAGATTTTTGACACGCTCAATTTGTGAATTGTGAATATTTCATAATGATTGGATAATAAACACAGAAAATATTCAAGAAACAGCTTTTTGCAGGCCGAGCAGCACGTTCCTTGAGGCTGCTTCCAGCGTATGTATATGTGTCATGGGGCATATGCCACATACATATATGTACATATAAGAGTGTCAATATGTATATGTATGTACATGCACATACATGAAATACAACTAACATTTGAGGCTAGTAGACTTTTGTGGAACAATGTTGCTGTAAACGTATATGTACGTTTTAGTGTGATGTACTATGTCAATATGTATGTGTGTTCATAAGTACCTATTACTAACAAAGCAATAATTACATTATTCATCCGTAAATGTACATATGTACATGTGCACATACGTAACAATATACATATGTATGTATGAATTTTCCCGTGGCCCCAAAATGTAAACAAATCATTCACGTGACCAGCTTATATTCTAATATATAATCAACCCAAATAATCAGCATCGAACCTCATTAGTATATTGATTATAAATATACATGGAGAGACCAACAAGTGCTCTTTGATCCAATCTTAAAACTAAGCCCTACATTATTGACGTACTAGATAGCATTTTGCAGGGCGAAGGAATCTGAAATCTGAAATTTTTAAATTTCCTTTTGTTTTCTATTAGTCTTGTCATTTTATTTATATTTAATTATATCTTAAAATAAATGTATCGTCACAGAATAATATAAAGATTTCTAGATTCTTTGCTCAGTCCATCTACGACTTCGTCTTCTATAATTCCGATATCATGATTAAGCAGCCAAAGCAGTGAAGCCTTCAACCGTTTAAATGGTTGCACAACAAAAATAATCAAAAATTATCATAATATATTGAAGGATGTAAGAAAGTCACTCCTTTTATTATGTTTAAATGAAATTGAAAATCAAGAATTCAACAGTTTTTACAAATTTATTAGATTCTTTGTCCATATCCAGTGAATCGTTCTTGATGAGCACCAAAAACCTTTTTAAAATTATTTCGTGATCCAAGATCCATAATATAGACTTCCACAAATAGATTATTTTTGTTTGGTTTCAATGTCAATAATTCTAGCAATTTTTATACTCGGCTTGAAAAAAATTTTTTAAAAGTGTTTCCCACCTTCACACGCTCCCCGCAACAGAGCAAAATCTACCAGGACTGTTCCGGATCCCACTCGTTTTCAAAAAGTAAAAAAACGAATGAAATCCGCTCGCTTTTTTTTTGAAAGGAAATTAATTTGTTTCTAAATACATTACATGAAATAAAACTGATATATTTTGTATTTTATATTACACATATGCATAATATGATGCAATATGAAGGTAAGCTATTCATTTATTACATTTTCAAAGTATCGTACTTTGAAGCCATTTGTGTGCGACAAGGTGACAATACTGGCGAATTATTGATAGGTTTATTGTGTGGCGCACACAACAATTGGAACAGCGTTGCCAGACAGACGTGTAGAAAATATATTTTTTTAGTAATGTTTCGGTTGACTCACTGTTTGCAAAGAAGCCACTAAAAAATGTGGTTCTCGTCTCAAAAATGCAGAAATCATTTTAGAATTGGATTTCTGGCTACGGAGATTGACTATTTTGCAATAATTTTTTTCAAATATTAAATAAAATGGGTCACACAGAAGCGAAGCGATTACAGTTTTAGTGGGAGCATCGACAAGCTATCGATATGCGTATGCAAGTATGAGATAAATACTTTAGTGGTGGTAAGTATCGCACAATAATTGGTGCTGCCATACCATAAAGCGCGCATATTGGATTTTATAAATTATACTCGAAAATAAAATAAAATTGGCAAAAGTTAATACATATATTTTATTGCCTATTCAAAAGAGTATTTTATTAAATAATTACAGCTACACTTACTTATTTCGGTGAAGATTGGCTTGATTTTAATTTTAAATATGAGTCAAATTAATTTAATTTAATGACCAATAAATAAAATAAATAACCAAAATTACAATGCGCTGCTTATAACGCTCTTGATTAATGTCAAAATCAGAATATTACAAAATTTCTGCCAAATACACATAGTATGTATGTATGTTAATATAATCTAATAGAAACAAGTTAGAATGCTTTAGTCGAGTATAACCCGACTTCAAAACTCCCTGTACCCAGGTCAAAAATTTCCGATCGCATTTTCAAATTTTTTCGAGCTTTTACGACAAATTCACCGTCAGATTTGGAATCTTTGACAACTTACGTTATGAGAGTTTGTTTCAATATACTTCAAGTGCACTGATTTACAAATTTATAAGGACGACGGAATATGTACCACCATATCTTCGGGAAATTGTTACTACTGTTGTTAGCAATAATTCATATTTTGTTATATTTTCATCCGGAAAGTGTTTTACTGTCAATGTTTTTTGATGATAGAAAATCTATCCGTGAGCGAGCCATAAAAAATAAACCTTTGCTGTTTGAATGCTAAGTACTTATTGTAGGCTGTGCCGTTTGAAAGAATAAGTAAATATTCTATAAATATCAGATCTCACAGCTTCATTGTTATCTCGCTTTTGAATGCTTATGAATGCCTAGCGCAAGTCGTTGGTCCCGTCGGAGTTATTGGGAAACAAATTCGATCATAGGTTAATTTCTTTGATTTTATTTATGAAAAATAATGTTGTTATCTCTTTACTTGCATTGTAATCTACATCATATGTTTCATTTCTTGTTACAGGAAAGTAATTGGTACCCAACAAAAGTAAATTATTACAACAATAACATATAAATTGCAAAAATGTGTTTTGTTTAATTGTGCATGGCGTCTTCAGTAGTGTGTATGTATATCAGATTTGGTGACTCTAGCTGTGAAACTGTAGAAGATATTCCCCTGTGGGGAAAGCTCTGCCGATTTGGGGGGGCAAAAAATTTTTGATGCAGATTTGTCAAGGATGTCAACATTAGTGTGTGTCAAATTTGACGACTCTACCTCAAAATAAAATTTGAAAGATTTAGGTTTCCGCCGAATTGTGGAGGAGGGGGTGGTTTATAAATCGAGGGTAAACACTAACATGTGTACCAAGTTTGGTTGCTCTAGCTTCAAGGGTTTGGAAAAAAATTGCATTCATACGGACAGACCGACGGACATTTCACAAAACTGTATGGAACTGAGACTGCATGGAACTGCTGATTTTGTGTTTATACGAAGGGACTTGAGATAATAATCATTTTACCATAAGCAATATCATGTTCAAGGTTACTGGATAATCAAAACTATGATTTAGGTTGCCAATTGGCAATGGACGAGATAAAAAGGAACATTATCAAAAAATAACATCAGGAGTTCACTAGCATGTGGAATCGCCTAAGCTGAATGTTGCGAAATTGTATAAGAATAATTGTACATATATAAATTTTTACTATTGAGATGGTCGCATAAATCAGTATCAAATTTAAATGATTCCATGGAACTCCCTTGTTGTGATAGTTCGAAAATAATATCGTTCGTGAACGAACTTTGTAGCAATCGATAATGTTAAAGGCAGCTGTGCTCTGTCATAGTCCTGTTATAATTTTTAAGAGGCCGTGATTGTGAGCCGGTTGGCAGCATCTACTAGATTCAAATTATACCATTACATGCAGATTTTCGTTCCAAATATCCGCCGTCCGAAAGAACAATTTACTTAACCCTTATCTGTATAATTTTATCTTTTTGAAAATCTATTTTATTTTTGCTTAATAAAAAAGTGGCCATGTTTACAAAAAGGCATTTGTGTTCGCTGTTAATAACAGTACATTAAAATGTTAAGTTTACATTGAGAGAAGAAGAAAAAAAAACAGAAAAACAATAAAGGGGCAAAAAATGGGGGCAACGATGGTGAAAAATGGAAATTTATTGGATGCCTTGCCGTCCCAGGTTGTTGTAAACAGTATTTAACATATATAAATAATAAACATACATATGGGAATAATAATTGCAGGGAACTCTACATGTAGTAATGCTAGGCCTGGATTCTGCTGGAAAAACAACAGCGCTCTATAGACTTAAGTTCGATCAGTATTTAAATACAGTGCCCACTATTGGATTCAATTGTGAAAAGGTGCGTTATCATATCATTGCAAAAGAACAACATAAACTTTATCTCATTTGTAGGTTCAAGGCACTTTGGGAAAGGCAAAGGGTGTTCACTTTCTTGTTTGGGATGTGGGCGGACAGGAAAAACTTCGGCCGCTCTGGCGAAGCTACACTCGGTAGGTCAAACAGCTGTTATTGTGTGCATGCATATGTATGTATTAATATACCTTATACATATGTACATACTTTGTATATGTGTATATGTATATACATTAGATGTGTACTTAATGATTATCAAAGATTATTATTATGGGACTAATCCGACATGGTCCAAGAGAACGAAATTGAAAACCTTGCTTAAATTTGTTTGTACCGGAATGAAAGAATATGCTTTGTACGAACACTTTCAAATAGCAACTAGAAACTTACCAGTAATCCATTATACGAAAATCAGGATTATATCTTCAAGAATCTAATATCTTTGAGTTTTTCCAAGAAAAAACAATTCTACTTGTATATCGCCTCTTATCCATACGTAATTCCTTCCTTACTATAGGAAGCTTCTTTGTGCTGCGATTCTTGTACCCGAATCATGGTTTAGTGTCTCATTTCTTGGTTCGGTTCGTGAACCCGGGTTCGTATTATGTACGGCAATTTTTGTGAGACCCTTCTGGAAACAATTTGTTTTTAGATATGACGATTTGTATGTTTTTTTTTACAATATTTACTACTTACTATATTAAATTTGTATGTATTTTTCAGATGCACGGATGGAATCTTATTTGTTGTCGATTCTGTTGATACTGAACGTATGGAAGAAGCTAAGATGGAGTTAATGCGTACAGCCAAATGTCCAGATAATCAGGTATGTTATTTGTCCTGCAGCATTTCGCAAATGTGATCAAAGTCAGACTACATGTATACATCCAAAAGCGACAGATTATCAGTCGGTTAGCATTTGCATTCGCTAAAAATATTTAAGAGTACTGCAGTCGAGTGTGCCAACCACGAGACATCCTGTAACTTGTATATATGTACACATGTACACGAATAACATTAAATACATTTGTCTTCTCTTTTATTTTGCAGGGTGTACCTGTGCTTATTTTAGCCAACAAACAAGATCTACCCAACGCATGCTGTCCCAAGGAACTGGAAAAGCTTTTGGGACTACATGAGCTACACAATCCAATATCGAATATATCAACTTCCACCTCAACTTCAACAGGAAATATTGTTGGACATAGTACTCCAAACCAAAGTTATACTGATCGCAGCACCACTTCAATGACTCAATTGGCACCGGATCTCGATAAGGGCAGCGAAAAGAAGGTATCGCCAATGAGAGGCATATTCCCTCATCATTCCCACGAGGAGTCCAGGGTTAAGGGCCCGAGTTTGTCACACGATGCTAAAAGCAGTGCGCCGACCACCACATCTCCAACGATGAACAGTTCTCAATTCACAATAAAGCACAATAGCTTAAACGCTTCTTCGTCGGGTATGCAGCTTAAAGGCTGGTACATACAGCCTGCTTGCGCAATAACTGGCGAAGGACTACAAGAAGGCTTGGATGCTTTATATGATATGATCCTAAAGCGGCGTAAATTAAATAAGTCTCATAAAAAAAATAAACGGTAATATTGTCTTTAACGAAGAAATTTAGAAATTAAAGTCTGCTTAGCACAATTAACAAATGTACTTGCACTAAAAATAAATATCGCCTATGTACAAATGTACGTAATTATGAATGGTTTTAACGTTTATTATTTTTTTACACGTCTTCCTGGTGACTAACAAGGTTTTCAATTTACATGGAGCCTCCAAAAGCTCAAAGCTTTCCTTAAAACTATGTACATGTAAATAAATAACCAATTAAAACTCCCGAGTGGTATATACTCTGCGTCCAAAGTAGTCGAAGAACCCAAAAAGAATACATTTTCTATGCATATACATACAAGTATGTAACAGACAGAAACAGATATTACCCATCCTAGTATATACATACATAGGTCAGGTCAGGTTTATTTCTCAAATTTCGAAATACGTGGCTTTCTAGCTTGTCTCACATGATATATTATTTCATTGGTACAAATATTTATTTTGAAAGTCTTGATACAAAAATAATTTATTTCTGTTAAGCAGATACTTACATACATATGTATGTATGTGAGTTTGATTGTACATACACATATATATGTAGTATACTTAACTTCATTTTAAAAGCCATACAAAATGCTCGCAGGCAAAGTGTATGTATGTATGTATATTCCGATTTTAATTAAAATAGTTGTAATGAACGCCCAAATTTGGCAAAGTTACATTTGTCGGGACGTAAGTGGACCCAGGTGCGCATTTCAGGCAATCTCGCTTTAATGCAGGTCTTTGCTTTGACTTGGATCCTTGGCAGTGCATGGCAAATCGCAGTTCCTCTGCCATTTCCGAACACAAGGATTGGTTTTCGGTATGCAGGTTTTTTTCGAGTTCCAACAAAATTCAAAAATGGCCACAACTACCGCAAGCGCTAGGCCACAAAGGAGTACAACAAAGACGCCACCTGCAAAAACAGAAAGGTATTTTAAAACAAAAGAACATTTTTATCATTTCATATAAATTTAACTAAAAAATTAAGTAAATACTTAACAAAAATGGATAATAGCTTAATATGCAAATTTAGTTGTAGCCTTGAAAAATACTATACTGAATAATAATATATATTGTGGTTTTCAGTATTATTTGCATTCTTTAAAATACTAATAAGATACTAAGTAAAACCTGGCTCCGTTACTTTTGAACATATTTTGGATTGTTGAATACCAAATATTTCACAAATTACTACAATATTAAACAAATTGACAAAAGAGTTTTATTTTCTGGAAAACAAACTCAAGAAATAAGGATTAATTTAATTTAATTTAAAAAAACACTCAAAAATAAGTTTTATTTTTACTCTTTGTACCCATAAAATGGGTAAAAAGGGGGTATTGGATTTGTGCAAAAGTATGTAACAGGCAGAAGGAGACATCTCCGACCCTATAAAGTATATATATTCTTGATCAGTATCAAAAGAGATTTCGATTTGACCATGTCCGTCTGTCTGTCCGTCTGTCCGGATGAACGCGTCGATCTCAGCAACTATAATAGCTAGAGACACCAAATTTGGAACGTAGGTTCCTGTATAGCATACGCAGATCAAGTTTGTTTCATATTTCAGATATCTCCCCCGTTCCCCCGCAAATCGATTAAAACCGTTTTACAGTAACAATTTTCAAGATATAGCTTTAAGATTTGGCATGTACAATACTTTAGTCTCTCCTAATCTACTGTCCAAATTTCAAGTCGATCGGATAATAAACACGGAAGTTATTCCCGAAAGAAGATTCAGTAATGCAGCGAGAGGGGAAGAAGAAGCACAGCCACTTTTGCCGCCTGTGTGCGTGCGTCTTTGTGTATGTGTGTGTGTATGGGTAAGTGGACTTAGATGTGATTGGATGTTTTAGACCTGGGTACAGGGAGTTTCGTAGTCGGGTATAATCGACTATAGCATTCTTACTTGTTAAAACTTAACTTTAAAATAAAAACAATAAAGAACAGCTATCTTCGGAGTGCCGAAGCTATATACCCTAGGAGCAATGCTTTTTATACAAAACTCAATTTTCGTCCGATTGTTCATATGAGAACAATGTGGTCCGATTTTGAAAAAAATTATAGGAAACTATTTGAAGTATAATAAAACTCTCACTTAGTTTGGGTGTAATACAAAAAGTGTTTCATACAAAAGCTCATTTTTCACCCCATTCTATTGCAAATTTGGTCAGATTGTATAAATTCTCGGGAGACACGGTTTAGGTGAGTTTGGTGAGGATATCTTTATAAACAAAAATGTTTTTCATACAAAAACATAGTTGTCGACCGATCATTCCTATGGCAGCTATATGTTATAGTGGTCCGCTCCGGCCGGTTCCGACATATGCACTGCCTGCAGCAAAAAGAAGGGGCTTTAAAACTGAGAGACTACAGACGGACGGACGGACAGACGGACATCGCTGTATCTACTCGGCTATTCATGCTGATTCAGAATATATATTTTTTGTTGGATCGGAAATGTCTCTTTCACGCCATTACACGTTTCGAGAAAAAATTAATAACATTAATAAATGCTAGGGTATAACATTGCGTATCAGACTACTAATGATTGAATAGTGGCAAATTGATAAATATAAAGCAGTCCTTGCTCATATTTTTAAAAATCTTTGAAAATTTACTACTATGCATAACTGTCTATAAATAAATCGTTTAACAAAACGTCACCAACCAGCTTAAGATAGCTTCCCAATACTAACCAATATTTTCAACACCTAATGCATTGGCTTTTGATTCCTTGCTCTTGTCATCTCTATTGCATACATCTCCAGTATTTTTCCACCATTTATCGTAAAGTATCTGAATGATACCTTTCTCTTGCAACTCTAATATAGCTAGAGAAATTTTATCCCTCCAAGGAGATCCCTTGGGTGTTGCAATGCCATAACCTTTAGAATCGAGCAAGCCTCCAATCTGTGTCAAATTACAGTCCCTCTGAACTGCATAGTCTAACATGGTTGATTCCATAAGAAAAGCATAGTTGCCTTCCATAACGCGCTTGATTCCATCCTCGTAGGTTTTGACAAACACTGATGCCTTGCGGTTTTCCATGTATCGCCACATTTTCTGATAAATCCCAATTTTGGAGTCCTGCAAAAATTCGATGCATGCACGATAAGCTCATTTCTTATTTCTCTTTTAAAGAATTAATCACCCTAAAAAATGTCATTGTTGATCCGCCTTCCAAAGTGCCATATGATATTTCAGTTTGATCTGCCAAATCTGACGCACTTTCAATTGGTGTAATCATGCGCTCTACGGTTAAGAAGGCAGCCAAATTGGCCGTATACGATGATATGATAATTAGACAAAAGAAAAACCAGCATCCGCCAACAATTCGCGTAGATGTTGCCTGCAAAAGAGAATGAGTTGATTCTAAGAATTGAAGGAATAAAGCTTAAGCACTAATTATTGTGTTTTCCAATTTTTCCTCTCGTTTCAAAAATCTTCATAGCTATAAGTGTTTACAATTTGCTTTGCCCGCAATTCAGTGGATTTTTAGTTACTGTTCATAAGCGCATATGTATGTAAAAAAAATTGTTTACATAAATACATACTAGTATGTATTATAGTAGTATTATTTAAGAGACATAATAAAATAGATATCCATACCCTAGGATATAAATCGGCCCCTTGCTGCATAAGAGCGCCTATTGCAAACCAAAAGCTATTTTTCAATGTAAAATCATTTTGTACGCTAACTAACTCCACAGTATCATCATCTGATTCGTTTTCATCATCATCGTCCTTAGCAATCGAATGTTTTAAGGAATATCTGTCCACAGTATCATCAGCATCATCATTAGCTCTATACGCTGGATCATCAACGTTAAATTCGCTTCGGTGTTCAGCATTCGAAACACTATCTCGATCTTTATCGTGTATGCCTCCAAGGCATTTTAGTTCCAATTGATCGTTGATATTATTTGCCTTCTGAATTTTTTGCAACATATGGTCACACGCCATAGAACAGGCTGGTTTGGAACGCACCCATTCGACTGGGGATAATCGCGCTACTATCCAAATACAGAATGATACAAGAATGTAGCCAAATGCTATATAGAACCATATTTCAATTGCGAGTGGATTCATAAAGGAGAAAAACTTCGATTGAGCGCGATCTGATATCTGAAATACAATACAACTTTTTTAAATAATAGTACAGTTAAGACGTTATAAAATATATATGTACCGAATAGCCATGGGAAAATATGTGTGCCCACAATATTCTGACAAAAGTGTAGCCTTACCTTTAACTGTACAATAATTAAAAGGATAGATATACATACCTTTGGGTTCAGTCCCGATCCTTGACGTAAAAAGGTTCCCGTTATAAACCAAAAACTGTTTGATATCGAAAACTGATTTTCAACGATATCAGTTTCCTTGTAACATGGGTGAGGGTTTTTCCATTCATACGGAGAAAATCGAGCCATCACAAATAAGGCGAAGGATACTAATATATAAGCAGCTAGCACATAAAGCCATATCTCGATTGCCAATGGGTTCATAAAGGAAAACAGTCGTGTGGGTTGACTTGTCGGCACCTAAAGGGATTTAGCTATGTAAAATTTAACGCTGTATATGAAAGCTTTATAATGCAATATACATACATAAACCAAGTATACACAACTACATGCATGTAAGAATGTTCAATTCAGTACCCTACCCTATACCCTTTACTCGGGTCTGAAGTATATTAACACACATACGTAATTACGTATGTACATATATGTATATACATTGTGGGAAATCAAGCAGTTTGCACCTGTTTTCTGCAAAACATACATTTAACACTGGATACGAACATGGTCCACGAGAACCCATGAAACAACATTTAGCATCCCTAGCTCTTATAAATAGTGTCAAAGAGCTACACGTCCATCTGGACTCGGCTGTTGATGGTGATCAAAAACTTTTTAGGGTCAGAGATCTCTCCTGCCTGTTGCAAGGTTTAACATACCCAATTTTTTCCTATTTTAAATGTATATTCAAGAAAATAATTTTGTTCTCTATGAAAGGTTCTCTCCCTTAAATATAATATGTAAATAGAATTGCATTGACATTTGTAGAACATTAGCTATGATTTGGAGACACATTGTTATACCCTAGCAGAGGGTATTATAATTTTGTCTCGAAATGTGTAATGGACTGAAGGAGACGTTTCCGACCCAACAAAGTATATATATTCTCAATCAGCATGAATCGCCGAGTCGATATAGCCATGTCCGTCTGTCCGTCTGTTTCTATGTGAACTTCTCTCTCAGTTTTAAGGCTATCGTAATAAAGTTGGCACAGACCCTTCTTTTTGCTGCAGGCAGTACATATGTCGGAACCGGCCGGATCGGACCAGTATAACATATAGCTGACATAGGAATTAAGGGGCGACAACTATGTTTTTGTACGAAAAACTTTTTTGTTAACCAAACTTTCCAAAACCGAGTCTCTAGAGAGTTTATACAGTCTGACCAAATTTGGTCAAGATCGGAACACTAAATCACTGTATTAAACTTTTTGATTATACAAATATTACATCCAAACTAAGTGAGACTTTTATTATACTTCAAATAGTTTCCTACAATTTTATCAAAATCGGACTACATGGCTCAAATAGGAGCAATCAGGCAAAAATTAAGTTTTGTATAAAAATTAAATCCCGCTAGGGTATATAGCATCGGCATTTCGAAGATAGCCGTCCTTTCTTGTTCTTTTTATGTGGAAACTTTCATCATTACTGTGTAGACAAGTATCCATGGAGCCATATATTCTCCGGTTTGCTAAGAGAGGTGTGCACTTTCTACAATCAGAGGTATACTTTCTTTGAGTCTATGCATGAAAAGGGATGTAGCCTGCACCCGGAGCAGTTCAGGATAAGTTCGGGCAGTTAGTGGCTAACTTATCTTTTAAAGCTTTTAAAGTACAACACTTTACCTTGAAAAGAATGCCAATTCCCAAGTTCATAAATGGTTTGGTAAAGTCAATAACACTTTCCCGTGCATAGTTTATAGTCATGGAAGCGACGGCCAAATCTGCACGCTGAAATGTGATTATTCGGTTTGTTAATTGGTGTTTATTAAGAAGTTTAAGTAGTGTGTACTCACCCTTTCCATTAACTCTTGTACTATTCCATTCCAGGAATTTGTTTCCGGTATGAACACCCCATACATGTTATCGGGAACCAATTCAATTTTATATTGGAACCCAACTTGTTGGGCTATCGCCTTTAATAGATCAATGCAAAAGCCCTCAAATCTAGCATTTCCAGTGAGGTTTGCATCTTCCCTAACCATCACATAGGGACGTTCCTAAATATATTATATTTATATACTGTATCTATTATGCATCTATTATGTATTAACAAACCTCCCTAGTCATTACCACCAGAGTTATATTTGCAATATTAGAATCGTAAAATGCAGTTGGATCAGAAATATTTACACCCACATCCGGTTGCCAATAACCGACTTTTTGTATTATTTCCTGTTTCAGTTTAAGTATATCAATTTTAAACTTGTTTCGACGCCCTTCAATAAAGTTAACTCGTCCAGTCAAGCCATCAACTGTGGCCTGAAATAAAATAATTACTGACTGCATTCTTATAATTATTACTTTCCTTACCGAATTTATATAATTATAGAGTGAAAGTCCGTCAGTCCAGGCTTTATCAGAGTTACAGGAAAGGTTCTTAAACGTTAATGTGTGACTACTATCCAAATCCCTCAGGCCATGTGCAAATGCGTATACTGAATCGAACATAAGTGCAGAATCCGTCTACAATGAATTTGAATACTCTTAACTTAGTACGTATAACTTTAGAGCTAATGCAGTTTTGTACCTGAATATAAGGCATTCCATTGATCATGTCTAATCCACTATGCTGCAGTTTCTGCATTTGGTCTATAACCTCCTGGTATCGTTTACTTCCAACGTCGACCAAACGGAAAGCGGTAATGTTTACGCTGTTGTATCTGAAATCCTCCAGATCATATGTCTCCAGATCCTACACGTGTTTAAATATTTTTATTATACAATTCAGTTGCACATCTATCAATAGACGCTGAAAAACTTACAAAGGTTGTAAACATATAATGATATCGATGGTCGTTCATCTGAAGCTGTAATATCTGGAATTAAATTGCAAAAAATGTATGTATAATTTATATCGGATTCCGTATTTATGTATTGATAAATATAGATATGAATGTATGCATATACTATGTTACATGATTGTACTAACAGGTAATACCTACGATTGCCCGGGTTACATTTATGGGTACAGGGAGTAGTACCCATAAAATGGGTAAAAAGGGGGTACTAAACCTGTGCAAATGTATGTAACAGTCAGAAGGAGACATCTCCGACCCTATACCCTATAGCCTATATATATTTTCTTGATCAGTGTCAAAAGAGATTTCGGTTAGGCCATGTGCGTCTGTCTGTCCGTCCGTATGTATGAACGCGTCGATCTCAGCAACTATACGAGCTAGAGGCACAAAATTTAGAATGTAGGTTTGTGTATAGCAGGAACAATTTTACAGCAACAATTTTCAAGATATAGATTTGGGATTTGGCATGTATATTACTTTAGTCATTTTTAATCTACTAATCTAATAAGTCGATCGGATAATAATTATGGAAGTTATTCAACAAATAAGATTCAGTATGCAAGTGGACGAAGATGTGATTGAAAGTCTTAGACCTGGGTACAGAGAGTTTCTTAGTCGGGTATACTCGACTAGAGCATTCTTACTTGTTTCTTAATACCTTCCTGCAGAAACAGCACAGTTTTGCAACCATTATCCGCCTACTGGAGTGGATTATCCCGAAACCGAAAAGAACTTATGGATTGATTTTTTAGCTTATACCCGATCCGGTGAATTATAATATTTCCCTCATTCAACCTTGACCCCAAGGGCTTTTATGTATAAATCCGTCCTGCTTCACTGACTTAAGAACTGAGTGATGGTGAACGCAGGACCCAAGCCATAAGAAGGAGCTCCCTTTATGGTAAAAAAAAGAGTACTAATGCGGGCTTTAAATCATTTTAAAAATCACCGATTTGGAAATTCAGGGTCAATCGTCTAAAATTTTGCTACTTATCATTTTATGAGCTCTATAATACCAGATTGAACAACTCTATGTTTCCTTTTCCCCAGCGTATGAGGTACTGGGGATAAAGAATTCATACAAAACAATCCACCTAAAATAAATGTGTGTATGTATGATATATATGAGGCACAGATGCATACACGCATATCTAACAAGTTAGAAGGTGCAGACGGAAGTTTCCGACTGCGGTATACTCTGTTTCCGGTCTGTTTTCTGGGCGTGGCATAAATCTTTTAGTCAAATCTTTCAAAGAGATTCATATCACTATGGGCACTCTAGTTATAAGGTTGTGGGGTATTGATGTTGCTCATTTGCGGGAGAGTGGGAGTGGCTAGCAAAGATCTTAACATTTTGACAGATGTATGTATATGTACAATATGTGTATCAAATTTTAATTAGCTTCAAGGGGGAATAACTGCGATCATTCGGAGAGATGGCTAGACAGACGAGCGGACATTGCACAAGCCCAAAACACTGGATTTCACAAAAATGTTTGGAAACAGAGTGTCACAATAAATGATAATACATATATGTATATTTCGTACTGATCGAAAAAAAGTTTTTATATTAGTTGGATTTGTATCAACTATTATTTTGTAAATTTCCTTTTGGCGAATTGCACGTAAAACTTGACGATAGGTCTCCGGATTTGCTTGCCTTATATACATTTCGGTTCTCATTTCCGCAGATGAGTGAATAAGGTCCTGCTGCTTGAAAAGTCCTGCAATAAAGATGAATACACTAAAATTAGTACCTTAAACTATTTGGGATGCACTAGTTAGTTTGCTCGTCTAGAAGAAATTCAATACCCAGGTCGCCGGGAACGAATACATCGTAAAGGCCTTAGCGGTTTGGTTTTATTGATTTAACACTGCAATCGTCAGACTTGGGATACAGCCTATAGTAGAGCCTGGTTTGGGAGACACATAATCTCACGCACACAACCACCAGATACATTTTCAAAACACCCAGGAGCAAGAGGTGTAATCAAGTATATTAGAGCTGATTATGAACAGGGATGCCGACTGTGTGCCGGATCTAAGTGAAGTGACAAAAATTTAATTTAATTTTCCCGAAAACGGAAGCTTTAAAGCAAGAAATCTACATGAGCCGGATAAGGATTTCAAATTTAATAGTTAATGGAGGATAACTTTTTCTGACGACTCCTCAGAATTGATTCAAAAACGCAAAAGCACCTGGCAAAGCCAGCTGAATTGCATCCCGTCATTCTACCTCCCTTCCCAGTGTTATTCTCCCGCAGGCGTCACAATGGGCCGATAGGCCTCTGGGTGCACTCCACCGCGCGTTGGGCGGCCTAATAAACCTAACCAAGGAACAAGTTTTTAAATTGAGTTGGTCGTTGTAAAAAAAGTCGAAATAGCATATCTGTAAAAATAAATATAGACCAATAAATAGAACGTCAATATGTGTAGGGTTACCATAATCTTCTTCGTAAATAATTGCAACTTTGGTCCAGTTCAAGTACATCATTAGATCCCGATAAGCTAAGTTCATAATGTTTTGGGACGGATATAAATTGATAGAGAACTCTTTAACGTCCATCTCCAAATCAATGCGAACTTCAATATGTGGTATGTCAAAGGCTTCGCATATTGACTGCACATGTGCAGCCAGTAGTGGATCAGTTGGACCAAAAATGGCTTGAACTCCAGCTTCCAATTGTCGACAGACCTTCTTTGTAGTTCGAAAGGAGTCGTCGCGCGGTACATATTCAATATCGTAAACCAGTTGGGTGTTAGGGAGAAGAGATTTTTCTTTATTGATGCGGTAAATCGCATACTTAAATGCCGATTCAATGCTCCCTTCACGTTCATCTTCTGTAAATATAGCACCTTATTCGGTAAAAATAGACCATATTACAAAAATTAAAGTTAGTATTAATAATATAATAACAGTTTGTGTACTACAATTTATAAGGGCACAATAATCCGAAGCATGTATTCTCGGATTGTGTGTATATCTATAATACAGAATAGTTCGGACCATACTTTATCTAATTCTGACAAGCAAGCCAATTGGATCTGTGTAGGTGGTCTAGTTTCGCACCCACTTGTCGAACCAGATAAAACTTAGATGTAATCGGAGTCCAGCCCAACGAGATTACTGCTCCTTGACTTGCAGGCAGGATGGCAGCTTCCCAATTTAAATAGTTTAAGTATTCACTAGCGTTAATCACTTACCAACTCGAATAACTGGTGGCAACGCATTCGCAACCAAAACCATTGACAACAAAATTAAATGTAAAATGTATATCCCGTAGGACGCATTTAATCCGATCGACTCTCTTTTCATTAAGCTGTATCGTTTGAATTGGAGTTGTCCGCAGAAAGAACAGCAACCGGTAACATTATCTATACACACATATTTATGTGTCATATTTGTAAAATCACTGTATACTATTCTTGTTGTTGCTCATTTAAGCCGAGAAAAAATTGAGGTAACATCTGAACACCTTTCACATGCTCAGTCTCATATCGATTATTCTTTATTTAAATTCATATCGAACGAACGTAGTTGCAATATTTGAAGGTCTCCCCATAGGAAATATAACAATATTTTTGTTTTTATTATAAGTATGAGCTGTGGATATTTAATGTATGCAGCCACAAAACTGTAAATTGTGTCACATTATATTTTATTAACGTAGCTTTCGTATGGCTTTAAGCTTTCATTTGCATACGCATAACGCATGCGCCCAAAATTTAGACGTAAAGCTTTCCTGACATTGGCTCTTGAAACTTTTCCAGTATGAGAACATTTTCGGAATCCTAATGTTCATGCATACATACGCTCAGGGTAAACAACTTAGAACGTTGCAATCAAAAGCTACCGACTGACGTATACTCTGTTCCCAGTCTTTCCGTTTATTCTAAATACTTAGTACAATGCACACTCGCTGGAGTGAACACCTGGATATATGAACAATTCGTACGGGTTAACAGACTTTTGGTTTCACTGGGATAGTTAACGTCAACATTTGATTAACATAAACTGTGTCAACCCCAGTTATGCGAGATTCATTTAAAAAGCTGATTTTCCTGAATAATAGTTGAAACAAGTAAGAATGCTACATCTCGTACCCTGAACCAAGGATTAAAATACCCAACACAACTAGACACATATGTATCAAGCAGTTCAGCGGCATTGCAAGCAAGTACAGCGTGGTGGCTGTGGCAAGTGGTGGCTGCAGCTGCCTTCCCGCGCTGTGCAGTTCTAAAAATTATTATCAAATAACTTCTTTGTTTATTATTCGATCGATTTGACATTTGCGCAATAGACCAAGAATTATGCTAGCCAAAAATCGAAGCTATATTATTCCTTATAAATTGGTTTTTTACGATTTTTTTGAGTTTTTGGTGCGGGCGGGGTCATAGTCAACATTTCAAATAAGCCCAACCAGCGCATATACAGGAACCTACATTCCTGACGGACAGAGCCAGATCGGCTCGGCTATTACTACTAATACAGAGGATGATCGTGCTTTCCTTAGGGTTGACAAAGCAGTAGACTTTGAAATTACTTAATTGGCCGAATTCCGATGTGCCCACCTCGACAAGGAGGGTCAGTATCTGGTCCTACCAATCAGCTAGGATGCCGAGGACCATGACGAGCATGATGACACTGGTGGTCGAGTCATCGGGCCATGCAACTAGAGGTCTTCCAGCTGAACTTGCAATAGAGCAAGCTGTTTTTAGTTCAGTTCAGTTCGCCTTAGTAACGGGCAACAAGGTGTCTGGGATAAAGTCAGCCAACTACAACACATTCCACGTGCAGGGAGACGGGGGTATCCCAATCCCAGGAACCCTCCTCTGTAATTGCCCAGCGCTTATGAGAAGCAGAGTCAATCTGGGATCCCATACCTTCACTTCCCTGGAGAGTCTATTGTGGACACCGGTGAACCAACTCCTAAACTTCGCAAAAATAATCCCTAAAGAATCCTAGACTTCGCAAGGTTCCCTCATACAGTATCACTAAGGAAAATACGGTCTATGCCGTCTTAACCTAACCTAACACCAGTAAGTCGGACTAGGATTAGTACTCAGAAGTCCCCGAAACACAAACTGGGAGAGGTTCGACAATCGAGAGGAAGTCAACTTCTCCACCAACCATCTCATCGAAATAAGATATGGAACAGTCGCTGTAGACTCTCATTTATTATCTCTATGCTGGCACACAGTTTCAAATTTATTTCAAATCTAGGAAAATCTAAGTGTGATATGCTATTTATGTGTTCACTTGCGTAAAATCAAAATACTTAGCCGGGCAACTCTGTATAATACTAGCCAATAAATTTATATACATACACGAAGAGAAAGGCAGTATTTGGACGGGGTCTTGCATTGAAAATTGTATTTTGTAGATATTATTCTTACCCGTACACATACTCCTCGTACATGTGTGTAATTATTTTGAAAGCGTATGAATATTAACACACGCACATACCTATGCATGTAAATAAATATATAAGTCAAATACCACGTTAGATTACACTGTGCCACAAGAATTTAACCAGGCTCAGTTGATAGTTGCTCCTTGCACTTGTTCAGTTAATAGCATTTTAATTAGAATTATTGTGAAACTGGCCAATTTTCAGCCTTCTACAACCAATAAATAGATAAATAGGCAACAAATATCCGAGTCCAAAACGATAGGTAGGCCCAGTTTTTCGAAACATTACTTATATGAGTCTTTAATATGTTTGTAAATCTTCTAAGCTTATAATTTGATTATAACGTTACTTAAAAACGTTTAAAAGGAATGACAAACGTTACAATGAGTTTTCTAGATCCGACTATATATAACCCAAGGTATCAAATTATAATCTGGAACACTGCTATAGTGGTATAACATTTTGACTGAATTTTCAAGTTCACCATGCGTATTTACATACGACACAAAAATCAATTGCCAGAGTCCCCGAAGTGCAATAAGTTGTGTGACTAGTGTTATTGGTTCAAGTTCAAGCTATTTACTCGGTGCACTGACAGTACAAAATAACCACTCTACATAGGAAGTACCACCCTGAAAGTACACGTGCATAAATTATTTTTCGACCAACTGCTGAAAATGGGTGAAAACGTTAAAGTTATTGTGCGGTGTCGGCCAATGAATCAAAAGGAAACTGGAAGCAAGTGTGATGTATGTTATTAACAAGATAGTTTTCAGATTATGGTTGAGACAATTTATCCGTACATTGACAATTTATATTCCATCACTCTCATACTTTGTATATTTGTATACACACATACTCATATCGATTTCTGCATAAAGTTCGAGTATTTACATTATATACATATTTAAGAATATATACAACTGCCTGCTTTCTATACCCTTGCAGAGGGTTCTAGAACTGTGTTAAAGAAATTTGTAGCCCATTGTAGGAGGCGTGTCCCACCTCAAGTATATAAAATTAATAAATTAATATAGATGTTTAAAATATATTTCTTTTATCAACATCAGCATCACTCTAGGGGAATGGCATGTCTGTCTGTCCGTCCTTACGAGCCGTTTATTTAGACACCCTAGACGCTTGTCTAACCAAAATTGGTACACGTGTTGCATGATGTACTCTTCAGATCGTCCCCACAAATTATCAAAATAAAACATGCTGGTAACCTGTACACAGCAGTCGAGAACATGAATGAGGAACATTGAATCAAGCTATGATTTTTGCAACGATTCACATTAGAGTTGACCAGGTGATCTCGATACTTTATATATTCCAAAATATAAGCTTGAGCTGCGCAATTAGGTGTCTCTAGCTCGTATAGTCTTGGAGATCCTTGCGTTTGTACATATACGGACAGACCGATGGATAGGATCAGATCGATATTGACACTGATCGAGAATGTTCAAACTTACTCATTTAATGGGTAAAGGCATTGTTGAAAATAAACTATTTTTTTCATATTTTAATCAAATTTATTTGCATTAACATCATTTACCTATGAAACCGACTCCAGACCATTGTGGAAATTGGTGATTACGTTGTCTCTGTGCTAAACCCTTTAGCTCGGAATGCTCCAAGAAAATCGTTCACGTTCGATAGTGTGTATGATGGGCTTTCAAAGACGGAGACGATATACAATGATATGTGTTACTCCCTAGTGGAAAGCACTTTAGAAGGTTATAATGGAACTATTTTTGCGTATGGTCAGACAGGATGTGGCAAAACACACACAATGCAGGTAAGTAATTCCTGGGTACGAGTACGTACCATATGACAAAGTTAACTTAGGAGGTCGGAATAACAACAGCAGCACCTATTTTCTATTTTAAAAGGGTGAAGGATATTTTGAAGATGCCCCAAACAACGGCATCATACCGAGGTGCTTTGATCATATTTTTGAGACAATCTCCATAGCCAGCAGCGTCCGATACCTGGCCTTAGTGAGCTATTTAGAAATTTACAATGAAAATATAAGAGATCTTTTGACTACGAATGACTCAACCAACATTACAAACCATGCACTTAAAGATGTGCCAGGTGTTGGCATTACAGTCCCAACATTAACGACTCAACCCGTTCTCAATGCAAAGGAGTGTTATAATTGGCTGAATGTAGGTAACAAAAACCGCATAACAGCAGCCACTTTGATGAATGAGAAGAGTTCACGGTCACATACAATATTTACAATAAGCCTGGAGCAAATTCAAGGATCGTCTTCAGCGCCGTCAGAACAGATTATTGGCGGAATACGAAGGGGAAAATTGAACCTGGTCGACTTAGCTGGTTCAGAGAGACAATGCAAGACCGGGGCTTTCGGCGAAAGGCTGAAAGAGGCGACAAAGATCAATTTATCACTCTCAGCTTTGGGTAATGTTATCTCAGCACTAGTTGATGGTAAAACAAGGCACGTACCCTATCGGGACTCAAAGCTCACTCGCTTACTACAGGTTTGCTATTATACTTGTTCCATAAAATGCATGTGGTCGCCTATTTGCAAATCGAATGATCAGAAAGGTGTCAGATTGTTGAATGGAATGTTTTTCAATTCCAATCATCACTAATCTTACATAAGAATCAACTAGAGCTGGAAATCCTCGTCAGTTTAAGCATGCTATCGATAATATCGAAAAAGAATCCTAAAGCGGTCCTTAGTCAATAAAATTCTTGCATTCTTCTCGTACAATTGTCATCGTTCAAAAACCGCTTAAATAGTAATGTGTTAAAGATTTTTTATCAAGAAGCATGAAAACATTTTTGCATAGTAAAACAAGTAAGAATGTTGCAGTCGTCGTACCCGACAGCAGAATACTCGTTTTCAAGTCCAGTATAATTTGGTTATTTGTGGGGTGGGAAAGTGAGAAAACACAGTAGTCTGTATATTAAATTTGGTGAATCTACCTGAACAGGTGTTTGAGGGATACATTTTGTTTATTTGCGGGGGAGTGGTTGGGAGTACGAAAATTGGGGGTAGATCTCGACACTTTATAAATCGAGGGTATGCACCCACATGTGGTACCAAGTGTGGTTAACGAGTATAAAACACTGATATTATCGCTAGTGCCAAGGTTGTTTTCCAGGTCTAGAAAGATCAAATTATATGGGATGAAATAAAAAGCCCAATTCCCTTCGATTTGTAATAAATACATCCATATGTAAGTACGAGTGTGTATTTATGTATGTATTTATCATACTGTCCAATTCTATATAAAGTATTTACACATTCATCTAATGCTTAGGATTCCTTGGGAGGCAACACAAAAACGATCATGATATCGTGTATCTCACCAGCTGATGCCAACTACGATGAAACTTTGTCCACATTGCGATACGCTTGTCGAGCAAAAATATATCAAACATACCTACAATTAATGAAGATCCAAAAGATGCCCAGTTGCGCCAATATCAGGATGAAATATTAAAATTAAAAAAAATGCTGGACGAAAGCCAGCAAAGCGAAAGCACAATTATTCACAAATTTGTTGAAGACAATAGTAAACAAAAAGAATTATGGCTGAAGGAAGAGAAAGTTAAGATGCGACAGCAGATGATTGCAGAGATGAACGATAAGGATAAGGAAACATCCGTGCTGCCAAAACCAGAAACTGAGCTCAGCCCAAAAGCTGATCGAGCAGGTGAAAGGGAGGACTTTCAGTTGCACGCACGAAAGCGAATTGATTTAATAAAACATGCTCTTATCGGTGGAGAAAGGGTTGATGATATCCAACTACGAGAGCGTCACAGGATGCGTAAATTGGAAGCCCAACGACACTTAAGCGCCATTGCTCATGCTCTAAGTAGAGTTGAAAGTGAGGATCGTGACCTATTGCAAGGACATTATGCCAGCATTCAGCAGGAAATCAACATCAAAAACGAGCGCATTAAGAAGTTTAGTCAAAAAATAAAAATGCTTGAAAGGGAAGTGGCTGACCTAAATTCAGAATTTCAGTTGGATCGTGATGATTATTTGGACGAAATTCGACATCTTGGTCGGAATTTGAAATTTTATCAAATTCTTTTATACAAAGCACAGCCTATTCTCCGAAAAAATGGAAGGAATTGGTAAATGTTATCGCATAATTTCCTTATCAGTCCCAATATCACCTCCAGTACAATTATCAAAGAGCTTTCTAAAATCGGTGAAATACGTAGAATCCGTTGAAGATCTTTAAAAAAAAACTCTTTGATGCTTAACACTAACTAGATGGCATTCAAATTAGTTCAATAACTATTCTATAAAATCCCGTCTTAGTACTCACTTTCATCATAAAGAAAGGTACTGTGAAATATGCAGATCTCTAACTCCTAGAGTTTGGGGTGTACGTTGATCATCAGTTAGTGAGTCAGAACAATCTCGAACATGAATAAAAATATTGAGCTAATACAAAAATTGTTTGCTAAGCTCACCGATCATAAAGGGCAACAGACTACACATAGCAGTCGGGAGCCGACTGTAGCGATCTTAAATATTGTATGTATAAATGATTGGAAAGTTAATTCAAGCTACAAGTACTGTTTGTCAAAGTCTGAGCAGATTTTTTAAGGGGCCTCCTTACACGTTTAAGTATTTTCTTACATCTACGTCTTAATATTTAAAAACATAAAAAAATGTACTCCAGGAATCCCGAACAAATTTTGGAGAACTCTATTTGGAACGATGATCATAAGACATGGACATTACCGAATGCTATAGAAAATACTTTAAAACTGCCTCCTGCCAATCTTAGATCAGCTTTTCAAAAGACTTTTAATATCGAAAGCAAAGATTTGGAACCCAATTCAGAAGGTTATAAAGGAATCCAGGATACAGACTCTGAAGGCAGTAATGTAAGTACCAATCTTAACTCATTAGTTCCCTGTAAAAACCCTCATAAAAGGGGGTACTAAAACTGATTTTTTTCCGATTGGAGATTTTTCCACCCGCACCACCGCAGTTGTAGCAGTCGGGCATACTCTTTCAACAAATTTTGTTTTATCCCGAGTATAATTAGTTTTTTTTATGGAAAGACGTTTCAAATGAGTTGTTAAAAACAAAGGAGGCCATACAAAATACTAAATATTATAATTAAGAATAATACGTTTATCGAAATGGAGTGCACGAAATAAGCTGCGGCATGAAAAAGCCCTTTATTTATGTTTTTGTTATTTTATTGTGTTGTTTTAGTAATTAATAAAATTGTTTTTATTTATTCTAAATGTTAATATTCTGCTTTAAATTACTGCAATTTAATTTTCATTTATTTCATTAATATTTTAGCCACAGTAACGATTTCCACTTTCAGTTCTTAGCTGCACGAAATAAGCTGCAATTATCGTACTTGTGCAAAAGCTGCGTAGTATTCGAACGATTCTCGGCCCTTGGGTCCAGAATAACAAAATCGGTTACGTACTTGTCGATTCATTTATTGTGTAGACGCTTGAAACTAAATTTGAAGTCGATCCATTGTAAAAAATAATCTCGCTTGACCCTAATTTTTGGCCAATCAAATCTGGCACCAACATTCAATGCCATTTTAAGAAGTGCTTTGAAAAATTTCACGAAATGTATAAAATTAGTATGCCGCTATTTTCGATGTACATATATTTATTTATATTTATATTTTACATTGATTTTTAAAAATCGGTTTACTTACTTTTTACCTAGAGCCTTGCAAGCGAACTTAAAGACGATTGCACAAATAACAAATAAAGCTGCATACCACGGAATGCACGGAATCTTCCAAATTTCCATCGTTAAGGCGCACTTACACGCTATGGCAATTTGCCATATTCTGCCACATGGATTTTGTAGTGAGGTAGTACACGCTCGCATGATGTGGCATGTCTTTGTTTTCTATGGTAAAAACGTACCACATAAGTTTATTTATGTTAAACATTAAACATAATGATATTTCATATATATGTCAAAATGCCATAGTGTGTGCTTCCTGCTTTATATGTAATAGAAAACTACTGTGAGAATATAAGCTTCCTACCACCTACGGATTTGGCTATACATTGATTGGCAATCAGTTATCACAAATTACCATAACTAATCTAAGTCCCACAACCTGTTCAAAAAATATCCCTTAAAAAAGTACAATTGGTTCGCAACATTTTAGGATTGCGGTGCGGGATGTATGGGGTACATCCTACCAGAGGGTAATCGGCACTTTCCACTAGAGCATTCTTACTGGTTTTGTTATACATACTTACAGGCCATTTATCAAATATCTTTATAGTTAAGCGCTACCGAATCCCCAGATACGTATAAGGTCAATATACTGAAAAATTACTTTCGGTCAAACCGTAAGCTCAATGATCAACGGCTACAACGAACTAAGAGCTCCCAAGTTTATATCCGTGGTAAATATTAAAATTAATTTATTTTTAAGATTATTTTAATAACCTTGCAGAGAGTAATTACAATTGTGAATGAATGAATTTCAATTCAGTAATTCAAAAAGTAAGTATACATTTTATGTATGATTTCAGATTTCATATTACGAAAAAATACTCCCCTGCCGATCAATGAGCTACAATCAGCTCACCTCAATAGAAATCCAGCTTTGAAATACGATTTTGGAAGAGCAGACATTCCACTGGGCAATTCTTGGATCAGCACTTCAGAAGTAAATAATTTCAGTAATAAGAGAAATACTATAGAATTAGAAACGATTAACGGTACATAAAAGATAAAAATCTTTCGCAATCATGGTAATCTTTATGAAAAAAACCCAATAATCTACATCTTATGTTACACTCGTTTGTTCTCACAAAACTTCATTCACAAATTATTTCGCAGTTTGAAAATAGACTTATGCATTGTTTATCCACCCATGTATATATTGATTAGCTATTACATTATGCTACAAAATCCATTGTTGTTTTTCTAATTGTTGCTTATATAAGCTTTAGCCATGTTGACAACGAATAATTATTGGTTTAACAAAACATATTCAAAGCCCTGAGCATTATTTCAAACGCACATGTGTATGAAGGCAACGCCACAATTCACAGCAAGCTATGCATATCGTGGGTCGAGGAAGAGATTGCAAGGCTTAGGAGCGATACACCGCTAGACCATTAAATCATTCAAACACTCTAGCACTAAACATGCTTGACAACGTCACCATACGACGGCTCTAAAGGAAACATCCGCTTGACCTCCCCGCTGGATATATGATAATGATAACTAATGGTACATGAAACAAATCACATGTTAATGTAATGTAAAAAAAATTTAAAATTGCTTGTCACAAAAATAAAATTTGAAATTTACTTCAACGTAAAATAATAGTAGTCACCAAAGAGAATTACATTATTGAAATTTTATAGCGGTCGTTGTCGACTGTGTAAGAACTTTAAAAAGGGAAGTTTTGAAGGTACCAGGTTGGTTTTATCTAAAATCTTATTGGAAACGAAGATCACCATGAAGGAGTTTTCCACATAAGAGTGAGTGCTTACAAAATCTTGGTCCAGTTTAACTACTAAAAAGTTGAGAAAACATATAAATTAACATTCAATAAATCTAATTTTTAATTTTCATGTAAGAATCTGAAACAAAAGTATGTTAATTATAAAAATCTGTTTAATTATAAAAATCTGTTTGAAACTTGCACGATGCGTAGTGTATTTGTAAATACGTAAGCTACAATTCGATTCCATTTTCGATACTATCGATGGTTTTCGCTTCCAGGCAAATTTCAGAAGAATTCCAGGAGAATTCGCAATATATAATCCAGCCAACAGTCTTCCCAATGCAAAAGTTTTGCTTCCTATGTGCAGCGAATTTACCCATTACGACTGCTCCTACGAAGAAGACTTTTGTCAAAAATGAATTGGAATTTACAAATATTTGCAATATTCTTATCTTCTTAATGTTCTTATCGAAAGCTGTGAAGTTTATATCTGTTGCGCCTACCCAGAGAAAATCACAATTTTAAAAGCCATAGAAACGTTTTCATTTTGAAAGCATTTCATTTTATTTTGTAAAAACCTCACTTTATTTTTAAAGTGGTTATAATTTGTACTTTCTGGAGTTTGTTTTTATATTAATAACTATTGTTTACTTTTTAATAAGTTCAAAATAAATCTGCGCAAATGTATGTAACAGCAGAAGGAGACATCTCCGACCATATAAAAAGTATGTTCATTCTTGATCATCTTAAACAGCCGAGTCGATCTAGCGCTGTCAGTCTGTCTGTCTATTGCTATGCAAACTTGTCTCAGTTTTAGAACTATCTTAATATAATTTGGCACAGATTCTACTTTTTGCGGCAGACAGTAGAAATGTGGGAACCAGTCGGATCAGATCATTTTCATATAGCTGCAACGATCGGTTAAAACTCATAATACATATTTTGCAAGAACATCTGTTTCTTGTGATTTGCAATGGTGATGGCAATACCATAAAGTTACACACTGTGATCAAACCTGAGTTTGAATCTGAGCCCAGTTCCGCATTTATTAATCCGATCCGCAGGCTCAAACTGGTTCGTATTAAAATTGGGTTTAATATAAGAGTGTAAATAGAAGACTTGTATTCCTAAGCCATTTATACATGGGATTTTATGAGATAGCCATCCGTAAACACATGAAAATAGATAAATTGGCGATCCATTTAATGACAATCTTATTCAGAAAATAAATGATTCTATTCATACTTAGATACGTAGCTATATATGTACATACTATGTTCTCTGTATCCTTTAAAATATTTACTTTATCCTTAAAATAGGCTTATCTTTCAGTTGAGTTTCTAAAAGATATGTACTTAACATTTTAGTCGGCATACATTACAAAAGGGGCATGGGTATCTGACATAGTATCACGTAATTCAACTTTAATTAAATTTGTAGAGCTTTCCGAACTGGGACTTAGAGGTTCGTTACTAGGATAACTGGTATGGCGCGGAGTACCTGTATTTCGCCTGAAAACATAGACAAGAATTATAGCAATATAGAATTTTGTTATATTATATTTCAAATTCATATACCTACTTGGCTTTTGCATGTGTTAATATATGTGACTTTAAGTTTGTAGACTGAGCGAATTTTTTATTACATGCATCAAAAGGACATACGAAGGGTCTGTCTCCAGTGTGTATTCTCACATGCGTTCTACATTCATAAATTGACGATATATATGTATATATAAAACGATATATTATTTACTAAAGTATAATTACCTTAAATTAAAGTCCAGCGAAAAACGTTTCCCGCAGCCTTCAAAGGTACATTGAAATGGTTTTTCTCCCGTGTGAACTAACTGATGTCTCTTTAGTTTGGAGCTTTCCACAAAGGCCTTGCCGCATTCTGCACAGACATGGACACGGGGACCGTGCGTATGCAAATGCTTGCGCATGGCAGACGAGTCCCGAAAATATTTATGACAACCCTTATGGGGGCAAGCGATTTTTTTATCGTTGACATATTGCGAAAATTCGGATTGGTCGTTTGCCACATTATCCGCTGAAGGCGTTACTATTCAAACAATGAGGATTATTATTATTATTATTATTTCTATTACTTTATTATTAATTACGCAAAGTTATTCGCTTGCTCGCCATATGATTTGAACATAATTAAATTTATGTATTTTTCAGCTTACCTTGACGAACCACACCAAATGACAGAGATCCAGACGCAGCTACTTCATTTGATAGGTCGCAATCATTATCATTCTGTGATAATGTTTGGTTCTCCATGGCCATAAGCGTTTGTCCGTTAGCCCGCTGACTATCCTGAGAACTCGCTGTAAACGACGATTGGTGCGCTTCGACTTCGCAATTCGAGTTTCTTTTAAGGGTGATGTTGGTTTTGTCTGTTGTTGTTACCCCTGTCAAGGGAACATTCATTTGTTGCTGTAGCTGCAGGAATTGTTCTTGCTGCTGTTGAAAAAACAAGTGTTGCTGCTGTAATACTGTGTCATGTTTTTGAATCTGCTCTTCGCATATTGATTGGTTTGGTGATATGAGCACTGCCGTATTTGAGGCATTCTCAGTGTCATTTAAATAGTCGACTTCTTCTTGGTTCTGATCGGAACTGGAATACTCATCATCCGAAGTCCCAGATGCCCACATGGTGACACTAAACTCCCCCTCCATAGTCTTAATTTGAACAAGCTTTTGCTCCCAGCGCCTGGACTTCCCATTAGCGTTCATCAAGGCGATATTTTTTCTCTCCATAGCTTCAGAATCTTTTGATCGGTCCAGATTATTTTCGTGTGGATGTTGTTGATGCAACTGCTGCATGCAATTCACCAAATCTTGTGGAATGGCCCTTTCGTTAGCGTCGACTGTTGCCTTTGAACTGTTCACACTCAGCATAAGATCGTTGTTTTGCATTTGCAAGTTGTTAGCGACTGGTTTTCTTTGCCTGCAAGTTGAAAAACCCATTGGAACAATCAAAGTAGGTGCATTAAATAACTTACATTTTAGTTGACGTTAGGCAAAAACTTTTTGCCGTCCTCAATAATGATTTGCCATCATAGCTGACTATGTTGTGGGCTTCCGATTGAATAAATGACTCAAAAACCTTATCATTCTGTGAAGCCAGGACCATCTCGGTGGTCTGAGCAATGCCGTTTGGGCCTAGAACTGATACGTACATACAAAACCAATGCCCTCATTAATGTGTAAGCCATTGGTAACTAAGAAATAGTACATACATACTAAGTAGTTTCTACCGATATAATTACCAAATTCAGTTGTTTATGATTTGAATTCAATGAAGTCATTTGGTATTGCATACTTCATTAAGATAATAGATATTGGGTACGCAAAAATGATACAATGAATTGCCTTCACCCTTTTGTGTACATATTTATGGTTTGTATACAACATTACACTTTGGGTGCATAATTCTCTTGTACTATAGTGCTATATTTTATCAAACGAAGTTTGCCAAAAAGTAGTCAGATGCCAGATAGTCGGAACAACCAAACAAATGTTATCATTTGGCCTCAATATAATCAAAAACAAACATTGAAAAATCTAACTGCCCTGGACAAGTTGGTGCAATGTTGCGATTATCATTGGCACGTTCTCCAGCATAACTCTAATCAAATATTTCAATTGATCGATACGTTTAAGACCTGGTGAACCGTATTATAATTATTATATACGTATATATATATATTGTATATTGTTGCCAACGCAAGAGCAGTTTGATAGAGAATTGGCCATAGTTTATGGATGTGAAATTTTTTGGAATTTTGTTCATCTGTTTGGGCGGTACAGGTCCCCAAAGGGGACAAATATTTCCACTTTTTTGTCAATATGGTTTTTTCGGAAACATTTTTCACCTTTGCGAAGGTATTATAACCAAACGGCCCACTCGATTCTTAATGTCTTTTTTTAAAATGAAAGATGGGACGATTCTAAAGCGAATGGTGTATTAATATTGCAATTTTGGAACATTATTGTGTTTTTAATAAGTACATTACTGGACCACTATTTTTAACATAGTTTTGCAACTTCATGTAAACTTTTAACATAAAGTGCAGCCGAGTGCCACATGGTGACTATAAAAGGAAGTTTCTGTGAACATTTCTGAAACTATTCCAAAAATAAAAGTCTGCCCCGAGCTACCGCTGCAGTGCGGAGTGGACGGCAAGAAGCATGCAGGTCAGAACCCTTCTTAATGATAAATTTGACTTTTCACTTGGATAAAATCATATCTTTTGAACCAAATAAGATATTGCCAAAATTTAAATAGCGTTTTATTGTGAATTTCCGTAGCTTTTAAATTAGTGAAAAATCTTTCAAATCGGAACAGTAATTATTTATGAAAAATAGCATATTTCCAATGCATTTCTATGGTGTAAATTCCTATTCCTATTCCTATTATAGATCCTACACTCATTTCAAAGCTACGGGAATTCCCTGTTAAATGCTTTTTACATTTTGACAATTCCTTGTTTCATTCAGAAAATATGATTTTTGCAAAGTAAAATAACTAAAGGCGCCACTGTGCGCCGTCGTACAAAACTAAAGGCGTCAAGCGTCTTAGTTTGTTACATGGTAGACTCGTAGCTTTGCCTCAAAAATACATTATGGAAGCAGCTTGTAAGTAATTACAATACGATTGTCCAAATAATTATAATTTACTAAAAGGTACTGCAGTTGATGACAAACGGTGGAGTAGTCCATCTATGCATATATATAAAAAAAAACAATGCTCTAGTCGTGACTCCCTCTACCTAGGTCTAAGACTCCCAAACGCATCTTCGATGACTCAGACATACACAAATACGTACACACACAAGCAACAGTCCACTGCACTGCAAGCGAGACATTTTAAGTGGCATTCAAAATGTCGATAAATAAAAGACCAATTTCGATAGAATCAGCTGATCGTATCACAATCACTTAAGAGTAGAGTACTATTTCTATAATACATGATATGATACTGCATGTGTCATGACATGAGAAATTTGTTATCGATATACCGTATCAATTGTGTTCCCCAGAACAGGAAAATTATCAGGGATCAAGTTTTAGTGGTGAAGTGGCCATTATTTTATATAGAGCATCTCTCATCTACGATTGTAATATAGCTTTACTAACTGCACTTACTTTCAATAGTCGCCACTTTAGACAATCGGGCCTACAATCGCGAACAACACCTTAACGATATTTTTGAAGTTACACATCTCGAGTGCCTTTATATATCGATACTTTCGATATTGCCATCGATTGTTGTTCAGCTCTAGTACCTATCCTATCCTTACTACAGCTCTCCTTGCTACAGCTATAACACTCAGGATAAGATTATCTAAAAATATTCGCAATAATGCGACTTAAATGAACCAAACCAACTATAATCGAACTCAAAGGAAATCTGCAGACTTTGGGTTTAGCAGAAAAAAGGGTTATTTCTATAAGTTTTAATATGGTTAGAAATCGGTTGCAGTACGATTGGCAGACATCCCTGATAACATGTAAAATTAACGAACTACGGAACACAAACAACGATTTAAAGAAACGGGCGAATATAAAAAGGAACGAACTAAACAAACGAATCAATTGCATTGCTATCCAAAAAGTGAACTTCTGAACTTATTCCTTCTAGTGAACTACAATGTATAACTCACCATCATTGAGGCTTTGTACGTTTATACTGCGTAACTCGTGGGGCTTTGAAATGTCGTCCTCGTCGTTTTGAACTAGTATCCCATAGTGTTCGTACGCAAAGTTAGTTGGATCCATTACTTTAAGAGCTTATTTCAGTTGATGTACATCGCAGGTTATGCCAAAAAATGCCACATATGTGAGTCCACATATATGTATATGTATATGCACGTATGTATGTATGTTTGTATACAAGTTATTTATGCGATTCCTGAGCGTTGTTCTTTAGCAAGTGCAGAGCCGAATTTCAATAAACAAATGACCGCTTACACTAGAAGGCTGTGTGCACCCTTAAAGTTGTAGATTTACTCATTTGTATGTACTATATAGATTAATGCCGAGATCAGAAGTTATTTAGTAGCAAGGTCCCTCCATAAACAATGACATGGATATCTTTTAACATAGACCAAAGCCAGCCGTATCCATATTAAATGTTACACTGATGAGCAAGGCTTTGTACTATTCGAAATGTGTAGTGCTATGTTTTAGTGAAAAATATTTGTTTATAAGACAAACAATTATATTCTTTTTAGCTTGCGAAAAAAAATTTAAAAGGAACTAAGCAGAACAAAAATGGATGCGATGAATAACTGACTGTGTGACCAAATATTGCCAGCTTTAAAATACCAAGATTCCATTCCACAACAAACACCGTGTCTACATTTAAAAAAAACTTATCGGAGGAACGTATGGGAAAATAAAGTGAAACAAATAAAATATCTTATGTTGTTTAATCAAAGATTACTATGGAAAAAACGTGCCTCATCGTGTGGCATTTTGCCACATATATACAACATTGTTATCGAAATCAACCCTACAAATTTCTGGCAAACGTAGAAATATATGTTAAATATTTATTTATATAAACTTATGTGGCACGTTTTCACTATACATCGTGTGAGAAAGGGGCTGTTAGTTCACTCAAAATCCAAATTTGTTTAATTTAAAATTTGAAAGAGCTTCCACCAACGTTGTTAGAAACTCGTTCAGCTTCTTACATTGACGAAGAAGGAAGCATTTTACCTTACTTAAATTTTCAATTTGACCTTTCAAAAAATCTTGCGTTTCCATTTTGAAATGCATTGAAAAACGTAAAACATTTATTATCAATAGGTGATGTGTCCATTTCATTATTCCTCATAGAAACAAGACCAAAATCTATAATTGACATTTTCAATCTTCACTCGTTTTATACAGATTTAAGGCCAAGAAATTTAAGATAGACCAATATATAATTCATTTAAAATCAAAGTAACCTCAAACTCAAACTCATTCTGAATATTCTTTCTCGTTATGAGGAATGTACCTTTACACATTTAACACACCCCAAGTATATTTCTACAAGAGCTGCCCTGCATTTAAGCAATTTCCGCACGTATATATTTTCCAAAATCATTGATCACAATCCTTGTTAACAAATCGCACGAAAAACAAAAATGCTGAATATGCTGAGTATTATAAACAAAAAACCTATCCCACTTATATAAAAAAATTTTTTTTATATTTTTATAATACAAATTCAGTTGCAGTCGCTGGATCGCATCAAATTTAAACGTTCGCGTCATATTTCAACCAAATTAGCTGTTTAAAATGTATATACACAAACAAATAGGCAATTCAGAAAAAACGCTTTTGGCCTTGCGCAAATTTAATCACATAAAACATCAAGATCACTATGGGATTGCAAAATAAATTAAAAAATTAATTATTAAAATAAATGCGGAGCTTCTTTAATATTCTGACTGTCGCTCAGTTGTGAAAATATGAAGGATACCAATTTAGTGTTGACAACGACAGTACGGTCGCACAAACATCAGTACGCGGAATGAGAAATTGGGAAATTTTGGAAATCATTCTAGTTGGGAAAAGAGTAGAAAATAGATTGTGCACCATTTAACACAGAAAGAGATATATTCTTTTTGATCTGAGTTGTTTTGAAACTCTGAAATACAAAGCTAATCTGACAAGAAATCGATATGAAAATTTGTTCATATACATCACGCTAAATTGCTGGTCCAGAATATTACGGACGCGACTAAAATTCAGACCTGTTTCCACTTTTGTCATGATTTTGTCGCCTTTTCCTCTTAGTTTGTGTCAAAAAAATTTAGGTTTCCAAGACATGTATATATACCCTTTACAATTCCTTAGTGACGTAAAACAAAATCAAACATATATTTTGTTCCAATATTATTTCTGCGGAAGCAGCTACTTGCCTCCTAGGGCTGCACTATTTTTAAATTATTTTGTTAACCTCAAAATAATTTAATATTTTCAGTACAAGTATACTGTACTGCTTATATTTAATTATTAAATAACTGTTATTATTCAGCGTTACTTAGCTTGTCGTACAGCACGAAAAACACACTCATTTAGGCCTGTTCCAAATTCCAATCGTTTTCAAAAAGTAAAAACGAATGAATTCCGCTCGTTTTGCGAGGTGCTGTTCTCATTTGCAATCGTGTTAATTTCGTTGTGGGTTTTCGAACTCCAGTTCGAAACCTAGTTTCTATGGTAATAAGTAATCGGTGTGCGTAAAAAGTAAATAAATATTGCAATAATATTGCCCGCTATCATTGCATCATAGGCTGTGTACAAGCATATACCACGAGAGATGCCACTGTATCAACAAGGCAAACTCAAAGTGTAATTATTTGCATTGCAAATAAACTTTAAAAATATTTTTCCTATAGAAATTTTATAATTGATTTTATTAACTCCAACAAAATTAACTTAGAAAAAACCAATTTCGGATATTATTTAAAGCATTAAGCAACACGCTCACATATCAATTCTTAACTTTGTTATCGATAAGCGAATCATATATGATGTTCGATCTCGTTTTCGTTTTTGATGGTGAAATTTACAGACAAATTTTAAATTAATTAATTAATATGTAATTTGACTTTAATGGAATGAATGAATGAGCATATAACAGTAAATTTATTTTCAAATAGTAATTGTTTGAATTTCGTTTTGTTTCTGTTCATTCCACAATTCTCTTATGTTGAACAATTGATAATCGTATGGTGCCTAACAGCCTCACTTGTTTAGCTGCGAAAATCAACCCTGCGTACAATTTCCGCCTTTTGACAGTTCTGCCAACGTGTCTCTACCTTTTCCGGTTTAGACATTTACCATGGCGGTCGGCAAAAATAAGGGTCTCTCCAAAGGCGGCAAGAAAGGAGGCAAAAAGAAGGTGGTGGATCCGTTCTCCCGTAAGGATTGGTACGATGTCAAAGCTCCAAACATGTTCCAAACCCGGCAGATCGGTAAAACCCTCGTGAACCGCACGCAGGGCCAAAGAATTGCTTCTGACTACCTGAAAGGTCGTGTTTTTGAAGTGTCTTTGGCCGATTTGCAGAAAGATATAGACCCCGAGCGGTCTTTCCGCAAGTTCCGTCTCATTGCCGAAGATGTGCAGGATCGCAACGTGCTTTGCAATTTCCACGGCATGGATTTGACTACAGACAAGTACAGGTCAGTAATATTTTCTTTATTTTTTTCAATACAATGTATGCATGTACATATTAGCCTGGATTTGGGCAGACGGGCGACTCCAGCTCTTCAACGAACAAAAAAACGAGGGAATGCTTAAAGTAAACTTTATAGCCAATCCCGTCGATTGCCTCGGCTACAATGTACGATTGAGCTGTGTATGTACATACATACGTACATAGTATGTATGTAATTACATTTGAATTAGAATTGAGTTGTGTTTCAGCTAGTGATGAAAGTGTTCACTGAACTATGTACATATGTATGTATATGTTCATGATCCTTTCAAATTGTTCACTTACTAAGTGATTATTTTTGTTAGGTAGCGCACTTTTGCTTAGTTCTTTTGTTTTTGTTTATTTGTTTTTATTATTAGTTCTATTGCCTGCAAGCAAGTAAAAGCCAGGAATTTGATTGGAAACGGGCAAATGATCGCCAATGAACATTATGCGGCAACTGAGCAGTAAAATGAACTGTCTATGAACACGTGCGCGAGTTGTGTCAAACAGAAAGCCAGTGAACATGTTCAATAGTTGTCCAAGTCGTCTACGTAACAGAGATGTAACAATTCGTTCAGAGTGAGCTAGTTCGAACCGAACGCAATATATTCCTGATTAGTACGTTGTTGTTAATGAGCTAGTTTGCCTTGCAACCTTATTTTTGGGCAGGTTTTCTTTTACTATGTATACAAATCGAAAATCGGGACAATTCCGATTTAATCATCAGAAATCAAAGTTTTTAGGTGTTCGCTTTCGAAAAAACAATTGAATTATTCTGATTAGAAACTCTAGCATCTGATGAGCCAGTAGAATCGAAAAGAAATTGTACAACTTACATGTTTTTGTAAGAAAGCTTGTTAATTAGAATAATCATGATTGTATCTCACAAGAAAGATTTCTTGCAATTGTTTGGATCGATAGTGGGAAAGTTTCTCGAAAATAATCGATATATGTAGTCGATAGGAGCAGCCATTGTTTGCCAGCTCTGTTATTTATGTTATGTTCTTTTCGAAACAGATCGATGGTGAAGAAATGGCAAACTCTCATTGAGGCTATCGTTGAGGCCAAGACCGTTGATGGATACCTGTTGCGCGTGTTCTGCATTGGATTCACATCCAAGGACCAGCAATCGCAGCGTAAGACGTGCTACGCTCAGCAGTCGCAGGTCCGCAAGATTCGCAATCGCATGACTGACATCATTACCAATGAGGTCAGCGGCGCCGATCTGAAGCAGCTGGTTAACAAACTGGCGCTGGACTCGATTGCGAAGGACATTGAGAAGAGCTGTCAGCGCATCTACCCATTGCACGATGTCTACATCCGCAAAGTGAAGGTGCTCAAGAAGCCGCGCTTCGACATCTCCAAACTCTTGGAGCTCCACGGCGATGGTGGCGGCAAGACCACCGAGGCCGTTGTGTCCGCCGAGGGAGCCGTAATTGACCGCCCAGAGGGTTATGAGCCACCCGTTCAAGAGGCCGTTTAAGTTGATTAAGGGGTGTACATGTGAATTGCGATTGCATTCAGACAATATGAATGTCAGAGTGAAACAATAATAAAAATAAAAACGAATGTTGATGTTCACTTTCTGTGATGGTGGGTCGATTTGGTATTGTTGGGTTGCTTCTCTCTCTCTCTTTACAGGTATTCTATTCACGGAGCTGTGCAGCTGTTGCGAAAGGTGAGAAAACAATAACAACTAAACAATAATTTGCTTGTACAATTAAATGATGTTTTATTTTTCGTCGCTGTAATCTAATGATGAAAAACTAAAGTAGTCTGAATCAAAAAACTAAACATCGTTATTGATTCTTTTACAAGTGCCATCAGTTATTAATGTTGTATTCATGTACTTGCAGGAATGTTCGAACTCTGGAAGGGACCAGTTGGCTAATTTCTAGTGCTGGCCGCATTTACCAAAATATAATAATGGCAAGTCTGAAATATTTGAATTCGATCTCGAATAAATCTATCAATGTTTAATTACATTATATTTCAGATAATTACACCTGCATGAAATAAGTGCTTCGTAACTTTACCTTGACGATGATGCAATGGTAAGTGCTTTGTCGAATATCTAGATTTACACATATGTATTAGAATTGTATCGAATCGCGTGCGAGTTATTTCAATCGAACTACCATACAGCTAGCTCGTTTAATTATTCGCTCTGTTCGTGACAAGCAAACATCGAAATCGAATAAGAATGGGAGTTACCTGGACTGGACTAAAGCAAGAAATTAAACGAACTGGTAGCTATGTATATGGCCGATTCCCTCGATCGTCAAAATGTACAATTCTAATATGTAATATTTTGAAAATGATGACTATTATTATTTGCTACTCTTGAAATATATAATTGATGACTCTTTCACCTTAAAACTGATCTAATTATTGGAATTTAAGATATGTTTAGGGTTTCAACAGAATGTAACCTCTTTTGTTTCATATCTTTTCAGATTGCATACACGAAAATATTTCATGGCCTGACTGGAAATTTGACAGTAAGTTGTGTTTTGATGCATCCCCATTACTTTAAATATACTCATGATGACCTATTGTTATTTGCTACTCTTGAAGTTAATTATTGATGACACTTTCACCTTTGAAACTGAACGTATTTGATATTTAGCTATAGAGTGCAATTATTGTTAAGACTCTTATTAAACTTGTTTTTCTTTCATTCAGGTTAATATGCTTCAATATTCGGCCAATTGCCAGGACCCCAACATTCCACCATCCACCATCCCAAGCCCAAGCCCAAGCCCAAGCAAAGGTAAGCAATTGAAAACGATTACACTTAATATGTAAAATACCCTTTGGGCGCATTCAGAAGAGAATTTCGATAACATTTGGTACCTGACCTGACAAAAAACTGTTTCATGCTAATGATCTCCAGTTGCAAAGATATGAATGGAATCGAAATAAATCATTGTCCAAAATTCGCTTTTAATTGCGCCCATTGACATACGAATACTGTGATGACAAACTGACCCAGCTCGCTTCGATGTACCATGAAGAGAACTGTTCCAAATCCAACGCAAATCATTTAATTGCTGATACAATTCGTTTAATATTCTGTTATTCTGCGTATTTGAGCAGAACAATTATAATTGAGTATCATGTAATTATCTTTTACAGAGGGATTGCTGCTTGTTCGACAATATAAAAGACACGAAAATTGCATTTCTTTGAGAACATCATGTAAGTAGAACATCGAGACTCGAAAAAACTGACACTTTTTGTGATGATAATTTATTAAAACTTGAATCAACCATGTAATCGGTTTATGTTAAGATAGTAGAACTGATCCAACACTTTATAAAGCTGCTGACAAATCCTTTAAAACACTCACTATTAATATATTCTTTTATTGCAAAGGTGTCACAATGGCTTACAACTCATTGGTATCATGCCCGCCCTTGCAGCATTGGAACAAGTAAAGGTTCGTTCCTCAAAATACCTTAATAATATTATATAAATATGTACTTAATATGATGACAAACTGACCCAGCTCGCTTTGATTACCATGAAGAGAACTGTTCCATATCCAACGCAAAATTATTAATTGCTGACAACTCAATATTTTTACATTGGGTAAACTTAGATTATCAAAATCCTTTCTTACGCATCTTTTCAAATATTCTTCACAGATGGAATTCTGTCGGGCTTAATAATACAGTGGAATTGGCTCTTCGTATTCTAAGGTGAGTCCATGAAAGCATCTAATGCATTAAGGAGTAAAATAAGTATTGTGTATAATGTGATGACAAACTGACCCAGCTCGCTTTGATTTACCATGAAGAGATCTGTTCCAAATCCAACGCAAAATATTTAATATCTGATATCTTTACGCCATACTTGATTTATATATTTTGTGAGGTTAAGTTAATTGAAAATAATCATTTCTTTCTGTAATTTTCTCTACAGATGGAATTCCGTCGTGCTTAACAACACAGTGAAATTTAGCTGTTCGTATTCTAGGTCGTTTAGTATTCCATCCCAAACAAAGGTGAGCCCATGAAAACATCTAATAGATCAATAAGAAAACCAAGTATTTACGATAATATGATGACAAACTGACCCAGCTCGCTTTGATTACCATGAAGAGAACTGTTCCATATCCAACGCAAAATATTCAATAGCTGATATCTTTACGCAATACTTGATTTCAATATAGTGTGTACTTCTGTATGTAAATTTGAGATTCTTAATTTGGGTTCTTTCTCCTGCAGATGGAACTTTGAAATTCTGCCTGCCTTAACTATATAAAAGATGAGGTAAGCTATTTTCTTAAAGTATTTGTCTTCGATGATATTAAATTGTTATTTAGGTTAATCAAAGAATACAAAATCTCTCAAAAATTGCATATATGTGTGTGTACTATTCGTGTGAATGATCGCAGTTTTTTCGATTAACAACATTTGAAATGTGCATGTGCGTCAGTAAAAGTATTAATATATTTTTTAATTTATCAAATCGGGAAAAAATCAAACTTAATTGAATAAAAAACCTCCTTACCCCTTTGTACTTATAATTCAATGTCATTTGATATTCCAAATCTGTGATTCATGAGAGAAAAAGCAAACGAAACAGTAAAATATAAATACTAAAAATTCTTGGACTTTGCTACACATAGTATGATTGTGTATTCTTTGGTTAGATTTATGCTTAGCAATATTTTATTGATCCAAAGAAGTACTAAATACTGAATCCAACACATGGCTACACTATGATGATATTTCTACGGATTCCCCATCATTTGAACAATAAATGAATTTTTAATTTAATAATTTTAATAACCGACGCAACAAACCAAAATAAAAACAGTGACAAAACCAAAAACAGAGAAATTGAAGAAAGACAATATATTAGTATACCATATGTAAATAACTTAACAAACCGGCAAACAATAACAAAAATAATACCCGACGCACACTCCAAACACCTAATGTTTGCATATAAAGCACACACAAATACAAGAAGTTTATTTACGAACACAAAAGACAAAATATCCAAAGACAAACAACAACACGTAATATACGAAATCAAATGCAACGGGAAAGAAGGCGAAAGATGCAACGGGATATACATAGGAACAACAAAGCGGGCGCTTGGCACGAGAATTGCCGAACATAAAGGAGACGCGAATAAGGGAAAAATGACAACAGCACTTGCGCAACATATTACAACAACAGGTCACACAGCTGATTTTGACAACACCAAAATATTAGACATTGAGAGGAGAGAACGAACGAGACTGACGCTAGAGAGCCTACGGATACAACAACAAGGGGAGAACACAGTAAACCACAAAGAAGACATTGAAAAGACAAACTTTATTTACGCGGCAGCAATAGCAGTTGACAAACAAAACTGGACGCGCAAAGACGAGAAACAAAAGTTGACGATGGATAAACAAATGTGCAATTTAGACATAGGAACAATGACGACACTGTAGGAAATACTACAATAAGTTTTAATGTATGTATTGTAATGGAACTAAATATGTTTGTTAAATTGTTATATGTATGAAAATGTCTTTTATATACATGTAAAAAAACCAGACTCCCTGAGGAAGGCGTAACAAACGCCGAAACGCGTAGGAGAAGAATTTTAATAAATAAATGTAATACAGATTTATTAAAATGAACAACAACGGCCTTAAAACTCGCATTAGGAAACACAAATATTGACGCACAAAAGGGCCCAAACAAATAACACGAAAAAGTAATCTACTGATTTTATTTTGGAGCCTATTTGTTTTGTTGGATGAGGCTTATGTGCTCCACAATATTTTTCCATCTGAATAAATCTGAAATTATATTTTTTTCTCGCTTTTCAGGATAAACAATTCAGCGTGGTGCAAACTTTAAGAAGGAAATAACAAAGAAAGGAAGGGTGACAATATTTAACCGTATTTCTCTTAAAAAACTATGTTATAGCTATAATTTAAAGCTACAGGAAGATTCAGCTATAACCAACTTGTTGGGCATCTGGTTGATGTTAGTGTATGAGAATGAGGCTCCAGCTTTATATTTAATCAGTTTATAAACTCTTTATTTAAACAACTATTTAATAAGTTACTATATCATAAATTAAACCCTGTGTACATCTTATGTAACAGTAGGTTAATGACAATGTAGAATAAAAAAACTGCAACAAGCTCGTGTCGTTTTATTCATTATATTATTATCAATCAGTTCCTGTATTCATTGTTTGAAAGAAATGCTATCCCAAAATCCTATCCCTTTCGTGGCAAGGACAGTGTGTTCTGTTTGTACGTGCAGTGTGGATTCATCCTCAAGTCCGCAGAATGCGTTAGAGCCCAGTGAATATTTCAAAGCTGGTGCCTCAGTTGGAAATCGACATCCCCGTCCCTATAAAGTATATACATGTATATATTCTTGATCAATAGCCGAGTCGATTTGGGCTGTCCGTCAGTTTGCCGCTCTGCCCGTGTATGCATACATATGTATATGTATGTGGCAGGCGCAGGTCAACTTTATTTCGGATCTCAGATATTCCCCTCCACACCCCGCAATACGATAAGATTGTTTTACAGCAACAATTTTAAAGAAAGCCATTGTTGAATTTACATACATAGATCCGTCAAACAAGCATTTTTCTGAGGCCAGATGCTTTGCTCACGTAGCGTAGCGTCCCACGGTTTAGAGACAGTAGTTTACGCCATGCGCATGTCCATTACTCGCCGCTATTCGGTGACGCGAGCGTGTGACGTCACATTACCGCAAATTTTGCGCGCGCGTTTAAATAATGTTTGAAAATCAACGACTTTTTTAGGTAAATTGGCTTGTATGCCAGTAATTCCAATCAGAGATCAAATTTCGGGCTATATTATAGTAGAGAAATGCTTAATGCGTCGATTGATATATATTGGACCCTCTATGTGCCATACATATTGAATAATACGCAGTCAAACTGAGAAAATGTTGCCAGTTCGTCTGCATTCAAACCTTTCGCTCAATTTTAAAGCTATGATAATGACTCTTGGCACAAATCTTTATTTTCGGTGCGGGCAGTAAATACATATATGAAAGCCGGCCGGATCGAATAACTATATCATATAGCTCCCATAGGAACAATCGGTTGACATTTGCCATCGCTTCAAGCACTACATGGACGATACAGACACAACTTCATCTGGATTGGCTAAGTGGCTAATTTCTATAAATTTTGCAGCGATATTCATACAACAACTCAAGTTTCTACCGATAGCTGCTGGGGCAGGTTTAAGATATATCAGTCCGATTTTGATCAAATTTGGTCAACATATATAAAACATAATGAGACTTATGTTTGGTGAGTTTGGTTACGCTATTTTTACAAACAACAAAGTTTTTCATATAAGATCTCAATTGTCAACCGATTGTTCCTATGGGAGTTGTATGATATAGGTATCCGATACGGCTGGTTTTGAAATATGTACTGCCCGCTCCGAAAACAAATATCTGTGCCAAGTTTCATAGTCATAGCTTTAAAATTGAGCTATAAGTTTGAATGCAAACATGTAGCTAGTCCACATTTTCTGAGTTTGACTGCGTATCATTTAATATGTACGGCACATACAATATACCAATAGACCTCGATGCGTCACGCAATTCTGTACAACATCCTAAAGTGGATTTCACATGTGACTTAATTTACAGCCATACAATAAGGATTTCTAAAAACAGTCGTTGATTTTCATACATTTTTTTAAACGCATGGGGTCATGTGACGTACATGCGCAGTGAGAGCCAAAAGTTGCAGACCTGTAACCTATGGCTTTCTGAATCGTGGGCGTAACCTCTTGTCTTTATCGTGGCCCTCTATATGTATTTGCTTGGTGGTTGTACCGAATCGTTCAGACTTAGTTCGATTAACTAATCTTCATAGTGAACAAATGAACTAATCTTAACGTTCATTCGAGTCATTTGAATTAAAAATAGTTCACAACAAAAAACAGTAACGTTTTCTCGACCCGGCCGGCGGCCTTCACTGTAAACAGTCAGACTCAAAAATAATGGACCATATCTAACGAAATTTTAAGTTTTGGGCGGACTTCATTGTAATTAGCTATGACGTAGGTCAAAAAATTTAAAATTTTTTTGGCAGAGGAGCGACGCAGGTTTACGGGGTCATCCCCATCACATGAATTTGTATTTTCCATTCACAATTATTGCTTTAACAATTTAAATATTAGATAAAACTGTTTTACAGTACTACTTTCAAAGCAATCAGCTGTTGACAGGAGCGGCTGCTATGCTAAAGAAATTATATTTAATTATTTTTACCCATGGGATAAATCAAATTATATCAATTACGTATATTGCGTGCTAAGCCAACAATTAGCAACCTAAAATACGAGAGCTGCGCTATGAAATGTTCATTGCCAATCTCAAGAAAGTGCATGTGGTGGCAGTGGCTATACAACTATCGCCTCAAACAAATACATATATACATGTGTGTACATACTAAGAGCTCCATTCTGTAATTTTATATATTACTTTTAGTTTTTCAATATTTACATGTACAAACTTATATTGATCTTATTTTTACGGGCCACAGCGTCCTGAGTCATGCAAGCACTGGTTATTTTGAGCTCTGGCAATTGTTGAAGTTCTACGTGCAACTTCTTATAAGCAGCGATTATTTCCATTTGCCTTTTAAATGCTTTATTATGTTCGCTAATAAGTCAAAATGTATGTTCTTTTCATCCCCTGCCTATTGTTCGGCTTCTGCGGTCCATTAATTTTTTAAATTTGATTTTGAACTGCCGCCAATCTCAAATCAGCGTCGATTTCGAGTATTTACGCGGTATCGATGCGCAAAATGAGTGATTTTTTACAACACTTTTCAGAAACAACGAAGCAGTGGATGCTTCGAAACCATCGAAATGGAAAAAATAGTCGAAACAGTATTTTTGCCGATGGTTCCCGAATAATCGTCGTTCTAAACACGGTATAACACGGCTCTCTATCGTCGCTTGTGCGTGGTACCAACTTTTATATATTTTATAATTTAATAAATATTATTGCAAGAAGTCAACTTGCAGAAGGAAATCACATTCTAAAATTATTTCACAATTTTTGTGCCGAGAACGATACTTACCGAATATTATCGATTAGTTCGTTTTAAATTTCGTTATATCGATACATTCGAAACATCAGCTGTTCGTGTAGCGAGTAAGCTCTGTTAATCGCAACTTTGCTCTATCTGAAATGTGTCTGTTAATAACAGACACCATTTGCGTTACGGAAGCATCGTTGTCTGTTAATATTTCGGTTTTTGCGGCAAGCGGTTGGAGAGCGGTTGTTTTCAAGCGTTTTTAATATTTAAATTGCCGCATTTAAAATTGCATTAGATTCAAGCATAGTTATAGTGACAACTCCCAACGAAAACTACATTGAAACGGGGAAGATACAAAAAAAAAAGTAACAAGCGAAGGATCGCGTTGCGCCGCGATATATGCATATGTATATGTATAGACGTATGTATATTTTTGTATATACATACATATGTACACGCATTTAAATCAGCGAACACACATGGCTGTATCTGTGCACATGTGTGTGCACGTGCATATGTATGTGTAACGTGTGGCGATTGCGATCGGGATCGTCATCGTCCGCATTCGTTGTATATTTGCGTGTGTATGAGTGTGTGGTGGCATGTGCGTGTGCGTGTAACGAGAAAAGTTGGCAAGAATAAAAGAAATATTGAATAAGTGAAAAGGAATCAAAATCAAAATAGAAGTTAAAGGAATGAATGAATAAATAAGTAAATAATTTGTGTTATTTGTTGAAATCTTACAATTTACATACAGTTCTTATGTACGTATCTGCATAGGTATGTCCATATGCGTATGTATGTATATACATATGTGATTTTGTTTGTATACATATATGTCTAGAAATGGATACAGATAATAATAATACATAAAAGTAATATTAAGTGAGTGTAAATTAGTGTCAATGTGGATTGTCAGCAACTTAAACCTAAGCTAAAAGGCGGAACACGCGCGCTAACCTGTTTTGCCGACGGAATATTTCAATTTAGTTTGTTGAATTGTTACGTTCTATCAAGTTAACCAAATATACATTTAAACAAACCAAATAGTAAGTAAACATAGATTTATAAAAATAATATATGTATGTATGTATGTACATATGTATATAATCTTGTAAAAAGATTTCCTCAAGTTGTCATTTCCCCGTATCACCTAACGCTGTTTGTTTATTCGAATGTATGTGTGTGTATGTATGTAGATACATACATACATATATTTGCGTATTCTCTTTTTCATTTTGTTGTTTTGCTTCGCTTGTCTTTTTCTACCTGTTGATATCCTACAATCACGTCTCTAAATAGAAACTCGTTGTGTCATTAGTTTGTTGTTGTTCTTAATGTTGTTGTTGTCGTGGTTTTGGGCTCGCTTGTTACCTTGAACTAATAGTTAGCGTTATTCCCTGCTGCGAGTACGCACACAATCAAAATCTTTTTAGACCCGCACCTCGCCAGGTATGTATAAAATACACACATACAAGTGTACATTCGTATGTATGTATGTATCTATGTATATAGATAGGCGACGCGCGTCGTTCCAACTTCACGTAGCCCTACGCAGTGTCACACACATACACACACCAACGCACGCATATGTATGTATGTATGTATGCTTTTTAGCATGCTGTATGTGTACTTCGTTTCTTTGAAAGAGACAGTGACAGCGGGTCGCTCACTAATACATACGGACAAATACACACACACTCATACCGATGACTGTTCTAGGAAGTCGCCTCTCGATCGACTGGTCCGGGCCCCAGCAAGACCTTGTTCATTTTACTTTTAACGAGTATACAGTAGGACATCGCGATACATCTGTACGTGTGTTGCTGTGTACACGGATAGATAAGGCTATCGCAATACCTGATATTACTGCCTCTTAATGCAAGATATTTGAAGAGATTTTAAACATTATATTTTTTAAAATTGTCTGGTTATGAAAGCGTATTTCAATAAAAATACAAGTAATAGCGCTTCATCTACATACCATAGGAGATCTTTAACCATCAAAATACAAGAAGGGGCAATTTGTTTGTTGTTTTGTTCTTATTCTACTATGGACAAAGTAGGAACTCCGCTACTCCCGAAACAAATATGTAAGTCCAGCAATCGAAAATATGTAAAATTGCTCTAACTTTTTGTTTGTTTTGGGATTAATGGAAGAAGAAATATCCTAGCGATCTATTTTATGGAAAATCAGCTGTTCGTAAAGTAGCTTTAAGCTAAATTGAGGTGCAAGGTTTTTTAAGAAACACTCCTATAATTTTCTGCAGGTTGATTATAATATTTACGTATTTGCTTAATGGAAAAACGGAATTAAATTTTTGCACACCAGAAAGTAGTTTGAATATGCTACTGAAATATTTCTCATTGTTTTATGTTAATTGATTTTGAGTCTATATTGCGAAATTCTGAAAAAATTTAAAAAATAGCCTCAATCAAAATTAAATTAAATTTCACTTATTAGTGCATTTAGATTTATGAACGTTGCAGTCGGAAATTCCCCACAGCAGAATACTTTGCTTCCAGATCGGTTTTATTTAGAAAAAAATGCTAATCGGTAGTCAAATTTGGTGACTACCTGTATAGATGTAGATATATATATGATATAGATTTTGTCTCGACACTTTATAAACTGATGATACATACATACATAAAACCAACATGTGTACTAAGATTCAGTGCTCTTGTTTCAAGAGTGTGATAAAGTTGCGTCCATACGGACAGTCGGATTGACTGACACAAACCCAACATAATCTATTTGCCAAAACAAAAAATCCGCACCGGCACATAATAATCCGCTTTTTATCCGCAAACGATTGCCAAACAAAAAAGTTTCCCGCGAAATATTGTTTCGCGGAATTTGTTTGTGGATAAAAAGCGGATAATCCGGTGAATGTTTTACTTAAAATAATACTTTTTGGGGTCCGATTTTCCACGGTGGGAATGTAAATTTTCCGGCTTTGTGATTTGCGTCGCAAATCACACACAATCTCAGCTTTTGACTCTTCCCTCCTTCTTTGCATATTCCAAAGAACAAAGCAACAACACTTTCGCATGCTTCGTGATGCCAGCGGCTTTCAATGTAGATTTTTGTTGTAGTCTAGTCTGTATATCGTCTGGAAAAAGTTTGCAGCTGACGTTCGATCGTTCGATCGTTGCTTATATAAACGATCCGAATTTTCCCCTGGCTTTTACCTCACGTTCACATAGACATCAATTATAGAAGTAAATGTAACACTATTACTATCTACTACGTCAAATGAAATATCAAAATTTAATGATTGTCCTTCGTTGGGACAGATTTTAAATATATAAAGAACTAGCTGGTAGTTTTCCGCGGATCTTCGGTCTATTATGTTTTTGTGTAGAGCTTAGGAAATGAGATTGAAGCAAATCGCATGAACATTACAAGTGTGCAGACTTGTCTACCTATTTTCCGAACTTGGGGGTATGGACAGGCTGTAATTGTCTGTTATGTGATCTTTACCTTCTCACATTCAATTCACACACAACACTTTTCTTCAGGAGCAACACAGTATTCGACCAGTGTTCCATCCGTGGGGGATATTTTCTAAAATCAGTGAAGTGCTTGCTGTTTAATTTATTGTGTAGAGCATTGAAATAGAGTTTGAAGACGATCTGATGAAGAACCAATTGACCTTGACTCCCATTTTCAGCTCGTGGGTGCGATTTTTTCAAATATTTTTTTAATGACTTGCCGGAGAGCTTTGAAAATGAGTTTCATGCTGATCGGACGAACCTAACAGTAATTTCGAGAATGTGCGGGATGTGAAGGGAGAACCAAGCCCTCCTCGTATGATCTAGTCAAAAGGTTGAACACTGTAAACTTTTCTTAATGCAGACAGAGTACAAAATAGTCTGAAATATAATAATAAAAAAAAAGGCAAGAGCCAGCCTTATAAAGAACCCGATGGTATTCAGTAAGAATACCGAATCCGAGAGGTGCAAATATATAGATAGTGCCCGTCCCTACTCGATAGTCTCCATAGATTTTGCCCAAACCGTAGATAGTAGTCGAGAAAAGTTTAGATATTACAAAAAAAAAAAAAAAAACAAGTAAAAACTTTGCAGTCGGACGTACCCGACAGCAGAATACTCGCTTTCAAGTCCGGTATACATAATTTGGCTGTATATGGGGTGGGAAAACGACGTGAAAAACACTAGCATGTATTTTAAATTTGGCGACTCTACCTGTACAGGTGTGGGAGCTTTTGTTCATTTTCGGAGGATTGATGCGGATTTGTCCAGGAGTCAACATTAGTCTGTATGCCAAATTTGGTGACTCTAGCTATGAAACTGAGCAGATACACTCCTCGCCACTTGAATAGGACACTACTACTAAGTATGTTTTCTATCGCCCACTGCTTCTAAGCCAGGCACGGTAGAGACCTAATTTTTAAAAAAAAATAAAAGTTCACTTCATTGTTGTAATGGACTCAAAAGAAGGAAACATTTTTTGATGCAGATTTATCTCGATCTCGACACTTCATAAATTGAGGATGTACACCAACATGTGTACGAAGTTTGGTTGCTCTAGCTCAAAGATAAAGGCGAAAAATTGCGTTCATACGGACAGACGGACATTTCGCAAACCCAATATACTATTTTCCCTTTGGGAACATAGTATAACAACCAACCCAATTAGCATATAGTGAAAAGTCAAATGATTTTACCCGATGATAAAATGCTGCATTTAAGAAAAAGCTATTTTTACAAAAACTTAGTTGACACGCACTTTGTCTCTATTACTCTCCCATAATTCGAATTTGTTCTTAACTCGAACAAAAATATTCATAGATCATATTTTGAACTTAAAGTTGGCTTGTATGTACACGAATTGTATTGGATGATCGTCGAGTAATGTTAATATGTATAGCCCAAGCTTCGTCCTCTTATCCTATGTTTTCAAACGATATATTATATTTATATGGTATATTCTTATAAGTATATCAAGTGGCTGTAAAATATGTGATTTTTACTCTCAGTATTTTTACTAATGTATGTAACAGGAAGAAGGAGACATCTCCGACCCTATGTATTCATGATCAGTATCAAAGAGATTTCGATTTGGCCATGTCCGTCTGTCTGTCCGTCCGTCCGTCGATCTCAGCAACTATAAGAGCTAGAGACACAAAATTTGGAATGTAGGTTCCTGTATAACACATACGCAGATCAAGTTTGTTTCCGCGTTTTACAGCCACACTTAAAGATATAGAATTTGGCATGTATTATGCTTGAGTCAATCTCAATCTACTGTATAAATTTCAAGTTGATCGGATAATAAACAATTCACGAAAGAAGATTCAGTGCTGCAGAGCGGGGGAAGAAGAAGCACAGCCGCCACTTAAAATGCCTCCCTTACGCTGTGGCTTGTGTGTGTGCGCCTTTGCGTATGTGTGTGTGTGTGTGTATGTGTAAGTGGACGAAGATGTGATTGGAAGTCTTAGACCTGGGTACAAGGAGTTTCGTAGTCGGGTATAATCAACTAGAGCGTTCTTACTTGTTTGATTTTATTATTATTTTTTGAGAAAAAGATGAAATTTGGTTTGCGAAGTGCCAGTCTGTCTGACCGTCCGTATGAACACATCCTCCTCCACCACAATTCGGCAATTCTAAATTTGTATGGATAGAGTCACCAAATGTGACATATAGACACTGTTGACGTCCTTGTTAGATTTGCCAAAACAACATTTTGCAGCCCCTTTCACCTTGCCCACCTTCGCCATTCTTCTAATCGAACTCCACCGGATGTTTAACCAAAGTAAAAATCACAAGCGTATGATAAAGCGGGCTCAGTTGATTTTAAATATCTACATCTAAATATCTATCAAATGCTAACTGGAAATTGAATAGAAACCATACAGATTGCTTAATATGGTCGACATAACATTTTTAAAGTTGCATGATTAGTTCAAGTTTAATTTAGTAATCAATAATAACAACAACAAGAATGAACGGCCGGTTATCTTCGGCGTGTTGAAGCAATGTTTTTTATACAAAATTCAATTTTATAATTTATTTTTGTATAAACGGAAAAGTCATTCATATAACAACTAATTTTGTATCCGATTGTTGATATGGCAGATATAATCTTATATATATACTATATCTATAGTAGTTCTATTTGCACCAAATTTGGTCAATCTGTTGAAGAACTAATGAAACGTCGATTTGGTGACCTTGGTCCAAATATCTTCAAAAACAGAAGTTTTTCAAGTTTTTTTCGATCGATTGTTTCTATTAAAGCTATGTGATATAGTGGTCCGATTTTGACCAAATTTGGTCAGAGTGTATAAATTATATACATAGAGACTCACATTTGATAAGGGTGTCTGGGATATCTTCAAAATAAATAAATAAACATAAAAGTTTTTCATACAAAAACATAATTTTCAACCGATTGATTATATGGAAGTTATGTGTTATACGACTCGGCTATTGATGCTGATTCAGAATATAGTATATACTTTGTGGGGTCGGAAAAGTCTCTTTCAATGAATGCGTTACACATTTCGTTACAAAATTATAATAGCCTCTGCATGTGTATAAAAATAAGAAGAACTATATAATGTTATTTTTGTATGCTGACAAACTAAAATCTGGGGACAATATACAATCCCAATATAACTCGATTTTTGTTTGTGGCAGATAGCGGTTCGAGATAGAAAAGCTTTACTGTGTATCGATATAGCGATAGCTATATGTTGTTTATAATTGGGGTTTTGTATAAAAAAGATGCTGCTAGGCTATAGGCTATATAGCTTCGGCACACCGAAGATAGCCGTTCTTTCTTGTTTTTCTCTAAATTTCCGGAAATTTTGACAACGCTGTAAAAAGGGACAAACACGAAATTCTAGTGTTAGTCATTATACTTAGATTCTAAGATCGAGGCTTCACACATGCATATAGAAATGACTCGATCGGCCAAAAACATATCTATTCACTTCTTAAGAAGGGCTGCCCTTATAGTAACTTTTGTATACCCTTCCTATGCATTCTCCAGGTACAGTGTGTAGACAGTAAAAGATCCTCACATCCTATATTATATTAGTTAGTATGCCAATAAGTTTAATTATATAAATATGAACATCTTCTGACTTACAGTCTCAAATTGGAAAAATGTACTCTAATACTGGATATTCGGAATTGGCGTATTGAGCCAACTATCTAAGCCGTGGATGCACTGGGAGCGACATGGACGACAAATCAGTCTTCCTAGATTTCCAAATGAGGTTAAATAAAGTGCCGAATTATGCATTTAGCATAAGCGAGGCGAAATTTAAATAATTTAGGTAACGCCACAGTAGTGCTAACATCGGGAAGAATTAAACCATGCCGCATACACACACGCGTCATGGGTCATCCGGCGATGATTTGGGCAGCACGGACGAGGTGAAGATATTTAAGGATGAAGGCGACCGCGAAGATGAGAAAATATCATCCGAGAACCTTTTAGTCGAGGAAAAATCAAGCCTAATTGATTTAACAGAGAGCGAGGTATGTAGTGCATTGAATTATATAAACGAACTTCAGTATCCCTGATTAATGGATTAATACTAGACATATTGAAAACACATTTGTACTTAATGGAGTTGAAAAATCATCGATAGTGAATTTAAAAACTTTATCTTCATTTATTGCTTTTCATTTGTTTACTATGATATTGATTATATACTAATTTTTCCCCTATTAACTGGGATTCTGTAAGTTCGGCCTTTAAAGTTCCGAGATCTGACTTGGTCTAAAAGTCGCTCATCGGTCAGTCGTTATAAGTATCCAACCTCATTTTGTATAATTGAAACAACACTTCACTTCTACATTTACTTTACTCAGGAAAAGGGCAGCAAGACAGTGACAAGGCCGGATCACAGTCCAGTTTTTAGTAAGTACATTATATTAAATACTTTTATACATTTATTATTACTTATATATTTTACTTTGGCCTTGTGGTAGTGATAATAGATTCCTAACATCCTTCTGCAATATCTATAAATAAATAATGTGCCAAAATATCCATGTACCGATAATCAAGATATATAGCTATATATATATATACCAATCAGTTTTTGCTTATGTGTGCTTGTTTTATAAATTCAAATACTATCTGACCTAAATTTAAAAAAGTTAGTTCATGGGTTCTTGAAACCGAAAAGACAACAGTTTCAACAACAATTTTCGCTCTCAAGTCTAAATTCTTTGATTTTCCGATGAGCTAGCTAGAAGGGGAGCAGAGGACTACAACCTTTTTGTGGCATTGGAAGACATACAATACGAGAAGACATGAGGCTAGAAGAGGACAATATGAGGCAGTCAAGCTTGAAAAATACTCCAGGTCTGCAGACGCTGTAGACTGAGAAGCCACCTTAGTAAACTAGGAATTGCGAACTTGCACATACTAACAGAATACACTGCCTTAGCTAACAGAAGAAATAGGCTCCTAAGTAAGAGACAATTGGAACTCTCAACCCGACGAAAATCCTTGGATACGTGCAGGTGGTATGGCTTATGAGCGAACTTTAGGCTCAGAAGCGGGCAGTACACATGCCCCATTGATAATAATGGGTACAGGATATAAAAAGATTGGCACCAAAATAAACCATACTAATATAATGTGTTCCAAAAGATAATGAAGACTTTTGGGAAGTGAAAAAAAATGGCTCATCTTTAGAAACCTGAACTAAGAGCAAATTGCAATTTGAGTTATATTTTCATCCACGGGACAATAGCTCTGCTATTTGCAAAAATTTCCTAAGCACATCATCGTACTCACAAAAAACAAAGCTATCCGGCCTGTTCACGATTCCTCTTTAACTCAAAAATTCACAGATTACATTGGAAAATTAAATAAAATATTCATAAACACAATTTTGTAATATTAATCGTCATGTTTCGAATCGAATAAGCTCATTATTTTGTTTAATTAAAGTCAAATTACATGATGATAGACATGAATAAATTAATTAAGAAACTGTCTGTAAAAACCCCCAGCCAAACAGAGAAACAAAACAGCTGATCGCAATGAATCGTATGGTTTGCTTATCGATAGCAAACTCATGAAACGATATGTATTGTGGACAACGAATAACATCAAATTAAAGAGAAAATATTCTCTTGGATTATTGCAATGTTTATTTGCCAATTTGAATACGAAAATTGACTATGTACACATATTCTTTTTTGTAGAACAGCTCATTGGTATCGTAAGTCGTTTTCGAACAAGAGTTCGAAGTGTTCAAAATAGAAAACTAAGCCAAAACGATTGAAATGAGAACAGCACCTCGTAAAATGATCGTAATGATCGATTCGTGTGTACTTTTTGAAAACGAGTGCAATTCGCAATATACCTGTATATCTTTAAGATTGTCCGTATAAATCTTTTTTATTGATTTGCAGGGGTGTGGGGGGAATATTCAAAATATTCTTATAGTAGTTTCTGAGATCCTTGCGTTCCTACATAAAGAGACAGATAGACGGACAAGGCCAGATCGACTCGGCTATTGGTACTATAATTTCCATAGGAACGATCGGTTGGTTGGTTTTTTAATAACCTGACCAAATTTCTGAAATCGGAGTGTCGGTGTATACAAACTGATTAGTTTTCACCAAAATCGGACCTGTATATTATATATCTGCCATAGGAACTATCAGCCGAAGGTTGAGTTGTATGAAAACTTTTTTGTTTTTCGAGATATTCAAAATTCAGTAATTCAGTATGCTCTTCAAAGTTGACTAAGTTTAATCAAAATCCGATTATCATATCTTATAGCTGCCATAGGAACAATCGGATAAAAAATGAGTTTTTGCATAAGTTGCAAGGGCAATATATCTTCTCAGGCTGGCCCAATATATTATACTGATATTTAAAAATAACAGCCATAGTTGTAGCTGTGGCTGCAAAATAACAATATCGCTCATCTCTTGTATACATATGTACATACATAAGTGCGATATATGTAAATATATAGATTCAATTGTACATACATATTACATACGTACATATGTATGTATGCAGTACGTAAGTATGCGTCATGCACTGTTTTTATAAACAAACCAAGAGACGGGCCAACATGTGCTCATTTGAAGCCGTAGTTGGCGTGGGGCGGATAAATACCCGACTGCCTCAGACTTTAACTTTAGCATCCGCTGGTTCCGTCGGCCTCGGTTCTGTCGGTTCTGTCGGTTCTGTCGGCTCCGTCGGCTCCGTCGGCTCCATGGTGCTAACAAGGTGATGCAGATCGCCTCGTCGACACGCTACTTCATTTCTTGTTCTTGTTTTCTTGTTTTCTGTTGCTACATTTTGCTTTCTTTAGGCCGTCAGCGGCTTACGTACTGTGTTTATGTGTGTGTGCTTGTGTTTGTGTGTCTGCGTGTGCATTTATGAGCATTTATGTATGTATGTATGTATGTATGTATGTATGTATGTATGTGTATGTATGTCCGTATGTATGTCCGTATGTATGTTCTCACAAAAAGAACGAGTAAATAAATAAAACGTATGTATATGTATAGTTACTTGTGTGTATGCATGTATTTATTTACTTGTTTACGCCTGTGTGTATTTCTTTAGGTTTGTTGCAAACCGTTCGTGCAACCAAATGCTTACGAGACACACACACATGTCCACATACAGTTGCGCTCAGAATGATAGTAGTGCCTGCAAATGTTTTAAATTATAAGAATAATAAATGGCTGGGGGTCATTTTTGAATACCTGTATTTTCAGCAAGTATGCTCAAGAACTAAGTGAAATAGAATTAACAACTTGCATATTACTTTGGCATAGCAAAAATAGTCTGATTGCTTTTATTATGTTGCAAAAGCAATCGTATTAATTCGGTTATTGGTAAGAAAGGTAATTAAAATTCGATCCAAGTTGAATAAAGCAGAGGATAAATAAACACTGTAGGCTTGGTAATATTCCCTAAAAAAAAGTATTTGATTTCGGAAGGAAAAACTTAAAGAATATACATATGAACATTTATTATCTAAAGATAGGGCAAACTGGTATTTATTGTATTCCATCCAATGATGCATGAAATTGACTCCGTTCAAAGTGAAATAATATAATTGTTCGTGTCCGAAGTATGTTCCATTTTTGAGAGGAAAAATATTGGAAAAGAAGTCAATTCTCGCTGCGATATACTTTGTTTCCTACCGATCCAGTCCGGTTTAAGGAATTACAATATTTAGATAGTGTTCTTGCATTTATAGCCAAAATCATACACATAGCTGTCGTAGAAACGATCGGTCAGAAATTGAGTTTGCATAAAAACACTTTTTATGTTGTATATTAAATCTGCGGCCGCCAAATATAGTTGTTATTGTTGGAACCTATTTAAGCAGAGCTAAAAGAATTTAAAAATCTGATACAGTTAACAACTCTATTAGAATACCATTCTTAAAATTCTTTTTTGCTAAGGGGACTGACCTTCTCACATTAAGCATATCTACCCCAGACTTCCCTAAATCGATTCGAATTACTTTCTATGCCGAACTGATAAGAAACAAAATTGCACATATTTGACCTGCGAAGAAGAACCTTGATCGATCGGATATTAAAATCAAATGTTTCTTACAATATTTTTCCACACTCCTTCCTTTCCAAGCTCCTTCTAGTGCTCACTTCATGAATGGAAACTACTGTGCACAATTAAGTTTTCAATCCCTTAAGGCTTGGGCTGTGCGTTGATTGGCAATCAGCTAACATGAACAGACGAACATGTTGTCAAACATTCTTTAAATATCTAGTATGTATGAAATGTATCTTATAGGTATGTTAACGTAGTACCTTACAAATGCATAGAACGTCGTTCTCTTCCTGAGAATAGTAAATGTAAACTAATTAAAGAGATAATTCAATGTAATATAATTAAAATTAAAAACTACATTTCAAAGTTCTACACAAACACTTTGTGGTACTTACTGATTTAGGAAAATCTCCCCAAGAGCGGGAAGTTTGTGGCTTTTTTTTTCGTCAGATAGCCTTCAAACTATTTTTCACAATGAATCGTGAAGTACTGCCACGATATTATTTCTCGCAGGTTTTCCACCTTGATCGAATACTAGACAGCTCTTGCAGACGTGTACTAGAAGTAAATTTAATGTGGGAAGGTAAAAAGGGAATTTGTTGAACCTGATTTGGTTCGGACGAGGGTGGGTATACAATACTTGGTAGTCGGTTTCATTGAATCGCCTTATGACTATCTGCAATTTTTAATTTAAACTAGTCGCCTTCTGAAAATTGTTCTGGCTTTTTGAAAACAAACAAAACATATGCGGCATCATTGTTTTGAGAGCGTCGATATTGACAGTGGAATAGATGCAAATGTATACGTTTTCTACACTAGAAAAAAATTAGTATTGCTAAAATGAGTATACAATGTTCGAACAATACATCAAGCAGCCAAAGATCGATGGAGCGATACATTTAAAACAAATATTGATATTTTGTTTGCTAAAACAAGACATTGATGTTAATGGGCATATTAAAATGGATAATGTAAAATAATATTTTAAAATCTTAATTATAAATTAGGAGTAGATTACACAGAATGCTTTTACTTTTTGTTGTTGTGTAAATTCGAGATATAAATTTAAACTATCAGAGCATGTGTATTACTGACGCTTAAAGGACCACTCTCACCCCTTGTCCCGAGAAAAGTCTTTTAGAAAGGTCGGAGTACCAAATACAATCAACGATTTCATAGTAATTTCTAATAATTTAACTTGAATTCTTCCCAGAGCTGGAATTCGTTTATTATTAAAATACCGAATTCTCAACAAATTTTATAACAGAAAATTGCCTTATACTCGTTTCACAGTTTCCGATCATATAGATCGGGTGATCATTCCGTAATGCAGACCTCTCTTAAGTTCCGGGTTGCTTGAGGTTAAAACAAAATCCCGCTAGAAGAAGGCCATTCGGGTTCGGTTCCTAATATTGAAATATGTATGTATGTATGTACATATGTATGTATGGGCACTTTATTTAAATATATGTATGGATGTATAATGTATGTATGCATGTGCACATAGCCGGAATAGCCTTCAAATGCAACTCGCTTGCCCTGTGCTGAACTGAACGTAACTTGTTAACAACGCGTCGCCGTCTACACATTTTTTAAAGCCCATAACAAAACAGTTAACGAGATTTTTTTCTTTACTTCTTTGAGCAGTGAAGGAGATTCTGCAGAACAATGTTCATTCCACGCAGTAAAGAAGACAACGAGGCGCAATCAGCCATAGGCTTAGGCAACCGCTGCTTTGATGGGGGTCTGTAAGGACTGAAAGATGGAGAGGTCCTAATACAACATTATTGACTATATGTACATACATACTATATATGTATGTATGGGCTATAATGATGCGTATTTAGTTCTGATTCTGTGGTAACTTTTTTACTCCCTGTACCCATAATATGGGTAAAATGGGGTACTAAATCTGTGCAAATGTATGTAGCAGGTAGAAGGAGACATCTCCGACCCTATAAAGTATATATATTCTTGATCAGTATCAACAGAAATTTCGAATTGGGCATGTGCGTCTGTCTGTCCGTCCGTCTGCATGAACGCGTCGATATCAGCAACTGTAAGAGCTAGAGACACCATTTTTGGAATGTAGGTTCCTGTATACCATACGCAGATCAAGTTTGTTTCCGATTGTAGATATCTCCCCCGAACACCCGCAATTTGATAAACACGTTTTACAGACGTAATTTTGCAGGTTTAGTCTTGGGATTTGGTATGTAAAATAATAAATCTTAATCTACTGTCCAAATTTCAAGTCGATCGGATAATAAACAGGGAAGTTATTCACGAAAGAATAGCCACTGCTGCAGAGTGGGGGAAGAAGAAGCACAGCCGCCACTTAAAATGCCTCGCTTACGCTGTCGTCGTGTGTGGTTTTGTGTATGTATGTGTGCGTGTGCAAGTGGACGAAGATGTGATTGGAAGTTTTATACGTGGGTACAAGGAGTTTCGTAGTCGGGTATACTCGACTAAAGCATTCTTACTTGTTTTAGCATCCTTCTGTGACGCTTTCAAAAGTGAGACGTCCCTGTCAGATTCGCTTTAAGAGCCAGATCTGAACACTGAAAGCATTCAAAACAGTTTGTACATACATACGTATAAATGTACATAAATACATGCGCATGAACGTTGTATGTACATACATGTATATATGTATCTGCACTAGTGTCTGCACATAAGTATGTACATAAATACATATTTAGGCATGTGTTTTTGAGGGCAAATATACACATACATATGCAAATGTATGTGCAAGTCTTTTCCCGCACACTGGAGAATGTTTCCTGTATTTGTGGACTAAAAGTGGGAGGGACAACCCATCTCCGTCTGTTCGAATTTAAATACCCTTGTTTATTTGACGATCGCTCCTATGACAGCTCAGTACATTTATCATATAGTGATCTGATCCCATTTTGGTAGATTTGTCTAAGCTTTATAAAGCATATAAAAAAGTCGGTATTTGTGACAAAAACAAACAATTTTTTATAGACGTTATCTCAATTTGTTGATCGATTGTTTAGATATAGTGATCGGATCCGGCCGGCTTCAGATTTGTTTCGCATACATGGGTGAGAGCATGGAAACTTGACTTAGGGCTACCGACAGTGACCCCACTCGATATCTGAATTATGCAGTTTGACAGTATAAGAAGATATCATATTGAGACGCCCTATACCCAGGGCTGAAATTCCCAAACACTGAATGCATCTTTTTACTGGGTACAAGCCATAAAATGGGAAAAAGGGGGTATTAAATCTATGCAAATGTATGTAACAGGCAGAAGGAGACATCCTCGACCCTATAAGGTACATATATACATATATTCTTGGTCAGTATCAATAGCCGAGTCGATCTGGCCCTGTCCCCATGTATAAACGCAATTATTTTTAAAAGTATAAGAGCTAGAGACATCAAATTTGAAATGTAGGTTCGTGTAAAGCAGGCGCGGGTTAAGTTTATTCCGCCAACCCCTTCTTTAGTATAGCCGGCCCTAAAACTTATAAGTGCGACTGAAATTGCGATATTGGTTTTGGCTATCAGGTTCTGACTGTGCTTTGCTGTCGATTCGAGTCAATTATTTTTGTGAAACCATGATTTCGTTAATTTAAATCACTTAAGCTTATTAATTAATTATGTACCTTTTTAGTTAATAAAATGTGAATGCTGCTGGGTCGATTTACTGCAAATTGGCATTCTTATTATTATTAGGAGTAAATTGGCCTGCCCAGCAACATTCACATTCGCATTGATATATTGATCGATTTTCGATAAATGTGGCGGTCGGTTGATATTTGTTAATACCAACATGTGATAACTTTGCCGCCAAACTTGGGACTTTTGAATATTTGCTGACTGCGGTGCACATTTCCGCAGTGCACGGGATTTACGCCAACATAATGCAAGAAATGTGGGCTTGCGCGATATTTTTATTGGATTTTAGTATTATTCTTCAACTTCATCAAAAATATTTTTAAAGGACTACGCCTTCCCGTCGCCACGGGCGGGAAATGGGGGTCATAGTCTAAAGAGTGAGATTATTTGTTTAATTATCTCGACTTCAAAGTCCTTTTCACAGCCCTACACAGCAAATCATTAAGCATTTGGCTGAACTATTTAGTTTCCTACGCCCACGGGAGGGAAAATTGTGATCCGCTATTTTTGTGTATCAACATAATGCATTTTAATCTAAATATTTCGCCTGGCATGGCCGGGGTATTACCAGCTAGTAAAGTATATATATTCTTGATCAGTATCAATAGTCTAGTCGATTTGGCCATGTCCGTCTGTCTGTCGATCTCAACAGCTATTAGAGCTATGGACACCAAATTTTAAATGTAGGTTCTTGTATACCATGCGCAGATCAAGTTTGTTTCCGATTTCAGAAACCTTGCCCCGCTCCCCAGGCAAATCAATAAAAACGATTTATAACGACAATTTTAAATATATAGCCTTGGAATTTGGCATGTGTAATACTTGGGTCATTCTTCATCTACAGAAAAAAAATCAGGTTGATCGGATCATATCATCATGTGTGTGCATATTTGTATATGTGTATGTGTGTGTATATATATGTAAGTGTACAAAGATGTGTTTGAGAATGTTAGACTTGGGTACAGGGAGGTTCGTAGTTGGGTACACTCGACTAGAGCACTCTTTCTTGTTTGATTAACGTTTGAAAGATTAATCGAATAACCATTGGGAGATAATTTGGGTCCTAGCATCTAATTCGGATGATTAGGCTGGAATTTATTGGTAACGTTTCATTCACATTACTCAGAAATAATAGCAATGAACCTCAAAATTAAAATGTTAAAACTAATAATGCAATGTATTATTAGAATTATTAGAAATAAAATCAATATACGCTTGATAATTCGTCCTAATATTACAATAGATTAGCTATTTTTGGTGTATCGAAGATATAATGTACTCTATGTACTAAATTGTTGTACCGTTGACAAGGATATACTAAAATGTACCATTATTTGAATCTCTGTAATCACAGATTTAATTTAATTTATACCCAAGTATTTTTCATTTGATTATCGATGCATTTTTCAACATCCTCACAATAAATGATAAATACCGATAATATCGTCACTGACATTAATTTTATTTCAAAAACAAGTTACATGACAAAATCGATATCCACCCACTGTGCGTCGATCAGTTTGATTTCTTAAATATATGTACGTATGAACATATGTACATACATACATACATACGTATGCACATATAGGCAGACGTATGTATGCTTCTTACTTTTTCTTCAACATATGTACATATGTACATTCGTACCTGCAGAAATGCTTGTATGTTTGTTATTTGTGTTTGGGTACAAACATACATACATGAGTACATATGGACACACATATTCCCAAGTACGTCTGCCTTAGTATTGTGTATCCTTGGAAATTAATGAGTTTTCGTAGAATCGACGGTCTCGTTCGTGCTGCCGACGCCGCTGCCGACGTTGAAATTGTTAGTGTGCTGTTGATGTTTAAAGTTCTTGCTGTTGCTGCTAGCTGGCAGACGCTTGGCTTGCCGTTGTTGTTGTTTCGAGAACGCCTGGATTATTTTGTTACCCGTTTACCATTTACCTTTCGTACCTTATTCTCTGCTGCTGTGTGTTGTTGTTGGTTGTTGGTTGTTGTTGTGTTGGCTAATTCTCATTCCATGTTTACGGCTTCCTTCTCCTTAACATTTTGATTTAAGATTTTTTGTTTTGTCGTTTTTGTTTTTTATTTTACTCCTTGTTCTATCATCTTCTTGGGTTATTTTAGCTTGCCCCTTTTTAGCGTGCTTTTTTAACAAGCTGTGAAATATTTAATGATACTACACGGTGATTCTCCAATGTTAACATTTTGTCTGATGTGTACATATGTATGTATGGATACATACATACATACCGTCGAATTTCCCGAACTCGAATCACCATATGCAACAGCGATTCGGCTTATACAATAGATAAAAAGACTAAAGCTAACACATACCACAAATTCCTTATGTAGTTTAAAGAATTAAGTGATTTTTACTGGAATGACAGTTCACCTGTCCCCATTCACCTCTAACTACCTACATAAGCTTACCGACGAAACTTCATGAGGAAACGTCAACGTCTTCAAACAATATTTTCTCCAGCTTTTGTTATTTCTCTTAATTTTTTGTAAATCCTTGCGAAGTCATCCATTTGCTGGTCATTAGATTCTAAGTCTGAGCTCTCAAGGAAGTAATGCAGATGAAACGAAATGATTCTTGAAATATACATATTTTGTTAGTTGTCGCTTGTTTGATAACCAAAAGTTCACCGAAACTCCAAAACCTGTGTAAACAATTTTCGTTCATTTCGTTCAATTTCGGAATTCCTCTGCCTCTGTATGTATTTATGTGTGCTTCCAAGTCTTCTCACTCAAATTAATTCATTCTTCTTCACTCCCAGTTTTCTTAATAGATTAATGAGAGAGAAATGGGCCAGCCCGTCACGATTTTGTTTAGTATGTACGAGAACATTCATATGTACATACATATGTATGTATGTATGTATGGAGGGTCGAGTATGTCGGTCGCCGAGTTAATTTAAATATTTGAATGCTTTGTTAATTGTTTTGAAGTACGAGTTAATATGTGTGTATGTAGGTACACTTACCGAAGGCCACATAATTCGTCTGTACATAAGCGAAGATTCCACAAGACAAACGCTTCGACACAAATTACATGCCTCCTCAATTTTTTCATTAATTTATCATTGCGACTAATCATATCTTACTAATTGCGGTTGTTGCTGGCACTAAAACTCAAAAGTATAAGAAGAAAAACGAGTAAAACACAATATTTAACAATCATTTTGAATGAAGGATACATAAATGTACTTCCTAGCAGCTAATATCCGGCTTTGCCCTTGCACCCTCCTTCTGTGGTGTGCATTTTCTGAAATCGTGAAGGTACTCGTCAGTTCATTTGTTGTGTAAAGCTTTAAAATTCAGATTTTCCAATCTTGACCACCTAATTTCCCACCCTTGGGGAAGGATTTTGATGAATTGGGGAGCCACATCTTGCACATACTCCTACATACTTACATTCAACTAAGTAAGAGCGTTGCAGTACCCGACTGCAGTAGACTCTGTTACATTTTGCTTATTTTCGGGGACGGAAGGGAGCATGTACTTTATGTAAATACATATATACCAACATGCGTACCAAGTTAGGTTGCTCTAGCTTCAAGAGTGTCGACAAAAATTGCGATCATTCGAACAGACAGACGGAATTTTTTGGAAACAGTTAATTTTTGGATTTGTCGAATTTGGTGATACACTGTACCTAGAAATTGAGTCCAAATGTATGTAACAGGCAGAAGAAGCTAACTCTGATATCTTAAAATTAGGGTATTTTCTTGATCCGTACCAAGTCCGAGTCGATCTGTCCGTCTGTCTGCCCGTTCGGATGAACGCGTCGATCTCCGCTACTACAAGTCACCTAGAGATATTTGGAATTTTCAATTTTCAAATATTCTCCCCCCAACCCCGCAAATCAATATTAGAAAGACTTATCGATACTATCGATGTAAGCGGACTAAGCGGACATTTTGGAGGACACATTGGTCTGTCAGTCGTTTGTCTGAGTTTGGTCAAAATAGATTCGGTAGCATGAAAGTGAGTTAGATTATATGTACTATATGATTAGGAAAACATCAGATGCTTATTATACTGTTCTCTAATTTCAGATAAACTCGAGCCACACACACACACTTTCAATATGGGATATTTGGTGTCACCGTACTCATATGCGAATGGAGCACCCGGCGGACTGCCAGTAACTATGGTAAGTATTTAAAGATGATTATTCATTGGTACAGAGTTTATATTATAATTTAAATATTTTCCTCTCCCAAAAATTTTTACAAAAATATTGTGGCACGACAATATAAAACTGTACACAGATTACTTACATGTTCACAGCGGATTTTCTTTGATTCTATTCTTAAGAACCATGAAACATAAGTAGACTTATCTCTGTAAGAGCATTACCAAATGCTAGTCCCTTGTATACATAAATTCTTATATTTGTATGTACATACTTACATATAAATACGTTCAAGGGAAGCACGCCAGAAGAAAACAAATCAATTCACCGAATAAGCATTATTCGACAGGTACAATACATTCATGACCTGTATTGTGCGAGCAACTATTGATATCAAGAGATTAAGGGTCGTTTGATATGCATAAGCCTTGTCTGCTTATTTGCTCATAATAATAAGCATAATAATTTCACCACTATCTTCCCGGGTTTCTCGAGAATCTGTTTTTAGGGTACTTGTTGTGCCCGAAACCCATAAAATGGCTAAAACAGGATGAATAAACTTATGTAAATGTGTTTGTAAAGCATGAAGAGGCTTACAGCTGTAATTAACCAAAGCAAACACTTTATGGTCGAATCTGTCAAGGAATTCAATTTTGTTTAGTAATGCCCTACAATTGCGATCATACGACAGATGCACATTGAACAAGCCCAAAATATTATTTTCTCCCATTTTGGGAGAGTATATTAACAAACTGTATATTGCTCGTATTATTATACTCTAAAAAAATTTGCTTTATTATAAGTATCTCTATATTATGTGTGCTAAGAGCAGAGGGCAGCTGTTTGACTTTGGATATAGAATTATTCAGGCTTGTTCCCGTCTCATATTCATTTCGAATTTGTGTCCCCGTTTTTGATAAAATATGTAGAATCCGCTATTCCTTTGTTGTTCGTAGTGTACTTTAAAAGCAAAATTCTTAAACCGAATTTTAAATCGAATTTGCTCGTATCACTGACTATAGTAATAGTATAGTAAAAATTATATTTTTTCCCTTGTTTTGCACACTGTATAACAAAGAACTTCCATCCTTGCGTGCTAGTTTAAACTGCTGTCCTTTCATCAGGCCCAATTAATATAGCCTGGTTTAAATTGTTGGGCGGTTTATAGAAAATATCTACATTTAATGTATAAATAAATTTGTACTGCAACAGTCGATGATTACAGATGTGTGGAAGGGTTGTCCAGCTGAGGGTGATACGTTTTAGGAGCAGACCTCCTTATCAGCATTGGTGGCCTGTCAAGGGGTGACATTATACTACGTACTTATTGCCAAACACTCAAATAAAAGTGTAGCGCCCGACCTTTAGTGTAACAAAATGGTAATTACATTTAAAGTCCTTTGCATGGCTATTAGGGGAGGTTTGTCACATTATCGCGACGATCTGTCTCCCTTTCAAATATCTGAGCTCAGATTATGCCCATCCTTGCCTGAAATTAAAACTACTCACATATGTACACATAAGCACCATGCAATTTGTAGGTAAATACAAAACCGAAGCTACCCCGAATTGGCATTCTAAAAAATAAAGGAGAGAATACCCTATTCGAGAGTGCTTAACTACTGGATACCTCGCACTCACTGGACACACTCGACGTGAAAAAACTGTATTTCTGTATTTCAAACTTGGTGACTCTACCTGTACAGGTGTGGGAGCGATAGATTTTGTTCGGTTGCGGTGGTTGGGAGGCAAATTTTTTTTGCAGATCTGTCGAGGAACTCAACATTAGTCTGTATGTCAAATTTGGTGAGTAGATGTAAAACTATTGAAAGCATGGGGGCGACCTTCACTATAAACTGGGGGTATACACCTACGTGTGTACCAAGTTTGGTTGCTCTAGCTTCAAGGGTGTGGAAAAACATTGCGTTCATACGGACAAACGGACATTGCATTTTTTGAAACAGTACAAAAATATATAATAAGCAAGAAAGAACGGCTATCTACGGGTACCGAAGCTATATACCCTAGCAGCAATGTTTTTTATACAAAACTTAATTTTTGTGTTATTGCTCCTATGTGTTCCGATTTTGATCAAATTATAGGAAACTATTTGAAGTATTATAAAACTCTCACTAAGTTTGGATGAAATATTTGTATAAAAAGTTTGATCTAGTGATATAGTGGTCTGACCTAATTTAGGCAGATTGTATAAACTCTCCAGAGACTCGGCTTGGAAAAGTTTGGTAAGGATACCTTAATGAACAAACAAGTTTTTCATACAAAAACATATTTGTCGATCGATCATTCCTATGGCAGCTATATGTTAAGTGGTCCGATCCGGCTGGCTCTGACATATGTACTGCCTGCAGCAAAAAGAAGGGTCTCTGCCAAGTTTCATTACGACAGCTTTAAAACTGAGAGTCTAGTTTGCATAGAAACAGACGGACAGACGGGCATCGCTATATCATGCTGATTCAGAATATATATAGAGAAAAACATCAAGCCGCTTCGCGATAAAACTAATCCTTGACCAACTTTGAACACATAAAAAACAATGTACTGCAGAGCAAGCAAGGCATTTCAAGTGGTGGCTGCACTGCTATTTCCCCCCGCTCTGCCGTACTGAATCTTGTTTGTTGAATAACTTCCATGTTTATTATCCGAGGGTACTTGGGTAACAAGTAGTGTACATACCAAATCCCAAGGCTATATCTTTAAATTTTTGTTGCTGTAAAACGTTGTTATCGAATTGCGGCGGTGCATGCTATACACGAACCTACATATCAAATTTGGTGTTCCTAGCTCTTATAGTTTCCGAGATCCTTGCCTTCATACATATGGACAGACAGGAGACGGACGGACCCTAATCAATTTAAGGCAGTTGGTATTAATAAATTTTACATGCACAGTGGGAAACTTTATGCATTACTAGCTGGTAAAACGCCAAGGTTGCCTAGCGAAATATTTAGATTAAAATGGATAAAATTGAATTTGACTACTTTTTTCATCCGTAAGAATACACAAAAATAGCGTATCAAAATTTTCCCTCCAGTGCAAGGCCGTGGGAGTAGACTCCTAAATAGTTGAGCCAAATGCTTAATGATTTGTTGTGTAGGGCTTTGAAGACTATCTAATAAACAAATAATCTCACTCATTTGACTTTGACCCCCATTTCCCGCCCGTGGCAATGGGTGGGCGTAGTCCTTTAAAATATTTATGATGAAGTTGGAAGAATAATACTAACATCCAGAAAATAGCGGAAGGGTGGGAAAAAGTCTGTACTTAATTCCATTGAAATTTTTTTAAAACAAGTATTTCCATTGTTAAAGCAGCGCAACATATATCGCATTCTGTTTGCGTAAATCCCGTACACTGCGGAAATATGCACTGCGGTCAGCAAATCAATTGAAAAGTCCCAAATCCAAACCGATCATCAATCGATAATGTGAATGCAGCTGGGCCAATTTTCTACATATTAACAATATTGTTATTGCTGCCCAAAAGTCGCCAGTGAGTCAGGTGGAACTCTTTTATATTATGCATTTTTTATAGTTAGCATATTCATAATTTTGAATCTGGACCGTTGTTAACACGCTATGGGCTTTATTCATTTATTATGGAGTAGTTTTCATAAATTATGTGTTGTCAAGCATAACTATTTAATACAGGCATGTTTGTGATTGTTTGTAAAGTGTTAAGTTGTTAAATGGTTGACTGAGATGTTAAAAGGTCAAACTTCGCTAGGAGACATTATGTATAAAAGTTTTAAGTACGAATCTCCAAATTTGATGCAATAACAAATTATTGTAAAATAAGAATCGTACCGGGCAACGCTTTCAAAGAGTACTCCTAAATTGGTATGTGGAGTATATTTTATAAGGATCCCTATATAATGTTTAGCTAACCTACATTAAAAGCAACACTTTAGTCTGGCCGATACTTAAAGCGACACCTAAAATGTTTTAATATGGAATACCCATGAATGCAAGGCTATTGACCGTAACCGGTGAAGCGTTGGTATTAGAAACGGATATATTAAGTTAAACCAATGACCTGATGGCCTGACGCCTATATCAGGTAGTGTCAATTTAATTTCTTGGCGTTCACCCAATGTACATTGTATTTGCTCAGCGTAATTTCGAGGAAACTCAAAGCACCAGAAAAAGGCAAAATGAGCAGGAAACTATATGGAGCCAAATGGTCACCGTGCTTAATGCTCCTTCGAGCAAAACACGCCTGAGTTACTTCACCCCACGGGATTTCCTTACTTTCTTTTTTTGTCAAACATTAGTTTTGTCAGAAGGTCTGACAGGGTTCCATTTCAGAGAATGATAACAAAGAAAGGTTAAGTACAATACCACGCCAACAAACATCCTAAACCATAAAGAAAACATTACAGCGGCAACAGGTTCACTCAAAGTCTTTGCGGCAGCGGAATCGGGGATGAAGAGTAGAGTTGGGAGAAAATGCCGTTGCAAATAGTGAAATGAATTTCTGGGGGGGAATCCCAATTTGAAACAAACTTGATCTGCGGCGTGTATACAAGGCGCCAATACAAGCGCACTTTGCTAGATCGGCGTGATGAATATTATGTTGAAGCTCAACAACTTATATATACAAAAATACTCTTATACAAATATTCAAAGCTATCTTAGAATTCGATGGTGCCGAATATCGACTATGGGAATTATCGATATCGATTAGATGTAGGAATATACAGTGATTTAAACCATTCTTCTTCATTGGAGCCAAAGAAAACTTTTATACATATATTTATATTTATTATGTTACGTGGTACTTAAATCACTTTCACAATGTTAAGGTAATGTTAAGGAGCAGGGGAAGTCAGAAACTAACAGTAGACATTAGAGTGAGTATTAGTATGAAGGCAAGCGTTTACCAGTGGGTAGAGATATTAAGGTTCACTAAGGTTCAATAGCCTTCCTGCAGGCGTCCTGCCATAAATCCAGCTTTTCGAAGGTAATAATCGGACAAGCTTTCTGCTTCTAAATGGCCTTGCTAGGCACAATAAGTAAAATAAACTTCACAAATTTGACCACCCCCGCATTTTCTAGACTTGGAGGAAATCGGTTCACTTCAACTAATTACATTTTGGCTTTAAGCGCATTTTCAAAACTACACAAAAATGTATTTAAAAGAGTGATAACCGATTTAGAAAAACCTACCCCCACCCGTGGCCGCTGTCGGGAAGAAATTATCCAAAAATTTAATTAAACTTGAGCTGGGCCCGCTATACACGAGCCTACATTCTAAATGTGGTGTCTCTAGCAGAGAGAACCAGACAGGACTAGAGCGAGTCGCACGAACAGGCTAGAACCCCCTTTTACCCATTTTATTGGTGTTGTAAAAACACTATTTTGTGAAATTGTAACATGAAAAAATTAGGACCCTATTTTCAAATATATTTTTATACTCTATCAAATTGTTTTTTTTTAACAGTATATTGGGTTTGTGCAATGTCGGTCTGTCTGTCCGTATGAACGCATTTTATTTCGACACCATTGAAGCTGTAAGGTGTATACCCTCAGTTTATAAAGTGTCAAGGTCGCCTCCCACTACCACCCCCTCCATCACAATTTGGCGGAAACCTATATCTTCCACATTTTTAAAGCTATAGTCACAAAATTTAACATACAGACTAATGTTGAGCTCATTAGCAGATCTGCATCAAAATATGTTTGACACCCCCACCCCATCCACCGAAAATCGACAAAAAGCTTTTCCTAAAACATGTTTTTGACAGGGGTATATTTCTTACAGTTTCATAGTTAGAATCACAAATTTTTACATTACTTTTGAACTCCTTGACAGATGTGCCGCAACATTTTTTCCCACCCAAACCACCTCCCCGGCAATTTGTCGGAAACCTACATCTTCCACATTTTTAGACCTACAGTCCCCAAATTTGGCATACAGACTAATATTGAGCTCCTTGACAAATCTGCATCAAACAATAAGAGCTAGAACGCTGAAATTTTCACAGGAGTGTTCATCTAAGTGTCATCGAAAGTTCACACAAGCGTGGTGATTCGTGAAAATCTGTTGTATGAAACTTTTTCGAAACCAAACGAAATAATTATATTGGCTTAACTCTCATTTTCAAAACTACACAAAAAACAAGTAAGAATGCTATAGACGAGTATACCCAACTACGAAACTCACCCAGGTCAAAAATTTCCGATCGCATCTTCGTTAACTTACACATACATACACAGATACGCACACGCACGAGCCACAGCGCAAGCCAGGCATTTTAAGTTGTGACTGTGCTTCTTCTTCCCCTTGCTGCAGCACTGAATCTTCTTTCGTGAATAACTTAGGTGTTTATTATCCGATCGACTTGAAATTCGGACAGTAGATTAAGAGGGACTAAAGTATTGGACATGCCAAATATTAAAGCTATATCTTGAAAATTGTAACTGTAAAACGGTTTTTATCGAATAGCGGGGGAACGGGGGGAGATATCTCAAATCTAAAATAAACTTGACCTGCTCCCACTATACACGAACCTACATTCCAAATTTGGTGTCTCTAGCTCTTATAGTTGCTGAGATCGTTGCGTTCATACATACGGACGGACAGACGGGCAGACAGACGGACATGGCCAAATCAAAATCTCTTTTGATACTGATCAAGAATATATATACTTTATAGGGTCGGAGATGTCTCCTTCTGCCTGTTACATACATTTGCACAGATTTAGTACCCCTTTTACCCATTTTATGGATACAGGGAGTAAAAATGGTAAAGAATGCTAACCGATTTTTGAAAACCTACACAAATAATCATTAGGAGTGTGGCCCATCAATTTGGGAAAGAAAATCTACCCCCATAGGTGGGAAAATTGTGATACGCTATTTTTGTGTATTTCTTACGATTCTCGCAAGTAGGGAACTTTAACATAATTAATTTTAATTCAAATGCTTCGCCGGGCAACGCTGCTGCGCGCTGGTATAACACCGGCTAGTAATGTGTAGTAACTTCTGGCGACAGCATTGTTTATCGAATAAATCAATCAATATTCATTTGTTCAAATGTATTATAAGTTTTTATCCAATAATGAAGTTTGTACCAAGAAGTTGAGCAATTCTGTAAACGTATATAGTTATTCAGAATAATCCATGTCAGTATATAGTATTTCAATAAATCGATTTTATTTGTGAGTAAAGAGATTATAGCCGAGCTGAAAGGAAGATAAAATAGCTAAAAAAAACACAATATTTTAAATCCAGGGTCCTTTTACATTTCCTTCTCGCCTGCATAAAAAGTATTTCAATTGAAATCTCTTTAATCAACGTCTACGTCGCAGTACACTGCAGTGCAGCACCCCCAAAGTCCCGGAATGCGTATTGCTCCACCCTCCTTTGTTCGGTTCGCTGTACTTTGGTGGTAGTGCGTACTTTCAGGCGTTTTTCGTTGTATACACACACATACGGGGAGCTCGCTTTCTCTCGGTCTCTTTCTCACTTACGTATGTAAACATAATCAACGGATTCTCATCCACTACACATACACACACACCCACACACACCCACACACCCACACACACACACACACACACACACACACACACACACACACACACACACACACCACACACACCGCGCACACACATCCACACACACAAACACGCGCGCGCGCACACACATACACACACACACACACACACACAGATTTCTTAGTAGTATGGGTCTGGTGTGCCGAACTCAGGAAGCAATCTAAAAAAAAGCGCGCCGACTGCCACAACTACCAATTCAAGCAGTAGCAACAAGCAACCACCCCCCAAATGCCGCCTTCTACCCCTGCTCTCTGCACAATGCTCTTTGCTGCTGCCATGCCTTGCCGAGTGCTGACGTGCCTTTTAATGAGAGACAAAGAACAACCCCCAAATCTTCCGCTGCAGTTCACTTTTAAACAATGGCGTCCAATTTCATTCTTACAGCATCTAAGCAAATTCTCGTTCTATGTTAAAGGCTTCAATACGAGTACTTTAAGAAGGGTTATTGCTAGAGCTCTGATGACATTACCAAAATATGTTCACTGGCTTATACTATACATAGATATGTATAATACTAGATTGACAATACTATTCATTGGGTAGTACGTACGATATTATTGGCTGATCTTAACCAAAATATGTCAGCGTTTCTCAGTTTCTCACACAAAAACTTATAAGAATGCTCTAATCGAGTGACATAACTAGGTCGATTGTTGATACTAATCCAGTGATTATTAGTTATGTTTCAAATTGAGATCTGCCTGTTAGATACTTCTTTCTACACAAGATTAATATTTCGTACTAGCTGGAATTACCGCAGTGTTGTCCGACGAGCTATTTTGATTTAAATTTGCCTACTTGCACCAATTGCAAGAAATACACAATAATAGCATACAGTTTGCGCCGATCTAAAAAAGAATGTTATCTCACACATTGACCGCCAATTCCCGCTCGTATCCAAGGGTGGGGTGAGTTATTCAAAGTCGGCTAGCACTCTTTTCAATAATTTTTGGTCTTACTTTGAAAACGAGTCTAGCATTAAAATTCCAGAAAAAAGTTTTCCATCTATTTTCCGGGTGTGAATTATCCAAAATCGATAAGTTTTTAACAAATCATACGATAGTTTTCCACCAATTTTCCGACCATGCGTTTCCCAGAGTCGCTGCAACATGTATCGAATTGTCGTATATTTACATCTTTGATAATGAGTTTTCAACTGATTGGACGAAAAATTGTCTTTCGTTTATTAAACATTGAGTCCCAAATTTTTCCGTCAGGGGTTTGCTTTATTCTAAATAAGCGAAATGTCTGTTAAATGATATTTTGAGAAAAATATTTTCCATCCGATTGAATGGTAAACAAAAAATTACATGCAACAGTTTTCCGTGTATTTAAACACTTGTGGGTAGACTTTCCAAGATCCCGTCTTAGTGTGCACTTTTGTTGTGAATGGAAACTATTGTGAAAATGTCAGCGTTTTAGCTTCCACGGCTTAGGATGTGCGATGATTGCCAATCAGTCATTTAGGAGCAAGGTCAGGTAGAACCTGTTGACCGCCATGAGGTGGTCGCACATAGACCAGACAGGTCCTTAGTGTCGCCAGATACTAAATCTGGGCCCGCTATCTACCCCCATTCGTCGCCACGGGCTAGGAAAGTCTACCGTAATCTATATACTTCGCCGGGCAACGCTGGGGTATTGCAAGCTAGTTATAACTATATAAGGGTACTAGCTTATACCCCCTGCGGCATTGCTCGCGCTTTTAACTATATTTGTTTTTAAATTTAACTAACCAGTTGTCGGATTGACCATGTTAACATTAATTTGAGAGCCGTCTTCCCCTTGTGAAAACAAAATCGGGTAAGCACATAAGAGCGATGAAATTCAGAGACACGTTGAAGTTCATAATTTCACCTTCATTAAATTCTTCATCGATTACCACTGCCATATCAGCTATTGTTGGTATATTCTACCTTTTGGCATGCTCGTTTTGTCAGCTCCTTTGGCAATTCTATGATTATCCAACGGCATTCGGTCTAATGCCGTTTTAAACAGGCAGAAGGAGACACCTCCGACCCTATAAAGTATATATATTCTTGATTAGCATCAAAAGAGATTTCGATTTTGACATGTCCGTCTGTCTGCAACTATAAGAGCTAGAGACACCAAATTTGGAATGTAGCGTGTATAGTGGGAGCAGGTCAAGTTTATTTTAGATTTGAGAAATTCCCCCGCTATTCGATAAAAACTGTTTTACAGTAACAATTTTCAAGAGATAGATTGGTTATTTGGCTTGTACAATACTTTAGTCACTCTTAATATACTGTCCAAATTTTAAGTCGATCGGATAATAAACACGGAAGTTTTTCAACAAACAAGATTCAGTACTGCAGCGCGGGGGTGGAAGAAGAAGCACAGCCACCATTTAAAATGCCTCGCTTGCGCTGTCGCTCGTGTGTGTTCATCGTTGTGTATGTGTGTGTACATGTGTAAGTGTACGAAGATGCGATCGGAAATTTTTGACCTGGGTACAGGGAGTTTTGTAGTTGGGTATACTCAACTATAGCATTCTTACTTGATCTTCGTACCTTTGAAGGAATAGAACAACGTTGATTAATTTCATCATTGGAATTTCCAAGAAAATAAATTTGCTAAAACTGATGTTTATTGATCGCGATCAAACTCGCCTTACTTTGAATCTGGATATCAAAGATGTCAAATTAAAATTCTTGTAAACATTGCAATTGTCAATGTGCAATATGCACAACATACATATACAACACCCCAAAAAACGCACCACTACGAATTAACTTTAAACAATATCAAACGTACCCAAACGAATTGTTCGAAGTTTTGAGAAACAGAATTTATAAGAAAACAAGTAAGAATGCTCTTGTCGAGTATACCCGACTACAAAACTCCCTGTACCCTATCTTCGTACACTTACACATACACACACACAGACACAAATACGCACGCACACAAGCGACAAAGCTACATATGTCTTTAAAATTGTTGGTGTAAAACGTTTTTATCGAATTGCGGGGGTGTGGGGGGAATATCTCGGATCAAAAAAGTTCGGCTTATATATATATGGCAAAGTAACAACAAAGATTCACTTTCGCTTTTTTAAATTTTTTTAAAATGGTTTTTCAATTTTTTTTAGCCTATGATTTTGGTACCGTAAATATACATATACATTTAAAAAAAAAAATTAAAATGGTAAATTAAGGGAAGCAGAGGGGGACATACTTTTTTTTTTGTGACTTTGTTTTTTATACTATACATATAGATGTTCCCAAAATATATACCTATTTTATGTTAATGTAGAGAAAACCTCCTTACTGAAGTTGAGCGCATTCAAAAGATCAATTCCATATTGAACAATGATACTTGATTTTATCTGCTGAGTGCATTGATTTCAGATTCTGATACACAAATTTGGTAATCGATGTCACTAAAAATAGAACATGCAAACTTTGTTCTGATACGTAAAAGTCTGCTGTTTGGAAATATGTTTTGCATTAATTAGCAACTTGCAATAATAATTTTGTTTTCCAGAAATACTGATATATTTGATTCTATCATGTACCAATTAATAAAATTCTCTTAAGATTGCGTCCATTTGAAAAAGGGTGTGGCCTTACCTAAGCAACTGAAAAAGCAGACATTTCCTTGGTTTTGAGTTAAATCGATCTAAATAAACTGCTTTTGGTAGGCATTTCTCATTAGTTTGTATGTGATTATGCTCTGTTCTCGAAGGGAAAAAGAGTATATTGGGTTTGCGAAAAGTCCGTCTGTCCGTATGAACGCAATGTTTTTCCACACCCTTGAAGCTAGAGCAATCAAACTCGGTACACATGTTGGTGTATACCCTCAATTTATGAAGTGTCAAGATCGATCATCGAAAGATCGATGATTGCTATTTAATACAGTGCACCGTAGTGTTAGGATGTTCTAATTATACTATGTTCCCGAAGGGAAAGTAGTATATTGGGTTTGCAAAATGTCCGTCTGTCCGTATGAACGCAATTTTTTGCCTTTATCTTTGAGCTAGTGCAACCAAACTTGGTACACATGTTGGTGTATATCGTTAATTTAGGAAGTTTCGCGCAATTTGGGGAAAACCTGTATCTTCCCCATTTGTAAAGCTATAGTCACCAAAATTGGCATACAGACTAATGTTAAGATTCCCGACAAATTTGCATCAAAAAAATTTTGGCCCCCCCACCCCCACTCCCACAAATCGGCATATGATATCCCCAAAACACGTTTTTCAAGGGGTATATCTCCTACAGTTTCAAAGATAGAGTTACCTAATTTGGCACACAGACTAATGTTAACCTTCTGGACAAATTTGCATCAACAAATTTTTGACCCCCCCGCCCCCTCCCCCGCAATGGAGCAAAATCTATATCTCCCACACCTGTGAAGTTTTTTTCGCGTCTCTTTCTGAACACACAAATAACAAAATTATATACGACTGGGAACATAGTCAGGTGCGTCCGACTGCAATATTCTTACTTGTTTTATCGTATTGTATAGAGTATATAAAACTTAGACTTGGTGTAAGCTTGTAATAATTGGGAATTAGTGAGTTTGCTTGATTGATTAACTCTATTTAACAACAATTAAGGATGCTCTAGTCGAGTATACCCGACTACGAAACTCCCTGTACCCAGGTTAAAATATTTCAATCGCATCTTCGTATTCCTTCACAAACACACACACATACACAAGACATTTTAAGTGGCGGCTGCGCTGCTTGCCCCGCGCTGCAGTACTGAATCTTCTTTCGTGAATAACTTCCGTGTTTCTTATCCGATCGATTTTACAGCAGATTAAGAGTAACCCAAACATTATTCATGACAAATCCCAAGGCTTTCTCTTTACAACTGTTAGTTTTTATTGAATTGCGGGGAAACGGAGGGAGATTTCTGAAATCTGATAAAAACTTGATCTGCGTATGGGATACATGGACCTACATTCCCAATATTGTCTCACTAACTCTTATAGTTGCTGAGATCGACGGACGGACAAACAGACAGACGGCCATGGCCAAAAGTTGAGAAATGCTTTGAAATAATGTCATAGTTATTAAAGTTCCTATAATAATATAAATGGAAATATACATATATTATAGAAGCCTTAATTACATATATATAGTTTTCATAAAGCCGTATATAAAATTAATCAGATGGAATAGCCAACAAATAATCGTCAAATAATTTCAAAAGAAAAAAAAAAACTTATGCAATTGTCGATCGATCGATCCTTTGTGGGCTACATAACCCAGTGATCCGATCGGAGAGACGCACGGACATAGCTATATCGACTCTGCTCATCGGCCTGATTAAAAATATACCTAAAGAACAATTGGTGAGAGTAAACCCAATAAAAATTGATGAAACAAGCAGGTCAACGGTAGTGTGTAGTCTGTTGATCTCGACAGTTTATAAACTGAGCATATAGTATATCAACATGTGTACCAAGTTTGGTTTCTAAAATTGCGTTCATACGGACGAACACAGCCAGACAGACATCGCACAAACCCAGTATACGATAAAAATATTAAATGGAGGAGACTTTTTCCCAATTTTGTTTTTAAATGTTCGCTCTATCGAGCGTTATATGCGGTACACATAAAGAGGGTATAAAAGGAGCATGCCTGCAGTTGCAATTGTCATAAAGAAAACCGAAGCAGACGTCAAAACAAACTAAAAGTAACCACATACTTGAGTTGTAAATTATAGTTCAATTGAGTGAATAAGTTCGCATTCCATTTTTGGCGATCCAATGAATCGGTCATATATGTACTATATACATATATACTTTATACATATGTACAGTAGTTCGTTCGCGTCTTGTTCGTTCGTTCGCTCCGATGTTAAGTTCGTTAGATCGAACCTATTCCGAATGGTTCGATTCAACTTTGCTACAAGTTTATCGTTCAGTCACCATGGGCGGCGGTACCAATGGTGGCGGGAGCGGTGGGTGGCAGACGAGAGGGAACGAGCGCTTGAAACAGTGGGAAAGCGGCGTTGGCGGCACTTTTTATATTCGTTTAGCGGCGGCTACATCAAAGACATATTTTCGGTTTCGCTGACTCGCTTGCTTTGTACCCGCTGCTGCTGCTTGTTGTTATTATTATTATTGTTTGCATGTTGTTGTTGTTGTTGTTGTTGTTGTTACTGTTGTTGTAGTTTTATTCATCAAGCCCCAACAAGTACGACGGCGACAGCAACATCAGTGATAATACGAAACATACATACTTACATACACATACGTACACATATGCATACATATGCGTATGTACATAGGTACACATACATCTGTGCATATGTACGTATGTGTGCATACATGCATAGGTATGCACATACACACAGCCATAGTCTTGGTAAGGGGCAAAAGAGACATATTTATTTGTGTATGTTTTTTATAATTACTGTGTTGTGTTGTGTTGTGTTGTGTTGAGTAAGATATCGCAGTTTTCAAAACTTTTGAGATTATAGCTTGCGCAATCGTAACATATTTTGTTTTTTTTATAGAAAAATGTATGTACAATATATACTACGAGTACAATACAATAGTTGCACTCACGAGCAACCATTTTTGCTAGGTGCAAGTCAAATGGGTAAACAATGTTTTAATATACTGACGCGGTTGAAGACTCTTCGATCCTCTATACACATACTATGTATATCGAAAAGTCTTATTAAACGCGTCATTAAGGATGTTAATGCTAAGCTTATTCCAATTTAAGACTTTCTCTAGCATTCGAGTGCAATGTATCAAGACTAAATAGCACAACAATTTTCGATCGGTTTAAACAGAAGACGTTCAGGACATGAGCTGCTTTCTTCGGTATCTTTATTAGCTTAAAGGTACATAGCAAGATAATTAAGTTAAAAACCTTCAACAAATGCCCAATATGGTCGATCGAAACGTTTAATTGTATTTTTATGATGTTGATACTGCTAATACTTCTCGATTGATAGAACAATGAAATTTATCATGTGATAAGTGTGCGTCGAATCTCCATTGAACTGAATCGTAGTAATCCATTTGTTATTTATTTTTGCATCATATTTAGTACAGTCGAACCACCATTCGATCCTTTTATAATAATAACGGTGCAGTAAAAAGCATTTAAGTATTGGATTCATCTTTGGATGATCCTTGTTCATTTCCAAAGGGGGACATTCGTTAAAATTCTGATATGATGCAGACTAGCAGTCATAGTACAAATCGCCCCCGAATAAAAGAAACGAAATCTCCGACCCTATAAAGTATATACATATATACTTGATCAGTATCGAAAGAAAATTCGATTTGGCCATGTCCGTCTGTCTGTCCGTATGTATGAACGCAAGGATCTCAGAAACTATAAAAGCTAGAGACACCAAATTTGGAATGTAGGTGCGTGTTAGCGTAGATCAAGTTTGTTTTGGATCCGGACACCTCCGCAACTCGATAAAAGCGACTTACGCCTTCAATTTTAAAGATATAGCTTTAGAATTTGGCATGTGTAATACTTTGGTCACTCTCAATCTACTGTCCAAATTCAAGTCAATCGAATAATAAACAACAAGTTTCATTACTGCAGAGCGGGAAGAAGAGCGCAGTCGCCACTTGAAATGCCTTGCTAGCCCTATTGCTTGTATGCGTGTGTAGCTGTGTTAGTGTAAGTGTACGAAGATGTGTTTGGAAGTTTTAGATAGGGAGTACAGGGAGTTTCGTAGTCGGGTATACTCGACTGGAGCATTATTACTTGTTTATATATTTTAGTCAATTTATACTTTACAATACTTTATACCTTTTTTTGTGTGATTAAATATATATTTATTTTGAACAGTGGTCATGTGGCAATTATGTATGACGTATCACTGACATGCCTGGGTAAGAGTGAGTGTGAGTGCTGAAGCAGTCACTTCTTCGACCGTACTATATAGATTCTTATGGCAAGAGAATCCGGAAAGATTCTCTAGAGTATTCTTGGTTGAACCACTAAGGAGTTGGGAGCAAAATTCCTGGCTAGCGGGCCTATGTGACATTTTAGCTTATTTATGTGTTTGATGACAATTTGTTAATGCAATCATTGATTGGATTAATGCCCAAATCAGACATAATAATGATGTTTCTGACCAGCGAGGAATTTCCGACAAGATATCTTATTACGGCATTAAGTTTTTGCTGTGGTGATGGTAAATTTAATTGAGCTACAACTCCCCAGATTGATATACCGTAGTCCAGATAGCAATAATCATAATTTTGAAGGAGAAAAGCTTTAGTGTCGAGGATAGGCGAATCATCCAGTTAAGTTTATTTTTCTATCAGTTATGGCGCAATTTTCATTTGGAGTCTAAGTGTTTGACTTTTGTCCAAAGTAAGCCCCAAATATTTGTGAGAGGACCAAAGCTTCATTGGTAACTTTATCTATCACGACATCAGAACTTTAGTCAAGCCTTTTGTTAAATTTTACCTGGGCAGATTTTCTTTCAGAGAGTTCAATATTCCAATTTAGAAAAGCGTCAATATACTCCAGTGCTAACCCAGGGAACTGCAGATAATAGCAATATCATCTGCACAAGTGGCCATCAAACAGGAATATTTATCCTTTGGCTTGTGCATATCACTTGTAAAGAGGCTGTATAAAGTTGGTCTTAATGCGTCCTGGGGAACACCAGATTTGATGCATCGGTTGTTACTGAACCCATTGAATAAAACCGTGAAGCTTCGGTCTGAAAGCCAAGATCTTAGTACGCAGAATAAAGCAGGCGAAACAACATTTCTAAGCTTCATAAGCTGGCCATCCTGCCACGCCCTTTTGAAAGGTTGTTTTGTGTCAAAGAAAACCGCAGTGCAGTATAGCTTCTAAAGCATATAGAAAAGGGTGCACCACTCTTTGGAGTTGTTCAGGAATGCCGTACATCAGACGTAAAGCAAACTGGTGGTTAGGCAGCACTTGTTTATCTTCTGGCCCAACCATCAGTTGCCGAGAAGAGAAACTTCTCAGTTCAACAGTTTGACAAAGGTCGGGAGAAAACTGATGGGGCGAGAGGAGTCAGCATTATTTAAAAGTCTGCCTGGCTTGGGGATCATGATTACTAAAGCTTCGTTTGAACCGGAAAGGTTCTGGCAACTCTTCCGCCGATTCTATCATGCCCAGGGGCCTTCTTGGGCTTTAAAGCTTTTTAATTCAAAACAATATCTTCTTCTTCGGAAGGAGAAAATGCTGGATCTCTGATATTCGAAGAGGTTAGGGAAGGTGTCACCGTCTCATCCTCGCTGTGAGAAGCAAGGTTTAAAGGGAAGAAACGATCCTCTAGTTCGTCAGCAAAGGTTTGCGCTTTCTGATTGTCCGGGCAGCACCCATTTGGACCATGTATAGCAGCGTTCCTGGCAGATTGACGCTTAATGCCGCTGGTGAGCTTTCACAGATTGAAGGAGCCAGGTTTGTCGGGACCAGCGCGTACCAAAATGTCATCGGAGAAGTCTGCCCTTTCTTAAGAAGATTGATTCTACGTTTCTCGCACGGAAGTGCCAGTGCAGTTTCGGAGGGGGGGTTGTTTGAAAAGACTTGAGCAGTGTATCCATATGAGACTGCAGCCACATGTGCCGCATCATCAGAGATACAACGGTTAAGCAGCTCAACCGAACTCTTTATGTATTCTGGGTGAAGGGCACTCAGACAACCCGACACCCACACGGACGGACATAGCTAGATCGCTCTGGATTTATACGCTAATCACAAATACAGTTACTTACATTTTAAAGGTTTGGAGATGTCTCCCTTGGTATGTTAAATTCATTGGCACAACTTCTAAAAAATGTTTTTTAAAGCCTTCACAATTTCAACTATAACTGTTCTATGCAAATTAAGGAGACAGTTGTTGCACATACAAACATGTGTACAAACTTCATTCGGGGGAGTGTGGACTCCGCTGCAGGGGAAACGGGAGGAGCTGCTGTGCGTGGCTGTTTGCTTGTTGCCCGCTCTCGTTTTAGCTTCTCATTCGCTCCTCTCCGCATATCTGCGCATTTGTGCATTGCCCCTAATGGGAGGTCAACGTTGGCGTAGTGGAGGTCAACAGAATGTAAGGTTTAATGACCTCGCCCGCTGATGCAGAGTCATTCTGACGCTGGGGTTTCCGCAAGTGCGCCAGTAAGCCTACCAATTCAATCAATCCTGCTACAGATAGCACCCAGAATAATCGGAATGAACATATTATCCTATATTGGGCATCTGTTCAGAATTGTCTCGAGGGTATTGCTTCTTGAAGCTGGAATCAGTCGATGAAAGATATTTTTTTCATCCGTTATCGAGCTTTTATCAATTATCGATGGATAAACAAATTAGTTTATGTTAGTTTTTTTTTCATTAGGCTCTTTATGATTTTAGACGTTTTTTTTTACTCCCTGTACCCATAAAATGGGTAAAGAGGGGGTACTAAATCTGTGCAAATGTATGTAACAGGCTGAAGGAGACATCTCCGATCCTATAAAGTATATATATTCTTGATCAGTATCAAATGAGATTTCGATTTGGCTATGTCCGTCTGTCCGTATGAACGCGTCGATCTCAGCAACTCTAAAAGCTAGAGACCCTAAATTTATAATTTAGTTTCCTGTATACCACACGCAGATCAAGTTTGTTTCATATTTAAGATATGTCCCACCGTTCCCCCGTAAATCGATAAAACCGTTTTACAGGAACACTTTTCGAATTATAGCTTTGGCATGAACAATGCTTTAGTCATTCTTAATCCACTGTTTAAATTTTAAGTCGATCGGCTAATAAACACGGAAGTTCTTCAAGAAACAAGATTTAGTTCTGCAGCGCGGGGTTGGAAGAAGAAGCACAGCGACCATTTAAAATGCCTCGCTTGCGCTGTGGCTCGTGTGTGTTCATCGTTGTGTATGTGTGTGTATGTGTGTAAGTGTACGAAGACGCGATCGGAAATATTTGAGCTGGGTACAGTGAGTTTCGTAGTCAAGTATACTCGACTATAGCATTCTTACTTGTTTGATACTCGGTTTCAAAAAAACTTTTTTGAAAAAGAGTATTTTGGGTTTGTGAAATGTCCGTCTGTCCGTATGAACGCAATTATTGTTCCACATCCGTGAAGCTCGAGCACATGTTGCAGTACACCCTGAGTTTATACAGTGTCATAAAGTGCCCCTCCCCCGTAATTTGGCGGAAACCTAAATCTTTTTTACTCCCTGTACCCATAAAATGGGTAAAAAGGGTGTACTAAATCTGTGCAAAATCTAAATCTGTAATCAGGTGACAAGGTGACATCTCCGACCCTATACAGTATAAAATTTTGATCCAGTATCAAAAGAAATTTCGTTTTGGCCATGTCCGTCTGTCTGAACGCGTCGATCTCAGCAACTTTAACAGCTAGAGACACCAAATTGGGAATACCATACGTAGGTTCAAGTTTGTTTCCGATCTCAGCTATCTCTCCCCGCTCCCCCGCAATTCAATCAGAACGTTTTACAGCCCCACTTTAGATATAGCTCTGGAATTCGGCATGTATTATGCTTGGGTCACTCTTAATCTACTTATCGTTGATCGGATAATAAACAAGGAAGTTATTCACGAAAAAGATTCAGTGCTGCAGAGCGGGTAGCACAGCGGCCACTTTTATATGCCTCGCTTACGCTGTGGCTCGTGTTTTTTTTTGTTTTTTTGTATAGGGGGGAAGCATTAACAGCCGAAAAGTGTGGGACTTTCACCCACTGGCTCGTGTGTGTGCGGCTTTGTGTATGTGTAAGTAGACGAAGATGTGATTGGAAGTTTTAGACCTGGGTACAGGGATTTACAGAGTACAGGGATTTACAGGGGTACATATTTTAAGCTAGAGTCACCAAAGTTGACATACAGAGTAATGTTGGCCTCCTCTGCTTCAAAAATTGTTTGCCACCCCCACCCACTTCCCCGCAAATCGACAGAGCTTTCTCCAAAACATGGGTATATCACAGTTTCACAGCTAGAGTCACCAAATTTGACATACACACTACTGTAGACGCACTGCATAATTAAGCAAAAAAAGTTTGTAATCCCCCACCCCTTCCCCCGCAAACAAGCAAAATCTATGTATATCTCGCTCTCCTGTACAGGTAGAGTCACCAAATTAAGCACACAGACTACTGTTGTTAAACGGTAAACGAAATGACGAATTAGTCGAACCAAAAATTATGTTGACTATATTATGATGTTATGTTACTTATTTGCTTGCAGGCGAATAAAATTGGGTTACCCCCCTTTTTCTGCCACAATGGGGACCCCCTAACTACACCACCGCCTGCACATTGTGGAATACCTCCGTATCAGTTGGATCCTAAGGCAATAGGTAAGTAGTCAATCGCTATTTAATTAACAATTCAGTTGGTGACTATAAAATTAGAATATTAACCAAACCATTATTACAGGATCTCTATATACGCAGATTAGCTTATGTTAAATCATGCATTTCACATATTTACCTCCATTTAAGAGTAAGGTTCTTGCATAGGGATTTGAAAATGAGTATGAAACTAATCGCAAAAAAAAGTTGAATGCCGGGAAAATATCAAAACGCCATAACTACTGAGCCACCTGGTACAAACATACATACTACATTTTTGCATGTCCAAACATTCTGAATTACATTGAAATCGCACCATAAATACAAATTTTCAAGTTTATTTCAGATTTTCAAAATATCCCATAATAATTGGGTCACTTTTGGTCTGTCGTAAATTTCAAGCCAATCGGATAAAAACTCTGACGAAACTAAGCACAATACTACCGACCGGACTGCTTCCCCGGCGCAGCCGCCGTGGCTCGTTTCTCGTGGCAAAAATCAATTTGCGAGTTGTTCTGTTCGAGATAATGTTTATATTTTTAAATTAAAAATTGGTTGAAGTATTTTATGCAGAAAGTTATATATTTTTAGACATTTTTTGAAGTAATTTTCCATATGCAAAGAGAGAAAATTTACGCTTTATAAGGGCAAGCTTAGAGCTGTAGGTCTTTGAATCGAGCTAAGTGTTCGTATTTAGCTTATTTATTTATAATAACTAGCATATTTTTAAAACTAAAAGCATAAAAAAATTAATAAAACAAAAAATTTTGTTTTCTTCTTATGCATCTATAATTTTGTGTACTTTTTGAGAGTGTGGATAGGTTTGACTTTTGTATATGATTGTGTACATATTCAAGAAGACATTTAAAAAAAAACCTTTGTCACAACTTGATGGGGTCTAACTTTTCTCTGCAGTTGAGAGCATTGAATATAACGTGAACACGTTTGTTAATGTCCACATCGTCCGTATCCTCCGCATGATTGAAATATTTCCTGGCCGTGATCCCATAACCCACTTTCGGTAGATCCAATAGCACGCCAAGATCATTGCGAAGTGCGACTTGAATTTTCATAGTCACAGCTATGACTATGACCGTTAATTTACGCCCTTTTCTGTGCTACGCGCACTCTTATTTTTCATTCCAAAATTTCTTTGGAGTATTGAGAATGTTTATTTCAAATTTCAACCCGATATCTCACCTAGTTCAAAAGTTACAGATTTTTGCCACCAATTTCAGCGAAACGAGACACTGTGTGCCGCCTGAAATGCCTTGCTTGTATGTGTATGTGCGTTTTATGTGTATGTGTGTGTGTTGTGTTAAAATTTGGTGACGCCTATAAAGATACGGGAAATATAGACTGCTATTTTGCGGGGGAGATAGTATGGTCATGGTATATACCATCATGTGTTACAAGTTTGGTGGTAATGCGCACCCCGATTAGTAAGACATAATATATGTATAAAGTATAAGTATACGAAAATGTTAAGGCACTCCATTTAAATTTGAAGAGCCTGCCAATAAAAATTCGAGGATATTTATCTCTTAAAATGCAAATGTATTCGACTTCGTGAACCCAAAATGACATGAACAATATGATAATCAGTTGTCAATTGTGTGGAAAATTGCAATCATTGTCTGAAGTATTTCCTTTAATGCGCAAAATAGAATATATTTTCTGGCAAAACAGAGTTTGTGAGGGAAGAGAAATATAGGAAAAAAATAAAGAACTACAATCTTCAGGTTGGCGAAAACTGAATACCCTTGCAGTCGTATAGTGGCCAATCGGAAAAATTCATTTTTTTTTTAGAATTTCACTACTACGAGACTAGTTAGTAGACATATGAAGTCTGTATTCAAAGTTGTGCATTGAAAATAAAAACAAATAGATCTGCATACGGTGTTTACAAACCTACATACAAAATTTAGTGCGTCTAGCTCTTAAAGTTTTTGAGAACGGCGTGTACTGCATATACACTTGATAGTTTGTGAAAAGTCCGAGAACGGAATTTTTTCGACATTATTGAAAGTAGAGCAGGCAAACTTGGTACGCGTGTTGGTGTATCCCATAGACAATAGAGCTTGGATCTATGTCGCCAACACCTTTATATATAGAGTCACAAAATTTAATATGGGGAGGCTGCCTTCTTGAAAGATTTGACTCTAAATATTTTTTTCCACTCCCACATCCGCCTGTACAAGTTACAAATTAGCAACAGAAGGCTAACTGAAAATATAGTCGGGACCTCGATTGCAGCAATCTGACTTGTTATACCCTTGCAAAAGGTATTATAATTTTATCACGAAATGTGACACGCATAAATGTATCTTGTATCTAAATGAGTATGTAAATAGTATTTTTTTGCATTATATATCACTAGGTCCAGCGTTGATTAACTTCAATTAGGTAGAATTTGGTTAAGAAATACACAACGATAACACACCGCACTTTTAACTTGGTACTATGGGAAAAAGTCCAATATTTTGGCATAAATGCAAATTTTTTCTTGTTCGGTATTTTGAGATTGTTTTGATTTTCTTAATGTTAATACTCCAGATAAATCAAAAGGTTTTTGTTTTAATTTTTACGGACTACCGTAACTGTTTGACGCTTGATCAAAGTCAGCTGATGCAGAGTATTTTTGTGGATTGAATTTGCGAGGAAATTTTTCGGCAACTTGCAGCGTGAATGGTGCGTAATTTGTAAACACAAGAGCAAAAGTGCAAATGTAGAAAATATTAATCAAGGTATGTAGAATATGTGATTAATAAAGACTTTTTAGTAGTTGTGCCTATTGTGCAATTGTCAAATGTATTGTTCATGTGTATTTTTAGCTAAGAACTAACAAATGTGTTTGTGTTCTGTGGAGTATAACATTTGCATAGTCAAAGGTATCAGCAAAGTTGAAATGGCAGGTTATTAATGAAACCATCTAGAATCAGATGTAATTAATCCTTTTTGCCCCTTTTCGAGAAAAAACACATGTTGCAGTTGCGTATGAGTTTCATCGCTCAGCGCTACTTGAAGTGAACTTGATCAATTGCCAGGCAGACATCGTAAAATCTTATTTACATATATGAAAATATGAAGTATAGTTAAGTGAGGAAGATAGAAGAAGTAACGCAATTTGATTTTTCAGATCCACTTTTGTTTTGTCTCTGCCTACATGAACGAGAAAAATTAAACAAAACAAGTAAGAATGCTCTAGCTGACTACACTACTACCTCCTACACTGCTACTACCCGACTATACCACTGCCTGTACCCAGGACTACAACTTTCAAACACATCTTCGTACACTTACGCATACACACACCCATACACAAGTACTCACACACACATGCAGCAGTGCTCTGCAGCGCACGTAACGTATTTTAAGTGGCGGCTGCGCTGCTGCTTCCCTCCGCGCAGCAGTACTGAATCTTCTTTCGTCAATAACTTCAGTGTTTATTATCTGATCGACTTGAAAGTTGAACAGTAGAATAAGAGTTACTAAAGTAATATACATGAAAAATCCCAAGGGTATATCTAATAAATTGTTGCTGTAAATGGTTTTATTCGAATTACATGGGAGAGGGAGGGAATATCTGATATCCAAAATATATTTGACCTGGGCCTGCTAAAGACGAACCTACATTCCAAATTTCGTGTCTCTAGCTATAATAGCTTATGAGATATTGGATTTGTTTCCATAGTTGTATGGGGAGCGGGTGAAGCGTGGTCCAATTTAAAAGAAAAGAAATCCAAAATTTTTCTTCAGTTTAAATTATATTTGTGCCAAATTTTATGATTCTAGCTTTCTATTTAGAGTTTATGCCAAAAAAATTGGGCTTTTTCCCATAGTGCTTGGGTTAAATTTACCCAAATCTTTGAGACATCCGGCTTATGATTTTTGATGTATAGCTTTGAAAAGGAGTGAAGTCAAGCGCAAGAAATAAAATTTCATTCCATTAATTCTCCGCCCCATGGGGGTAATCACCCAAAATCAATGATGATCTATGATGACTACCAGGTTTAATTGATTGTTGTGGAGTTTTGAACAAAGGCTTGAAACAAATTACAGGACAACCAATATAGTTGAATTTCAGAGCTAACCACACAATTTCCGACTATGGGCTCGGTGAGATATGTGTCGAATTATATTTTGTAAACAATTTTGAAAATTAGTTTTAATCTGATCCGACAAAAAATTGTCCCATTCAACTTTCATACCCCATTTTCCGCCCAGTGGTTTGGATTTCTTAAATCTGTGAAATATGTGTCCAATGATCTTTTGTATAGATATCTTGTATATACTTGAGTACTGTTCTTGTGTACGTTCTGATCTTGACAGTCGGCTGTGTTAAGTAAAAATTCAATAAGTTGATGTTGGTCAAACTTATTCAATTACTTTACTGTCCCTTTAGACCGTGTAATAAAACAAGGCTATAAAACTGGATTTTCATGTATCACTATACGTGATACATTTACAACAAGTAAGAATGCTATAGTCGAGTATACCCGACTACGAAACTCCTGTACCCAGGTCTAAAACATTCAATCACATCTACGCCCACTTACACATACACACACACAACACACAGACACGCACACAGGCGGCAAAAGCGACAGCGCAAGCGAGGCATTTTAATTGGTGGCTGTGCTTCTCCTTCTCCCCTCGCTGCATTACTGAATCTTCTTTCGTGAATAACTTCCGTGTTTATTATCCGATCGACTTGAAATTTGGACAGTAGATTAAGAGAAACTAAAGTATTGTACATGTCAAATCTTAAAGCTGTATCTTGAAAATTGTTACTGTAAAACGGTTTTAATCGATTTGCGGGGGAGGGAGATATCTGAAATATGAAACAAACTTGATCTGCGTATGGTATACAGGACCTACATTCCAAATTTGGTGTCTCTAGCTCTTGTAGTTGCTGAGATCGACGCGTTCATCCGGACAGACGGACAGACAGACGGACATGGCCAAATCGAAATCTCTTTTGACACTGATCAAGAATATATATACTTTATAGGGTCGGAGATGTCTCCTTCTTGACCTTTGATGGGTACAGTGACTGTATTACGCTGTACAATTATCCTGATACCCCTTTTTACCCATTTTATGGGTAACAGGGAGTAAAAATGGATAATACTCTGTTAAAATTTCTGTTTACTCCCTGTACATAAAATGGGGTGTGCATCTCCGACCTAAGTATCCTTGATCAGTATCAAAGAGATTTCGATTTGGCCATGTCCGTCTGTCTGTCCGTCTGTCCGTCTGTCCGTCTGTCTGTCCGTATGTATGAACGCAAGGATCTCAGCAACTATAATAGCTAGAGACACCAAATTTTGAATGTAGCTTCGTGTATAGCGGAGCAGATCAAGTTGTTTCATATTTAGATATCCTCCCGTTTCCTCCAAATCGATAAAACTTCGTTTTACAGCAACTATTTTCAAGATACTAGCTTTAAGATTTGGCATGTACAACTTGTCTCTCCAAATCTACTGTCCAAATCCGATCGAAATGGTCACGGAAGAATATTCAATGATGCAGAGAGAGGGGGAAGGAGAAGACGCACCAGTGAAATGCCTCGCTGTGCGCGTCTTTGTGTATGTGTGTGTGCGTCTTGTGTATGCGTGATGTATGTATGTGACTTGGATGAGACGATTGCATGGTACAGATATTCGTAGTCGGGTATACTGATATAGCATCTCACTTGTTTTTAAAAGAGTATTTTGGGTTTGTGCAATTTTCGTCTATCTGTCCGTATGAACGCAATTTTTTTCACACCATTGAAGCTAGAGCAACCAAACTTTGTACACATGTTGTTGTATATCTTTATATATTAAAGGAGTTCGTGCTGACTGACTGACTGATTGGCAATCATCGCACAGCCCAAACCTATGATGAAAGTGCACGCTAAGTCGGGATTTTGGAAAATTCTACCCACAAGCGTGGAAAATCGCGGAAAACTGTTGCATGAAACTTTTTTGTTTACCATGCAATCGGCTTCAAACTCACTTTCAAAGATCTGCATAAAAATTCATTTGACACGTATTTCACCGATTTTGCAAAATCCACCCCCATGGGCGGGAAATGGGGGTCTCAAGGTTGGAAGGCTAATTTTAATCCGATCACCTTCAAATTCACTTTCAAAGCTTGACACGTGTATCAGCGATTTTGGGTATTTCAGCCCCATGATCGGAAAATTAGCGGAAAACTCTGGCATTCGACATTTTTAATTTTCATGCGATTGGCTTCAAACTCATTTTCAAGGTTCCACACAAAGACATAATAGGCGCGGTGCCCAAAGATTTTGGAAAATGTACCCCCAAGTTCGGAAAATTCGCGGAAAACTGTTGTATGCAACTTTTTTGATTATCGTCTGATTGACTTCAAACTCATTTTCAAACTTTTCTGTTTTTCATCCAATTATTTTGAAACTAATTTTCCAATCACCTCACATTAAATAATAATAATAATAATTCGACACATGTGCTACCGGTTTTGAAAAATGCACACCCACGGTACGAAAGGGGTGAAGTCTGGAATTCAGCTTGATAATAATTTCCAAATATAAATAAAAAAAACCTCGCGGGAAATGGAAGTCAAGGACAAATGAGTAGGGTTATTTGTTTAGTTAGATCGGTTTCAAAGACATTTTCATAGCGCTTCACAAAAAACATTAGTCACGTGGCTCAACTATATAGTTTCCTATCCCCACGGGAGGGAAAACTGTGATACGTTATTTTTGTGTATTTCCTACGGTTGACGAAAGTAGTCAAATTCAACATAATGCATTTTAATCTAAATTTTTCGCCGGGCAACGCTGGCGTTTTACCAGCTAGCCAGTTTATAAAGTGTCAAGGTCGACGAAATTGAAGTTTTGGTTTCGGAAATGGGCCGGCTATTGACAACGAAACATGTTTTAGTTTTGTTTTTTCCGGTGTGGTTTACGTGTATTGTCGACAGCCATGGATGTCTCTTCTCTTGTCTGATTTGGTGTGCTGCCCCATAAGAAGCAATGAACTTGTGTTTTATGAGAATGTTTGATCTGATGTGGGTTCAACCTATGTAGACAAAAGGACTTACCCATTTTACCATTCCACCCCTGTACCCAACAAAGGGAATATTAAATGTGTGCAAATGTACATATGTAACAGGCAGAAAAATATATATATGCGACCCTATATGTAAATTAAAGTAAAGTACAAAGTATAAATATCTTGATTATCATCAACAGCCGAGTCGATCTAGCTGTTTGCATCCGTCCTTCTTACACTTCTGGGTACTTTAGACCTGGGTACAGGGAATTTCTTAGTCGGGTATACTAACATCGTATCGTATCGTACCGTAACGCATCATGTACGATGTTCATCGTGGTTCCTCACGCTAAGCCCACTTAAATTTGCACACTAAACAAGCAATTAACAAGTAGTAGAATAGAGTTTCTGGCTGCGCACAGCCCAAGCACAATCCCAAGCACAATCCCAATCCCAATCCCAAGCCCAGTAAGAAGCGAGTAACCCAACCGCAAGCTATTGACTTTCTCACCCTTCACCTCGAAAGGCGAAATTCAAACAAATTATGAAATAATAATTGCACATGATGCGATTTTGTTCGTGTGTATGGTCGATTACGGCATCCATTCATTCATTCATTCACTCTGCCAAATTTCCCTTATCGCCGGCTCGAGAGTTTGCTTTTATTCCATAGGGTTCGGTGCGGTGGTTGGCCGTTTAAGGGCTCTGGTAATGGTCGGCTGGTCGATCTAATGGGAACCAACGGCGTAAATAAAAGGCATGCACTTAAGAGCTGCTTGCGGATTACATGGCATTATGATCCTTAACAATGGTGGCATACTAATAATTGAATAACACAATAAAATCCCAGCTAGCTAGCTAGCTGACAGTCTTCCCTGGCTCCTGATTGACTTTTGAGGGGGTAGCATGCTGCCAAATAATGTATGAATGCGGTTTGATTCTTTGCAAAACATAGTACATACATACATACATACATACATACATACATACATACATACATACATACATACATACATACATACATATACACATGTGTGCATGAAAATCGCTTTCTATATTATTACAAGTATTTTAGTATTATCCGAAAAACTCTGCATTACGTTTTAATCATGGACCGTAACGCTTTGAGTTTATTCATTGCTTAAAATATCAAAACTTTTTGTGGAGCTTGTTTTTTTAACATAGTATGTACATAAAACTTTTTAAATATATTTTTTGGCTTTGTCAGATTTATATTTGGTTCTGTAATTCCAACTTACTTTTGAGTATTTTTTTCAGGAAAAACATAAAACATAATTTTGAATTTGGTTAACATTTCCGTATTGTTCAACAGTTCAAAATATATAAAAAAGTTTGAAAACTTCTGAAGCAGATTTTTATTTAATCTATGTATATATATAAAGAGTTCGTCTGACTGACTGACTGATTGGCAATCATCGCACAGCCCAAACCGTAACAGCAACAGGATGCTGAAATTTTCACATTAGGTTCCATCTATAATGAAAGTGCATGCTAAGATGGGGTTTTGGGAAATTTCACCCACAAGCGTGGAAAATCGCGGAAAACTGTTGTATGAAACTTTCTTGTTTACCATCCAATCGGCTTCAAACTCATTTTCACAGATCTACACATAAATTAATTTAACACTTATTTCGCTAATTTTGAAAAACCCACCCCCATGGCCGCAATATGGGGGTCTCAAGGGCGAAAGTCTATCTTTAGTCCGATCACCTTCAAATTTATTTTCCAAGCTCTTTACGTAAAATAACTTGACTAACTTGTTCATTGATTTTGGGAAATTCAGCCCATGTTCGGAAAATCGGTGGAAAACTCTGGCATCCGACATTTTTAATTTTCATGCGATTGACTTCAAACTCTTTTTTAGGTTCTACACAAACACATAATTGGCACGGTGCTCAATAAATTTGAAAAATCTACCCTCAAGGTCGGGAAATTCGCGAAAAACTGTTGTTTGAAACTATTTTGATTATCGTGCGATTGGCTTCAAACGCATTTTCAAACTTTTGAGTGTTTTGAAACTAATTTTCCAAGCACCTCACATTAAATAATTCGACACATGTGCTTCCAATCTTGAAACATGCACGCCCACGGCCAGAATAGTGGTGAAGTCTGTAATTCAACATTTTCGTTTTTCATGCGAATAGCTTCATACTAATTTCTAAAGTCAAATACAAAACCTTGGTACTTTGCGGACAACATGACGGGCGGAAAATAGTTGGAAAGCTTTTGTCTGGAATTTTAGTATTCTTGCAAATGGCTTGAAACTCATTGTCAAAACTACAACAAAAATAATTGAAGAGTCCCTTCGCCACGGGCAGAAATGGAAGTCAGGGACAAATGAGCGGGATTATTGGTTTAGTTAGATCGGCTTCAAAGACATTTTCATAGCCCTACACAAAAAGTCATTATTCGTGTTGCTCAACTATTTAGGAATTGCTACCCCCGCGGGCGGGAAAATCGTGGTGCGCTATTTTTGTGTATTTCTTACGATTGACGAAAGTAGTCAAATTCAACATAATACATTTTAATGTAAATATTTGGCCGGGCAACGATGGGGTTTTACCAGCTAGTACACTATATTTGTGTAGAAGATATCCTGTCAAACACACAGGGAGAGCAACAGCTCGGCTACTCACACGCTCTTAAACATAGAGACAAATTGTGCAAACTCTATTTTGACAAAATCTGTTTGCGTTACAATATAAACGCCTAATTGCTAGACTATTAGTATGTGCTGACAAGGGGGCGTTTTTGTATTCTCGATAAGGTAGGCTGTGACCGCCCCCCTGCGCGGCACTCAAGAAAAGGACGATGCGCATGGCCTGTGGTGTGGTGGAGGGTTGGCAACAACCCTCGTGACCCTGATCCATAAGCTCGTGCTGCTTATCGGAATCGGGATTGGGCTGGAATTGGGATTGGGATCGCAATCATCATCATCATCGGCATCGGCATCGCATCGGCACATGCCTCTTTAGATTGCCCGGTAATGATATGCACAGCTTAAGTACATAGAGCAGAAATGGCAGCATTGACAACGGGACCGGCTTTTCTCATTTTAAAGGAATAAGCTTTAATATAACATTTCAATGACCGACGGGGTTGACACTGTGACGCTGAGAATCGTATCGCACCGACTATCTAATACCCTTCAGTCCCGCGAACAGTTGCAGTGGAGTAGAGCAAAGTATTCGATAGTTACAGTATAACTATCAAGCCTATCGATATTTGAAAAATTTGGAAATTGCAAAAAAGTGGAAATAAAACAAAAATATTCTTTGAACGCAAAATTTAGCTATTCAAAATTTGATAATGAAAATATGTGATTATGGATTAACAAAAAATTCCAACAATACCCTCAATTGTCTCCGTACGTAAGTTTTTAATTTAAATGAAAATTTTGAGTGTGATATGATATCATATTTAGCTTTATTAATGTACAATTTTTTGATGATATATCAATCACATTTTTAAACGGTGATTATAGAAGAGTATTTTTTAAATTGGACAAATTTTAAAGGTTGAGCTGCATTGTCGTTCTCTTGTATTATCCAAAACGTTACCGAATCCATTATTCGTTAATACTCTATGGTTGCAGCGCATCTGAGTTAAGGGTTGCACAACGGACTAGGCTAGACAGCAAGGGGAAGATATCGGTATCACTAATACGACCAGACTCATTCAACTTGAAATCTAAAAAAAAAAACGCCTAATGAATAAAAACATGTTGCGCAACCACATAATAATGACATATTTTTTGTCGCTAGATCTCTCCTCTGTCCTGTCCTCTCCCCTTCCGCTCTTTCACTCTTTATACGGCACACGCACTCGCCCGCGGGTGATTGCTGTGGATTGCAGTGACAGCCGCCCTACACCCTTTCCTTTCCCTTCCTTTTATTTCCTCATGTGCCCGTTTTTTGATACAACATTGGCATACTACAATAAAACTTGAAAATGACAACAACGCCGAGATGTTCATTGTTACGGGAAACAAGAACAACAATGCCGAGGACAACATCAACTGTGCATGAAATAGAGGGGACAACAAATTTTCAATTAAAATGAAAACGACATGAGAATAGAAATAAAATCGCTAAATAATCCTATATTTACACGTCTTCTTAACGGGCAGCCAGAAGACTGGAAAACTAAAGGGCACGTTCCCCGCCCTTGCCAATCTGCATATTATCGTTGTGGGCAATCAATTGAACACACATCTGACTGGATAGACTGGACCCTTGAGCCCTCTGAAACTGATGTCATTGCTTTCTACAGATAAACAAATGTGCAGAAATTATATGTCATGAAAGGGGTTAATAGCACATCACATCACAATAGCACATTATCAGCCCACACTGAATGCTCGCATTGATAACATTAGCTCACAACATTTTCGAAAAAATGTCTAAACTAAAAATAACTGATTTTGAGATTTTACTAAGCTAACATATTTCAGATTTCTACATTTTCCAATTCAAAAACCACTATCAAATGCTCGGGATCGTAAAACTATTTACAATTTGTGAACTTGTGTCACCAATCAATCAATCAATCATGCTGTAGATCGCGCTGTACATTGAGAATATGAAGATGCACCTGTTCTTGCTGTGAATGCGTTTTGGGTTAATTTACCAAAATGCTAATAACTTTATTTTAACAAATAATTTCACTCATTTCACCTTGATCCCAATGAACTATCGGTAGCGTCGGGCGGGGGTAAAATTTCTATCATCGGTTAGCACACTCTTAAATTATTTTTGGTATAGTTTTGAAAATGAGTTTGAAGCCCATTGTAAGCACAATACTTCCAGACAAAATCTTTCTACCTATTTTCCCCCGTTGTATTGACATCCAAAGAAACTAACTTTTGTGTTTAGCTTTGGAAATTAGTATGAAGTCATTCGCATGTGAAACTAAAATACTGAATTCCAGAGTTTGCCACTACTTTTCATGCAATCGCATGCAAATTAAAAATGTTGATTGCCAGGGATGATTTTCCCAAAATCGGTGATACACGTGTCGAAGTATTTTACGTGAAGAGATTTGAAATTGATTTCGAAGGTGATCGGACTAAAACTAGACTTTCGCACATGAGACCCCCATTTTCCGCCTAAAGGGGTGTATTTTCCAAAAGCGAAATAAGTGTTAAGTTCGTTTATGTGTAGATCTTTGAAAATAAGTTTGAAGCCGATTGGATGATAAACAAAAAAGTTTCATACAACAGTTTTCCGCGATTTTCCTCGCTTGTGGGTGGAATTTTCCAAAACCTCTTCTTTGTATGTACTCTCATAATAGATGGAACCTAATGTGAAAATTTCAGCATTCTAGCTTTTTCGGTTTGGGATGTGCGATGATTACCAATCAGTCACCAATCAGTCAGGGCAAACTCTTTTATATATGTATATAGATTATTTAAATTTGTAAAATATTGAGGAATCTCTTGTATAAATGAAATACATAAGGTGCAAAGCACTTTTGAAGTTATTAAAATTGAAATTAAATTTTTTTATCCGAAAATTATTGAAGATTGAAATTAGTATTATACATATTAAAAATATGTATTATATATTATATTATATTATATTATATTATATTATATATTATAGAAAGATTTTGTCTGGAAGTATTATGCTTACAATGGGCTTCAAACTCATTTTCAAAACTATACCAAAAATAATTTAAGAGTGTGCTAACCGATGATAGAAATTTTACCCCCGCCCGTCGCTACCGATAGTTCATTGGGATCAAGGTGAAATGAGTGAAATTATTTGTTATTTTTAAGATTGGCTTGAAGACACTTTTAAGGGCTCATACAAAAAATTACTAGGCTCAACTATTTAGAAAAGTCTACTGCTCTTGTTTTTTGCACCAAATTGGTCTGAGAGGAAGTTCCCTGATGGCGTCTTGGGGCCGTCATATCACTGCTTGCACTCAGTTTTCGTCGGTATGTTCGTCTATCTGCCTGGCAGCCCGTATACCTTTGAAGGTAAAGCAAATCAAACTCAGTACAAATGTTAGTACCGTCGGTACAATTTTAAATATCTCTACCCCATGCCCATATCTTCCACTTTTTCACATCTAGGGTCGCCAAATTTGACGTAAAGCTAATGTTTTTGGCACACCCTCTTTCGCATTCACAAAGAAGCATAATATAACAGACCTGAACCAGAGAATACCGCAATCAGTAACTTTGGACTGAGACGTTCTTGTTTTTCCTGAGTGTACACATGTGCATATAAATAAATAAATAATTGAGAAGATAAAATTTACGTGTATCATAAAAGAATCGAAGAAGTGACTCTAAAAATAAGATTGCAATGCGGATTTTGTCCATTTTTATTTAATTTACATTAATATTTAACAACTGCTTAAAGATGTGAAAATATTAATTTTGGGAAATGTTGTACTAATCAAATATGTATGTTATAGGTGGGACAGTATAACTTCATGCATATATCAATATTTCTCAAATCCATCATATCGTGTAGTATGCTTATACGAATATTTATAATTTAATTTAATGAATATTGTTGAGTTTGTTGTACAAATAAACAACTGATAAATGTTGTATGAGAAGTTTAATTAATCAATTCTCCTTTTCAGGTCTGACTCGTCCTGCTTTATATCCATTTGCTGCCAGTCAATATCCTTATCCGATGCTGAGTCCTGACATGTCTCAAGTTGCTTCGTGGTAAGTTTTTTTTTTAAACCAAACGTCTACATATTTTAATGCATAGAACATTATTTTTTTAAACTTTGTTTATGCCTATGAATAGTGACATAAAGTTATCGATAGTGACCCCAGTCGATAATTGTGATAGTCGAATGTTGGGGAGAGATAGTAATAAATTAGTTCCGGTTGGAATGAAAAATATTACATTGAACAATTTTTAAAATAATGCTTTATTTCTAACGGGGTCTTACAAATAATTTGAATTTCTACTTTTTTCTATTCTATGCACTTATAATTAGACTTATTTCAATAAAGAGAGATTCAAAAAGTCGAAATTTTATTTTATATTGCTGTAATATTTTAAAGACTAGTGTGTGTGTTTTATTATTATTTAAATACTTGTCAAAAACAAAGATTAAGGACATTTTTAAAGAAACACATTTAATTTAATCAAAGTTACTTATTGTTGTTGGTGTTTTGATTCAACGGCGGGTTTCACATAAGAAATTGTTGTTCCTATATTGATGTCTTGTGTGCAAAGCCACACAAAATATGTTAAATAATTTATAAATTTATATACCCTGCGCCGAAGAAATGCGTAGACGAGAGCGTATGAAAATCGGTACTGGGTGATCTTCTTACAATCGATGGTAATATTTTTATAAGGATATTTATTGTATAAGCCTTGATCTAGGCCTTGTTTAAACCACATGTATCAAGTCTTTAATGTCTTTAGAAATCACTGGGGCAATAGGCATATTCGCATGAAAATGTATCTTAAAATATATTAATATTTCCAATTTCTTTATAACAAACGTTAGATAGGTATCGGCATAGCAACCCCTTCAATAATATTAGCTGATTTCTATGATACAATCCCTGATATCATCATACGCCAAAGGATCATTGCAATCAGTGTTTTATTTTCAAGCATTGAAAAAAACATAAGATCACGATTAGAATGGTTTCTTTTTATTCTTCTCTGTGAATTACATTAGTGAAAATATAATCATACTTTATTTTCGAATTAAATTATATTACTATTATAATTATATATTTTCAGGCACACACCGTCGGTATACTCTGCATCTAGTTTTAGAACCCCTTATCCCTCCTCATTACCAATTAATACAACCCTATCGAGGTGATTATGAAATGCTCTTATATATGTAGATTGGCCGAAATTATATTAAAACGATTTATATTTTAATTGCAGCGATTTCCCATTTCGATTCTCAGCGAGTCTATTGCCTTCAGTTCACGCCACGCCTCACCACGTTTTAAATTCACATCCAGCGATTGTGGCGTCCAGTTCCAAACAGGATTGCGGTTTACAGGATACCACAACGAACAATCGATATTCAAGGTAACGTTCACATATTCAGGATAGATAGATTAATTAGACAACAGGCTTGTTCGCTGAAATACTGTAGACTGACATGCAAAGAGATGACCTTTGGTTTTCGTAATTAATGTGGTCAAGTAAGGAGAGTGATCGATTGGTAGATAACCTGTATTTCAATCAGGTCTGACACAAACAAGCACCAGCTTTAATCATTGGTACTTCCCAAAAATAGTTTATCAAACTAGAGCGATGCTAACTGAAAGGTAATCAATTGGTTGATCTTAATTTGGCGGCTGGTAGATCAAGTACTGACCTTGAATCAAAATATCATATTTGATCAAAGTGACTCTAGCATTTAGTAAATTCAGATGTATTTGCGAATTGTTTTTATACCCTGTAATGGACTGAAGGAGACATTTCCGACCCAACAAAGTATATATGTATATTCTGAATCAGCATGAATAGCCGAGTCGATATAGCGATGTCCGTCTGTTTCTATGCGAACTAGTCCCACAGTTTTAAAGCTATCGTAATGAAACTTGGCACAGACCCTTCTTTTTGCTGCAGGCAGTACAAATGTCGGAACCGGCTGGATCGGACCACTATAACAGATAGCTGCCATAGGAATGATCGATCGACAAATACGCTTTTGTATGAAAACTTTTTTGTTTATTAATGTATCCTTACCAAACTTTTTGAGCCAGAGTCTCTAGAGAGTTTATACAATCTGGCCAAATTTGGTCAAAATCAGACCACTATATCACTATACCAAACTTTTTGTTTTTACAAATATTTCATCCATAAAAAAGAGTCTTATAATACTTTAAATAGTTTTCTATAACTTTATCAAAATCGGACCGGGAAGAAACTACGTTTTGAACCGATTTAAGACGATCTTTGGTACTGAGCAGACCAAACACAAGAATCTGTCTAAAGAGATTTACAGTTGTCTGGTAGTGTATGGATCGGTAGATTCATTCGATCATCTCTTTATAAATACGAAAACGCCACCAGCCTGCATCGATTAAAACGTTTTAAGAGATTATTGTCAATTGTAAAATCGGCTAGGCGTACTACGATAAAAGATCATAAAATGTAATTTAGCAATGTTGAGATCACGTTGAAGTTAATGTGGGGACATTGGGTCCCCAAAGGCCTAGTGTAAGATAATTGATAAACATATTGAACAGTAAAGGTTCTAGGTGGCCACCCTGTCCCCACCGCAGCACCTCTGCGGACGTTACAAACATGGCGTAGAGAACGATGAACGTTGAGACTGATTAAGAAGATAAGTATTAATCCATAGGGAAGTTTATTTGGTTAAAGGCTTCAGTGAAATCAGTGTAAACTTCGCGAACGATTTAGAACATTAACACGAACCGTGTTTCAAAGAATACTTTCGATGAATGTTGATATAAGTCTTTAAGCCAAAATCTGCGATAAAAACAATCGGTCGAAAATTAAGATTTTGTATGAAAAAATGTATAAAGCTTCGGAACCCCAAAAAATCTGTTCCTGACAATTCAAAACTGTGTGTGTGTCTTGGTTGTATGGCAACTATGCTTAGTATAATATATAGTGTTTCGACTTATCCAAACTCTGAAAGTCTAACTACATACTATGTGTGAGTTTGTTTTAACTCTTCGTTTCCTTGATATACTTATTTTGTAATAAAAATACATGTTATTCAATAAATGGAATTTCTTGAGGGCTTTTCTTATGCTACAATAAAAAGCCTAGTCAAAAATAAGAACTTACTCATTATGGGTTACTTTATTAAAATTTAGTAGAAGTACCTTAAACACATAAAGTGTGACACAAATTTTCAATTTGCGTTTAATATTTTAAGATTGTGATTTTTGTGATCCACAATCTGATATATTCACACTCGTTCATTAACACGTCTTTACCGCTATCCCAATAGTTCATTTGGTGGGCTCTTTACAGACGCCATATTTAATTTACCTACAACCCACTCGAATGGTCACACATACACACAAACAATCATCCCATACAGATACGCACACGGACACACACACACAAACACACACACACAAACACACACACACAAACACACACACACAAACACACACACACACACACACGGGTATACACGTGCATGTACATACATTATGGACATGTAAACTTTCCTATTGGCCCTCTCAATAGTTCGCGTCTGCGCATTTAATTCCATCCCCTAATGTTTGCATTGCCTTGCCCCTTCATTTCAAATCAAGTCTGAATGAAACGATAGAATCTTATAATATTTTCATTTAATTACGTATATCGTACCGTATTTATATCGTGTGCCCAACTTATGTAGGTTACGCAACTGATTTTGAAAAAATATATATGCCATCAACTGCAAAGCTCTTTTGGCCTATACCCATTCCCAAAGTTGAGAACGGACGCAATAAAATAATGCATTCTGGAGTGGACGTATCCGACCTAATTAACTATAGAATATGTATTAGAGTTAAGAGAAGAGGGTCGCTTGTTTTTAAAGCACTAAAATCCTTAGACTTACGCAACAATCGAAAATGTATCGATTATTTGTTCGCCTCAGCATCTGAAAAAACGAAGGGTTATCAGAATCGTCAAATTTGATATGAATGAATATGAATACTGGCCTCCTTGAGGGCAATCAAAAAAATTTCAATAAACTTGAGCTGCGTATAGTATACGGGACGCTACATCAGAGACCGTATGACTCTTCGCTCAAAGTATTTATTGTTTTTGTGCATTTATTTGAAATAAAAGTGTGTCTGTACCTTCATTTGTATACCCATTCAAAATGGGTGAAAGGAATATATTGGATGTGAGCAAATGCATGTAACACATAGAATGAAGTAAGCATTTTACGATCAGCATCAACGGCCGAGTCGAGGATCTCGGAGACTATAAGACCTAGGGACACCAAAATTTGACAAGTATCTTCATGTGTAGCGGACGGATGTTCCCTTGGCCTGCCCCACTAGAAAATAAACACCGAGGTATGCAAGAAAATATGTTCCTGACTGCCAAACTACGACTATCTACGACTATCTCGTAGTCGAGCACATGCTTCTAGAGCATTGCCATGTGCATTAAAAGTGGTCTATCGTACGAGTATGTTACATATAGATAAGTGAATGTAGCGATGTCCTTCAGAGGTAGAGACATCTTATGGAAAACTGGCATATACGCTTTTGTTTGGCTGGAGGCAGTTTTGGAAATTCTGGGTAGCTCCTCCTTAACTCTACTTGGAGTGAGATAAATATGAGAAAGCGAATTCCACACAACAGGAAAGAACTTTATGAAAAAGATTTGGCTCGGGCGAAAGTCTATATATATAAATCTCGTTAACTTGACTGACGGATTGGCGACATTCGGGCAGCCCAAACGGTAGCTATATGTCTGTAATTTGTACAGTTCCTTCATATTATACCGTAAGATGCACTCTGAAACAATATTGTTCAATATTAGTCCGGAAGTGGCTGAAAAATGCATTTGAAAATGGTATGAAAATCTTGGTATGCGCCAGCTGTATAAAAACGTTAAAGTGCAAAAGTGATAAAAAAAAATCTTACTCTTGAATCGCTTTTGTGAAAGCACGATTTAGTGTATTTTAATCATTTAACTTTATTAATTAAATTTGTTGCTTTTTACTCCTGTACCCATAAGATGGGTAAAAGAGGGTATTGAATTTGTGCAAATGAATGTAACAGGCAGAAGGAGTCATCTCCAACCCTATAAAGTTTATATATTCTTGGTATGTATTAAAGGAAAATTCGATTTGGGCATGTCCGTCTGTCTGTCCGCCCTTCCGTCCATCTGTAAGAACGCGTCTCAGCAACTGTAAGAGCTAGAGACACCAAATACCATACGCAGGTCAAGTTTTTCCCGATTGCAGATAAATTGCGAAAAAATCAGGTTGATCGGATAATGATTTTAAGATTCCTTTTTGCGTTTAATGCAGTTTTATATTCTAAGAATCCCGATTGTACAGTTGGTACTTTTTGTTTATCGGAATTGAATAAATTTGTCAACGTAAGCATATATGTATATTGTCACAGCTGGCAACCCTACAAAAAGAACCTGCATTTGGCATCACTGCTACTTGGCAATATTAACACTGCATTAACCCGGGCAATTTGAACTTGTGTTTGTGTGTGCGCAACTTTCTTAGATGCATCCAAAAACATTTTAGTTCGATTCAAGCTTATTTAATTAGTTATGTATATAATTAACTTTCTCGCGCATTTGTAATTGCTTTCTGTTGTCGTTGTAATGGGAAATTATAAGGGCAATCCGGAGGTAATAGAGGGAAATTCTCGCGCGATAAATACGCGTAGTCCAAGCGATAATGGGAAGATGACTGCAGAACATATGTATTGCCCATACATTGTACAATATTTTATTCAATACATTTTTAAAATTTTTTTTTATTCGTTTCTCCGATTGGTACGCCGTCGAAAAGTGCAGCATTAGAACTTATACTTTCCCCGAATGTATGTACGTACAGATTTGGGAAAGACATTGGGGAATTTTGGTATACAGGGAAGTTCCGGCAGCTCATTAGACATAAAATTCCTCGCAACAGGCGGCGCCACTGAGCATAATCAACAGTTACGCAACCGTTCGCTGGTACGAACGCCGATAGCCATAGTGTACCTTCGGTGGAGTATTGAGAAAGTTTCCCTTGCAGAAAATATTCGTAGTGATTGTGACTACACTTTTAGCGGAGTTTTATTTTTTAAGTTTCTCTTGCTTACAATAATTTAGTATATTATACTATTCTCTCGATTATAAAGCTATTTGATGAACTTATTAATTGAACTATATGTATGTATGTAGGTACGAATTAAAAATTAGGTGAATTAATTCAATTTGGTTAGTAACATATTTATATACTGTACCGTACTTATTTAAATGTATATTCTTGATCAGAATTATCATCCCAGATTACATGAGCTTTTCGTGTTACCTTCGTTGTGCCAACAAATTAATAAATCAAACTTTTGATTTGTTCTCAGGATGCGCTCTTCTCATTGCGCAACCATTTGGTGTATTGACGCACGCCGGCCTCTCCCTCTCTCATTCTCATTTTCTCTCGGAGAGATGAGATAGGCGACTTTCGCAACCACTGCAAATAGTTAGCTTTAAAGCCCCCGAAAGTCGGAAGTAATTCGTCAAATTGTTGGGCAGGCAGTATATACTCGTTAGCAAAAATCAAAGAAATCGAAAAACACATGACTTGATGTGCAAAACAAGAATTGTTGTGTTAAATATCGTGTTAAATTGGTTGGCTTTTTATTGCCTGCAGTTACTTAGTCAAGCTAAAGACCAAAGGACCCCCTAAGGACCAACTCCGCTTTTGGAAGCAAATAACCTGCGAGATGCATTGGATGCATACGCGATGCAACTAAGTGTCTGCAAAATGTGTGTGATAATGCGAACAATATGAGCCTGGTCAAAATAGTGCAGGAATAACAGTGTTGTTGACTGTGTCGTTGGTAGAAATCATCAGGATAATAATCAGAATGCGCTATTCATTTGCAATTAGAGAAAATGTATCTACATCAACATATATATATATATATATACATAAGTATATATATTAATTGTGTTTAAAGCATCATCAGTCATAAATCAACTCAGCAATACACACAGGCAACAGAGATACTCTCACAGGCCACTCATTCAGCGGCAAGAGAACTACTTACAATGTAGGCATAACAGTCGAGAGTTCAGCCCGATTGGATACAGGTTTTGGATATAAATGCATCCATTTGTGCATTGTCGTCAGAAATAAATTGCTAATTAGTTGTTTGTGCTCAACATGAGATAAAATCAATAAAACGGATTATTTGAAGGTGAAGTTTAAAACCGCTGCCGAAACCGTATCCACATACCAAAAAGGAAATCGACATCGAAATCGAAATCGTGGAATATAATTCCGAATATCGTACATTTATAAACTGTATATTGTTTAATTTTGACATAGACTCGCATAACTATGTATGTAAAATGTTTGCCTGTCCGTTCTCCTGTCCAAATCCGCAACAGGCAGGCAACAGGGTTCTTGTTATGGCCACTGCGCCGGTCTGTTGCCCAAGAAGAGAATGTGAGAAATATTTATAATATTCGTGCCTAGTTGATTGAGAGAGAGAGAGAGAGAGAGCTTTTGAAATACAGCATCCACGAGGGAAGGATAAAGATTAATTAAATACTCTCTGAAAACAGTTGGACAGCCAGCCTATACAATACCAAAATACTTTTCCAAATTCAATGGGGATGGATTATGAATGGTGTAGGTCAGCCAAGGAAGAAAAGTGATTGTGTCCATAATAATTGGAATTCTATAAATTCTCGTATGTTACTTCTAATTTCCCATCTTGTCCCATCTTGTTTCTTGGCTCTACCTCTTAAATAATGTCTCATGTTCCTAACAATCAATTTCAATCATCCCAAAAACAGACAATTTCAACATGAAGCAATTATAAACGCTGTCTACTAAAAGCTTTCAAAAAAGAGATACCCTGCCAAAAACAAAACTTGACTTGGCTGTAATTTTTTTAAACTTTCGATCGGGAGAAATATTCATTCCTTCCCGTTCAATTAAATATCCAAGTAAATATTCATATTTATTTTCTTATAAATTTTAATTTTTATTATGAAGGACCTTTTTTTCAAATTGTTTCTGGTGCACAATATTTTACCAAATCTATTGATGTAACACTAAAATGGTAAACCAAAAGAGTTTTTTGCCACACCTAAGGTATGATATTCGGCTAGTAACCGGTTGGAATTAAAAATCCAAGAATGAAACCTTTAAAGCGCTATAACGCCGACCGGTTTGATGCTAACCAACCAGAAATCTCTAAAGAAATTTGAACCTTGAGTATAAACATTTCAAGCAGTTTCAATGTCTACAGGGTAGCACGTATTTTAGATGTATATTTATTAAAATTGGTAGCAGGCACTACTATTATTTTGGGCACAACTGTACATAATATGATTGTAAACGACAATGACTTACTGTGTAAAAACATTTTACATACATATTTGTGCACATATTGAGTATGGTTAATCATTGATAATGCACTCAAAATAATCAGATAAACACTGCGAATAAATAAAGCTGTAACATATTATTTACAAATTCAATAAATTTAACGTGTATTAGGATAGTGAAGAGCAAAATCAAATGTCACTTGAAGTCGAACCAAAGCCGCAAGTGCCGGAGTGTAATAATATTTTAAATGATTTAACAGCTTCGACTGATCAGTGTACTAAAAGTAAAAAGCAAACGCAGATCTTATCAACGCTTTCTTCATCAACAATATCGAGCAACCCGATCAAAGCTGATCAAGCACAACACACAAATCTAGCGGAAAGGAATTTCGTAGGATCCCTTCGAATACCTACAGTTGGAAAGATCGGTTCATCTGTTATGGATACTGAGAACATCAAGAGCGTCAGGGACACCAAGGACTCTATAGAAGCTTCTTCCACTTTTCAAGAGTCATTTGATTATAGGAAAATACACAAGAGTGAAAATGACAACACTGAAGCAGTCGAAGGTGAAAAACGCCAGAAAACTTAAGCAGGAAGACAATCGATGGCCCTTTCGATAGAATCGATGGTGGTTTTTATTTCTTATCAATATGATCGATATTTATAATTAAGTTTTGCCATTCAAAAAGTGAATTGTAATTAACCATATATTCATCCAAAGTTTGAGTGAATTTGAAATCAATTCCGAAATGCTCGCCTTTTTCGGCGATTCACATTGTACTCTGTTCCCGAAGGTAAATGTTTGTCTGTCCGTGTGAACGCAATATTTTTCACCCTTGAAGCTAGAGCAATATAAAGTGTCAATGTCAATATATTTGACATACGGACAGACTACTGTTTATTTCACGTCTCTTTCCGAACCCACAAAAAGCAAATTGTTTGTCTGTCTATTATGAGCAAAGTAATAAACAAAAGTCTTGTAAGAGTCTGTAATATACTTAATTTGATTACTTATTGTTGACTTATTCTTGACAAATAGACAGATTTGCAGGCACCTCTTTAATTTGATCTTTTCATATTTTAATAAACACAGGATTATATATACTTAGTACGCTTGTTCAGTTGAACACGTTAGTTAGATAAAACTTATCTTGAAATTGTAATTCAGCATAGGAATATTATATGTATATTTTTGTGAAATAATCTTTTCGGCACTTACTGTAGAATCAATAGTTCAAACTATCACCATCGAAAATATCGAACGGCAGGTCTATCGATGATTCTGCAGTTCTATCAAGAACTTTTCATTTTCAACTTGAAAGTCAACATCTTTAACAGCACCACATTCAGCAGAAACAACCGTGAAGACAAGCTCAATAAAAGGTAGGCACTTGGATAATTTTCAAAGTGTCTATGAGGAATACAGCGATCATCTGCCAACCAGTGGAGTTGTTAAGGAGGCTATTTCCAACTCAAATATTATGGAGCATATATTTAATGCTCCCACAAGCAATGTAGTAATACCGCCGCCGGCAACATCAACATTGATGTCGGAAATTCTATTGCGGCAGCACCATGACCTGTTCCAGCAATGGTCAACCAAGCTGGAGGATGCTGCTGGCCATAATTGGGATCGCGATGCATTATTAACTCGTATATATAGCAATAATGTGATCTCTCAGCAAAAGTGCTCTCAACAACAACAGCAGCAGCAGCAGCAGCAGCAACAGCAGAAGCAACAACAGCAACAACAACAACAACAACAACAACAGCAGCAGCTCTTGGCAACACAATTGCTTTACGCTCAGTTTCTGCAGCAGCCACATTTATCAGCAGACGTCGAGCGGGAGCGCGAGCGTTCTAGAACTGTTCTAGAACTGTCCGGATTGAAGAAAAGTTCGGTTAGTGATGAGACTACAACAAGCACATCACTATCATCAATTGGAATATCTCAAGACAATAACAACAATAATCGAACACTGACCGATATTGAGCAAGGCGTTCGATGCGAAGATGGAACATCGTTTCGCAGAGAATTGGATACGCCAAACTCGAAGACCTCAAATGAAAAACGCAACTCCGGCAAACGTTCTAAAGATAAATGCACTTCAGACTCGAAGTGTTACTTTTTTCGAGAACAGAAGAACGTGCTGTTCGATATAAAGAAGGGTCTAGAGCAACTGACGTTACTTTGCAGTCATTTTCAGGACAATCTGAGTTCACCACGACAACCGACTTCAACACTTGATGGAGGAGACAGAGATGTTAACTCGAACTCGGCCCTTGAAGTTACTGTGCAGCGGGAATTGGAGAGTAATAGAAAGAAAATTGAGTGCATGTTGGAACAAGTTAGGAAACTCTATCATCAATGGAGCAGTGCTGAACTGTACTATTTACGCAGCTTGCAACGTTTGGGCCTCACGCCGGATACCAAAGCTGCAATGAGCAGTCAATCCTCGCCAACCCATGATGTCATGGCCCTGGCGGCTATTGCTCTGTCGGCTGAATGCGATCTAACACCAAATGATAGAACGGACGCAGAGATTTATTTAAAAGGCTGTTACAAACAGGAAAACATGAGCAATGAACACGAAAATCCGGTATCCGAAAAACCCCCCCGTACATTGCAAGATATCGAGAATATTATATTGCAACAAGCCGCAGCTGTTGTTCGACAAAAACACCAGCCCGGAAACATAGTAAATGGCTATAGTGAAAGTACTGGAAGCAGCGATAGCGAAGAGTTTTCATCACCTCCCGCATGTATTTGGCATCCAAAGAACAGTGGTCGGCTAGCTGATGACGCCGCGGGCGAAGTTTGTAGCACTGCCGCCGAAATTATTTTGGAATATGCATCACAGTCAAAAATAAATGCACTGTCGAGTCCACCCAACATCTTCAATCAAGTAATTGCTCCTGCTGCTGGCTTCAATAACTCCGAAATTGCGGAGAACTTTCCCCTCCTAAATCTATCGCCAGTCATGCCGCGATCGACCAACCGGGAGAGCTCAAGTGATCCAGTTTACTTAACCGATATTCAGTTTCCGCCAACGCCATCCACACCACCGACTAGTAGTAACAGCAGCTGTTCGACAGGACCTCTTCAGACTTCAGCCGCCTTTGCTTCCTCTAGTAGTAAATATCATCGTCGAAAGTCAAGATATGCACGTCGCATCGAAACGCCTACATCGACGTCTTCATCGACAAGCACCTGCCAGCAGCCCGATTATTCCACTAAGGACCTCAATGGAAACGCATATAAGGTTGTTGCCATTGCCAGCCTGCCCATGTGTTCCTCTGCAATTTCCGCATCGACAGCAGCACCAGCAACAGGTGCATCCTCAGCATCTATTCGAGTTGCATCCTCGGCAGTAGCAGCCGTAGCCGCATTCCAGGAGCGGGCCCTTACGGACATGCTCAAGGCCCAGTTTAGCGCTCTCACGACGGCTGCCGGCATTTCCAGTGGCTGCGGAGGCGGGGGCGGGGGCGGGGCTACACTAAACGAGAACTGTGATGGCATGCCTTTATCTGACGCTCCCTACGATTTAAGCATTGGAACCAGGCTAAAAAAAATGTAAATTTATATAATTTAGCTACAAAAGAAATCCTTAACTACATTTTGTATCACATGCACATACAAATACACACACTGCATCAAGCAGTAAACTGCTTGAACTTCCCTTCGCTCCGTATTATGGGAAGTACTTTATCAAATAGCTTTGGTGCTTATTTTTATCTGATCGTTATGAAATGTTCATGGTGGTTGTATGTCTTTTTTATCGAAGCCGTATCTTAGTCCTACGTGACATCTTTATTTGGTTGTCTTACATTTTCAAAGATATACCCAACAGCAGGAACTGCAACGTCACAGGGTGACACCAGGCAACGCTAGGATGGGATAACTGTGGTGAAATAAGGAAGGTAGAAAAATAACGAGTGATCTGTTGAAACCAATGCAAGACAATCTTGTGTGTTCTGAGTGCGGACAATGTGTTCTATTACAGAAATTGTAGCTTAATTGATACTATGACAGCTATACTATAAGATAATCTGGTCTTAACTGTCATCGTGTTAATTAGTAACTGTATAAAAGATACAAAGTTGAGGGGTCACAGGACACCAGGATAAGCGAAGCTATCTCATCATTAAATTACAAATAACATTGTAAATAAACATGTATTCAATATATCCATAATGGCTTTCGGTTTGTTCAGTAAAATTCAAACTCATGATTTGCTATAAAAAGTTTTGATTTCATTAAAAAAATCTGTTCTTGATCGATCATTCCTATGACAACCGTATGGTAAAGTGATCTATATTTGATAACATGTAGCCTGCAGCAAATAAAGTATCTGTTCTCAGCTGCTTAGGAACAGACAGACGAACATGACTTTATCAACTCAACCCATCTTCTTGACCACAATATATAGAATGCGTGGGAAATTTCATAAAATATAATGTGAATTTATGAGTGTAAATAAATATTTAATATAAGCTTTAATAAATATTTTTGCTTATTCTTATAATACTCACAATATACATACTTATATACATCTTATTATATTTCAGAAACTTGGATACCAAAAGCTCATCGAATTCGCAAGCAAACGACTGTAAAGATAGTTCAAATGATAAAAAGAAGCCACATATCAAGAAACCTCTCAATGCATTTATGCTCTACATGAAAGAGATGCGTGCCAAAGTCGTAGCCGAATGTACACTCAAAGAGTCAGCGGCGATCAATCAGATACTGGGGCGACGGGTAAGCTAGATCAAGAAGGATTTAATAAAGTCCAGTTGATATGTCGTTTATAATTATGCATTTGAAGCTGCGGTAAATCTCGTGTTAAAGTTTTCAGAGGGGTTTCGTTTCACACAACCTAATTGAGTAACGAATATGTTTTTCGAGCTGCGAAATACAGTAACCGGAAGAATGGCAAATGAAGCTTTTGAGGCAGTCACTGATACTGCTAGAAACACAGACTGACTGACGTACACGTGAGACCGATTAGTCCCATACTACATGTATATTTAAGAGGACCAATATAAAGCTTCGCCTGAAAAACTGAATATATATATGTATATATATATATCTATATACATATATGTGTTTGACCTTATACAATATATATCAAGATCTCCGATTTATATTTATCGACGTAAACTGTTCCTATAAGTACTTATATACTTAGTAAATTAACGCTAACTGATTCCACATTCATGATACTTTTGTAGTGGCACGAACTTTCCCGCGAAGAACAAAGCAAATATTACGAAAAAGCGCGGCAAGAGCGCCAATTGCATATGGAGTTGTATCCGGGGTGGAGCGCACGAGATAACTACGGTTACGTGTCAAAAAAGAAAAAGCGTAAAAAAGACAGATCGACAGCGGATTCGGGAGGTATTGCACAAAATTGTCAAATTGTTACACTCTTATTCTTCTAACTGCATTTAACTTTTATGTTTCTTCGTTTCTTGTTTTCGTTTTCGTTTTCGTTATCGATTTCAATTTCAATTTCAATTTCATTAAATTACATGCATACGTACACTTACACAATAACAATCGAAATAACAATCAAAAGAAAATCAAATCAAAAATAACAATAACATTAACACAAGCACACATTTAACATTAACATCAGCTACTAACCCAACACAACAACTAGAAATAACAATAAATTAAACATTACTATCTATGTAATTTGTGTAAATACTTAGAATAAACTTAACTCTCGTACCATACCGTACCATATTAAACAACTGAACAACAAAATTTGAACAACATTTGAATTGAATCGAAGTTCACAATCTCGACAACTAGACAGCAGTTTAACTGTTTCGTATTTAGTTTTATAGTTATATATAGAAGATTCAATAATACTACAAAGTGTACATCCACTCAACTAGAAACTAATCAACTTTATAAGTATGTTCCATACGTACCTTAGAATTTCTCTTCGGTAGCCCGAAGCTTACTTAGCTTGTATACATTTGTGATCTCATTTTATTTTTCAGAATATTTTTTATTGTTTTCAATGACATTAGACGGTCAGTCGGTCTGACAACATCTTCAGACCCCTTCCCAATCTTGTAGGAAATTTCATTTTCACTATCTTACTTACAAACCCGATCGAACTGTCAGTAACTGTTTTAATTAGTTTAAATAAGTACGAATGCTCCAATCGAGTGTGTGCTCGACTAGCAGATCTGAACAGAAATATGGTCAAGGATCGACTCTACGGTTGATCTGTGGTTGGTGATCTGATATTTACGACTCTAGGGCCAGATATGCTCATTTTGCACACAAAATTGTGTTCATTTCACAAACCTCTACTATTTTACTGACTTTGGGATTCTGACAATTATTATTGCAAGAACTAACTAAGCCTAGTACTCAGTACTCCAATACGAAAACAGTCGTCAAACTCTTTCGGCACAGACTGCATTTAAGAGAGTATATCAGGATACACATAGCGTTGCCACATCGATATTAAATGTGGGTAGTGTTGCGTTGTTTTGTATGTGCTGGGTCAGGGCTAAAGATGCAATTTTGGCACACATTTTAGACTATAAACTTAGTGATAAAGTACACAATTATTTAGGGTGTTTTCTCAAAAATATCAAAGCCTTATGTTTTGCGTCAATCAGTGCACCAGTACACTATGTTGTTAAATAAATAGTAATTTCGATTGCAAAAAGTCTCGTCGATCTGAGTACTAGGCTCATCTGAAAATGTGACTGATTTAACATACTTATGTATACGTATGTATAAGTCACATGAAATGAGCTCCACAAATCCAAAGTAACTAAAATCAAAACATGACTTTGACCGGGACGAAAGTATATAAATATATATTTAATTTAACGTGGAAATACGGCTTAGAGTTTCATTTAGACCAGTGAATGTCAACTGATTTGCCTGTAGAAATTCTTTATGGACGGGTATGGATAATATACACATATGATGAAGTTTCTTTGTTAACTTTTTGTTTGCTTTCGGGACGAGGTGCAGAGGAGTCGCCTGCTCCTGTCTTGCATCATTACAGCTGCGCTCAAAATAGTAATTGTATTTTCAACCAATTTTAATTTAATTTTTTAATGCTTAATTTTGTTCGAGAAGTTTACGCAAGTGTTGAAAATTGGCTGACCAACATAGTAGTATTGCTTATGAAAACGTAGTAAATATTTAATAAATTGCAGAATATGTATGCTAAAGGGAAAAGATTTCTTTCCGAACGAAGTTAATCAAATAGTACATGATCTCAAATATCAAATATGACAATGTTAAGAAGACATTAAAACACATATCAAATGTTGTCAGATACAATCATAAGTATTTAAGCTTTATTGTAGAAGCGGGTCTCATTTATACTCGGACGATTATCAAATTTCAAATGTTCACGGTCAAGAAATGAACTTTGGTACGCCAATATGTCATTTAGTTTGAATAAAACAAACGTAGCTTATATTACATGACGGTTTTCGTTACTATTGTTTAAATTACTTTTAATGTGTTCTGTTCAATAGTTCACTTAGTTAATTTGGGCGTAACTGTATAAAAATAAGAAATTTTCTGCTGTCATTTCGCCGAAAAGGGAAGGAACAGGATTAAACACGTGCGTGTTCCTTGTTTTCTTACGATTTAAGCTCAGTATCCACATTAAATAAAAATTAAATCAAAATAGCAAAATGAACTAAAAACGGCAGTTAAGTTTTTTCATAATTGCGGTTTTCAATGCAGTTTAATCTCCCTCGCTTAGGCCATCCTAAACCTATATTGTTTTTCTTGATCATGTTATTATAGTTTTTATCTCCTCACAAATAAGAAAGAATAGATATTTTTAGGACTGCTTCCATTGGTTTTATAACAGTTACACGTTAAGGAAATCTGGTCCTAACTGAAAACATTCCAACCGATCGTTAACATTTGAAGATTGCAAGGAAACAGACAGATTGACGGACGAACAGACAAACATCGACTTAATCGTCGTTATGATATATTCTTGATCATATACAACATATACCTATTTGTGTATGGTTGTATGGTTGTATGGGTTAGGTGATTTCAGACCTAGGAAGAGGGTATATTCTAGTCGAGTACTCTTAAAGTACATTCCATTTGAAGTGGGTACTAGACTTTAACAGTTGATTCTTGCTACTATGCAGACCTTGTTAGAAACTCAATTGGTGTGAGAAAAGAGAAGTAATTTGAATAGTTTATAAATTTTGTGTTACTTATAAACGCTTGTTTTTTCCATAACGTTATTTTTAGTAGATATGAAGTAACAAAGCACGCAATCTTATTTATGGTTTTTGTTTTGTGAATAACGACAAGTTTAAGGAAACTGCTCAATGAAGCAAAAGGCCTAATTTCATGATTTTGGAAGACAACCTTCGAATGTAATGTAAACAATAATGTGTTCCGACCGACCCTTACAAAGAACAACTATTCTAGTTAGGGAATACAACTGTGAACATCAAAGTAGAGCTGATGTTTTATAGATTTCTATGAGGGGCTCAGAGCATTAATTGGCTAAATAATACACTCACGCTCACACGAACACAATACGCTATAAATATATGTAAAATTGGCAAGCAAAGTCCAGCGAACCGGAAAAGATACTAAAAGAAAACATTTCATTTAATTTAATGCTATCATTTCCATAGATTCTTGAGTACAAGAATCCAATATACATATTGAATTGAATTGAACATTCTATACGTGTGGACTTGAAATTGGCGAATGCATGCCGTATCCCGAAACCGTCTACAAGATCGATCCGTCAAAGCTTTTCAACGATTAACGATTTACGATTTACGATTTACGATTTACGATTTACGATTTACGACTTACGAATTACGCAGAGTACATATCCATCCTCTACGAAATCAACTGAGTGATGAGTGATAGGCGGGCGCCTTATAGTAACATAACTAGCATGTAAAACCACCGATTGATTAATGTATCTGCATATTATCTATCTTTATTTAATTTCATAATTTTGATTTGCGCATATCGCAACAATATCTGACAAAACAATTCGATTGATCGCCTCTCGAACGACAAACGTAAACGTCACTTGATAATCCGTATAAATCCGCACCGATTGCACACCAAACAAACCAACCAACCCAACTACTATTACACACAATTCTTTTCGCGACACTACTTCGCATATGCCAATCAATCAATCAATCCCACACCCAGTGGCATGCCTTGGGGCGTGAGGAGCAGGCCAAGTATTACGAGTTGGCGCGACGGGAACGCCAACTGCACATGCAGATGTATCCCGATTGGAGTTCACGCACGAACGCCTCACGCGGCAAGAAGCGGAAACGGAAGCAAGATGCCAACGACGCAGGAGGTTAGATACATTTTCTTAAACTATTGTACGATACATATGTACTTTATCATACCAAAACCAAAACAAAAACCAAGATCAAAATCAAAATCAAAATCAAAATCAAAACCAAAACCAGAACCAAAATCAATTCAAAATCAATTAGGGTGTTCACAATGGCAGATACGTCGATGAGTTGGTGAGCTGGTGAATTTCCATATCATGTCCACCCACTTGCCAGCACATGTCCTAGACCAGGACCCAGGTTTCCACTGAAGTGAGTTGCTTGATGATGCCAGATGTATGCAATAAATTCAGCATGGTTGACATTTTTGGCTGTGTTGTTCTCGAAATGTACCATTCCGTATCAACAGTTCAGTAAAACTCAATTATAGTATGCAATGACTCACCATGAACCAAAAATGAGATCTAATTAAAACTTATGTGGATATCATACATATCCCTTACTAATCTTAAATACGTTTCCGTTCCTTGGATGTTATCCATATATACACTTACGTGTTTATATAAGTGAATCGCGGATAGCTGTAAACTGTGCGTTCTCGAAATGCGACTGTGGAAATGTCACCAATCCCCAGCCCATCCACTCAGCTCTCTATTGTAAATACCCTCAATATCAAAATTATAATCAAAATCAAACAAAGCCAGACGAAATTTAAATGATCAATCATTTGATCAGGTAAATTCATCTTTAAAAAAGAAACTAAAACAAACGTGTACTGTGTTTGTATACCTACTATAAGAGAAAAACTTGTTGTGGCCAAGGCTTTGCGATTGGAAAGAGGTTGAGCAATGTTAAATGGATCAAAAGGATTGTTCGCTAAACACTTTACATACTTACAACAAAACATAAAAAGACAGTTAACTAGTTCATGAAATAAGTAAGAGTTATAGGAACTACTTACATACTCGTATTTAGGAACTGCATCATGACATGTGTCCTGTAAATAATTTGCATCTCGCTTTGCTTACTTAATCAAAAGTGTTCGCAGTCAGTTTTTTCGGCCAGGCCGAACACTATTCTGTAGTCTTTCACCTTACTAGTACACCCATATCATCCATCAAATATTTCTGTATGTACATATCTGTGTCTGATTGTCAATAAACTATATGATCAACAAATTGTCACCCACTCTCCATAGTCCCAGTGCCTGCACAAAATAATTTTGCATTGACATGCCATATATGTATGTATATGTATGTATGTTCATGCATATGTACTATCCATATACTATGCTTACATTCATATAATTAGTGCATGTTTAAGAAACTTATTTTCTGATTGATTTTGTTGTTGAAATTCGTATAAAAGTGAAATTTGTATTCATATACATATATATATATATATTGTACTTGATTGCTGGTACGAGACAAAAATAGTATTTAGCGAAATTCCACTGACCTCAGTTTATCATCAAGATCGTTTATAATCATCTCAGGATATATTAAACTCAAGATAATACGAGTATATCCACAACACATTGCATTACAATGCGGAAATGTTAACTCATCATTTGTATGCAATATCCACGGATGTCAGTTATACGAGAGTACGACGGTCAGTAGAGTTCAGCTATAAGACTATGCGATTAATTAATTAAAGACTTATGACTTGTATTTAAATTGATTGTCAATTGGTTGAAATGTCTAATTTGAGGCTTAACTATCTATCTAGTATTAGTTTTCCACTTTATTATTATTGTTTCATATCACAATGTCATTGTTCGAGTAGTGCGCGCTTTTAATATTTGAATCAGTAATACTTGTAATGAATGCTTTAACTACTTTCCTGCTGACCCACTAACAACTTTACCATCTTAATTGATTAACAACACATATAATACTGAAAATGTATCTACTTAAAAACAACACACACATTTTATTTCTTAGGCAACAACATGAAGAAGTGTCGAGCACGCTTCGGACTGGACCAGCAGAATCAATGGTGCAAGCCCTGCAGGTAGGTCTTAAATCAATCTTAAATCAACGATTTCAGGCTCGATTCTCTTATAACATACACATAGTATGTACGTACATACGTACGAGAACTAAGACATGCGTACATACATACATACAGTTAATTCATTGTCGTTATGATCATCACATACTTATAGCCAGGTAAATAATTATATATGTACACAGTTGGGAACTTAGTTTTGTCGATCGCCTTAAGTTTCCTAGCTGACGTCCCAGTTTGATATTTGCGGCGTTCTCACATTCCAGTGCATATTGTACACTAGGTATTAAGCGGCATTGCCCGAACCATGTATTTCAATCCCATTTCTTCATCCCGCCTCAGCATTTGTGTCCGATTTATCCCACTCCCAGCGCACTCAGCTTCCATATTTCTGAAATTGACGAAATACTTGTTGATTTTCATATTCAGCTTGTATACCTCAGATTTCCTTCAGAGCGTGGTATTTGGAAACTTCCACCGCCTATACAGGAGTGGTTTTTCTGTTGGTTTGCATTTGTAGTCGCCCTCGAACTAGAAGACATTACTATTTCAGAGTACTTTCTTTCAAATCGTTTTCGTTTTCGTTCTCGACTCAAACACAAAACTCTTCAAATCAAATTTTGAATGGTTTCTTGAAATTCAGAACGACTAAAAATTTCAATTCCGAATGATTGATCGATATCGGGAATGGGATTAGGCCCGATTAAGTTTTTGACATATGGAGGTCTCACGAAAAATCTTTAAATCCTCTAATCTGAAATGCCAATAAATAAAATTAACGAGAACCAGACAAAGCGTTTAAAGTTGGTCAAACACCTCTGAAAAATGTAAGAATAAAATCTTTCTTACTGGAACCCTAACAATTTTCTGAAAAATATTCATTACAATATATTTGACTATTATTATTGATGGACGTTAGATTAGATTTGTAAGTGTTTAAAGACAATAAGCAGAGTAAGATCAAATATTTAATAGCATTATTTTTATGTGCATACCGAGATTATGAGATTTTCGTGACACATATTATTCCAGTGTAATAATTTAATTAAACTATTTTTTGACAATCCTTCAAACATCCTAACACTTGTCCTAGCTAGCCCATATACTAAATTTAGTTCCTTCCTATTTAATAGTGCCGAAAAACTGGATTTCTCTGATTTCTGCAACCCATTTTGGATGTTACAATTATATTTTTTTGCCCTTACAACATTGGCTCCCCTTATTTTCAACTTAGGGAGTTGGTTTTTATAAAATCGGTTAATATTGTGTCGAACATATTTGTTTCTACTCCATATCGATTAAAGGGGTAAAGTTGCGCAAAAGCTGTAACGGGCAAAATGAGTCATCTTGAACAGCATCAACAGCCGAGTTATACATAGTCTATATAGTCCCCTTCCGTCTGTGGCATCCATAAATCTGAAATCACTTTTAGCTAAGTTGACCTTTTGCACCTAGGGACATGTACATATATGAGATATGTCTATGAAATATAGGAGTCTTGAATGCATATACTACTACATATAATATTTTACTTGGCTTGAGATGTGTATGTGCCTACATAAATGTTCTGTTCATCTCGGCGGATGGATTTGTTATGGGTGTATGTGCATATGGAGGGACAGACATGTATGTATGTATATATGCATTATACAGGCTGCGAGTGAATCGCCCAGGAATGTTGTGCATTCGATTAAAATATTGCTTATTATATTCCACACTCACATAAACGAGCATACACATAACTAATACATAATAAACATACACATAAATCGGTACATAACTCTATATACATAATTAGTAATGGTAATTATAAAGTAACAATGGGCATTGCTGCCACAATCTACATGATCCTACGATTAAATGTACTTGCATGCAACCAAATTCTGTTTCATATCTACAATGCCCTTGCCCCTGTCCCTGCCCTTGCCCTTGCCCTTGCCCTTGCCCTTGCCCTTGCCCTTGCCCTTGCCCCAGACCTTGCCTGCACCCTGCACAGGACCTATTTTTTATTTACTATTATTTTACGATTTGTCGATCTGAACAAAATATGGATGTATCTTAAACCTGTAAAAACGGCTAAGGACTTGTCCCATTAACATTTTCGTTCATTTGATGAAGTGAAAACAATTCACTCGCGAGATCGTGTTCTTTTAGGAATAATATTGATAAATCATCGATCTTAATCGATTAAAAACAATTGAATACGATATTCAGAACAAAAGTTCTGTTCGGAATGACAGATTCTTTCAGATATACATATAAACAATATTGATTCTATGACATGTGTTAAATATAGACATCGAGACCGAGATATAGAGATAGAGACCGATCATAAAATCGAGTAATCAACTAGTAGGGATGCTCTAGAAGAGTATACCCGAGTTCTTAGTTGTTTGTTTATAAAAATATCTCAATGAGAGCTACCAATTTGGTTTGTTTATGTGTTTTAGCCAAATTTGATTCATCTTGAATCAGTAACTATATCATACAGTTGCATAGAAATTGGCCGTCATTAGCTTGCCTGCAAGATTTTTTTCCTCTTTGTCACCAATATTTATATCTAATACCATTTAATTTTAATTTAATCTTGAATATGTTAGAGTCTTATTGAAGCGTTTAAAATATCTAAAGGGTTTTAATCACACTACAACAACCAGAAGACGTGTATTTCTGATCGGTATTAACAATCGAGTTGATGCATCCATGTTCGTTCTCCTCCCTTATCAATCTGTTCGTATGAACGCTTCAATCCCAGCGACTATAATAGCCCAGACACAAACAAATTTGGATACCATACGCAGGTGAAATTTGGAGCTCAGCCCCCTCATAAATTCACTTTTTATATACCGTGAGAATTGCATTGCAATCGGATTTAAGATCATAACACTGACATTATTTAATGTGCTAGTATAGTCGAGTATATGAGAACGAAGATGTGGTAGAACATTTCCACTCTGGGTACATTGTCTTTCAAACCTGGGTACAGGGTCTTTCCTTGTTGAGCAGACTCCACTAAAACATTATTAATTGTTTATTTTATACGTCGATGGTTATGATAAACACTTATGAAACACTTTTTGTCAAATACAGCGAACACTTAATAATGTGAACTAATGAAACCAAGGTAGGGTGTGCAGAATACCGAGAGTCTTTACTGTAAAAGAAGTCCGTTTTTTAAAGGAGTCCCATAATTATGAATTCTTTGAAATACATATATCATATATCCATATAACATATCCATTTCTAAAATATCTCAATTGTAAGTGGTTTCTTCTTAGTGCACGAGAATTTAATTGGTAAATCATAATCGATAGCACTAAAAGAAACTAGATTCAGTACTTCAGAGCGGGAGAAGCAGCAGGTCAGCCACCACTTGAAATGCCTTACCTTTACTGCCGTCTGTATGTGTAAGTGTATGACGATGTGATCAAATTGGCGACTCTTCCTCTTCAATTGTGGGAGTTAGAGATACCTGTTCCTACTTCCGATTACTTTTCATCCCCCATTGATTTTGATTTTGTGTTCCCGTTTTCGCATGCTATTGCAACCGTTTCACGTTTTCACAGTTATTTTTTTCGAATAGTTCACATATCATTGACACAATTTTCAATCCGCAGTTTTAATCGTTCGGAATTAAGAGCACATTGTTGTTATTTGGTTGAGAAAGTAAGAAATAAACAAATATAACTTTCCACTATTTTCCCTCCCATGCCTTATGATTATTACTCCGTGTACCATAAAATGGGTATAAAGGGAGACATCTCTGACCCCTTAAAGTATATATATTCTTGATCAGTATCAAAAGAGATTTCGATTTGGTCATGTCTGTCTGTCTGTCTGTCTGTCTGTCTGTCTGTCTGTCTGTCTGTCTGTCTGTCTGTCTGTCCGTCCGTCCGTCTGCCCGTCTGTCCGTCCGTATGAACGCGTCGATCTCAGCAACTACAAGAGCTAGAGACACCAAATTTGGAATGTAGGTTAGTGTATACCATACGCAGATCAAGTTTGTTTCATATTTCAGATATCTCCCCCCGTTCCCCCGCAAATCGATAAAAACCGTTTTACAGTAACAAATTTTCAAGATATATCTTTAAGATTTGGCATGTACAATACTTTAGACTCTCTTAATCTACTGTCTAAATTTCAAGTCGATCGGTAAATAAACACGGACGTTATTCACGAAAGAAGATTCAGTGATGCAGCGAGAGGGGGAAGACGAAGCATAGCCACCATTTCGTAGTCGGGTATACTTGACTATAGCATTCTTACTTGTTTTATTTATATTTGGAAATTATTATGAAGCTGAACTTCAGACCAGACTTCAACCCTTTCGGAACGTGGGCGTACATTTTTCAAAACCGGTAGCAAATGAGTCGAATTATTTAATGTGAGGTGTTTGCAAATTAGTATCAAAATAATTGGATGATAAACAGAAATGTTTAGTTGCCTACAACAGTTTTCCGCGAATTTTCCGAACTTGGGGGTAGATTTTCCAAAATCTTTGACTACCGCGCCTATTTAGTTATTCTATAGAACAATGAAATTGAGTTTGAAGCCAATCGCATGAAAATTAAAAATGTCGAATGCCAGAGTTTTCCGCCAATTTTCCGACCATGGGGCTGACATTTCCAAAATCGCTGATACACGTGTCGAATTATTTAATGTGTAGAGCTTTGAAAATGAGTTTGAAGCCAATCGTACGATAATCAAAAAAGTTTCATACAACAGTTTTCTCCTAAATCTTTGACCACTTCGCCTATGGGGGTGGAATTTTCCAAAATCCCTTCTTAGCGTACACTTTCATCATAGATGGAACCTACTGTGAAAATTTCAGCATCCTAGCTCTTACGGTTTGGGCTGTACGATGATTGCCAATCAGTCAGTCAGTCAGTCAGCACGAACTCTTCTATATATATAGATAGATAAGTTATAAGTGCGACTGAAATCGCCATACTGCTTATGTCTTTCAGACTCTGCCGCCTTTGCTTTGCTTTCGATCTACAGTACTCGTAGATGGCACGCTGCAGCTGGAGTTAATTATTTTTGTGGATGCTGCTGGTCCGATTTACTACAAATTAAGATTTTTATTATTATTATGAGTAAACCAGCCCACACACGTTCGCATCGATATATTAATCGATTTTCGATACATGTGGCGGTCGGTTGATACTTGACAGTACCAACATGTGATACCTTTGCCGCCAAATTTGGGACGCTTAATTTTTGCTGACTGCGGTGCACATTTCCGCAGTGCACGGGTCTTACGCTAACAGAATGCCAGAAAATCAATAATGAAAATAATTGTTTTAAAAACTGTCACTTTAATTAAGTACAGACTTTTTCCCACCCTTCCGTTTTTTTCTGGATTTTAGTATTATTCTTCCAACTTCATCAAAAATATTTTAAAGGACTACGCCCACGCATCGCCACGTGCGGGAAATGGTCAAACTCACATAAGTGGGATTATTTGTTTAGTTAGATCGACTTCACGGTTTAAGTCAACTTTACAAAGAAAAGAAGAAGGAGTCCACCAGTCTTTCTGAACAGGGTCCCCCTCCCAATTGGGATTAAACATAAATACCTCGGACTTACACTAGATAAGTCACTCACGTTCAAATTTCATACCAGAGTACTTAGACACTCTCTTCATTCACTATTTAAGAAACTACTGTGGAAGGTATCCTCCAACTTCCCTTGCGCCCCAAGTTACTGCTATTCAAGGTGATGATTAAGCCCATCAGGACATATGGAGTGGCTATATGGGGCATTGCTGATAATACATACATAATGTCATTACAAGCAAAGCTAATTTATCTTACGAGGTCACTGGTCGGGAACCCTCCTCTTGCAAGGGTTCATTTATCAGGAGACCCCGAAATATTCCCTCAGTTATGGAAGTTATTAATATAATTTCCATGAACCATGCTATTAAGATGTCATGCCATAACAATCCGTTGGCAAAAGCTGTGCCAGATTGCAGAACTTTGCGTAGAAGGTTTAAACGTATATTCATTGACGCCATAGCTGGGAGTCGCTGATCATTTGTAATTAAAATGCTTACGAGCGGATTATGTCTTTTATTTAAGATGTTCGCTTTTAATTAAATTAATGTCATAAGATCGACTTCAAAAGTCATTGCCAAAGTGCGGTGGTAAGTCATTGTTATCGTTTTGGGTTTTTGGAGGTTCGAAGGAAACTATCAGCGAATGCTATAAACTAACGTAGATATTGTGGTCTCAGAGATCAACGCGATGATCCGACTCGGCTGTTTGTGCTGATCAAGAATATACATACACATGTACTACTGTATAATTATGGGATTCGATATTTCCAGATGTATCTACAGATACAGATACAGATACAGATACACGACTGCTGATGCTGTACAATTCGAATTGTTAATTCTGAAAGTGAATGGTTCTCCCCTTTTCCTTCTATTTGTCTATACAATTCGATGATTAAGTAACATTTTTATTTTGCCTACTATTATCAAATTGCAATCAACTTCACGAACTAGTCAACACTGTATGTTCACCTGCTTGAATCAGCAGTTCTACACTCTGTCACATATTTCAATAAACCTATATTTTTAACTATTTGCATTGTATCTTGAACTAGATACTTATGATTTTCTAGCTTTGTTCATTCTTCTCTTTGATACGTTTCTTACTGTTGTATTATTTTAATATATTTTTATTTTGATTATGTTTAATAATTTGTTTTCTAAGTTGCTTAAATTTAAAAAGTTAGAATGTTCTAGTCGAACGTGCTCGACTAAGAATTACCCTGTTCCCGAGACCCAGGTGAAAAGTGTTATGAATAGGTTATCAATTTCGCATAATTTAATACCAAGAACAATCCCGGAAGGTAATACACCGATAAAGTATGCTCAAGAATATCGATCTGGCATTTCAAATCATTCAGACAAAAGTTATTTTAAATTTTAAACAAACTGGAGATTCGTATGGTGCGAGTATAAAGAAACCTACACGCCACATTGGAAGTTCTTAAACTCTTAGAGAATTTAACATCGACGGGTATATTGATAAAGTCTAAGATCCCTCCTTCTGTCTATAACATACATTTCCACTACTTTATTGTACTAATCTTACTTATTTACGTTATTGTTATACTATGTTCCCGAAGGGAAAAATAGTATATTGGGTTTGCGAAATGTCCGTCTGTCCGTATGAACGCAATTTTGCGTCTTTATCTTTGAGATAGAGAAACCAAACTTGGTACACTGTTGGTGTATATCCTCAATTTATGAAGTGTAGAGATCGAAATTTTTGAACCCCCACCCCCTCCGCAAAGGAGAAAAATTTATATCTCACACCTTTACAGGTAGAGTTACCAAATTTGGCATACAGACTTCTGTTTTTTTCGCGTCTCTTTCCGAACCCACAAATAACAAAATTATATTGGACTAGCAACATAGTATTCTGCAATCGGGTGCGTCCGACTGCAACGTTCTTACTTGTTTTTTTTTTGGCTAAGCAACTATTTGATAAACTCTAACGATCATTAGACTTTTGATTTCTTGATAGTGTATACTCAGTACTCTCATTAAACATAAAATCACAGTTCCAAAAATTATTCCGCCTTCCTCAGTAAATAGTATAGCTTTAACAAGTAAGAATGCTATAGTCGAGTAAGCCCGACTACAAAACTCCCTGTACCCAGGTCAAAAACTTCCGATCGCATCTACGTACACTTACACATACAAACACACATACACAAAAGACGCACACACACGAGCGACAGCTCGAGCGCAGAGCAAGCGAGTCATTTTAAGTGGTGGCTGTGCTTCTTCCCCTTGCACTAAAGCACTGAATCTTCTTTCGTTAATAACTTCCGTGTTTATTATCCGAACGACTTGAAATTTGAACAATAGATTAGGAGTGACTAAAGTATTGCACATGCCAAATCCCAAAGCTATATCTTAAAAATTGTTCCTGTAAAACGGTTTTTATCGAATAGCGGGGGAACGGGGGAGATATCTCAAATCTAAAATAAACTTGACCTGCTCCCGCTATATACGACAGACGGACGGACGGACAGACGGACAGACAGACGGACATGGCCAAATCAAAATCTCTTTTGATACTGATCAAGAATATATATACTTTATAGGGTCGGAGATGTCTCCTTCTGCCTGTTACATACATTTGCACAGATTTAGTACCCCCGTTTTACCCATTTTATGGGTACAGGGAGTAAAAATGTGAAAGATACAAGTTTTCCCCAAATTGCTGGGGAGGAGACTTAATAAATTGAGGGTATACACCAACATGTGTACCAAGTTTGGTTGCTCTAGCTTCAAGGGTGTGTTCATACAGACAGTCGGACATTTCGCAAACCCAATATACTCTTTTTCCCTTCGGGAACAGAGTATAAAAATAAGACCGTGCTAAGTGGCAATCTTTTACATCGACAATGCTTACTATTTTAAGTACTATAGTATATGTATGTAGTTGCTAGCGTGATTTAGTCCCGTTAACTTATTAACCTGCAGAACGTAAGTGGTTAATAATTGTCCATGTATTTTTAACCAATTAACCCCGTTTATCCATTGACCGTTAATTTCTAAGTATATATGTTCCTTATTATCTGAGAAACAATTTATTAAATTGGTGTACCGGCTGTAAGCTTCGTGAGGTCTTGAGATCTATTTGATAGTTTTCGCAGAAAATCTATTTGTCCCATGAGTTCCTGGCATTAGGAAAATTATCCTTAATAAGTCGACTACAGGGGTCGTAACGGTATAAGTTCTATTCAAAAACAAAAAACAAAAAACAAAAAAAAAACATTTTCGGCTTTTATATAAATTCTCAATTTGTTTATATATTTAAAAGCTATGTTTACTTTCCTGATTGACAATGGAACTGCAGTACTTTAATATACAACAAACACATGAAGAAAATGAATAGAAATATAAAAAATACTAATACCTGTATGTTTGAGTATGTTTAGCATTGAAAATACTGCAAGTGTGTGTTAAATCAAAAGTTCGTTTAGTTACAAATCGACAACACTGTAAAAAAGCAAATATACAACACAAACTCACATATACACATACACAATGGCTTTTAAGTAAGAACACAATTATTTTGATGACTACAAATATCGCTTTTCTTTTCCTAATGCTAAACCAAAAAACTCTTTGGACTATTAACTGACCCAAACTTGTTCTTTAACTCAGTCCCAGTGTGGGTTTGGGTGTCATTTCATCGGCGAGTGGACTTGGCAGTGGAATTGGCAGTGCCAGTGGCACAGGAGGCGTCAATAGCATAAATGTCGGCATGCTAACGCCTGGCATGGGGGCCACGGTTATGCTGCCAAATTCGTCCTCGAGCTCCTCATCCTCATCCACATCGTCTTCGCACACCCACTTGCAAATGCTAGCCAACAGCAATGGAAATGGAGCAGCACCTCTGAATGGCAGCGCGTCCTGCACCCAACCTGGTGGCGCCGGAGGCGGGGGTGGCGGTGGTGGTGGTGGTGGTGGTGGTGGTGGTGGTAGTGGTGCTGTCGCAAGTTCCCAACAGCTTTCGCCCCAGGCACCTCCAACTTATGTAAATTTGTAAAATCGATTGCACAACGCGTCGTGAGAATAAGCAGGCGTCCCAGGATCCCAGGATCAAGCATCTTAAATTCCTCAGCAGCCCCAACAAGAGGCAGGCCACCGCCCCACCGTACCCCGTACCACTCTGCAAAATGCCAGTAAATAACTTTAATTGATGTACAATTGATGTTTGCAATTTGATTTGAATTAACTAATTGCATATTTAAGTAATGCTGTTCTTTCCCATAACCAGCATCAATCCGCATTAGCATTCATTTTCAACAACAATTTTCTTTTGTGTTTCGTAAGTAGTAGGAAATAATACTTAATAGTATAGGTCTCAAAGAGTCAAGCAGGACTATTACGGTTAGGTGAGCCACAAAGAGGTCAACGACAGAAATGTAGACAGATTCAACAACCACACAAGTACTCAATACTCAAGGGCAAATGCAAACTTTAAAATAGATTCTGTTCAGGTCCTTTGAATTGTACAGTTTTCGGAAGCACTAATACTACAATGTTGAAGTAATAAGTTAAGATAGTATAATCAATATAGTTGCTTTAGTACAGTTGGCTCCCACAAATGCCAAATAACAATGATCCTTGTCGATCATGTCGATAATTACATATAGTATAGTATTTTGTATATATTTTTGGAAGAGTGTTGTCAGTCAGAATCAACTTTCCGATCTAATCGATTTCTACATACACTATTTACTATATATTTCTTAGAGAGTATTGTTAGCATAGAGACCGAAGCATAATACATATTTGTTGCTCCTAACGAGTTGAAGTAGATTTGGTTTTGGTTTTGGTTTTGGTTTTGGTTTTGGTTAAAACGAAATGTGCTAATGCGGCAATTGAAGATGCCTAGGCTCAGTGAAAGAATATCAAATACAAAATAAATGTAAAATGCGAATGAATGCTAAATATGTACATATACTATAATACTTGCTTACCTTAATTAATTAATAAACATATTTAATGTTGTTTTTATGTTCCCGTATTTACTATAAACTATAAGAATATGATTTGGCGCACTTTGTGGCATTTGTTGAACTTTCGATATTAATTATAGGGAATCTCTTTTTGTATACGATATGTGTATAAAGTATAAGTATATATTATTAATCATTATAACGTGTTGTATTTCAAACACTAATTTACATTATGCTAGAGCTGTTTGTTGTTATTGTTGTTGTTTGCGTTTGGTTGTGAATATGTGAGCATCATCAGTTTACGATGAGCCTTTGTATGATGTCAAACGTTTTTATTGGTGATACATACATACATACTATATTACGATTTCTTCCAATTAGAGATTACTAAATTTGAATTGAGTTATTATTGTTATTGGGTGCTAAACAGAACCAATTCTCAACGTTGTGGTTGGCTTTGCGTTTTTATTTGAAGTGCAGTGCAGTCTTCTAAACATGCTGATTGCTCATTGCTGATTTTTATGTTTTTACTCATGATTTTGTTTATGTTGCATTGCGTGTTCAGCGTTTTATTTTTATGTTTCTCACATTTGATTTGCAATACTCAGAATTCCCAGGAGATAAGTTTTCATTATGCATGCCAATTGACAGCACAGCTAATGCTCCAGATAATAAGTATAAATCCCCGCATTATGGCTTCTTATGTACTTACACCATCTACATAAAGTCGCTGCTACAGCTGCAAAAGTATCGATGGCACTATCGATAATCGATACTATCTTGTCACAAATTAACCAGCTCCAATATCGATACTATCGAAATCCATGGATAATAAGTCTTGCGGCTAAACATATCAATTCTCTTAGTGGACTTGTAAACATTTTTCAAATAACATATGATTCAACGATCTAAAACTATCGATGGCTTTGCAGCTTTAGCTGTTCGACACCCACATTGATTTTAACCAAAGTCTTAATGCCGAATTTCAATTATGTCATCATTAAGAGGAAAGGAAGTTTGATCAAATGTGTAAAGATTGTATTTCTTATCGAAATTGACAGTGGGTTACTACCCTACTACCCTACTACCCTACTACCCTATTGTCTATGGAATAACGATCATTATATTAACATTCATTATCAGTTAACTGGAAATTGCAATCTTCAAGTTTTTACTAGCCGGAGTCATGATGTTTTTTTTTTGCTAGCGCTCAATTTGCATTTTTAAATGTGTATAAGAAAAGTGTTTTCTTATATTTTATTTAATTTTTGTCTATGATTTGTGCATGCCGTAATTGGATAATTTGCATTAGCAATTTTAGCAGTTAGCAGTAAGTCGGGGAAGTTGAATTCCAACTGCAATAGAAAGATAGAAAGTTTGTGTAGTGGTTATGAAGAGTATACAGTATTCGTTGTCAGATCTATCGAAATAGTTCACATTGCAAACTTGAGTGTTACTTTTATCCGTATGTGTGTTTTATCTTATTAATAACAAATAATTGATGTGAGTTTAATGTATTTGTATTGTATTTTTGTTACCTCTTGTCACAAAAAATATATTATTCATTTTTGAAAAACGTAGGAACTAATTTTAATTTGTAATTTGAAAGCAAGAGTTTTGGTTCTTAATAAATTTGATATTTTTGATATTAATAATACCAACTAGATATCACCATTATGGAGTGCAGTATTAAAGCCAAGAATAATGTATTATTTTCAAAATGTATTATGCTTATGACCATTTTGATGTTCAGGCTTATGATATTACTTTTTAATCCTATAGCAAATGAATAGATTGCTTCGCAATTGGATCTAGATCTAATCAGATATTTGAGCAAAGATTCTGGCATTGTAATCCGAACAGTGGAGAGTAGCAGTAACAGCAGGGAGCTCCTTCTGCACAGTTGGGCCCATATTAAGGAGGGAATTCATCTCACTTGATTTGATGTTCGACTGCGCATCAGTCGCTCACTTTATTCGTAGATACTTAAATGTTGCATTCTTCCGTTCTGTTAAACAACGTTTTGCACGAATCATTATCTAGCTTATGTAGTGATACTTACTACCTATATATTCATATATGGCCGATCGCACCTGTATTAAGCATGTATTAAATCGATGGTCATGTCCATTCGTTGTGGAATGCTTTCATGTTTGCATATACCACATGACCAAAGCTTTCACTTTAAACGTGACTAACAATACTATTATCTGTTTTTTTAGACGCAAAAAAATGCATTCGCTACATGGAGGCACTAAATGGAAGCGGCGCCCAGGAGGACGGCAGCGGCATGGATGACACTGGCAACATAAGCCAGATGAGCGATGACGACGACGACGACGACGAATTGGGTGGTGCGAGCTGCGGCAGTGGCGACGAGGCCGAGATGACACACAAGATTCCAGACATCGAGGACACTGAGTCTATGAACCAGTCCTTGTCCAGCCCGGGCTGCCTCAGCGGGCTCTCCAGCCTACAGAGTCCCTCAACCACGACCAGTCTGGCCAGTCCGCTCAATATGAACATGTTAACTAGTCCGGCAACGCCTGTGCTGCCAACACCCAGCTCCAACATGCTCTCGCTCTCTGTTAACAACAATGTGGAACAGGCGGCGTCTAGTAGTCAGTCGAGATCTGTGTCAGGATCTGGATCTGGATCCGGATCTGGGTCCAGCAGTGGCTCGACATGTAGCATTAATAACACGCCAAATACCTCGAGCACAGCGTCGCCGGCGACGTCTGCCGGAACTGGAGCTGGAACAGGAACTGGGACGGGATCTGGAACTGCGCCGACATCTGCCAATGAACGTGCCATGATGCTTGGCAACCGTTTCAGCCATCTGGGCATGGGCTTGAGTCTTCCAGTTGGCAGCAATCCAGAGCAAATGTTTCAATCCCACGCCCACCTCGTCGCAGTCACCAGCAGCAGCAGCGGCGCGGGCAGCAACAGTACATCTACCTCTTTGGCTACGAATGGCTTCAGCAATTACAGCGGGTCTGGAAAAGTAACAGCATCAACCGCTGGAACTGCTGTCCCCGCAACTGCTCCCGCAACCACACTACATCGCAATCCAATCGGCGCCAATCCTCGGGACATCAACAATCCGCTGAGCATCAATCAGCTGACCAAGCGGCGAGAGGATCACAGTATTGCGCTAATCGACGCCTGCGACACTCAATCGGCGGCGACGGCAGCGGCCATTCTGCGGCACAATCCCTATCCGCACCCACATCTGCACGCACACGCACATTCGCATCCGCACGCGCACGCGCACGCTCATGCGCATCCGCATCATTCGCTCTTCAGCAGCAGCTTCAGCCAGCATTTCCAGCAGCAGCTGAGCAACCACCTGGCAGCAGCCACCAGCAGCAACCACAGCAGCAGCATAATCGGGTCGGCGGTCCAGCCCATGGACACGCCCACTCTAAGCAGTCTGAAGCGTCGCAGCACCTCGGACCCCCCGGCGTCATCCGGCAGTGCCTCAACCCCCAACGCGTCTGAAACTGGAGCCATTAGCGTTTCGTAGCAGTCTGGTATGGTAGTAGTAGTGTCAGTTAGCAAACCCAGAGCCAGAGCCCACCCCCGCCTTAACTTCTACGCTTCAGTCTTAGGGTTCTAATGCAGCCAACACAATAATCAACAATCAACGTGCAATAAGTACCGTTTTTCGCCATTCCCCCATCGCCATAGTTGTAACATGTAACATGTGGCCATTATTGGATAAGTGCCAAAAAGAACTCTTCATATATACATACATGTATGTATATGTCATAGAGTGGAGCTGAAAAACAAGCGATGGCACTTTCGAAAGTACCGATATCAGCATCGATTTCACTATCGATTCTATCGAGCCGGTATAGATAGGTCAGTAGGTTTACGTGTGTTAATGCCAATTCTATGAATTGATTTGAAGCCTTATGTCTTTACTTTGTCATTCAGTTAATGAATTTGTTTATTTATTATTATAAAACACATTCCCATGTGTATAAACACCCTAATTATTAATGTGCTCTGTAATTTCCAAAATATCCTGAACAACTCTTATGATGTTTACGAATTTATGAATTTTGTCGATACTATCGATGGTATCAATGGCTATCTATCGACACTACCGATTGGCGCCACTATCGATTGTTTTTCAGCTCAATCAACAACAGTTATCGGTCAGCATCGGAATTTACCTAATAATAGGGTATGCAAACTTCAAAGGTGCCCTTATCCTACATAGGAACTATTATAATCGGATGAATTAAGCTTCCAATTGATGTTCTTATATTGGCACTGGGGCAAACTCGAAATTTGAGTGCCTAGATAGATATATATATACATATATACACACATATAATCTTTACTAAATCAAAGACCAACTAAAGTCGCACCATGTGGACAAGCTAGGGATAATTGTCGGGTTCCACTGCCAGAATATCGAGAGTTCTGAGTCAGCTGTTTTCGTGAAATCCGACTACAAATCTGCATACATATGTACATACACACACACAGACACACACACAATCAAATGTAATATTGAATATTATATCGCCATGTAAGGCAATTCCGATACTTATGTTCCTTACTTTTGGTCGATTTCCATTGTTTTCAGCGTATTTCTTTATGTTCCGGTAAAAAACAAATGTTCTCTGTATTAGAGGAACAATATAATCAACAAAGTTATCAAATTCTATTAACGCGAGCATCAATACATATATACATTATATGTTCTTGTATTAAACTTTCTAATAATGACAATGTTTAATGTGCCCCCCAAAGATTTAATATCCATTCAGACTTATTAGCACTCCAACCAGTCACAGTCATATCTGTAGATATAGTACTAATCGAATCGCCCCGAAGGCAGCTGGTTAAACCTAAAGATTGGCTTATATATCCGTAAAAACTGAAATGTTCTTTTAACAAAAAGTAATAATAATATTGGCTTTTTAAATCATTCGGCCTAGGAGTGCAGAATGCAGAATGCAGAATGCAGAATGCAGAATGCAAATATGAACTATTTTTTCCCAATGTTGAACTTCTTTATTGAACACTTTTCTCCCCAGGATACAGTCCAAGTAGTCAGGCTAGTGCGATTGTTTTATTTCTATACACATTGCAAACATAAAACATATGTATTATGCACATATTTTCATACATAAACGCTTACATACGAAAAGTGAAAAATGATATGTAAAACATCAAGGAACTCAAGAAATGATTCCAGTACATTTAATACTTGATTCGAATATCCCCATGTTCACACTCGATTTATTTGATTAAGAAGTTCTTTATGAAATCAGTATTGCTTAATAGTATGTATAATTATAGAGTTAAAGAATAGACTGTCTGTAGAATGTATGAATGTATATGTATATATGTATGTATAAAAAAACGTACGAATTTATTGATCATTGGACCTGATAGCTACTATTGCAAATGAAATATCCATGTTTATGGTATGTGTGGATGTACATACAGAGGTAGATGCGTATGTATGTGTGTGTACATACTTGTAAATATAATACCTTAATATTTAAGAATGTGTATTAACCGTATGACATAGTATTGTTTGCAAATGTGCGTATGCGTATATTTACATACTTATGGACATGCATTCTCCATGTATGCCTTCATTCATGTCCTGTGTATGTATGTATGTTTTGTGTACATTTGTACTAGTCGTCGAACTTGTCAAATCTGGCTGCATGTCATACTTTATTTTCCAAAATTTGCGGTTTGCCAATAATTCAATTGAATTGCTTACAATCTTCTGGTGCACATCTTAAATATTAGCAGACATCTTAATAAAACTTCTTCTATAACGATCGTATGGCAAGTGTATGATATAGTGATTTTAATCATTTGGTTTTAATCAAACCTAGCTCAAGGTATCTGTACAAACAAAAAGGTTATCATACAACTGAATATCCGACCTATCGTTTCTATGCCAGCTATAGTATAAGCATCTGTGCCAAGAATCATAACCCTAGCAGACTATACGAGTATATTCTCCTCATTCATTGTGCTACAAATATCGTGAAGAAATTTTGGACCCTCTCTGCAAGTCTATGAAATGTAATAAAAGAAAGAGTTGAAATAAACAGCTATTCCTTAGAAGAAACTTGAACGTCTGTCTGTCCGATCAAGCCTTATGCATAAGGCTGCAGGATTACGAATTGTTTGATCAAAGTTTGAGAGCTGGAAAACAAGGATGTCACTTTGAACAGTATCGATGCTTTGCACTTTTTACAAGTGTCGACACTTGGTGGCAATCGAAAATAAATCGTTGAGCACTGTGTTTTTGATGTGTTTCAATTGTTTCACAACGAAGCGAATTGCAATATTTATTTTTGAAATATGAGATACACGCATACATGCATATGTATGTATGTCAATATGTACATATTGTCAATGATACAGAGAAGAAGAAGGAAACAAAATAAATCGTAAAGTTCTACCAAGAGTTCAATATTATGTTTTACTGTGTGCCCTGCCCCCTAAATATTGAGTATAATGTATGTAGATATTGATGTACGAGTATGTAGAAATATGCCTAGGTATGTTAATATTTGCTAGCGTAAGCCATAAATATACTGTGTCGATTATAAGATCAAGCCAAACAGTAAGTACAGAGTATGATTATGTGGATCTAATTAGTGCGATATAAAATATAAATATGTACATATGTATGTACATATGTAAGTACAACAACGTGTAAGGAAGGTCATTGCCAATTATAAAAAGACTGTTAAATACATATTATAATTACTAATAACCCACAAATGTGTGTAGTAGACATACGTATATGTGTACATATGTACTGTGTAAATAGGTATATGTATGTTTTAAGTCAATACAATACTAATCATGTGTGTGTACCAGGCACGAATTACTTACATACATGGAAGGGAAACTATATACACACATGAGTATGTGTACGCTTGTGTAAGTGTAATATGCAATAGGTACATATGTATCACAATCGCAGCCATATACTACTACACGTACACGAACACGTACACGTACACGTACACGTACACACATGCAGCATCAGTATGAATAACGGTTGTAGGGTGTATTTGAGGCCCATACAACAGGCAGGTCTATAAGGTGTGTAATGTGCATCATATTGAAATACTGAACAACATTAGCTTTAGTAATTATTCTAATCAAAAGGAAAATTAAATTTTAGTTAACTATGCTTCCAATTTTCTGTGTTTTTATTTGAGTTTTTAGCTAGTGAATAGTGCACATGAAACGGCTTTGCAATATTTACAGATTTATTTATTGAAATTACTCTTAAGTTAATATTAATCTGGACGAGCAACAATACAACAACAACCTACACACTTCGATTTTATAAGTTGTCGCATTGTCATAACTACCTACATGTAATACATACATACATACATACATACATACCTACTTTGGTACATTCAAGTCAACAATTAAATAAAGGCCACGCTACGGACTGTAAATGTAATATACATATGTATTTATAGAGCAGGTACATTCATATAAGTAACATTTAACTAACCGTAATTATTTGTAAAACATTAGAATACGGGCAATCAAATCAAATTTGTTCTTTGTACTACTCATTTATTATGATTCCGATGCAAAAAACACAAAAATACAGAATGCGCACTTTTCAAATCCATTCAAAATACTTGCAATTTGTATATCATAAGTTTTCATACGTACTCACTTACATACATACACATGAGAGTCCATAAATACATCAGCTCAATGAAAACAAGTGAGCTCTGATATTATACATACATACATATATTGGAATGGAATGATGCATAATACGGAAAACAGTTTAAATAGAAATAATTGAACAATGTTGAGACCAGCTGTATAGTATTTGATCTGCTCAGAACTAATAGATACTTTATTATTCACAAAATAATCAATTCTTAGATCAATTTGAATACACATTTTAAATATGGAATAAGGGTTACAAAATCTTTTCTAAAGTGGCTAGGCGATTTCAAATTGAAGAAAAGAGTCAGCTGTTTCATATTTGTTGATATTTTATTGCTTAACTATCAACACTATACAGAGTTAATTCCTAATTTCAACAAACATATGTAATTTAGTAAATGTTTTACATTAATAAAATGTATTACTGTGTTTATAGTATGATTGTTATTCAATATTTCCTTAGAATGTATGTAATCATGTGCGTATGAAGACGGTTTTGAAACCTTTCTCAAATAATAAAATGATGTGTATGGTACTAGAATATCTAATTTCAATTATATGTGGGCTGTCTGAGAGTTCTGTTGACCAATCTCAAAGTGGCAAAAAGCAACATTTTGTTTTTGTATGTAGTTGTGGTCGAAGTGTGTATACACATCTATATGTATGTACATATGTATGTATGTATTGAATATGCACGAAACAGAGATACATGTGTAAGGAAGTACGTTCTGTTTATTTGCATTCAAAATAATAAGCTAAGTCAATAATTACACTGATTGGTTAATTGTTCCATTTATTTTTAGTAGGTCTCTAACTGTAAGTAGGTATAAATACATAGTAAAGAGGTTAATAATTACACACACATATCTAGATATACAAAGTATTTATATACTTATATACATACATATTAAATGTTATATACACATTATAAACATGTAGTTATACTATTATTAAAAAACATAAAACAACAAGCATTCACGTAAGAAAATAAAGCAAACATAAATTAGTAAATAAATTTGATGTATTAATAATAAGAATAATACAAATCAAACACGATTTAATAAAACAAACATGTTGACAAGAGAATTATCTTTAGTTTCTTTAACTTGTGGGTGTAATGGGTGGCATTGGGTTGAAAGGATATATTTACAGATCAGTTTACAAATCAGTCTATTACCAACGGTCTCCTAATATTCGACGGATTATTAATGTTCAAACTATCCATCAAGGGCGAAATCAAGCGGATACTTAAGTAAGTATATTATCAGTTCGAGCTCCTTCCTGTGTATTCGAGTATACCATTTGAATTTGGATAGGCTATCTTTATAGACAACAAAGTTTCTCATACAACAATTCATTTGTAAACCGTTTTTTCCTATTGGACCTTCATGATAAGAACATATTCTCAATTTGACTGAGTATTATATAATATAGGATTTCACATCTGACTTAATTTATATCCATACAATAAATAGGTTTTCTAAAAGCAGTCGTTGATTTTCAACTTTTTTACGCGCGTAGGGTCATGTGACGTCACGCTCTCGCGTCTCCGAAAAACGGCGAGTAACGGACATGCGCATGGCGTAACCTACTGTCTCTTAACCGTGCAGTTGGCGCATACCGAGATTCATACAATTTTACAGCTCCCATAGGAACAATCGGTCGATAACTATGTTATTGTATGAAAAACTTTATTCTTTATAAATATAGCCTAACCGAACTCACCAAATTTAAGTTTCATTACGTTTTATACATGTTGCCCAAGTTTAATCAAAATGGGACTAATATATCTTACACATGCCCTAGGAGCGATTGGTCGAAACTTTCGTTGTTATATGAAAACGCTGCAAAAAATATGCAACTTAGCCTTTTTTGATGGCAATGCTATTCAACAACCTTTACTGTAATGTCTAAAAAACGAAATAAAACTATAGATTAATTAAACATTACTTGTATTACTAATTTCCATCAATTTTGTAGCGCCTTCATATATTTTTCCTTTTACTTTTAAGTCTTCGTCTTGGTGTGGTTTTTATACATAAGTTGATTAGTAGCGACATAGCTTCCCCGTTTCTTTTAAGTCGACTTAATTTCTCTATCTATTGTGGACCTATTAGAAACTTTATTCCCTTATCTCTTCCTACATACACGATTATGCTTTACACCATCCTTTTCGTGTACTATGCACACAGTACAATTCTGTTTTTCATGTTTTCTGCTCTGAACTCTCTCTTCCCACTATTAAGCTTGCTCTTCTAAATCACCTACGGGAAATCTCTGGCCGCTCCCAGCTGTGAGCTTACCCAGCTTACCGGACTGGCTACTAAAACTTCCCTCACCGGGTTGGAGATTTCATTCCTACTGTCTTTCTTTATTCTTCTTCTTTAGTTTTATGCCTTAAATTAACCTTCAATTCTATTGCAGCTGGGACTTGTCGGAGTACAGCTGTGTTGTAATTTTTGGACTCCAACTTAGGTCTTACTCCGCCAAGACGACAGCAAGGTGGCTGAGGTGAGCCAAATCCTGCATTTGTACTTATTGTCGGCTTTCGATCATATCTTATCAACTGTGTCTAGCTCGAGGTCCCTATAAATTGTCGAGCAGCGCACATACCACGCACAATCTACAGTTGGATTCGATTGCTGTTTAACTTTCGAGCAAGGCCCAGCCTAGGATGCCGTATATCCAAGTAGACATTATTATACTAGTATTATTATTTTAGCGGCAGTCTGTTCCTCTTATTGATCAGCCAGTAGAGGCCTCGTACTGGTATAGAGAACGCACAGGTCATCAACGAAAGCGAGCAAATGCAAATGAGCAATAAGGTACAATAATGCTCTCTAGTCGAGAATACCCGACTACGGAGTCCCTGTGCCCAAGTCTAAAACACATCTTCGTAACAGCTGCGCTGCTGCTTCCCCCTGCCTGGAAATAATTTTTACTCCCTGTACCCATAAAATGGGTAAAAAGGGGGTATTGGATTTGTGCAAAAGTATGTAACAGGCAGAAGGAGACATCTCCGACCCTATAAAGTATATATATTCTTGATCAGTATCAAAGAGATTTCGATTTGGCCATGTCCGTCTGTCTGTCCGTCTGTCTGTCTGTCCGGATGAACGCGTCGATCTCAGCAACTATAATAGCTAGAGACACCAAATTTGGAATGTAGGTTCCTGTATAGCATACGCAGATCAAGTTTGTTTCATATTTCAGATATCTCCCCCCGTTCCCCCGCAAATCGATTAAAACCGTTTTACAGTAACAATTTTCAAGATATAGCTTTAAGATTTGGCATGTACAATACTTAAGACTCTCTTAATCTACTGTCCAAATTTCAAGTCGATCGGATAATAACACGGAAGTTATTCACGAAAGAAGATTCAGTAATGCAGCGAGAGGGGGGAAGAAGCAGCACTTTGCCGCCTGTGTGCGTGCGCTTGTGTAGTGGTGTGTATGGTAGTGGACTTAGATTGATTGGATTTTAGACCGGGTACAGGAGTCAGCGGATATCTATGCATTCTTACTTGTTTTTAGTTGAGGATTCAAATTATAACGCATTTAGCAATACCCATAATACGTATTCTTGTCTATCCGCTTGAATCCTCAACTAAAAACAAGTAAGAATGCTATAGTCGAGTATACCCGACTACGAAACTCCTGTACCCAGGTCTAAAACATCCAATCACATCTAAGTCCACTTACCCATACACACACACATACACAAAGACGCACGCACACAGGCGGCAAAGCGACAGCGCAAGCGAGGCATTTTAAATGGTGGCTGTGCTTCTTCTTCCCCCTCTCTCTGCATCACTGAATCTTCTTTCGTGAATAACTTCCGTGTTTATTACCCGATCGACTTGAAATTTGTACATTTCAAATCTAAAGGCTATATCTTGAAAATTGTTACTGTAAAACGGTTTTTATCGATTTGCGGGGAACGGGGGAGATATCTGAAATGAAACAAACTTGATCTGCGTATGTATACAGGAACCTACATTCCAAATTTGGTGTCTCTAGCCTTGTAGTTGCTGAGATGACGTTCATACAGACGGACGACAGACGGACATGCCAAATCGAAATCTCTTTTGAACTGATCAAGAATATATACTTTATAGGGTCGGAGATGTCTCCTTCTGCCTGTTACATACATTTGCACAGATTTAGTACCCCTTTTACCCATTTTATGGGTATAGGGAGTAAAGATGTGGAAAATACAGGTTTCCCCCGGGAACAGAGTATGTATAGTAATTTCCGACTATCCCAATTTTCTAATTCCCATAACTTCCCAATTCCAACGTGCTCAGTCATAGTCCTTGTTGAGATGAATTCCAAATAAATTTATATGTAAATGTATATATATTTTGTCTAACTAAAGTATTTAGGCTGTTATTCTTCTGATTAAAGATATAAACTTTAATTAATTCGTATATAATAAGTATATGTATATTTTTGTAAGTATGTATATGTGTATACATATGTATGTATATAAAGCAGCGTTAATATTGAAAATTATTTAATTTGGTTAATTGATCAAAAAGTAACCATAACTAGAACGAACAAGGTATGCATAAATATTTAGAATTGGAATATAAATTCATCTAGTGCCATGTAACCTTATATCAATACATACATACACACTTGTTAGAGGCTTAGATTTGAATAAATTACTTCATAATATAGAAATAAATTAAATAAAATGATTACATTTTTATTTTCTTTACTGAAGTTCAAGAACAATATAAATTTAAATTGATTTATTTGAAAGATATGTAGCTTATAATTTTTAAATCCTGAGCCATTTCATATCTGTGGTTAGTAAAAATTGTGTTTTCCAATTGTTAATTAACATTGTGCAATTGGATATTATTATGAAGGCCAAAGATAAGTACGCAAGAACATACTTATGTACATATATACGTTATTGTTTTTAGTTTGCACTTAAACATATAGACTAATTTAAATAATCTATTATTCGGAATGGGTTCCACAATAAAAACAATCAACATTACAAAAAATATCCTGATTTACATATTTGTATGAACAACTTGAAATTCGTTTCGAACAATACAATATTTCATAGCTTAAGCAGAATATTTCAATTTAAATATCTCAAAAGTAAACTAGTATCGTGTGTAGTGTTTTTTATAAGTATAATTAAACAAAAAATTTAGTTGTTGTGCATGTACGTATTAGCCACCAATGCGCTGATGAAGAAATATGCATGTAGTATATTTATTAAGTGAGTTAGTTTCCATTAATTTAAATATAAATTGTTGTACTATTATTATAATGTAGTATGTATAATATAATTATTATTCAGTAGGTAGGCAATAATGTAATAATGTAGGTGTTGACTCTCTCAATTTGACTTAAAATTTAATTCATCAAAACTAAGGCCAAATTATTTTACAGATGGTGCAGTGCATATAAATTAGTCATAGATGTAGTACCAGAGAGAGCTTGTCTCAAATTTACATGGATGATTTTTACATAAAATAATAATATGTGTCCGCTAAAATGCTTTCTATAATCGTGTTTATTATGTTAAAAGTTAAGTAGAACGCCGTTGTTCAAATATTCTATGTATATAGTACATTCAGGAAAGTGTGTGTTAATTCTATGCATTATTTGTTTTAGCTATGCAATCATGCGTCTGTGGACTTGGCTCTGAAAAGCTACGAAGCTGCCATTAGAAGCCGGACGTTAGTATGTGATTGAATCCAGAGCCACCAGGTTGCTTCCGCCAACATTCAAAACCAACCGCCACTTCCTAGCTTCGAGCTAAGTCCACCAATGCCTTTACCAAGCAAATTGCCAACACGGCCAGCGACGACGTTGGTTACAGCCGCAGCTTGAGCCGCTCCCGTTTTCGGCTTTGGCATGCTACGTGGCGCGTGCGCCCCGGACTCATCTGCAGCATCCTCTTCGTCGCCGTTGCGCATGTCGTCGCAGTGTCTGTGTGGTAAAATAATCATTGGGCAATTAGGTGTGGCCTATCATGGACATGGAGATACTTACTCATCACCCTCAGCAACATCAGGCATTGTCAGAGCGCAAGTTGCCTCCTCAGCAGTCATTCGTTGGGCAACTGTCTGATATGCTTTTGAATTCAGTTTATCCTCGAGAACACCTTGTAGCTCAAAGTCCGAATAGATTTTCTGTCGATAATATGAAATTTACGAATACTTCCACAGTTAATCAGTCATATATTATGCATATGCCATATTGGTGTTACCTTTATAATATGGGCGATCGACGTGACCTGCGCGTAGTGTAAGGCGTGGTCCATACGCTCCGATAGCCAATTAGAAAGCATATTTATTTGTTGAGAGTACCACTGCTCGAAAAAGTTCAGTGTCCATAGATCATCACCAATCTTTCCACGTATTTGATCCATATTGTTACGAAAAAAATTCACATAGCCTTGACCGAGATCCTTCCCTGAGCTTGACACGTTTGTAAAACTAAGGATTGAGCCAATCAGGCTTCCTTCGTCGTAACGCGCCAATTTTGACAAAGTCGACTCTAGCACTGACATAAGTTTGCCACTTAATCCTTGTGTCATCGCTACATTCGCTTTGTCGATTTGATCATCGATTTTTGCATGGAATTTGTACTATTTTCAAAAGTAAGAGCCAATGCTGAATTAATTATCCATCAGAAGATATTATATATAAACTATTATATCGATCCCTTTTGCAAAATTATCGTACATGCCATTTTTTACGAAATTGAGTTTTTATTCAAAGATGTTCTAAGGTCACTCGCTCATCATTTGGTAAATATTTTATTGATATTCCCTATAGCTATAAGGATGTGACGAGTTACATTTTAGCGCATGTGTCAGGGCGAAGTGAATTATGTTGAATTTGACTACTTTCGTCAACCGTAGGAAATACACAAAAATAGAGTATCACAATTTTCCCTCCCGTGGAAACCCAATACTTGAGTCAAATGCCTAATGATTTGTTGTGTAGGGCTGTGACAATGGCTTTGAAGCCGATCTAACTAAACAAATAATCTCACTTATTTGACTTTGACCTCCATTTCTCGCCCGTGATGTAGTTAGAAGAATAATGCTAACATCCAGAAAATAGCGGAATGGTGGTAAAAAGACTTTACTTAATTCAAGTGAAAACTTTTAAAACAATTATTTCCATTGTTAAAACTTAACGCAACCCCACATTTATCGCATTCTGTTTGCTGTCAGCAAAAATGCAAAAGTCTCAAATTTGGAGGCAAACTTATTACATGTTGGTACTAACAAATATCAACCAACCTCCACATTTATGGAAAATCGATCATCAATCGATAATGCGAATGCAGCTGTTCCGACTTACTACATAATAATAATAATGTTATTGTGTAGTAAATCAGCCAGAAACATTCGCATTATATTAACTAAAAAGGTACATAACTAATTAATTAACTTAAATGATTAAAATTAACCAAATCGTAGTGCTTTAACAAAAATAATTGACTCCAGCAGCAGCGCGCCAACTACCGTAGATCAATATCAAAGCATAGGCAGAGTCTGAGAGACTGAGCAATGTGGCGATTTCAGTCGCACTTAATATCTTTATCTAATAGCCTGTTTCCACTACATAATATTTCCACATTTTTCGTAATTTTTTTGATTTTGGAAGTATGTCCCATATTTCCTGTAGAAAATCCCATAAGGAAAAAATGACAAATCCGTCATATTTTTAATATGATGCCATTCGCCCCGGCCTTTTTTTTTTAGTATTTTCTTATCGAACTCACGATGCTTATCGATTAACTGGTGCAAAGGTAAACAATGACGAGTTGTGGGACAAAATTAATTTTTGAAATAAATAGTAAAATGCTTAAATCTTAATGTTACTGTATTTAGTAAGGATGAGGTTAAAAGGGAAGGTTTGTCCGGAGGTGCACCCTCGAAATGGCAACATTTTGACAAGGTACACCGCCTTTTAGGAGCATTGAAGTTTGTGCACTTCACAGGTGCGCACTCGCAATTTCATTGCAAATTTCTCCCATCTCCGCATCCCAGACATCATCCAACTGTTCAAAACCGTACGAACACATCGCAACTAACTGCCTATTGCTATGCAACTTTGACTTTTTATAGATCTGCCATTATTTGCCATATTTTTCACTTTTTGTTAAGATTTTCATCAAAACAAGCCGAACAGCTGATTTATTTCGGGCAAATGACAAATTGCACATTTGACCGTGGAAAGACCATCATCCTAAAAGTTGAAATGTGACATTTTTTGGCTGTAGTGGAAAGAGGCTATTAAACTATTATTAACAAATTCAAATTTGTGCGGTTCTATATATACCGGCCTGGTATTTGCATTCATTTCATTATTTCGACAATAAAGTCTTGTTCTGCCGACAGTTTTTGATTTCTAATCTTGAGACTTGTCGTTCAAGACCAAAGTCAGACATTTTGACGTAGTCTTTATATGGGGGCGCTATAGTAAAGAATTACCCACCAAACACATGTCAGCAGCATCACGCCATCTACCGTATATCGATAGCAAAGCTAGGAAGAGTCTGAGAGACATAAGCAATATGACGATTTCAGTCGCACTTATAGGTCTTAAGGTCGAGAGAACGATTCAAGAGAGAGATTTTGTATCTCTTTTGCACTTTCACGTTGTTATGTAGCAGCTGGCGCATACAGAGATTTTCATACAATTTTCTTATACTTCCCGATATATACTTAAACATTTTTTTCGTCAGTTCGGCAATCAGTCAGTCAGGTTGAACTCTTTTATATATGTATATAGATATATACTAGCTGGTAATACCCCGGCCTTGCCCAGCGAAATATTGATATACACAAAATACGTATCACAATTTTGCCTCACGTGACTAATGTTTTTTGTGTAGGGCTATGAAAATGACTTGAAGCCGATCTAACTAAACAAATAATCCCACTCAGTTGTCCTTAACTTCCATTACCCGCCCTTGGCGACGCGGAGTAGATTTTCCAAACTCATTTATTAATGTGAGGTGCTTTGAAAATTAGTGCCAAAATAATTGGATGATAAACAGAAGACCTTGAAAATGAGGTTGAAGCCCAAACCTTTCATACAACAGTTTTCCGACTTGGAGGTAGATTTTCCAAAATCTTGACAACCGCGCCTATTGTGTTTTCCTATAGAACCTTGAAAATGAGTTTGAAGTCAATTGCATGAAAATTACAAATTTCGAATACCAGAGTTTTCCACAAATTTTCCGACCATAGGGCTGAATTTCACAAAATCGCTGATAGACGTGTCAAATCATTTCACGTGAAGAGCTTTGAAAATGAATTTGAAGGTGATCGAACTAAAATTAGACTTTCTACCCATGGGGGTGGATTTTCCAAAATCGGTGAAATACGTGTCAAATGAATTTTTGTGTAGATCTTCGAAGATGAGTTTGAAGCCGATTGGATGCTAAACCAAAAGGTTTCGTACAACAGTTTTCCGCGATTTTCCACGCTTGTGGGTGGAATTTTCCAAATGCCGTCTTAGTGTGTACTTTCATCATAGATGGAACCTGCTGTGAAAATTTCAGCATCCTAGCTCTTACGGTTTGGGCTGTCAGCACGAACTCTTCTATATATATAGATATATAATGTGAATACAAATAGGCATAGGGAAATGTGTGGAAATGATCACAAATATTTTTCAAAATTGGAAAACATTTGCTTATATCTCAATTTAAAAAAAAAATCAATTAAACTTAAGTCAGCTTTGAATGCTACTTTTGAAAAACAACTTCAATAAACGCAAAACCTTGCACACGAAATTATCGTATGTCACATGAAATGGTTATAATTACAAAAATAAGCAGAGTTCAGCAATAAAAATTATCTAGTTATTACGTTGGTTGACTACTGTTGTACATATGAAATTTGGAAGCCATGTCCCAAGCCATAACGGAAGAACCCAGAAAAAACGCTCTACTGTAAAATTTGGTATTTGTAGCATACGATGAATTCGCGAAAAGGGGTCGATATATATATATATATATATATATACATATTAGAGCTGGAAAACCATCGACAGTATTGATGGTTTTCTATAAATCTACGAGTTAGAGGCTATTCACACTGAGCCACCATCCACTATCATCTGGCATGACGGTCCCATAGTTTTACCCGTGCCGAAATTTGTCCGTCCGTCCCACCATCTTAATTCAATTTTGAGCCGAATGTTTTCGAATACAGCACTCACTATTTAATATTCACTACGAAAATAAAGGTATCCGACAGCAGAATATTCTGTTCCAGTCCGGTATAATTTGCTTATTTGTAGGTGTGGAAAAAAAGTGCATCATACGGACAGATGGATGCCAAATGCCAAATCCATCTAGGGGTCAAACCAAGACCAAAAATGCATTTATCATAAAAATCGTTCGGTTTTGACAAAGTTAGTCTAGCAAGAAAATATTTTATAAAGTAAGTAAGTATAAAGTAACGTTTTGTCGAGTTCAGTCATAAGTTTACTATTTAAATCATTGTTATACTGCACAATAGCAACAACAGTCAATTTCTTATTGAAATTAATTTTTATCAGTATTTTACAAATTTTCTTCGCTACCAAAGGGAAGAATTGTGGTGGATGGTGGCACTGTGAATCGGTGTTGCACATCCACCATCAATCCCATGCGTTCCCCGATGATGTACTCAGCGCGCATGGGTCCGATCCGGCCGATTCCGCTATATGTACTGCCTGCATCAAAAAAAAGGGTCCGATAGCTTTAAAACTGAGAGACTAGTTCGCATAGAAACAGACGGTCAGACGGACATCGCTTTATCGACTGGGCTATTCATGCTGTTTCAGAATATATATACTTTGTTGGGTCGGAAACGTCTCCTTCAGTCCATTACACATTTCGAGACAAAATAATAATACCCTCTGCTAGGACATAAAAATGGACAGTTATGTAACTAACGAACACATTATTCTCCTGCGCATTATAATTTACATAACGTAAGCAACCAATATGATGCTTACGAACATTGTCCCTATTACCGATATATTACCTCAATGGTTTTCAAGCTCTAGTACTCACGCCAATAAGTTTGTTACTTACCAGATCGATACCATCAATGGTTGTTAATTTAAAGCTTTGATTTTTAGCATCTAATATCACATTTACCATAGCGCACATCTCTGACGGTATTATATAATCGGTTGATATGAAGGCAACATTTTTCTTAAGCCAAGACTGGAACGAGGAGTCGGTTCGCTGTATGCACTGCTCAATCATATCAACAGCCATCATCTTGAGGCGCTGCTCCAAGTGCTGTCGAAACTCCGCATCTGGCCAGTGCAGATCTCTGATAAAAGATTGCAGTGCGTCGAGTTTCCAAAATAGGTCTTCGGAAGTGGCACAACCATTTCTGAGCGCATACAAAACAAGGAAATAAGCAAATGATATTAAAAGAGCACCGTGCCATTTAGTATAAGTAGATAATATGCATGTACTATATCGCGTATATACATTGTACATACTTATTTACATAATTTATATCTTTTAGTTCGCTTATTAGTATTTTCAGAGTTCAAGGTTGGGGCCAAGCATTCAAATCAAATCAATTATTGGACTGAATTCAGTTGATACAATCAATTTATTGCATCTCCAAGTAATACTACTCTAGGCTTCCAAAGTACACACGGCGTGTGTGTAAGTACTTGGAGAAACCCATGTTTGCATAATATATGTACTTACTTACTCATACTTTATATATTGAAATATCTCTGAAATCAGACAGTACCTACCTAAACTACTCGCATTGTTATCAATGTTATCAGTGTTATCAAAACTGTTATCGGATTGTGCTTGAAATCAGTCCACTTCTTTAACTCATTTTGCAGATTTTGTGTGGAGCTCCTACCAAAAAGAAAACCTAACTTTGACGAATTACGAGTAACTACAGCTTATGTTGTATTGATGTACGGCATAATTGGGTTCTTTATTCTATTGTAGTATTTAGTACTTAGATGGCACAGATGCCGCAGATGATACTTATGTCCGTCCATTTATCATTTTCTCTTATGCTTATTGAGTATTCAGTTTGAGCAAATCTATTATCTATTGAGTCTTTAGCATTCGATCTTCTTCCCACGGATTACTTAGAGATGTCCAAAATTTCAAAGGTATTGTTGAAAAACATTTTTTTTGATCTGAACTTTCAAAAGTGCCGGATTGTGCGCCAACTCCCGCAGTAATGTTTATCTACAAAAATACATTTTCGTATGTTTGTTCCTATGGAAGCTTTATAATAACGTGGTCCGATTTTGATAAAATAATAGCAAGCTATTTGAAGTATTATAAACTCTTAATTGTTGATGTAATATTTGTATAACAAAAAGTTTTTCATACACAAACTCATTTTCCACCCGATTGTTCCCATGGCAGCTTTGTATATGATGGTCTGATTTTGACCAAGTTGAGACCAAACAAAAAAGTTTTTCATATAAAAACATAGCTTTCGACCGATCATTCCTATGGCAGCCACATGTTATAGTGGTCCGCTCCGACCGGTTCCGACATGTGTACTGCCTGCAGCAAAAATAAGGATCTGTGCCAAGGTTCACTATGATAGCTTTAAAACAGAGAGAATAATTTGCATAGAGACAGACGGACATCGCTATATCGACTCGGCTATTGATGCTGATTCCGAATATATATACTTTTTGGGGTCAATTAAACTGGCAGTTAATTTGCATTACGAGTCTGGTGACCGTAAGCACCCTTTTTACTATATATTGATCACAAGGTATTTATAATTAAAAATCACAATTCACTCTTATGCGGACAAAAATGTTAAAGTACCGGTTTACGTTGCAACTCTTCGCATATTATAATTTGATCCAATTGACTAATTAACCTGTAAGCAAGGCCCGATCTATCGCGAATGAAATTTGTATCTTCATCAACCAGTTACCCCATTTCCACTGTCCACGCTAAGCAGGGGGCTTAAGAAGGTAGCATATTCGGGATTATCACTGTAGGGCTTACTTAGGTTGCGATTCGCGCACTCCTCCTTAATCCTCATTATTCTTACGTTATACGGGTATATAAAATAGGTGTATGTATGCATGTATTCATCATATATGTGACGCTATCTATTTAATAACATAATTCAACTAACAGTAATAATTAAATATCGACGGTTAACTTTAAGCAAGCAATGCAACTACATAAACTTTGAAAAGATGCTTAAACTACAACTATTGCTAGTACTGGTTAAAGGTGTATTGCACTTGTATTTTATAATTATTGACAATGTTATAGGTAGAAAGCGCACGCACAATGTGAAGATATGAACAGCTGGTAGCTACCCTGTACGCAACAAAACTTGCTGAAACGGATACAAACAAATTGTGCAAATGTATGTAATAAGCATACGGAGGCATCTCCGACGCTAAAGCATATACATTTTTGATCCACATTAACAACCCAATCGAGCTGACCGTAGCCAGTCAGTCAGTCTATCCATTTAACAAATTTCTGTGGATTTTCTCTAAAAGTCGAGTTCGAACTGTAGACCCCAAATTAAGTTTACAGATTCTCGTATAGTAGTTTCATCCATACGCAAAGCAGCTTTATTCGAAATCCAAAAATCGAAGTTTTAAAGTCATAATCATGATTTTGTAACCACTCATGAAACTTGATAAGCGATCGGATAATACAGATCAAATTGCGACAATCTATCGTGTGTGTGTGTTACTGTTGCTTTATTTTAAACATTTTGGGCGTCATACCAATAACAAATACATAATTATCCGCAAGATGATTGTAGCGGTTTTACAGAAAATCAGCCAAATTCACAGACACCTCGCAACAATTGAAGTGGTAATAATATACTCTGTAGAAACATTGAAGGACCTTTGGTGTATTAACAAAGCGAGAATTGTTTTCTTGCCATTGTAAACGTTTTTGATTGGGTTAATTCAGTCGTCCCCGATCGAAATTGAAATTGAATGTTGCAAACGTAAACAAGAAACAAACAAATCAAAAAATTGATATATATATAGCACATATGATTATTCAAATCAACTTCTGCATGGTCTAGTATACATATATATATAGTTATGTAGCAATTTTGGTGGTAGTGGCAGTAATATGTACGATTGATGAATTGCGTTAGTAAAGTTCTAAGTAATTGTTAGCATACATATAAAATTTACATTATGAAAGAATTGCATGTATGTAGCACTTAATTTTGTATTAGTTATTGTGATATGCATAAGTATGAGTTATGCTGGCTATAAATCTAGAAAAATCAACTGTTGGGCAATGCAATGCATGACAATTGGCAGAAAACAAAATGCAAAGAGAAATACTATATATTGATTGTTGGAGTAGTATGCTACGTAAGAGTAGTAGTAGATTGTTAGATTTGTAGGTGCATCGTTTAAAAACCTCATTTCATCAGCGGCAGAGGCAGCGGCAGAGGCAGAGGCAGCGGCAGCGGCAGCGGCAGCTGTGCGCCTTGGTAACTTCGGCACATAGAAATTTACTTGGTCTTTCTTGCCGCTGAGCAGAGCCGCCGGGTTGAGAGCTGCCGTGTTTAGCGCTTGGGCTGCATTGTTTAATGCGGCTGGGTTCAAAGCGGCGTTAATCCTAGAGGTTCGCAGAAATAGGGAAATAGAAAGATATGAACGGCGTTGAATTGCTAAATATGAGGTGAGTCGAGAGAGAGTGCGGAGAGATTGATTTTAGAGAATGGGCTTGGCTTGGGCGCTGCTTCTGCGCTCTATGCTCAAAATACATATCTTCTGTTCAAATACATACATACATATGTATGTATACATATACTAGAGCTGGTCTGTCGAGGCTTTCTACTATCGATACCATCGAACCGGCATGCATAGGCCAATGAGTCCAAGTCTGTTCAATTGATTGCTTTATATACAAACAAATACAGTTCCATGTGTATAAAAGCCCTAATTTCGCAAGCACTTTTTACATTGTTTACGAATTTTGTCGATACTGTCGACTTTTTAATCTATCACTACCGAACCAATCGAGTTTCCAGCTCTAATACACACATAGATAATGAGCCTACCCCGCTTTATTTCAATTCGTCCATTTCAATAAAATATTATCCAATACCAATAGCGAAAGCAAAAGCTCACCCATAAATACTTATGTAGAGTAATACCCTGTGTGTGAATGACGTGGGGCATTCAAGTACATGGCATTTGTTATTTCTTTATTTTATTTCGCAAGCGAAATGCCGCAAACAATTTGATGTTGCGACACACTTGAGGAATTGAATTTTCTTATGTACATGTGTCTTCTGTATTATATACATACACACGTGCATGCTGTATATGTTGATAATAATGAGACCTGGATGCGATCTTGTTTCTTAAGTCTTACTTCAAGAAAGGTACTTACCCTTTGCTTTCCCATCGCTCCTTTTCGAAACCCTTATGAATGGACTGAGCTATTGAGGATTCCATAAGATCCACGTAGCGGACCACTAACGGTGCAAAGGTATCACGGAGGTGCTGGTGGAATCTTCCATTTCGCAAATTATCTACATAATCATAAGAAAAACAGACACAAACTATACAATAGCCAATTTTTTACGGGTACCGAGAGTTATTATACTCGGATTCAAAACAAAATGTTTGAAAAAGAGTATATTGGGTTTGTGCAATGTCCGTACGTCCGTCCGTATGAACGCAATTTTTTCGACACCCTTGAGGCTAGAGCAAACAAACTTGGTACACATGTTGGTGTATACCCTCTATTTATGAAGTGTCAAGATCGAAAATAGCGATAAACAACGTATCGCAATATTCACAATTTTCACAAAAATTGCAGGTTTCTAGTTTCTACCGTTCGGGCTGTCCCGGCCTTCAAACTTAAAATTGCGACTGAAATCGCCATACTGCTTATGTCTCTCAGTTTTTTTTTATGCTTTGCTCTCAATCTTCGCTTTAATTCGCTTTATTAATTAATTATGTTGCTTGTTAGTTAATGCTGCTGGGCAGATTTAACACAAATTAACATTATTATTATTATTATGTAGTAAATCGGCCCATCAGCATTCACACACATTCGCGTCGATATATTGATTAATTTTCGATAAATGTGGCGGTTGGTTGATATTTATTAGTACTAACATGTGATAGCATTTCCGCAGTGCACGTGAGTTGCGCAAACAGATATTTTCACTTTAATTAAGTACAGACTCCTCCCACCATTCCGTTATTTTCTGGATGTTAGTATTATTCTTCCAACTTCATCAAACAAATTTTTTAAGGACTACGCCCACCCCTCGCCCCTTGCTGGAAATGGGGGTGAAAGTCAAATGAAAATCGCGGAAAACTGTTGTATGAAACTTCGTTGTTTACCATCCAGTCAGCTTCAAACTCATTTTCAAAGATCTATACAAAAATTTATTAGACACATATTTCATCGATTTTGGAAAAGCCACCCCTATGGGCGGAAAATGGGGGTCTGAAAGATGTATGAGCGAAATCATAATTAATTAATTTTTGTGCATTTCAACGATAGACAAAAGTAGTCTAATTATTGTCTAATATTGTATTGCACTTTAATCTAAATATTTCGTCGGGCAAGGCCGGGGTATTGCTAGATAGTCCTTTATATAGTTTCCTATAATCTTATCAAAATATGATCACATTATTATATAGCTGCCATAGGAACGATCGGACGAAAATTGAGTTTTTGTATAACGAAGAAGACAAAAGTAATTCGCTAAGCAAATTGGATTCCAATTACCAAGCTTATTAAAGAGTACATCAATAATACTTCACACTCAAATTGCATTATATTCTTCTCAGTTTGGACCAAAGACCGCAACACTGAACAATCAAAACAGTTGTATCTAATAGCGGATTTAAATTCACCGCACGAAAATACTTTTAAAGAAAGAAAGAACGGATATCTTCGGGTGCCGAAGCTATATACCCCAGCAAATTTGCCCAGATTGTTAAACTCTCTAGAGACTCTGATTCAAAAAGTTTGTTAAGGATACATTAATAAACAAAAAAGTTTTCATACAAAAACATATTTCGATCGATCATTCCTATGGCAGCTATATGTTATAGTGGTCCGATCCGACCGATCTGACAAAAACAAGGGTCTGTGCCAAGTTTCATTACGATAGCTTTAAAACTGAGAGACTAGTTCGCAAACAGACGGACAGACGGACGTGGCTATATCGACTCGGCTATTCATGCTGATTCAGAATATATATTCTTTGTTGGGTCGCAAATGTCTGCTTCGGTCCAATACACATTTCTAGACAAAATTATAATACCCTGCTTATCGTTTCGAGTCAAAAGTTTAGAAAAATGTATAAGACTGTGTATAATATTTAAGTAAATTTTCATGCTCTGGGATGGTGTGGGGAGGGATGCACTAAGTTTATCGCCAAGCACTTACCATCGGACCTTAAATAATCGTTGAGAATTTGAAATAATGGAAATGAGTCCCAGGTATCTGGTGCCTGCTCGGACAATACACGGTCCATGTCAACTGCGAAAAGAGACCAAAATATTTCCGCATGCTCAACCAGCAGATCGCTGAACCAAGCAAATGCCTAAAGAGAAAGAGCGATGAAAGTAAAGTTTTATGATAAAGTAACATACAAGGAGGGAGGGTTGAGCTACTACAGTATTACAACCATTTTTTTGCTCCGAAGATATTCACATACACGGAGATATTTGGAGTCCTCATGATATCAAAATTGGAGGGGCCTACTTAATTTCGTTGGCCTTACATTCGAAGGGCGAAAGGCGGATACATCAGAGCTTCTTAATCGCGAAATTAATTGGCCACAATCGCCTTCGATCTCATGAAATCTCCAATTCAATCATTATTTATGTAAATATTCACTTCAAGAGAATGCTAACCTGAGTATTTTCGGCAAGCCGAAACAGTTTTACACTTGCAGAATTAATTAGTTTGCAAAAAACAGTTATAGCAATGGATTTATTGTACAAGGAAAAAGTTATTTCTAGGGTTGAATTTAGTTTGCAATGTTACGCACGCATAATTTGGATGCGAGAAATCTGATTTTATACCGTGTTACAAAGGGCAAAGAAATGATTTCAGAATACTTCACGAAAGTGGCCAAGAAAAATACATACACCAAAAGATATTTATCAATGTCTAGTACTTGTCTTTTAATAATGATTCGAAATAAATCAAGTACCTTGAAACCGCTGGTTTCAAAACGTAAAATCTTTTACATTCAGATCTTATTCGTATTGTGATTTTAATTTCCGAAGGAAATGGATCCGTTTTTATTTGAAGCCTTGTCAGTAGCATACCCTGTATGCAATCTGATTTATTTTGCCTATGCGTGGGGTCGGAAGTGGCCGTTGAAAAACCTTATTGGTTGAACCTTACAGGGCGGTCAGTGGTTGCTTTAGCTTCCAGGGTGTCGGAAGAATTGCGCTCATACGGACGGGCACGCGGACATTGTAGAAACCAAGCATGTATGTAAATGTTCTGATTGTTTGCACTTCCGCTGAATTGCTTGTCTATGTAACTGAGTACCAACATTTCTTTGGGAATTTCAGAGCTGGGTTATCTCCATCGGGTATAATCGACTAGTGGTTACTTATTTTGATTTTGATGATAATTTTTACAGTACAACAGTATTTAAAATGTTAATTTATCAATCGAAAGAAATAATATTTTTTAATGTACAATACAATTCTTTCAACATATGGGAATTGAATCCATTTTCGCAAAGCCTGAACGTTTTCAAAATTCGGAACAGCCGTGATTGTAAATTGTTCTGCAAGGGTCTTATTGATTATAACTACAACCGTAGCTATAATTATAAATTATTATAAATAATAATGTACTTGATACACACACAAATCTAAATACAACTATCTATGTGAAGATGAATACAGTTGTTGGTGCCAAATTATAAAAGTGGGGTGCACGGACATGTATGTATGAATGTATTGTATACGAGTATTTGTGTGTTTATGTAGCTATGATCGGGTAGAGTTAAGTACATAGAATTGGTAACTAGTAGATAAGTTGATTTGTACAGGTATGTTTTGCACATAAACGGGATAAACCATTAAAGAAGCATTAAAGATCCTACGACACACACATGCATTTTTTGACACCACTAACAACAGTATTGAGGTTAATTATCTCCATATTCAAATATTTCTTGCTTGGAGACACACATTGTGCATTATATTCTTTTTGATGTCTCTACCCTTCGTGATTGCATACATTTGCTTGAAAATATTGCACAGAAAAGAGTTTATTACAGTGTCTATAAGATAAATATCAAGCCAAACATCTTAAAATAACACTTTACAAATATTTTAGGTTTGTTTTCGCTATACAACTTTTGTTTAGCAAGGTTTTGGCAATTTTTTTCATGTAGAGACATCAAATTCAAAGATTCGGAAAAGGAAAGGGAGCGACAGAGAGAAAGGCAGATACAAAGTTTTTAACATTAACCTAAATAACTATTTATGAGAAAATAGTAATATCTGAAACAAATAGTATAGCTTGTACTAAGTACTTATGTGGGTTGGGTTGATAAGCCAAACACACGTCTGGGGCATGCTCATGCCCTGGTTGCCTAGCATTTTTACATGCATTTGAGATAATTTAAATAGATCACAATAAGATCAAACAACTAGTAAGACATATACACTGTGCGTAGATACACACAACATTGAAATGAGTATACAGAAAATATTTGGAAAGTCGGAAGTTAAGCTACGATCCTAAATCCATACTACGTTTAAAATATCGGTGTCTGTGTCTTCCTACTTAATAAATGGTAAACGCACTTTATAATAAGTATTGTTTTGAATAGAAAATTAGAAAATTTAGTATCCTATTTACTCAATATGAACCAAAAACTTAATCTGTCAAGTTAGGGTGTGAAATGAAATCAATATCGGATTGGTAAGGTGTCAAATTATCGAAGATTTTGGGTATCTTGCAGAGCCGGAAAATCATCGAAAGATTCGCTCCCCGATTTTTAAATAATTTTTAAGATTCAATATAACATTGCTTATTAGAATTTATGGTTTATGGCCAAGTTATAGCCAATTGAGCAAATCAACCGAAATCGTTTTTACTCCCTGTACCCATAAAATGGGTAAAAAGGGGTACTAAATCTGTGCAAAACAGGCAGAAGGAGACGTCTCCAACCCTATAAAGCATATATATTCTTGATCAGTATCAAAAGAGATTTTGATTTGGCCATGTCCGTCTGTCTGTCCGTCTGTCCGTCTGTCCGTCCGTATGTATGAACGCAAGGATCTCAGCAACTATAAGAGCTAGAGACACCAAATTTGAAATGTAGGTTCGTGTATATCGGGAGCAGGTCAAGTTTATTTTAGATTTAAGATATCTCCCCCCGTTCCCCCGCTATTCGATATAAACCGTTTTACAGTAACAATTTTCAAGATATAGATTTGGGATTTGGCATGTACAATACTTTAGTCACTCTTAATCTAGTGTCAAAATTTCAAGTCGATCGGATAACAAACACGGAAGGTATTCAACAAACAAGATTCAGTGCTGGAGCGCGGGGAGAAGAAGCAGCACAGCCACCACTTAAAATGCCTCGCTTGCGCTGCGCTCTTTTGTGTGTATGTGTGTGTATGTGTAAGTGTACGTAGATGTGATCGGAAATTTTTGACCTGGGTACAGGGAGTTTTGTAGTCGGGTATACTCGACTAAAGCATTCTTACTTGTTTTTATTTCGAATTTCATATATTTAGCTGCCATCCATTATCAAGAAATCTCTACGAATATCATCAATCATAAATTCTGAATTGCTTTTCAAGTGTACAAAATTCATGAAAATAACTTCTACTAATGTTTCCGGTATAGATTTTAGCATTTTAATGACCTCAACTTTCGAAAAGGTTAAAAAAGTGCACCAATGCTTTCTTAAAAAAAAGGTTTACCATAGAAAAATTAAAACAGTTTCATCACAAATGCACCAGGAAATTTCTACGGCAGTCTTATTGCGTTTTGTAACATTGAATTGAACCTTTTAATAATGACAACATTCGCAAGGATGCTAACTTCATTTTGCAAATTATAACGTTCAATAAAAATTAGAATATCTATATATCATATTGGAATGTGTTTACTTTTATAAGCAAAACAACTTATTCTGTTCCGTTCCATTCCGGCTCAGTAGTACTATCGGTAGATAAATCTTCGATAATTGCCCAAAAACAATCATTAGTTTTTTCCAGCTCTGGTACCCTGTTTTTTGTTTTAAGCTAAGATGCGTCTGTGTGATATATTTAGATAAAGGTATTGCCATAAGCTCGTTTGTATGTATGTATGTATGTATAGGAGTATGTATGCAATTATATATGTGTGTAATTGTATGTTTACGAGTTAACAAAGTGTCTATCTTGCTAGGTTCTTAAAAAGAGCTTGGTTTGTACAGGTATTAAGAGGAGTACGTGCCGTTGGTACTGGCGATGTGTATACGGCATGTGTGGGCATACAGTAACGAAAGGGGGGCAATCCGTCACTGACAGCGACAGCATCCAATGTGGCTTTCGACGTTACTGGATCCATGCTTGCTGTAGGTCCCTGACCAGAAGCAGAAGCGCCTGCAGGAGTAGAAGCACTATCGCACCGACTGTCCTCTCCTGTGGCCTCGTCGCCTTCCTTTATTGCCTTAACCTTATCCTTTTTATCATGTTTGCGCAGCTATGTGTAAATCGAGTATATAAATACAATTGTACCACATACGAGTTACATTTACATACATAAGAATGAATACACAAGAATGTATGGAATCCGTATCAATCCGCATTTAATTAAATATCAAACCTTTTCATTTTGCGCTCATTAATGAAAACAAAATACATACATATGTACCCTTTAATAAACACAAACAAAAAGTTATTTTCATTTGTGCATCCATTTGCAATTGACTAGTTATTTATTATTTATCCACTGATATATAATTCCCTTAGCTGTCATCAATTCAAATGCTACAGGCAACTATTTATAGTCGGTATTGATCGGTCTTGGTAGGTTTTCAGGATAAATGCTAAAAGTTATGGTTGCTGTTAATGACTGTGTGTGAAAATAACCTCACTACAGAAAACTCATTTCTATTTGAGAATCTATTTTATATGGATATTTTTGATGACTTCTGAAACGTTTAGCTTACGCTCTGTTTCCACATTATATTCTTTTATGACAAGATAATACATCAATTTGGACATCATTTTACATCATTGTTCTTTGTTGTACTATGTAGCTGATGTAAACGAAATCGGCGGACCTTATTTATGCTTTGTGTTATTTAATTTAATAATAGAAGAACTAAGAAGGGAAAAACATCTGATAACCACATTGGTAACTTTTAAGTAATTTGTAAATCAAAGCATATCTGATCAAACTGAATAATGAAATACAGACCTCTTTTCCCTATCTTATCTAGGATGTATGTATATGTATGTATGCATGTACGCAGTCTAAAAAACATTATGGCCATCCTAGTATGATATTTGGTTAGTTTGTGTGTCACAGTCACCGCAAATGTTTGTATAGAAAAATATCTATGTATCTACATATGGATATTCGAAACATAGTTTGGGAAAATAGGCATAGAGTATGTAAACACTTGTAAGAGGTAGTTGCTGAAGTATGGAAAGGGAAGTACAACATATATAGTACATTCAATAATAAAAGATACGACGTAAACTCGTATGGTACACACAGTTCATAAAGTTATAAAACAAGTCAAAGGTAAAAGTAATGTTAGTTGGTTAATAGCAATAAAACATTAATTAATCAATATTTAAATGTATATAAAAGTTGTACACAATGCATTAGGTTGCTGCGATATCCGAGTGAGCATTTCAATAGATAAACATATTTACTGACGCATTGTTGCATTTGTTCATAGCCTAGTAGAGCTGGAGAACACTCGATAGTGTCCGAACTGTATTGTTTCAATAGTGATAGTTAGTGACTATCGATAATATCGACAAAATCCAATTCTACAGAGGCAATTGAAAGTTTCAAAAAGTGTAAGACTATAATGTATTGAAAATTATACCTTTTCATACATCATTCAGCATACACTTCTGAATAAATTTGTTGTCTTTAAGATATTTCAACATACCAATTCCAAAATGCATAACGTAGCCTAGTTATGAATTTAAGATGTTGACCGAATGAACCATCGGTAGAAAAATTAGTTGTAAGAACAACATTTATCCATGGATACACATCTTCGGGATCTTGTCTTATTTTTGTAAGCAAACCAGTTCAATCATTGAATGGAAATATTAAAGATTGACATTAGCTTATACATGCCCGTTCGATAGTATCGATAGAAGAAGAAACCTTGACAGTTGATACTACTGATATCACAATCGATTGTTTTCCAGCTTTTTTGCCTACATACATTTAAATAACGTCTAAAAGCAACAATTCTGTCATTGCAGAAGTGTTAATATGGAGCACATACATATAGTTTACAATATGTTCATCTTGCAATATACTTACATTCACTATACGTAAAATATACATAAATATACATAACTGAAGAAAAGCAATGTTGGATAGGTAACGACAGGAACAACTTACTTCGCCATAATGCTCCTCGTTTTGCTGCAACAAATCAACGCAAAGCTCAGCCAAGTGAATTAAGTCCTCCAGTTTTTTGGGTGGTGGCACAATGATTTCACCACGTAAGTCCTCTGTGAAAATACAAAATAATGATAAAATTGCCGATAATCTCTATGTTAACAACAATCTTTGAGCACCTTCAATTTTGGCTTCAGCCGAGAGTCGTGTATAGTTCACAAGGGCTGCAGTTTCTAGGCTTTTTTTAATCATTTGACGCACCTCTTCAGGTGGCACCGGGGTAACGATGTCTTTCATGAGAACACGTTCAAGCAAAGATAACGTTGCTTTTAATGCGCCTTCAGGACGACCGAAGGGAAAACAATATCTGAAATTTGTTATTTGAAACTCAAGAAGCTGGCGTAGACGCTCTTTTATTTCGGAAAACTTTTCCTTTTCTTCATGGGTAATACTGCCTACTCCATCGGGTCTAAAAATATTTATTAGTTGGGGGACGTATCGCTTATCACATTCAGAGATATATACATTACCTATTACCATGCACATGACTTGCACAGAATGCAAACGAATAATGGATTAAAGTAGGATCTATCATGTGCTCTTTTTCAGCACGATCTAAAAGATCTGAAAGATAACATAAGTGTCTGTAGCAGCCTCGCACACCATATCGAGCGCAATATTCGTCTAAAACAAATACTTGACCCGGACTAAACCAGCCCTGGAAATAAAAACAATACTGAATAAGGTGCAAATAATTTTTTCATCTTACAAACTTACCAGGGATGCGTACGGATCGTTTAATCGATATTCGAGAGTTAGGTTTTGTAAAGTTTTAAACAGGGTTGCATGGTCAAATGTACACGGATCCGCACTTATATAATCTTCCATGCCGTGCTTGCGTGCTTTGTCAGCATCTATATTGAGTATACAAAAAACAATGCATTAATACGTAAGCGACTTCTCCTCGAAAAACTTAATCAATATTTCACAAGTATGTACATTGTACAAAGTACATACATATGCAGGTACACCAACGAGGATGTTCAGTAGTTTAGGAACTATTTTATGTAGCAGGCGTGGTAAACGATATTTTAAAACTTCAACAAAATTGTGAAGACAGATTTGCCAAATTTCCAACACAAAAACCGTGGCAGGCCTGTTAGGAAGCAAATATAACAGAATACTGTTAATTTAGTTAACGGTATGACCGATAACCGTAAAAAAAGGCTGGTGTGCTATGTTGACTCAAGTTGTTTTCGGGGCTCGAGGGGCAGGCAACCTCAGGTCATATGGCCAAAAAGCACACTCCTTTTTGACTTACTAGTTTTCGACTAATCGTGGGGCACTTGCTGCAATTCTTGGACGAAATGGATCTCCTCCAACGGACTGCCGACTCTTGGAAGGAGTTCATTTCAGAAATTGGCAGGTGTCAGAGATTATGCCTCTTCAGGCGTGCCCAAAGCCTTACATACGCCAAGGGGACAGCAAGGTGGTTGAGGTTAGTATTTAATATTATAGCAAAAGTTAAAATAAACCAAACGAAAACTGGTATTTTTACTTTCGAAAAATTAGGGAAGAAATGCTTTTTTAAAATTTTCAGTTTTTTAGGTATCGGAATGGCTAGTTCAATACAACGGGTTCTAAAAATAAATACATAGAACAGTAAGGGTTAGAAACTTAGATAAAGGTATTAAGCTTTGGTGCGGACTTAAAATTTCAAATGGACCTGTTGATCAAAGTACTGGGTCAGAAGTTAAGGCATCCGCCTTACAAACGGGATCACTCGGGTTCGAACCTAGCCGACTACCACTCATATAAGGTCACTGATAAATCCCCATGAATTGTTGACGTCAAGCCTGCTAAATATTTCATTTACAAACTATACGTCGCTAAACACACATTCTAATAATAATATACTCAATAACATTTTTTGACTGTTGAATACCAAATACTACAATTAATACTGCAGTATTAAACAAAATTGAGAATTGACTTTTATTTTCTGGAAAAAATATATATAGCTCAAGAAGTTTTAATTTCAAAGCAAAATATAAAACTGACAAGATAATAGTAACATTTCATCGAAAATAAAATTATACATATTTTAAGTGTATTATAATTTTGTCTCGAAATGTGTATTGGACCGAAGCAGACATTTGTGACCCAACAAAGTATATATATTCTGAATCAGCGTGAATAGCCGAGTCGATATAGCCATGTCCGTCTGTCTGTCTGTTTCTATGCGAACTAATCTCTCAGTTTTAAAGCTATCGTAATGAAATTTGGCACAGACCCTTCTTTTTGCTGCAGGCAGTACATATGTCAGAACCGGCCGGAGCGGACCACTATAACATATAGCTGCCATAGGAATGATCGATCGACAAATATGTTTTTGTATGAAAACCTATTTTGTTTATTAATGTATCCTTACCAAACTTTTTGAACCAGAGTCTCTAGAGAGTTTATACAATCTGGCCAAATTTGGTCAAAATCAGACCACTTTATCAAACTCTTTGATTTTACAAATATTTCATTCAAACTAAGTGAGCGTTCTATAATACTTTAAATATATATATTCGGAAACGGGCAGTACATTCAAGTGGCCCAAACGACACCAAGCACGGGCTTGTTAACGCGCGGACCCTGGCAAATGCAACCCACATCCCGCCCAACCGACCGAGGGGCGCGCCGCATAACGTGAGGTAACGAAGATCGCGGAACAGATGAATAGGTACAAACTAAATAAAAGTTCTACATGAATTAAACAATAGACAAAAAGTAACTGTAGATTACGCAGATAACATAAAAGTGAAGTTCTGAGTAAGGAAATATAAGTAGCATTACATATTAAATGATAAAGGTTGTTATAATTAGAACATAGAATACGAAAAGGGTTATGGACAGCATAGTTGGTATTACAAGATTGAAGAGAAAGAGGAAGAAAGTTTATAGAATGTCTGATCGGAACTGCAAAACTAATTTGGCCGATTAACTCAGAAGAATCAATTTCGCAATTAATTAATTTGTGTAGGCAAGCGAGTGCAAAGAGCAGAAATTGTTTTTGTACCGATTCTATTCTATCCTGATGAACCTTGTACTGGGGACACCAAATACAAGACCCATATTCAAGAATAGGTCGAACAAGAAAAGTATAGAGTTTTAGTAATGTAGGGATCGTTAAATTAAATTCTTTAATTAATGAAACCCAGGACACCAAAGGCACGATTAGCGGTGGTCAAATTTCAGCCTGGGATCTAAAAGGATACCCAAATCATTTACTGACTCAATTCGAACAAGCGACTTATCATTAAGAATATAATTATTGAAAAAGGGCATTCGCCTGTAAAAGGACATTACGTTACACTTACCACAATTAAGATTTAATAAATTTACCCGACACCAGTCAACTGTCAAGATCAGTTTGCAAACTTTGACCAGAATAGTTTCGTATAATTTGATCAAAATCTGAACACATGGCTCGCATAGGAGTAATCAGACAAAAATTAAATATTGTAGAAAAAACTTTGCTGCTAGGGTATACAAGATAGCCGTTCTTTCTTTTTTTTAAACACATCTGTCAAGGTGGTCAACAGTCTGTTGGTCTCGACGCTTTATAATCTGAGGATATTTACCAACATGTATATCCAGTTTGGTCGCTCTACCTTCAAGGGTGCGGACAACATGGTTAAACGTACATTGCAGAAACCCTATATACTCTTTTATTTAAAAAAGTTTTTGGGAAATAGAGCATAATTACACCGATGTGTTGGTTCGAGAAGTGCAAACCGATCTATATCACCTGGGCAGAAACAATAGGCCTGCGCTCAGATGGATCTGAGCACACAAGGATACATCCGAAAACGAAGCAGCCCATGACCTAGCTGGAATAGGAGCAGAGAGGCTCCTAGTATGACCAGATCAGTTCTGTGGCATAGGAAAACACACAATACGAGAACACTTTACACGATAGGAGGACAGTAAGAGCAAAGATTTTAGAGTACTTAGATACATATATAACGTTCGTACATTGAAAGACGACGAAAATATTCCAATGACTTTTCAGCTGGCTTTCGCTCTTTATTGCTTGGCGCGCTCGCGCTAGATGTTCGTAACATTTAGAACGAAATTTTACGGAATAATGCGCTTTCAGCATGTTTGTTTCCGTCGAGGATTGCGCTGCACTATCATATTGAGGCATAAATTATTAACTGAAAGGTTTTGTTAGGTTAGGTAGAACCGACCACATGGTGGTAGCACACAGACCATATTGTCCTGTAGAATTCGTGTGCGTTAGGAAAACTTCATCTTCGTCAGACTGAAAAGAGGGGGGGATTCTATTGGTGAAAGTGAAAGAGACCGGAGCGTGCCCATTTCGATCGCGATCTTCGTCTCCTTCAGTCCATTAACCATTTCGAGAAAATTTTACAATACCCTCTGCTAGGGTATAAAAATAAAGTTCTATAATTGAGATTTTGTATATATGTAACTTAAAAACACAAAAATCATTACATCAACAAAAAGTCCCTTTCTTAACTTACATAGTTGCTTTGTTTCAATCGATTGCTAATTCGCCAAACAGTTTGTTTTAAAATGTATACATAGTCTGGCAACTTACCACCTTGAATTTTGGACATGGCCGAATTTTTGTCCTGTGTAATAGGTGGCGTCGGTTTATGTGATTGACCCGTGGCCCTGTACATAGCCATCACCCAGAGACTGCACTCATTTTCATCGTCACAGGCAAATGCAATACTGTCTCCTTCGCGCACAGCGTTGAAGAAAAAGCGACCACCGTTTAAATCGATTCCGAACATCAGATTGGCTACACAAATAAAATTGGAGTTATTGAAAAAAGGCGAATATTGTAAAACAGTCATATTTCTCATACACAATTAGTAAACGTTTTTCTTTTCTAACATACTAGCTAAAGTTATCCCAGTCGATAGTCCACACTGTGAATTCGCACGTTCAAAATGCAGTCAAGATAATTAATATTTATACCAGAATCTTCAAAAGTAACACACTGACATTATAATACCCTCTGCAAAAAACTGTTTGAAGTATATACTGCATATGAAGTATATATTGCAGTGCTAGCTGAATAAAAAAACATATATATATATATATGTATATGTATATATGTGTGCGTGCATTTGTATGTGACTGTGCGTATGAAGATATGTTTGGGAATTTCGCAACTGGATACAAAGATCTTACATTCATTGACTGCATTATCGTATTCAGCGCGCGAGTTTACATTTGGAGCAACAATAAACTGACAGAAATGTGTTACAAGATATGCAAAAATGACAAACATTTTTTAATGCAGATTTATCTCGATCTCGACACTTCATAAATTGAGGATATACACCATCATGTGCACCAAGTTTGGTTGCTCTAGCTCAAAGATAAAGGCAAAAAAATTGCGTTCATACGGACAGACGGACATTTCGCAAACCCAATATACTATTTTTCCCTTCGGGAACATAGTATAAACAGCTGATCTCAATGAATCGTATGGTTTACTTATATAGTATTAACGAGGTAAATTGCACAGGGCGCAGTAAAAGAGAATATTCTCTTGGATTATTGCAATGTTTACTTGCCAAATTAGCTATGCTTATTCTTTTTTGTGGAAAAGCTGATACCAGCTGATACTTATTGCTATCGAAAGTCGATTTCGAGCTAGAGTTCGATTGAAATGAGAACAGCACCTCGCAAAACGATCGGAATTCATTTTATTTTACTTTTTAAAAACGAGTGGAATTCGGAATAGGCCTTATTGAGTTTAAAATATGATATATTTTCAAGCTACAAAATTAAGATTTGAGCCCCTTACAAATATTATTAAATATCAATATCGACGGTACCGACTTTCGAAATGATCGCGTAGGCCACTATCGATAGCTATCCAGCACAATTTTAAATCAAAGGACGTTTACTCATACCACTAGCAGCTTCAATGTAGTCCACCGTGTACCCATCCAGCTGCATCATCTCGGACGGCTCGGATTTTTTCTCCTTATAGCTACACATTGCAAATGTGTATTGAGAGACTTGGACTAAGACAAAGTAGCGACGCTTCCACTTTTTCCACACAGACTTCCCAATTGCGAAAAGATGCCTAAAATTATATTAAATTTACATGAATAAATAAAGAAGCACTATACTCATACTGTTGCTTTTCTTACATACCCACAATGCTTCATATTCAATGGTTTATCAAGTCTGCATGCTATCTTGATCCGTACATCCTGATCTGGTAGATTTTTGGGAACAATCATACGGTGCCATTCAGGTGACTATAGACAAAAATAGCCACAATATCATCATTAAAAAGCCATTTGGATTTACTTTTAAAAATGTTTAGCTCACTTTGGAAGAAAGTGGAGTAGGCTTTATGGTTACTTTCCCCAACTCTTTGTCCTCCAGAGCTAACATCCCTGGATTTTCAGTGTACAGCTTTACTTTGACAACTGGTAAGGGATGAGTTGTTGTAAAATCGCCCTGGGTATCCCACCTGCATTCGAAAATCAACTTAATTCAGTACAATAGTTGGACGAATAACATAAATCGTTTCTCTTACATTGGCTTTGAAGCCTCAGCTTGATCAGTTTGTAGTTTTTCACCGTTTTCAACTTCCATTGTACAATAAACAATCCTATTTTGGGCTAAGGACTTGAGTCCTTTTACTTCCATAACAATGACTTCAAGTTGAAAAGTAAGTACAACGTCTAATTTGGTCAATTGTGTGGTACCATCTTCAGAGTCACCCTCTAGCTTAGAAAGAGATCCGTGGGAACGCAGGATCATTTTCTTTGTATAAAAGAGAATAGACCACATAAGTAATATTACCGGTACAAGAATGTAGAAAATTTATTAATTTATATTGTAAAAAAGAGACTTACAAAAAAGACGGTGTGCTGCAATAATTTAGTAAAAAAAGATTTAAGAAAGACGTGTTATGTTCATATTTCATTATAAAGAAAATGTTCTGCTGATATTACCTGTGATTATAGCGTTTCAATTTTTGCAGCCCGTATTTACTGTCCATGTTCCCTTTCGATACTGGAAGTGACTCGAGGTTTGCCATTAGAAGATTAATAGATGATTTCAATTCCTCGATGTAAAGAGACTCCATTTCCTTAAGGACGAACTTTGGCATTAATTTACGATTTTTCTCCATTTCCCCCACACGCTGCATGCGGCCATCCAATTCTCGCCTGATGGCCGCTGCTTGCTCGTCTGCAGAATCGAGCTAAGACGATTATATAGTAGGAGCTTATCATTATATATCATTTGTATATATATCAGAGACATCAAATAATAGTTGTTAGATCAATATCTATTTAATACTATTCAAGAGATGCTACAAAATAACTTTAATGACAACAAGATATACTAGAACAAAAATTATTTTTCACAAAAACTCAATTTGTAAGCGATACATATATGTATATAGAATAAGTATGATAACAATTATGCTTACCATCAGGGCGTTAAACAAGATTTGATGTTCAAACTTTTTCACGGATAAAATTTGCTGAAACATATCATACAGCTGTTCTTTTGAAAGAATAAGTTCACTATTCAGGGACTGTTGCATACGAGACGGCCGTTTTGTATCTTCTTCGCCGCTGCCCTTAAGAATAATATCGAATTTTGCCATCCAAGACGTTAACACAGTTTCCTTACTCAAGCCATCAATCTCTGGTAAGGATCTGAAACAAATGTGAAGCGATATAGTATCCATGTGTGTATGGTATGTAAGTATGAAAGAAGGCTCACCTCACACGTTTCTCAATGTTATTGCGAAAAACTTCCCGAAAATCATGTTGCGAACAAGCTCCGGACTGAACCATTTTCGTAACACGCTCCGATTTCAGAAATACGTCATGGTAGCTTTGCACGGCATTTTGAAAGGCCTCGTCCGCCATTATCTGTGTTTCGCCTTTAAGGAAAGCCTTATAAAGAACACGGATAAGTCAAATAAATACCAATTTAATTTATTTACTAACTTATATACGAGTAATAACAATTTATTCAATAGGTTTCGCAGTTCTTATCCCTTTATGAAAAGTAATATGGAGTAATATGTATGGATATTATTTGTAATTGTTAAAATGTGTTTTTGGAATTTTTTCGTATATTGTATATATACATATATATCCAAAATAGTATGTATATATTCAACGTGTACAAAATAATGTATATTTTCCACTGCCAAAAGGGCAAAGCTTGAATCTGAATGTACATCTCTTTAAGGATGAAAATAGTAATGTTAAACATAAGCAACTTCATATTGAATGGAATTTGCGTGCGAAAGTTGACTGTGAAAAGGTGAGGTGGAGCTGACTAAGCGCCACTCTTTCCTTGTGTGTATTTCAAATGCGGGACACCTGTCTGTAGTTCATTTTGTAAGTTTCTCAATGATGCAGGGTGATTTTGAATTTTGAAAATTCAGAAATCGGGAATGCCATTCCATAGACCTAGTAAATGTTTATAAGCTTTATTGAATGCTTACCTGAAATCGTTGCGTGATTACCTCTAGCTGCTGTTTTGTGATTTTCGGTTGCCTCTTGGTCATATCCGTGGGTTGCTTAGCGTTAAATGGATACGATATGCAGCGCGATATGAAAACATACAATTGAATGCGGCGCTTTCGTTCCTCTTCTTCGCGTTCATGTTTCTCCTGTTCAAAATTATAAGTAATATGTCAGTGATTTTTTTCAGTATGTCAGGAGTCAGGTTAATTATTCGGTCTAAGGATTGAAACACATTTGCAGGCCGTGCAAAGGAATCGGTTGTGAGGAAAAGGAAGGCGATAAGGCCGAAAAGGAGGATAACAAAGTAGTCGAGCACTTAATGTAAATTCTCCCCCCAAACAGCGCAGCAGCTGATAGACCGTCAGCTAGCATCGGCATAGCTCCTTCTCGGAAGGACTCGGGAAGGAAGGAATGCGGGTTAAAGCCAGAAAATGACAACATCAACTTTCTTACATTTTACGGTGGGTATACTAAACTAAATATTGTTATACTATTTTTATTATTATTCATAAATTTGGCAACCTGACAACAACCTGGACCCTGGTCCCTAAGTTCTGAAGCTAAGTCAATAAAGTCAAGAATAAATAATAGACTAGTAGGTCATTTTCAATATTCACAATAGCAGATAAAAGTTTGAACTGTACGGATTTTGTAAATCAATAAACACCCTTTACATTGTTTATTGAAAATATGGTATACAAGTTGGGCTTGTATAGGTATCGTTATAAGTTTTGTGGACTCATGTTGTTTGTTGAGGTTTCTTTGGATTCTTGGATACTGTGCTACTTATTCGCGCTAAAATGGTGCCTAATGCTGATTTTGGGTAATTGAATTGAGGTGTACTTACATGTGGATCCCCGCCATCAACCTTGTCGCTGGCAATCGACGGCGAAGGCGAAAGTGGGCGTGGCAACGAGTTGGCTCGCGATGATCCGACACTTTGATTCAGCGTTTCTTGCGAAATACCACTAGATGACGATAGCAACGTTTGATTATTACTTTGGGTTACCTTCGGAAACGGGGCCGCTATTTGCGGTCGCTGCGATGGAGCGTTAATTCTTAGCACATTGGATGCACAGGATGCACCACTAGCCATACCGCCAGCAGTAGTTTTCTGACCGTTGAAATTTGGGTGCGAGGATGACATTTCAACTTGATATTTGAAATTGTGATGTTGATATTCATGATGTTGACCTTGACTTGGATTTTGCTGATGAGCCGCCGGGCACAATTGTTGTATTATAATTCTACTACTGCCGTGCTGTTTATGGCTTGCTCTCGCTCTATGCGACCCAATTGTTCAAATATTGGAATATGTTTTGGCAATGGTGATGAAATTGATGGTCGATATGGATGTTTTGGTTCAGATTTATAGTAAATAGTAGTCGGGAATAGCCAATTTCGGTCCAAATACAAACCATCCACTCAACAATCGTTTGATATTTGATTTAAATGCGTTTTATGAATGTTGATGTAATTTTTATATTATTGTTTTTGGTTTTTAATTTGATTTTGAACAGATGCATGTTGTGTGCGTTATAGATGCAATCAATTTATAATTTTTTTGTAATTTTCATCAATTGTTGTCAAAGATATAGTACGGTGTGCCAATTATTTATATTTTTGTAGATATGTACATACATGTGCATTAAGATTAGGATGAACGTAGAAACCCGAAAGAAAAATATTGAAATGTGTTAATTTTTGCAATTCAAATAATTACAATGTGGACAACAATTAAAAGGTCAGAAAATTGCTCGTAAAGCAAACTATTGTTAATCTGTATTCTTAATAAAAACAGTATTACTGCTACTTCGATAAAGTGAACCTAAAGTAAACTTAATTATGTACGTTTTAGGTTTTTCAAATGAATAGATCCAGATTAAAGCATTCCTAGTTTAAGTGAACTTATTTATTAAAAATGTATATTTTGTATAGATCTGGGCATAAGAGTGCCGTACCAAAGACCACATAAGAACGAGCAGGGGGAAGCAGTGCGTAGCCGCCACTTGAAGTTCCCTGCTTGCTTGCAATGCCGCTAAGCTGCTTGTTGTATATGTGTATGTGCAAGTATATCTTCGTACATTGGGAACTTTGGACCTGGGTATGGGTCTTGCATTCGGGTAAACATTCGGATAATAAAGCAATCTTACGTGTTTAAATTTCATATAACACTTATACTCTAACATATGTATGTATGTATATACATATATGTTGGAGATTCGTATTGTGCGCCTTATTAGAACCGAATTTATCAGTGACTGCGTATCATTTAATATGTATGGCACATAGAAGGGTCCAATATACCTCGATCGATGCGTCACGCAATTCCCCACAAGATCCTTAAGTGCATTTCACATCTGACTTCATTTACAGCCATACAATAAGGTTTTTCATACATTTCTTAAACGCGTGGGGTCATGTGACGTACATACGCAGTGAGAGCCAAAACTTGCAGACCTCTTGTCGTAACCCATGGCTCTCTCAATCGTGCGCATGGCGAACCTACTGTCTCTCAACCGTGGAATAAAATCACTGACGCATGATCAACGCATCTATGTGACTATGTGGTCCGATCTAGATACAATTTTAGGAAACTCTTTGAAGTACTTATAACAAAACGCTCACTTTGTTTGGATGTAATACAAAAAGTTTTTCATACAAAAACTAATTTTTCACCTGATCCTATGCACATATATATTAACACCATATGCCACAAAAAAAAAATTTAACTTTACTGACGAATTTTTTTGGTTATTCTATTTTATTAAGTTTATGTGGGGTTAGATGGAAACTATTTCTGTTTATTTTGGCTTCTACAATATATATTCAAGCTTGGATTATAAAGGGAATTTTAAAAACAATGACCTTATTTCATGGCATATCTCAAATTTTTGTCAAATGGAGTTAATCAATGTGTGCACTGACCGGCTTATATAGTGGCTCGATTTTCAACAAATTTGGTCAGATTGTATAAACTCTCCAGAGACTTGGTTTGGGTGCGTTTGGCAAGGAAATCTTCATAAAAAAAAGGTTCTAATGCAAAAACATAATTGTCGACCGATCATTACTATGGCAGCTCTACGTTATAATGGTCCGCTCCGACCGGTTCCGACATATGTACTGCCTGCAGCAAAAAGAAGGGTCTGTGCCAAGTTTCATTACGACAGCTTTAAAACTGAGGGACTAGTTCGCATAGAAACAGACGGACAGACGGACATGGCTATATCGACTGCTCATTCAGAATATATATACTTTGTAGGGTCCGCTACGTCTCCTTCAATGCGTTACACATTTCGTGAAAAATTATAATACCCTCTGCTAGGGTATAATAACAAAGCCATGAAGAGTTTACATTGAAGTTTGTCAAAATACTTACGCCGACTATTGTTAATTTATACTACAAGTCCTTACCACTATTAATTCAGTCCCTTAGTTTAAAGCTATCTTAGTGAATCTTGTCACATTTGTTTCTTCTCCTACAAAACTTGTATGTTTCTTAAGGGTTTCTTAATGAGCATACATTTGAATTTGACCACAATTGGTCAAAATACTAGTACCACTACAACTTACAGGAACAGCCGGTTTAAAATAAATTGTATGATGGACTTGAACTTAAACAGGTTTTTTTTACATATATCTTAACAAATTACAAATAATTACAGACTTTGTTTAAATGTGATCAAAATCTGATCAGTTTGATTTTTTGTATGAAAAACACTTCTTAAGGTCGTGTACTATCTTCGAAACGCCTTTAATTCACACTCTTACTTCGCTTCTTCTTAATTCGCTTACTTTTAGCATAATTGTTAGGGAACAAAAATATGATGATGATTGGCATTAAACTCATTTTCAAAGGTCTTTGCATAACATAATTCGATACGAGTCTCATCAAATTTGGAAAATTCGACCCCAAGCTTGGAAAATGGGTGAAGAACTCCGACCCGCAGCTTTATTGGTTTTCTACCCGCGGTAGATTTAGGAGTACTGTGATATACTATTTTATTGTTATTTTTTTATACATATGTATATGTTTTCAACATCATTAATCTTATTAAAAATACTTTGCCGGAAACAAAATAAAAATACTGTATAATAATAAAATACTAAAAGAGATTTAGAGTACTTCGACGTGGGCACAAAATTATTTGTTCAATTTGAAGTGTATGTAACATGTTTAGTTCTTGGGCGTAATGTGTGACTAAATTATTAACCTATTCGTACATAATTCGTGAACCTATGTATTTATGCATATTAAAGAGTATGTAGTCAGTCTATTGTGAAAACATTAACATACTCTAGTATGTGAATCAAATCCTTTCACCAAAATAATATACTATGCTCACGAGCACATTATACTAGAGTATTAAGTATAAGAATGAAATGTATACAAACCTAGGAATTCCATTGTTCGGCACCTCAAGACTACCTCCTTCAGTACTGAATTGGGGTTGGTCGGTTTTTTTTGATGATCCAGTTCCTCCGTTGCCACTATCATAGCGGCTATTTCCAGCAGCTACCGTCGATGGTTTACTGTTCGCGAGGGAATCGCCATTGGGGACATTTGAGCCTGTTGTGGGAACAGGTGTTGTCCCAGGGCCCGATGCTGTTGGACCGGTCACGGGCACCGCCCCCTTATGTGGAGCTCCAATACGTCCTTTATTAGACAAATTAGGGACGGTGTCATCGTCTCCCTCCTCTTCACTCGAGCTGGGGTCTATCATGGCCAGCTAGAAAGTTCGTCACTTAAAAGTTTTGACGGGTCCTAGAAAGTGACCAGAAGAATTGAGATTGATCTGCCAATTCTTATATAAATAAATTTAATTTAAAAGAAAATTTCTCAACGCTCCGTTTCAATTCAAACAATGTTTTACTATTTCTACGATCGGGTGTTTCAGACTCCGTCGTCAAATATTATCAATTAGTATGGTATAATTTACGGAGCCGCGACACATATACATACATACACATTCGTAAACATAAGCATACATATGTATATGCATAAACATATACATATACATGTATACATATGCTGGTATGTATGTATATTATGCATATATGTACATATAGAATATATATACATATATAAATATACATATACATATGTATGTACATACATATGCATACCCCCGTAGTACATACATACATATGTATATGTAAATATACATATGCATATACATAAACACACATATAGAAATACATATACATACATACATATACCTTGTACAGACCAAACCCCAAACCCAACCGCTACACCAACGGCGACCCCAACCCACCTTGAACCAGTTTTAACCATGTGTTACTAATAAGGGTGGAAAACGAATGAGAGCTTGGATAGCTGTATAGTCTAGGTCCCTGCTCATGTTGTGCAGAAATACTCAGTTTTTGAGACTTGCAAGATGTCAATAATAGAAATGTTAACGGTATGTACAGCTTGCATATCCTAATCCCGTAATCGTATTGTTAATATGTATATCAGACACGCAAGCTTTAGTAAACACGCTGATTAAAACAGAATCAAGACAATTTTATAAAATGTACAAATGAACACACATATGTATGTACGTATGTATGTATTTACGTACAAATTAATGTAGTATGTTTATGCATTGTATGTCGTACCACCCAAGTGGGTGGTAAGAGAGTACACCCACTCACACACATACACATACACACACACACACACACACACACACACACACACACATATACATATGTACGTGTTTGTGCCACTTTTACTTAATGCAAATAATTAAACGCAACACATTATCACTGTTTGGCATTAATTTCCAGTAATACTATTAATATACTAGCCGTAAACTTACACTCAAAATAAAAGTTGAACAGATTTATGCATGATTCTTGAAGTTACTTAATTTTTCATTATATTACAAGTTTGCAGCCCTTAGCTTAAAGATTGGTATGCAGATTTCCGCAATGGTTTGGGGTTGCGACGCTGCCATCAGCAGTGATATAAAATCACCGAAACATGGTTGCACAATCTCACTTCAGTTAACAGTAATTTTTCGCTCGTTATCTTTCCGTTAATTGTTAATTGTAAAGTTGGTTGAAAATTGTTGTACAAAATTTTTCCGATAGTTCGTGGTGGTTTGTCGACACATAGATATTATTGTTTTGTTAAATTTAACTGACAACGTTACCAAACGTGCTGCCAACTATCGATTGCAAGGTAATCTTTTACTTATACCGTGGTTAGACCGACGATTATTCGGGAATCATCGGCAAAAGTACTGCTCCGACTATTCTTCGCATAAGGAAGGCAGAGGCCGATGGTTTCGAAGCATCCACTGCTTCGGTAAGTGTTTCCGAAAAGTGTTGTGAAAATCACTTATTTTGCGCATCGATACCGCGTAAGTACTCGGTATCGACGCTGAATTGAGTTTGGCGGCAGTTCAAAATGAAATTTAAAAAAAAAAAAATGGCCCACAGAAGCCGATCAATGGCAAGGGGATGAAAAACCCATACATTTTGGCTTGTTAGCAAACAAATTATATAATTAACAAGAAAGAACGGCCATCTTCGGAGTGCCGAAAAACAGGATCATATAAGGTATCGTAACTCAAAGCTGACTCATTTGTCAATGCCACCATTGGGTGGAAATCCAAAACACTGATTTTTATGAATGTGTCGCCGTTTTCAGGATTCTGTCAAAGATGCTTCCGCCAATTCCTGTAAAATGGCCAAGGCAAAACGCAATCGCTTTCTGAACAATTTCATATCCAGCAACAGCAGTTGCGAGAAGTTGACAACATCGATTCACAGTTCCTGGTGATTATTTGCAATGCTGGCCAGGATTCACATGTTTCACATCGCCGATCCCATTTTTTGGATCCCGGCGTCCCTCTAGCAATTGCAGCACCTTGAAGCCACCTCATAAGAGCTAGAATGCTACAATTTTCACACTAGTTTCAATCTATGACGAAATATCGTGCACACTAAGACGTGATTTTGGAAAATCGCGGAAAACTGTTGTATGAAACTTTTTTGTTAACCAACCAACCAAATATGAAAAATCATTTGACAAATATTTCACCGATTTTAGAATATCTACTCCATGGGCTGAAAATGGTGGTTTCAAAGTTTTATGGGAGAAAGTCTAATTTTGGTCCAATCGGGTTCAAACTCATTTTCAAAGCTCTTCATGTATAATAATTCGACACGTGTCAGCGATTTTGGAAAATTTACCTCCACGTGGTGCCTAAAATGTTTGGAAAATCTACCCCCACGGGCGGGAAAATCATGGTGCGCTTTTTTTTTTGTGAATTTCTCATAATTGACGAAAGTAGTCGAATTAAACATAATGCATTTTAATCTAAATATTTCGCCGGGCAGTGCTGGGGTTTTACCAGCGTGTATATATGTATATAAAATGCAAAACACATATTTACATGTATATATACACATATATTTCAATAGTAGTGTAAACGCCACTAGAGCATATTAAAATGATTACAATTTATAGTTATTCTACATGCATATGTGTGAAAATAATTGATATAAGAATTATACAAAAATAAAGAACTATATATCGACATATAGAAAAGTAAAACATGCCGATCTGCGGCACCCTCGCGCGTCTTGGGTGAGCTATCACCAGGATAAACATACTTGATGGCCTTTAGCTCGACCAGCAGTTTGTATTGTTGGCTCAGCGACGGTGTTATCTGCCGAAAAAGAGAAGTGAGTGCGTCTATTTGTGCATAAATTATTGTAGCTTACCAGTTACATGACCCCATCAAAGGTATTATCCTTGCATATCGTCAAACGCACCACAGAACCATTCTGAATGGCTGTGCTGGCTATCATTGGACAGTTGGGACTGAGACCTACAAAGCATAAGGAGCCATGCGACTAGCCAATGATGACACGATTTAAGCTGCAGTAGGTTTTCCACCACACTACAGAAAGCGGATACGGACAGGGCTTGGAAGCCAAAGAGGATGTAGCCATTACTTGACTGTAGTAATCTGCTTCTACCAATGGCCGATTGGCCAACATATGCTCGGGTAATTCGTGGCCCAATGGTGCCTCATCCATTATACCAGCCTCTTTATCTACCTTAACATGCTGCAGTTGTTCCTCCAATGAACCCATTTGCTGCGCCTCGTCCAGTGCCGTTGAATGATTGGGGCACTCGTGCGGCCCCACCAACGGTATAATGTAGAATGTCACCTGCGTGGTGCTGTACAGCGAGCAGGCGACCAGATTAAGCGTCTTGTCGACGACAGACAGTGCGGGCACAATATGGAGCGTACTGTAAAAAGCCTGTTGATATTTAACATACATATATGTTATATTTATATATATTGGTGTGGAAGAGCTGGGTTCAGTAACACTTTATAGAACTCCCCTCCCTCAGTACTAGGGCAAATATGAAAAGGTCGCAAATAAGACCCGAGCATTCGGCATGCAGACTCATTGTGACCCGGCAGAATGTGCATTGAAATTTTTGTGCAACAGCGTGTATGTGTTTTCTTGGGGAGGTTTCAAACTCATTAAATATTTTTTAAATTATTTTTTATTTTTATTTTGTAACTCTAAGATACACTTTACATTATTAGCGCTTAAGATTTTTCGAACCATGTAATGCTTTAACCTATACTTAAATTTGTTTATTTTTTTGCATTATAAATGTTGAAAATCGGTTTTGTTGTAACATAAGTGACACAAATAACGTATTTGCACTTGCAGTATAGATTTTGTTGCACAAGTCAAATTTTAATTTTACTACAATTTCCTTGTTTCCATCGCAAACATTTTGCTATTTAATTTACAGGCTATCGATATAATTCGATAAGGCTCTTTCACTGGGCGCATCCACATCTGAATTTTCAAACACTGTGAATTCAAAACACATATTGTGTATATATGCCTATAAATAATACACATATATATATATATATATATATTTTATTGGTTGATGTAATATCAGGTATACAACAGACGTTTTGAATTAATTTGTCGCAACAGACAGCGAAAGCAATACCGTTCGCTGTGTAGGAGTTAAATATTAACATGGAGATATCGCCACTCTGCTTAGTCATTTGTGCAGGAATTAATAAGTGGTGAATTATTTACAGGAATTGAAATATTTGTCAATAATAAAACGGTAATTCTTTAGTATAGCGGCCTCATAGAAAGACTGCATAAAAATGACTAGTATTAGTCTTAAACGACGCGTCTGAAAATCAGAAAGCAAATTCCGGCGGTGAAGCAAGACTTTATTGTCGAAATAATGAATTAAATGCAAATAAAAGTTGACCCATATGTGTATATCGACACGATAATTAATAGTTTTTAGCGTATAAAACATAAAAAAAATTACCAGAATAAGTCAATAATCGTTCAAAATAAAATGTGTATAGGCCGGTTTATTTATTAATATATATATATTTCACGATTTGCCAGCATCGGCAACCATCGGCCTGTGCATTCCTTATTGGAAAAATAATAGGAGCAGTACTTTTGACGAAGGTTGCAGAATAATCGTCAGTCTAAACACCGCATTATTCCAAATTCAGTTGCAAGAATACCCAGCTTATCAAAATCAATAGATGAAATTAGTAATATAAATGTTATAATTTTTTATTAATAACGAAGTTTTTACTGCTGTTAAGAATTTGTCACGAATATTTTGCTCTCATTTTGATCTCTTCATAGCGCATTTCTTTGTTACGAATATTTTTCTATAATATTAAATTCATTGCAGTTAAGACTTCAATGTTTGGCATGTTTTTCTTCTCTATATGTCGATATATAGTTCCTTAGTTTTGAATAATTTTTTGTTAATTGTTTTCACACATACCTATGCATGTAAAATGACTATAAATTTCAATAATTTTAATATGCTCTAGTGGCGTTTATACATGCAAATTTCGGGTAAGCGCGGTACAAACGATAGATCTTGAGTAGTAATGGTATCATCATTATTTTTGACTAGGTGGCAACATCATGATTAGACTCTGTAATACCGTGCGGAGCAGTCTGGCTTCGGTCACACTGTTTCACCAAATGAAAATTTATAAGAGGCTTAGCTCTGAAATTGTATTAAATTGTAAATGTTCGGCTCGCAGATTTACTGTATAAGTTGAGCCTACAAATTCATTGTGTGTGCGGCAGAGAATTTGTCGGTAAATTGCGGTACTCGACCTGCTGCATACACACTTTACGTATACGTATGTCAATGTACGTACATAAATATCTATGTACATATGTACATACATATGCATTCATGCTGTATATACATACATATGTACATATGTATTCCAGTTTTTGCCGTTCGTATTTAATGTAATTATGTTTGCAATGTGTCGATATTAATATGTGCACACCTCGAGGCACATACATGCTATACTCGTTCGTACTAAATGTATGTTTCTTTAATAATAGTGAATAGCTGCAATGTCTAATAAATAGAAACAGAATTATCAGTACTGTTGGATGTGGAAACCAAGTGAGAGCTCAAACCAATTAAATGCAACGAAGAGGAGCAAGAGCCTAGAGGAGTGCACCTCCCAAAGTTTAGATCGCAATCCCGTGACTAACTTTCTCAGCTTCAACATTCTGAGCGGTCTTTGTGGGCGGCAAATCAACGCCGACACGGATGGTAACAAGGACAATCTGCTAGTTAACCCGGCAACGGGAACGGCACCTGAAAAGCTCTCCAATGTCGCTTCCGGCGAATGCACGGCCTTCCCACACACAAAAGTATACGATGGTCATCTGAAATACGCGAGAGGCAGACAACAGAGGTCGCTGCTATCGGGCGGGCGCTTGGGCAGACAGCCGAACATTTCAATCGCATCGAACTACGAGCTATTCCATTATCATCACCATCAGCAACTGCAGCATCAGTTAAATCACAAGCCTGGATCTGGACACTGTGCAGTCCGGCGGGGCACACCAACGCCAAGCGACTCTCTGATCGATCCTGACTACTCAAACTTGGGCATATGCGTGGACCGGGAGAACGCAAGGCGGGGCATTCAATTTAACTTAACAAATTGTCAAGATGGCAAACATCCGCGCTTGAGCAAGGGCTGCTTAAGCGACGATAGAGAGTATGGGTTTAGGCGACATTCTGAATCACCTCTGAAAAGTGGTGCTCGGTCGCTGGATGAGCAGAGTCACAACCACATTAGAAGCACTTCGATAAGGAGCTCCATTTGGTCGGAAAATCGAAAGGAAAACCGTAAAAACATTTGGCCGCCGTTACCAAACAATTTATTTTGCCTAACGACTCCATCGCTTCTAATTGATGCCTTTACAAAGCACAGAAAATCAGCTAACGCAAATACGATATTGAATGCCGGTCCCTCCAATCCCGAAACGAACTATAAAAGGCACAGCTCACAAACTCAGTCATATTCATACGGTGGGACAAATGCGGACACAGAGACGTCTGTGCAGGCTGAGCAGAGAGAATACGCCCATGAAAACGAATTCGATTTTTGCGACGAGCTAGATGTCAGTTCAGAGCAACAGCCGAGGCAATCTCGTGGTCGACTAAAGCGTCAAACAGAACTCGAACTCCCCAGCAGACTATCATCTATAGATTCAAACGCATCGACCGCGAATCAGAGCGAGCGTTATGGTTCTGCATTTGAGGTGCTGGAAGACACTTCGACTTGTACTCCGCAAGAACAACAGATTATAGCGCTTGCAAACAGCCCAGATCTTGTAGAATATCAAGGAGAGTTGCCAGAGGCAACAGGCTCCAGTTTGCAAGCCCTGTCGGCAGCGAGCTCGGTTCGTTTAGTGATGTCATTGTCATACAGATCACAACAGTTGAACAATTTTACTGCAACCCAGAACCTACCGTCTAGCACATCCTGTTCCATGCTGACTGCCGTTGAGGAATCCCAAACCCAAGCCCAAGCCCAAGCGAAAATCAAACCATATGTAGGCAATTCAGAAGCGCGAGTAAGCTCTGGCAAGTTTAACAATAAGGCCAGAGCAACAACTGCGGTTTCGGCTGCTGGCAACAATAATAGCGCCCTTTATCATAGCAAAAACAAAAGCAATAACAATTTCAGAGCGTGCAACCCTTTCGACTTTCAGCTAAACAACAACATTTTTGGCGAGATGGTCGGCACTCAACAGAATGCAAACCACGTTCAATTGTCCGCTGCTGGTGCAATTCGGGACGCCAGCACCTTCACTGGCGACTTGGAGCCGGCGATCGAAATGAAAATTGGCAAGACATCTTCACCTGCGATGTTGAGCATGTCTCAGGCACAAATTCAACCTCAAATTCAAACACAATTAGGAATCGGAAGCGGTAGTCATGTAAATGCAAATAGTTTTGCCCAACTGCACAGCTGCGCAGCGGTGCCATATTTTAGCAGCAGTTACGGCTCGACGGCCATGTTTCAGGATCGTAAACTGGTCACGAAGCCACCAGCAGTTCATGAGATCTCCAACTACATTGAGAGAGATGCTAAGAACATTGAACATGGCTCTGCCATTGATGGATGTCCAGGTTCGAGATCAATTCAAGGTATGTGGCCAATATATTTTTGAACATTCCTCATTCCTCATTCAATTAAACTAATCGGTGACTGATTTGTCCTTGCCGATTGATTTATTCATAATATTTGTACACCCTGTATTTATAAAATGGTTATAAAACTGTGCAAAGTATGTAACAGGCTGCCCGGCGAAATATTTCGATTCAAATGCATTATGCATTGCATTTTCACCACTTTCGTCAATCGTAAGATATGCTAGATAAACTTTTGTAAATGATTAAGTCGCCAATTTTGGTGTAGGGTATGAAAATGACTGAAGCCGATCAAACTAAAAAATAATCTCATTTTGCAATATACCAAAATTTTGGAGTACCGCGTCTATTATGTTTTTGTGTAGATCCTTGAAAATAAGTTTGCAGCTAATCGCATAAAAATTAAAAATGTCGAATGCCAACGATTTTCCAACCTTATAGGTGAATTTTCCAAAGTCAGTGAGGCACGCGTCGAATTATTTTACGAGAAGTTTGAAAATAAGTTTCCACTTTCGCCCATACAACTTTGAGACCCCAATTTACTGACCATGGGGGTGGATTATCCAAAATCGGTGAAGTATAATATTGGATGGCAACCAAATAAGTTTCATACAACAGTTTTGCGCGATATTCTACGCTTGTGGATGGAATTTCCAAAATGCCGTGTTAGCGTTCACTTTCATCATAGATGAAATGATGAAATCAGATGAAATCAGTCACCAACCAGTCAGTCAGGGCTGTTAGAACTGTTTTGTACAATACTAGTTTATACCCCCAGTTTTGCTCACGCTTCCCAACTCCACTCGGTTTCACACCCTTGAAGCTAGAGCAACCAAACTTGGTACACATGCTTGTGTATACCATAAGTTTATAGTGTCAAGGTTGACAAAGGTCTTGTAAGACGGCAATTATTTCCTTTCGTACGTTTCGAGAAATAGAATCTCATCATTGGAATTTGCCAGGAAATAAATTTGCAAAAAATGATGTTGCAATAACGATCCGATCCGACTCTGTGGTACACCTACCTTGAATCTAGATACTAAATAATGTCAAGTTAAAATTCTTGTAATCATTGCAACTGTCGTTTATTTGCTCAATTACCTTAAACGGTATGAAATTATCCCAGACAATATTTGTTGCACCAAACGAAGTCATTTGAAAACGTGAATTGTAACTTTGAACCAATAATCCCTCATTTGTATGAACTGTAATCCACTTGACTATCATAGTTTAATGCAGCACGATTGAAACCTATATAAATTATAATTATAACACATATATAATTATAATTTCAATATGCACACACATATACAACACCACAATTAAGCTATTTCAAACGAAGCCAAACGATTTGTTCGAAGTAATGAGAAACACAAAATGATAAGAAACAAGTTAGAATGCTATAGTCGAGTATGCAGTAAACAGATTTAAAAGGAAAAGCCTATTGAGTTCGGATTATTTATAAGTGGCAAAGAAGTTTATTTTTCGCTATTTTACATTTCTTGTGGTGAATGGGTTTAAAATTGTTTTATTTAGCCCATCCGTAATTATCTACATTGAAAGAATCCAATTAAATTGATGGGAAATTAAGGGCAGCAGAGTTTTTAGTGATTTTCGCTGCCCTGCCCTGCGATATAAGTATTTAGATTAAAATGCATTATGTTGAATTTGACTACTTGCGTCAATCGAAAGAAATACACAGAAATAGCGCACCACGATTTTTACTCCCTGTACCCATAAAATGGGTAAAAAGGGGTATTGGATTTGTGCAAAAGTATGTAACAGGCAGAAGGAGACATCTCCGACCCTATAAAGTATATATATTCTTGATCAGTATCAAAGAGATTTCGATTTGGCCATGTCCGTCTGTCTGTCCGTCTGTCCGTCTGTCCGTCCGTCCGTCTGTCCGTCTGTCTGTCCGTATGTATGAACGCAAGGATCTCAGCAACTATAAGAGCTAGAGACACCAAATTTGGAATGTAGGTTCGTGTATAGCGGGAGCAGGTCAAGTTTATTTTAGATTTGAGATATCTCCCCCGTTCCCCCGCTATTCGATAAAAACCGTTTTACAGTTACAATTTTCAAGATATAGCTTTAAGATTTGGCATGTCCAGTACTTTAGTCCCTCTTAATCTACTGTCCAAATTTCAAGTCGATCGGATAATAAACACCTAAGTTATTCACGAAAGAAGATTCAGTGCTGCAGCGAGAGGGGGAAGAAGAAGCACAGTCACAACTTAAAATGCCTGGCTTGCGCTGTGGCTCGTGCGTGTGCGTATCTGTGTATGTATGTGTAAGTTAACGAAGATGCGATCGGAAATTTTTGACCTGGGTACAGGGAGTTTCGTAGTCGGGTATACTCGACTATAGCATTCTTACTTGTTGCATATAGATATATAGATATATAGATTGATGGACACAAATAGTCGTGTCGATCTGGCGATACCCACTGCGCCTGCCCGTTACATTTGCACAAGCTTTTCTTTTTTCCTTTACCTATTTGAAATGGGTTCAGGGTATAAAAGCTCTTGTTTTGCAGCTCTTATATTTATGCACTGATACTCGTATTTAAAATATTTAATTATTTATTTAACTTGCAGCCAGCTCACTTCCGAATGCTACCCCTGCAACGCCGAAAATGGAAGCCCCCATCTTCATCTTCGCCAGCAGCAAAAGATTCTTCCTTAAATGCCGCTGCCGTTGACACACTTGCTTTAGTATCTCAACATCAACATCAACATCAACATCAGCTTCAGCATCTGAATCAGAATCAGAATCAGAATCAGAATCAGAAATCAGTAGTAGCAAACGACCAATTCTCGTTTCATGAACAAATTATTATGTCTGGTCAGCAGAAAAGTGCACTGCAGGATAAGCCAAAGGCGTTGGTTGTCTCACCTCAGCAGGTTATGATCCTTTACATGCACAAATTGACGCCATATGAGCGAACCGAGATATTAGCCTATCCGCAAATTTACTTTATTGGCGCCAATGCAAAAAAGCGGCCAGGAATTTATGGACCAAACAACTCGGACTATGACAACGAACAAGGTGCTTACATTCACATACCACATGATCATGTCGCCTACCGCTACGAAATGCTCAAGATTATTGGCAAGGGCAGCTTCGGACAGGTAATCAAAGCCTATGATCACAAAACCCACGAACATGTTGCATTGAAAATTGTGCGAAATGAGAAGCGTTTCCATCGGCAGGCTCAAGAAGAAATTCGTATACTGCATCACTTGCGACGCCATGACAAGTACAATACCATGAACATTATACATATGTTTGACTATTTCACCTTTCGAGATCACACGTGCATTACTTTCGAACTGCTGAGCATCAATTTATATGAGTTGATCAAAAAGAACGGCTTCAAGGGCTTCAGTTTGCAGCTGGTGCGTAAATTTGCTCATTCGCTACTCCAATGCTTAGATGCGCTCTATAAAAATGAGATTATACATTGTGATATGAAGCCGGAGAACGTGTTATTGAAACAGCAAGGTCGCTCGGGCATCAAGGTAAGTTCATTTATATATATTTAGCCTAAATATCAGATCTGGTACCGTGTCCAGAAAATTGTTGAGCTACAACTGTATGTACATCAATGAACATTTAATAGTTTAATCTTTTTTGGGATTCCGAACAGATGGCAATTTCGATTCGTAGATCATTTGATCTGAATCGGAAACGGGAACAGATAACTATAATGAAACGAATTAGTTCTTGAGCTTCCTGTTAATCTTTTTACTCCCTGTACCCATAAAATGCATAAAAAGGGGTACTAAATCTGTGCAAATGTATGTAACAGGCAGAAGGAGACATCTCCGACCCTATAAAGTATATATATTCTTGATCAGTATCAGAAGAGATTTCGATTTGGCCATGTCCGCCTGTCCGTCCGTCTGTCCGTATGAACGCGTCGATCTCAGCAACTACAAGAGCTAGAGACACCAAATTTGGAATGTAGGTTCCTGTATACCATACGCAGATCAAGTTTGTTTTATACTTCAGATATCTCCCCCCGTTCCCCCGCAATTCGATAAAAAACCGTTTTACAGTAACAATTTTCAAAATATAGATTTGGGATTTGACATGTACAATACTTAAGTCACTCTTAATCTACTGTCCAAATTTGAAGTCGATCAGATAATAAACACGGAAGTTATTCAACAAACAAGATTCAGTGCTGCAGCGCGGGGGAAGAAGATGCACATCCACCATTTAAAATGCCTCGCTTGCGCTGTCGCTTTCGCTGTGGCTCGTGTGTGTGTGACCTTGTGTATGTGTAAGTTTACGAAGATGCGATAGGAAATTTTTGACCTGGGTACAGGGAGTTTTGTAGTCGGGTATATTCTACTATAGCATTCTTATTTGTTATTTCATGCATTCAGGTCATCGACTTTGGATCGTCGTGTTTCGAAAGTCAACGTGTCTACACATATATCCAATCACGTTTCTACCGCGCACCCGAGGTCATATTGGGTGCCAAATACGGCCGCGCTATTGACATGTGGTCCCTTGGCTGCATACTGGCTGAGCTATTGTCGGGGCACGCATTATTCCCTGGAGAAAACGAGAGCGACCAATTAGCGTGCATAATCGAAGTGCTCGGAATGCCGAGCAAAGCTCTGTTGGCGAACTCGAAGCGAGCGAAAACGTTCTTTAGTCCAAAAGGCTATCCACGCTATTGCACTGTCCGCACCATGTCGGATGGCATGGTTGTTTTAATCGGAGGTCAATCACGGCGAGGCAAGCCACGTGGCCCACCATGCTCAAAAAGCCTTTCAAAGGCACTGGATGGCTGCAAGGATCCGCTCTTCCTCAATTTTATTCGCGGCTGCCTAGAGTGGGATACGGAAAAACGACTGACGCCCTCTGAGGCCCTTAAGCATCCATGGCTTCGTCGTCGATTGCCTAGGCCCCCAAGTAGTGGTAGCGGTGGTGGTGGCGGCAGTGGTGGTGCGGGGGGCGGGTCCAGCAGTATTGGTGGTGGCAGTATTAGTGGCGACCAATCACCAGTAACAGGTAATTATTTAACACGTATTCAATCGATAAAATATTTCTTTTTATGATTATTTATATAATCTCATGATTTTTGAGACATTTAGTCTGGGAAAATATTTAAAATCTAAAATACATTCAACAATATACTGACTGTTCTGTTCAGAAATCGGTTGTTCCGTTCTGTACTATTGTGATCGAGTTCGTTTTGGAAAATATATATATACGAGCTGTTAAAACCCCAGCACTGACCGGCGAAATATTTAGATTAAAATGCAATATGTTGAATTAATTAATTATGCTATTCAGAGCATTGAGTAGCAATAAATACTAAATGGAAAAGATTGTTATAGTTAGAGCATAAGATTCGAAAGGGGATCGAACTTCAAATGAATTTTCAAAGCTCTACACATTAAATAACATAAGATTTGAAAGGGGATCTTATGCTCTCACTATAACAATCTTTTCCATATAGTATCTAATGCTACTTCAACTTCTACACTTAGCACTTTACTTTTACGTTATTTTGTGAATTTTCCAAAATTGGTGAGACGTGTCGAATTAGTATTTAATGTGTAGAGCTTTGAAAATTCATTTGAAGTTCGTCCGACTAGCCGATACAACTTTGTGACCTCCATTTGTGGAATGAATTTTAGATTAAAACGATTTTAAAGCGAATTGAATGGTTAACACAAAAGTTTCATGCAACAGTTTTCCGCAAAATTATACTTTTCTGGACAATATTTCCTCAACATTGTTTCAGAGTTCCACTGTACGATATTCTCGTAATAAGAGGTTACTGTACAAATTGTCGGTTTATAGCTTCTACCTTTTGGGCTGCCCATTGCCCCAGGGCAACTGCGTCTTAATCGCTGTGTATGCCGAATTTATAAACACATATTGGTTAATAAATGTACACATTTGAAAAACTTATACTTCCAGGTATTAATACTAGTTGTGGTAATGAGGCCGCCACAACATCGGCATCTTCAGAGAGAGACAACAGCAACTGCAGTGGTCGTGTTAACCATGTCGGACTTAGCGGTGCCTTGCTGCCAACTGAGTTTAAGCATAGCGCCAGCACCAACATCTCCGGCATCTCCGCGACGTCATCCCCGGCATCCCAGTGCATTTCGGCAGCGCCAGTCGATCTCTTGGCGGACATTATAAGCAAGACAACCGTCAAGTGTAGCACATCAGAGAGTCTTGACCCGCCATTGGCTTTAGATAACAGTACAGGTGGATTGGTGCAGATGCCACCTAATGGCATCAATGTTGCTACGGGCGTGTCGTCCAGATATCCGTCGTCATTGTCATATTTGTCACAATTGCCGCATACGACTGTTAATGGAAATGGATCTGAACGTAATATATGAAAATTGTATAATGTGGCGAAGCAAATATTTATGTACATAATCGTCTATGTCTATCAAGGTTTGTCCACAACTATTCCAGCAATGAATTCGCTAAAAGGAGCCGCAAAATCTCTGACACACCTATCGGATTCAATCGGAATGACAACCCCCAATTCGTATGCTGTATATGCTGCATCTATCACACCTATTCGGACAACTGCTGACCCTAGCCTTACTACTATTAATTTGGGTGGCCCACAAGGCTTGTTGGATATGGATATGGACTGCTTTAAAGCCTATACAGTTACAGATAAGCAAATCAGCAGGCCCTCGAATTCAAACTTACACCCGCACTCACAAAAGATAAAAGCACCATCAAAGGACATTTAGCAAAATTTGGGGCAATATGTTGCTATAAATCTAAATCTAAATCTAAATCTAAAGGTTTAAAGGCGGTTATGTATGTTGTTAGCCAATCTATTAGCAACACACTGCCATACAAGTGATAGACTTTAAACGACTCATACTTTGCTTTCGATTTACATAATATACATATGTACGTGTTACAGGCACCAATAGCAATTTAGGCGCTAGGCTGAGCATACCTCTTCCTCACAACTCGCAACTCACACACATGCACACTAGGCAAAGATCTCAAGCGAAACTACAGATATATACACACATAAATACTATTCGATTCAACGCTTTTGCATTTAATCATTTACTCATTAGGCATTGCGAGACTTTGATGGTTGGTAAAAACAGCAGTTCCCTCCCATGCCGTATGCACTTCGTGTACTTTTGTTTTTGCATGGCCCTTTGCTATTACCCAGTAAAGTACACAAAACTATTTCTCTAATCTATTCAATTCTCCTCCTGACGGTTTGTTCCACTTTGTATAGCAAAAGATTGCCAGCTGTGCATTAGTGTGTATTGTAAAATTCAATGTATTGTATGGTATTGCTGGTACGAAACATAGTATGCCTATCCAGGCATATCCATGCACTTATCCATAAATACATATACAATATTATTATTTGTGTATATTAGTGATGCAAAACTGTCAATAGGGGTCCCACTCAATAGTTTTATAAGCCGATAGCTTACGCCGTCGCTACTATCGATAGTTTTAATATTTTTCATAAGAACATTTAAAACTTTTTCATAATATCATTTTGGACTGCAACGCAGTCAGTCGATAGTTAGCACCGTCGATGCTATCGATAGTTTTTAGTATTTCCATAAGGGCATTTAATTTTGGAGATTTATAGTATACAAACAGACAACGCAGTCATATTTAAACTTAAGTATTCTCTTCAATTATTTGTTTTGTTTACGCCTTAAAACCATAATCTTAAATAGCTAAGGATAAACCTTATTAGCAGTGTTAGATAATAGATAAACATGTTTGTAATAACGAAAGCAGTACTTTAAAAATATCGATACTGGCAAAAACAATCGATGGTGACAACCGAGAGCGCACGATAATATCGATAGTGTGGCAGCACTAGTATATAATATATACATATATACCAACTATCTAGTCGCATCGGTATGCAAGTAACATTCATTACATTATATATATGTAAGTAATGAATGCTACCTGTATGTATTCTCTTCCATATTTTGTTTGCATTACCATACAGCAGAGATTTACAAATATATTCAGGATTTTGAGCATGATGTATTACTCGATTTATTTCAAAATCAAAGTATATTTGAATTCCCTGGCATCGACACCATCAATTACCCGTCATCTCATTAATTGAACTTTAGAAAATTTACCAATGCCTCCATAAATCCATAAAAGCGCAGAAAATACGCTTAACCAAAATATTGTAAATTTATTTTTTATTCAATAAAGTTGTATGGTACATTCGTGTATAATTAGAGATAACGAAATTCATATATCGCATTGATAACTACGAGTATAATATATCTTCGTCCGCCTGTGTAATGTGAATTTGAAAGTGTAATACAAAACATGCATATTAGAGCTAAATGAGAACAATTGATGGTTTGTTATATATACATACATACATAGTACACTAAACTTTCATTTCCTAACATATTATTTTGCTTTTATTTTATATTTGCTCGGAATTCCTCTAGTGCGAATAGAATTCATAGTGGTAGCTTTAACTATCAATTTGTGAATTTAATTAAACTAAATATGTATTTAACGGTCTTTTATATTGTATATTTGGTTCCTTCATATTTTAAATCTCAGTTATTTTAATTTTAGCTTTTAAGTTTGCCTTAAGAAAAGTATTTATGCATACAAAAATATTAAATATTGCAAAACTAGAAATTTCAACGTTTAAATAAAGTGTTAAAATTTAAAAACTTCTCTTTCAACCCCAGAGTTTCTTTTACAGCAGGAGATGTGTGTAACGCCTATAACCTATTAAGAATGTACATTCACATAGTATGCACATTTATTAATAAGGGAAAAAGTAGCGGGCGAGTATATTTAGTATGTTTTTTAGGTCATGGATGTTCTTTGAGCTGCTACATATATGTATTCGCATATTGGGCACTTTTATGGGACCAATCTAACTCTTATTCCGCATAGAAACAGACTTATCGCTTTAAGGAGCCTCTATCTACTCATAATGTACATATTTTAGTTAAATTAACATGCATGAGTTTTTGGCTCATTTTATTTCACCCAAATACCAAAACATACACAAGTGTTCATAGATAGACATCCCAGAAAGTTTTGCCTGTGAAAGAGACCATTTCGAAAGCTCCTACAGATACATACTATAAGTTGCCAAAGCTTAAATAGCAATAGCCCGCATCTAATTGTGTGTTCGTATCTGAATCCGAACAGTCTTCGGTTGGATTTACACTAGGAAACAGACGATCAGTTGCGTGTTTTTGGTGCTTAAGTAAACGGTAACGGGTTCGTTGAGCACCTGGCCAAGGGAATTGCAACATAAAACTAAGGCTCGGTCTAACTATATGCATATGCTCGAAAAGAGTATACACATTTTTAATACTTAGGTGCTGTGTGCGTGACTTATCCGATCAGTGTATAGCGTGTTCAATACTTAATAAATATATACGGATACACACATACGTAAAAGAAAATATAGCATGGTAGTAGGTCAACAATGAAGCCAATTTTCAATTGCTTAGGCAAAGTTCCCGTCCGAGTTGAATAACTTTTATTCAATGGATTTCCGACGATTTGTAACAGCGTTAAGATACGCGTAGTAATTGCAAAAATCCGATTCTAAGAAACTCACAATGAAGAAAAAATTAAGTACAAAAATAGAACAGCATTTCAAGATTGCAGCCAGAGTATTTTGATGGGCAGATGCTGACGCATCTGTCCTCCTACCACCTACCTCCCCATTACCACTTACATGTGTGTATCTATGAGTTTCAGAAGCTACACACTGTGTGTGTGTGTGTGTGTGTGTGTGTGCATGGTTGTATTCACGGGGTACCCAAATTCCGAACGAATGCGTGCGTAGTTCTTATTAGTATTTTTATATAGTACGAGTATGTAGATGTACGTTTACGTCTCAGGTGAACGAAGCTACCATATAAATAAACGCTATCCCGTCTCTGTCCGCTCCTGTGGCCGCGTTCCTATTTCCTACTCATGCGTACTTAAAAGACTGCATACATATTTTCACATTTATTTCATTTTAAATATTTAATAATCGGTATAGGTTTTTATACGTAGGATCGCTCTGGTAGATCAGTCAGTCTGCCGCAATGGAAAGCAAAAAGGTGAGTAATTTCAAAAGCTTGTCAACGAGTGGTGTTAATTAAATAAATATTGAAGACTTGCTCCTGTTTTATCTAAAACAAGAAAGAATAGTGTGAAGCCTGAGGTTGACATAGTATAAGGAGTGAGACTCCGAGTGAACTAATTAAGTGAGTCATATAATTATAATTGAAATATTTTTGGAGAGTTTTTTAATGTAAGGGAGCTGCTCAAATAAACGAGTGTTCAATTTTTAGAGCGTTTACTGTAATTTAGGTAGGTATGACCTACTTATAATGGTGAACTTCTGTGTTTATTATACGAAAGATATAAAGTTTTTGCGATATATATTGAATATTCAGGCTACAGTGTATACGTGTAAGATCTTTTAGGGGTTCCGTCCTGGGTACTCTGGACTAAATTATTCTTCCTTCCTAAGCATTTCGCATGTGTTGTATAAATTCAAATGTAAGACTAGAAAAAACTATATATTTCTTTTGGGTGTAATGCACATCTAGTTAAAGACTGTTATTAATGCCGAGGAAGAACACTTGGTTTCAATGTCCACAAAAACATCAAGGAAAATAGTAAAAAAGTCCTCCAAGACAAGTTCAAAAATGGAGGCATCTGTGGAGACGGACGTGAAGATAGATTCGATCAAAACAGGTTCCGGCGATACAATAACTGGAATACCCATCGTTGAGACATCATCAGCACCTGCTACACCAACTACACCCGATGGCAGTCTGTCTACATCTAATGCAGAGGATACAAATGTTGCAGTCACTAAAAAAAGAACCAAATCGAAAAAGTCAAAAAAATGCGATTACGATAATCAAAATATATCTGTGGTGAGTAATAAGTTTTCAGACATGATGTCAAGTACATAGAACTTGAAAGGTTTCCAGATACTGAATGATAACCATCCATTGTACTATTCCACAGAAGAGCAGTTTTAATAAGTTTGACGCCCTTCAAAAGCGCAACCTAATCCATGTACGTTCAAGTGATTCTAGTAAAGCCCAAGAAATCTTCAGTGTAAGCAAATCATTAATTAATCCAAACATTTTGAAGACCCCATTCCATTAATAGTTTCAGTTAACTCAACGCGCATTTGCTAGCCCATTAGTTAAATATGGTCTGTACTAATTTGAGAATAATATTTTTCATTGTTATTAGAATCCACAAGATGAGCAGCAGATCAACTGTCGACAGTGCAATAAACCTGTGTATAAAATGGAAGAGGTCATAGTTCAATTCAAGTCGGACAAAGGTATCTACCACAAGACCTGCATGCGCTGCAAAGATTGCGCTAAACAGTTGAAGTACGTATTATACCAAGGACCGTATTTTTAAGTGCAATGTTAACTGGAAATATATATCGGCTCATATTTTCCAAAAATATCGTATATTACAGAAACTAGGTTTTTAGTAGTAGTAGAGAGAGCCTTTTCAGTGTCAAAGGTTTCACTTTAATAAATAGTTGCTTTAAATAACTCGAGTTTTGTTGAAAAATAAAGCAAATACGCAGAAAACAAGAATGGCTGTTATAGTTATCGGATCGTGGCAGTTTCGATATATGTTCTGTCTGTCTGTCTAACAACAAGAACTATCTGTGCAAAGAGTTTCATCAAGATAACTTTAAAACTGAGAGAGTAGCTTGCTTCGACAGACAGACGAACATCGTCAATCAATAATAGTCAATTGCACAAACTTTAAGCAAATCAGGTAATCAAGTTATTCTAAAAGCGATTTTCTTACAGCCGAGCATGGTGTGAAATGCTCTGCTTGCTCGGGTATACTCTACTAAAGAATTATTACTTGATAATACTGCATAAAGCGAAATGGTTTTGAAATTTGGTTTTCGGTTAACCAAATGTGAAAGCGTTTCTTATTGTAACTATCTCATACTCACGACAATTTACAACTTCACTTCCAGATTCGATAACTACCAGAGCCACGAGGGTAACCTTTACTGCATTGTACATTTCAAGCTGTAAGTTTAACACTTTACCTATTGGCTTCTTGTGCCTAAAACTTTTGCTTGATTTTCTTAAATCTCGAAGGCTCTTTGCCCCTAAAATGGTTGAGCAAGCAGACGAGCCCAAGCCCCGCAAGACGGAACTTATTATACGGGAAAGTCAGCCGGCTGAACTTCCTCCGGACGTTGTTCGTGGTAAGTTGAATCACTGGATTTGCAAATACCTATGCTATACTAGCTGTGTTGTTCGAAGAGTTTGATTCAAATTTTTGATATTTGCCAACCTTAAGAAATACGCATAAATATCACATAACAATTTTTCCCCACGTGGTGATGGATTTCCCCTAATTTGGGCAGCAATATGCCAAATAATATTTACTCCCTGTACCCATAAAATGGGTAAAAGGGAGTACTAAATCTGTGCAAATGTATGTAACAGGCAGAAGGAGACATCTCCGACCCTATAAAGTATATATATTCTTGATCAGTATCAAAAGAGATTTCGATTTGGCCATGTCCGTCTGTCTGTCCGTATGAACGCGTCGATCTCAGCAACTACAAGAGCTAGCGACACCAAATTTGGAATGTAGGTTCCTGTATACCATACGCAGATCAAGTTTGTTTTATACTTAAGATATCTCCCCCCCGTTCCCCCGCAATTCGATAAAAAACCGTTTTACAGTAACAATTTTCAAAATATAGATTTGGGATTTGACATGTACAATACTTAAGTCACTCTTAATCTACTGTCCAAATTTCAAGTCGATCAGATAATAAACACGGAAGTTATTCAACAAACAAGATTCAGTGCTGCAGCGCGGGGGGAAGAAGAAGCACAGCCACAACTTAAAACGCCTCGCTTGCGCAGCGCTTGCGCTGTGGCTCGTGTGTGTTCATCTTTGTGTATGTGTGTGTGTATGTGTAAGCGTACGAAGACGCGATCGGAAATATTTGACCTGGGTACAGGGAGTTTTGTAGTCGGGTATACTCGACTATAGCATTCTTACTTGTTTTTTATAAAAAATGGAAACATTGCGACGCCCATTTCCCCATCAGAGGATTAATTTTCAGAAATTGATGAAACCAATGTGGAAAAATTGAGTTTGTGCAATGTGCGTCTGTCCGTATAAACGTAATTTTTTCCACACTCTCGAAGCTAGAGCATCGAAACTTGGTACACATGTTGGTACCTTCAGTTCATAAAGTGTCCAGTGTCATTTCACATGAACATGAACAAACTCAGGTAGAGTCACCAAATTTGACATACACACTTCTGTTTTTGTCACGTCCCCTTCCGACTGCAGAAATAATCAAATTACACTGGACTTGAAACAGAGTATTCTGCAGTCGGGAACTTTCAACTGAAACGTTCTTATTGGTTCCCTTGTATAGTTTTGAAACAAATTGGGTGGTAAGCAAATAAATTACAAACAAAATTTTCCCATAAATTCTCCGACCTATTTTGGATAATCCACCGCCTTACGGGTGGAAGAAATATGGAAACTTTTGCCTGGGACTCTTATGTTTCTCTTGCGATTGGCTGCAAACTCATTTTGAAAACTCTACACAAGAAATCACTAGGCATGAGACTCAACGGGTTAACAAAATCTACCCCCACGGGGTGACGTAAATAGGCCAATTCAACATAATTGATTTTAATCAGAAAACTTAGCCGGGCAACGTTGGGTTTATGCCAGCCAGTACAAAATAAAGTGAAAGCCACAATTTATTCGATAGCCTCTGACAAGCCAGACCTGGGACTTGATGAGCTGCATCAGCTTAACGTTCGCTCAAGATTTCAAGTATTCGAAAATGTCGAACAGAAAAAACTTGAGGAGGAGCAGCAGCGAGTACAACGGCCAGTTATTAAACGAGGCAACTCTGTTCTTACCAAGTATCGCATTAATAGCGCTGAGAACGAGACCGGCGTTAATAGTGATGCTAATATTGAGGACGGCGAGGAAGAGGGTGAGGACAACGAGGACGCCGAGCTGATGCGCTCCAGAAGATGCACTCAGAAGGAGCGACCCGTGGGAATTGGCGATGCCATGAACGATATCAAGACCAGGTTCGAAAAGGGACACATGCAGTCTAAAGAGGAACGCCGTGAAGAACGAAAGCAGGAAATTCAGAACATACGATCTCGCCTATTCATGGGAAAGCAAGCCAAAATCAAGGAAATGTACCAGCAAGCCGTCGCCGAGTCCGGGCAGGGGATCACGTCCGTTGGGAAGAAACCAGATGTGGAAATCGGAGAAGCTGCTCGCTCCATAAAGCAGCGATTTGAAAATGGCGAGATGTTTATTGATAAGGCCAATGATCCCCAACACCTTAAAGGCAACGGTAACGGCTCAGGACTATCGGAGGATGCTGATGTTTTTGAGTCAGGTATGGCAAATATTCAATTAGACCTGTACCCGTTTTCACGTAAAACGATTGCAATTTCGAATCGACTCCCGTTTCCGAATGCTATGCACTGCACACCTCTTAAACAATCTTTCAAATTGGTTTCCTTATCACTGATACATAGGATTGGTTCATGATCCGAAAACTGTAAAACTAGTGCAGTTTGTTGGGTAAATAATTTGCTAAATAAATAAAAACATCCAAATCAGTTACAAATCGAAGATTCAGTTAAATAATGATGTGTATAAATGAGTGAATTAAAATCACACTGCAGCAGTTCTTAGAAGCAGCTACCAATATCGCTTCTAAGGACTTTGCTTGAAATAAGAAACGGGAACAGAGCTAAAAACCTATAAGAAGTATTGACTATTTACTATTTACAATACATTAATGCAGCTATAAGTAAAAAGTCGCGTAGCATTTTCATGGAGTTGGATGCAAACATGGCATCCAACACGAATGTTCATCACGAGTTACAGAAAAACCGATCTGTCACGCTGAGCAAATGCCCGAGCCAAAATCAATTAGGCCAAGAGGTAAGTAGTTTATAATACCCACATATAGTACTTATATTGCTCACTCCTCTACCATACTATTAAGAACGTTGATATTGATGTGGTGAAATGTGACGCAAAATCAGAAGATGTTAAAATGGCTACTGCTGAATTAAGTGAGAAGTTCAAGTTTTTTGAAACTTATCGTCCCAACGATGGCGAGAAACGCCAGTTCCGCATTACTCCCCCTCGAGAGGGCGTTGTCAAAATGCCCACACCGGATTCCGACACGAATCAACAGGACTCCGAGCAGAAGTCAAGCTTCCACGATAACGTGCTTCAGAAAACTCAGACCACTTCGACCATGTTAAACAAATTTCGTGAAATGGAACAGAACAAGTGCAAAGGAGCAGAACCAAAGGGTCCGAGACCGCTTAAGTGTTTCACCCCACCACCGGAAGATGGGCGTCGGTATTCTGATAAATCATCAAATAGCGAAGATGACGACGAAGACGACAGCGATGATAACAGCGATATCGAAAAAGAAATTTTGGCTTTAAGTTCGAATAATGGGGACGAGGCCCTTAAGGAGGTACGTTATTTTTGGAGAGGCTCTCAATGCTATTATTTATTATTTCATTTAAAGTTCGTAAGAGCATTCCAGTCACAATCTGTCTGTCTGACTGTCCTCACATCGTTTTGATCTCATATGAAATATTTCAAAGAATTCACCACTCACTAAAGTTTGGTGACTCTAGCTATAAAACTATACTCCCATCTGTTCCTCCCACAATTTTAAAACTAGAGCCCTCCCCTGCCAATAAGCAAAAGGGAAGCAGACGGGGATCTGAGTATATGGCAATTTCTTCTGAATGCAACGATCCTGTTTTAGTTGCAAATTTGCCCTACCCTATTATTATGAGAACTACTAAACCGTCTTACAAAACTCGCACATATGCTGAATTTATTTTGATTCTTTTTCTTATACTTGTATTCTTTACTCACGCAAATTTGACATTAGGCCCAAAACGCGGCTCGGGCAAAACTGCTGCGGGCTAAATTTGAGAAATGGCAGGCCAACGAAATCAAACGCGAGCTTAATGACGGCTACGTGGACATCTACTCCCAGCAGGTCTCCGATGACTCAACAATAGAAAGCGCAAAGACGTATGAAAAAACTGAAGACCCCAATCCGCTAAAACAAATGGTTAATGATTTCAAATTTCAGAATTCGCGAACGCTTTGAAAATATGACAAGCTTTGAACGGAAATCGCCAACGGGTCCACGGTATCAGGTCAACCGCTTTGTGGTAGGTATCTCAACATACAATTGGTTACAATAAGTAGTTTTTATTTATCTTTCTTAATTATTGCAATTCTATTTTAGTAATCCCCTTTGGCAATGCACTAAATTAGACATGGATCGATGTGCAAACAAAATCAAACAACAAATTTTTGAATATACATACATACTTAATGTTAAAACTGATTCTATATTATTAACCTGTTGATAGCGATGATAGAACTGTATAAGCGAGACAGCAGTGAACCATTATATTTCACATGTACACAATACTAATTCTTAATGTGGAAAATACATTTTAATATCTTATAGCTCAAAACACGCTTTGATAACATTCAGTGTTTTAGAAGCCATTGATTTGTTATACACAGGCAAAGTATAAAAATAAATATATTATTTGATCGTCGTAGAGCTACACCGACCTTACTAGTGAAAGACAATACTTATTTACCTAACAGAGTTGAAGATGTCCACATTTATTTCATTATATTAGGCAGTGCTGGCAACCTCTCTAGGAGAACCATTATTGATTCCATTTAAATTCGAAAAGAGCTGTTCAGTTTTTCCGAATTAAGCTACTGGGAAGGTTACGGGACCATTCAGCAAGGTTATAAGATCCTCACCGATTTCTCAATTTGATTTCACTTAGAAATCGGTAACGTGTATTCAAATATTTATATCGGTTATCACTGGCGCTGAATTAACAAACAAATTAAAAAATATATGTGCTGTAAATATGGAATATAGAATTATTGTTGAATTTAGGTGTTTACCTAAATTCGATCTGAATTGAGCTTCGCGTAAATTAAAATTTAAAATTTAGTGATTGTATGTCAATAGCGTTATTACACTGTCTAAAAGATGAATTTTCCAAGGGATCTGTAACTTTTGGAATGTGTCCTTTAGTTCTATGTAATGAATCGAAGAGGAGCTTTGAACAATGTTATGACATATTTTATATGTATACATGATTCATTTTTAATGTGGCAAATACAATTAAATATCTTATTCTATAGCTTTGTCCATAAATTCCAGGAATCTTTTGGCATATTGTTCAGGATCACAAGTTGATATTCCATCAACATTACTACCATATTTAACTGTTTTTGCCGCTTTCGCTGCCTAAAATATAAAGACAAATAATAATAAATATTTGATTGAAATCAAGTCAAGGTATATGGATTACCTGTTTTTTGACACCATATTGAGTCAAAACATCAATTATAGCTATGAAGTAAATTTCTCGTCTTTCTGCAAAGTATTATTTTGTCGCTTTAGAAATTTGGTTTTTGTTTTCAAATAACTTTAATTTGCATTTACCTTCAATACTTGGAATGGCGTAAATGTCGACTTCATAAACAACTTCCTTATATTGTGCACCTCTGGGGGAATCAGGTGGTGTGTTATACGTCCAGCTTAAAGCAGTTTGAATGTTAACAACCCACGATTTATGCATTATTAGTGTGTTATATGACATATCTATTTACCGTTCACCACTATCGCATTCTTCGCTCTCGCTGTTCTCGCTGCGTCCAGTAGCCTGCGCACTGTCCCCTTGAAGGGCCTCTTCTTCAGCTCGAACACAGTCATGTATGCCCACCAGTAGAGAGTAGTCCATTATGTGCAACTTGGTAAGGAGCTGTTGCAATACGTAGAATAACGCAGGTAAACTTTTAATACATATTCAATTATAAATTATATAAATGATGATAAATTCGATATGTATCCTTTTTGGATACAGGGTGCTTGTAAGCTTGTAAGCTTGCAGACATTTATAGGGCTGTGATCATACATCAATACTTACATCAATATCATTGTTTAGAGTATCCAGCAACTTTTTCTTGGGTTCTTCTCCAATCTCCAACTTGACTTTTTGTTTTATAAAGTCATTGTCCTTGTATGTAGGTAAATGCTTTTCAAGCTCTTTCTCAGAGGCTTCGCGATCTACAGTACTGCCCTTCAAATCGAATTTTCTTCAAACGAAAAAGAATGGATTTAGTATAGAAATTAATGAAGAATTTTGTACGTGGCCACATTCAGAACATTTTGATAATTTCTTTCGCTACTGCATGCAATGTTCAATTTCTTCTGAAGTTATTTGCTAGCACATTTTCTAATAATGATAGAATCTCTTGAAAAATAAAACTGTTACCATCCCGACTGTAAATAAGTTTGCTAAATATTAGATCAGGTGCTATTAAATTTGTATAATGTACATATATAGAAATCACTGCATTCAGCAAAATCAATTATCAAAATTGCTATCTATATTTTTACCCAATCTTACTTATGTATGGTCAACTGAGAGCTGAATACGTTTCTCATAACAACAAAATAATACTGAACACTCTCCACAGTAATCCGGTACATGCCCAAGTATTGTGGCAACAGTGTCTTTCCATGTCGCTCAACAACGTACTAATAGAAAATAAACAGAACGATTGTATATTTGTAAGGACATAAAGCAGTGTATTGTGACTTACTGGATGGTAATGTTTAAGAAACGCATGCATGCGCTCAATTTCTTCGGATGTTAGACTCTTAATTATGAAGAATTTATCGTAGCTCTGGTAAAACTGTGCTCCCGACTTGCCAGATGAGTCGATCCGCAGGGGCTGCGACCTAGTCAAAGACTCGCGGTAATCTACATCGTCGATGCCAAATCGCTCACGCAAATTACGAAATACTAGAGGACAGTACTCTTTCACCTTAAAGTGTGACGGCATATTTTCTCTAAATTACAATTATAAGCAAAAGATTATTGATATTATGCAAACTATGCACATATGTACAAATATAGGACAGTAATAGATTACGACTTCTCATTTTCGAATTTCAAATCGACTCTGCTTTAATTGCCTTTACTAATTCACATACATACAGATAGATGTTCCGGTATCCACTTTCGGCAAGACTGAATTTCCTTGAAATATTTCCACTTACAATTGAATTGGCTTTTTGCATTTGATCTACGACAAATTTCCTGCCATTGGGTACGGATGCAATTCACAGCAATAATAAAAATCGAAACAGCGAAATTCATTTTGCGTTAGCTTGTCGAAAGTGGAAACTAGCAGCAGAAACATTGAAAATTCCGAGTTCACTATTACATGATTTGAGGCTGAATATGATTTCATAAGCCAATATTCGTGTGCAAGTCGACATCATGTTTGATAGCGTTCCATAATGTGATTTCGCCAAATGAGCATTGCAGAAACACAGTAATTATTAACACACAAAATGACCCGAATGCTTACTTGTTAAATAAATGATTATCGACTTTAATTTTTGAATATGCACGAAAGTCGTCCGGCAACAACATTACTGGTATGTTGACATGGCTTAATTCGTTTATCTGGAATGATGTTAGCATTATTGATAATATAGAAATTGCACAGTCTGTAGGACATACGGTATGATTTATGCCCCACATAAATACGCTTAGAATCGGCTCATTAGCTCGGAATAGCTTCACTTTCTGATGCTTCACTCTGAAATGCTTCTTCTTCAAAATGCGAGGCTGCGATGTTGACGAGATCTTTTTATCCATTCTGCCGGCTGGTTACTTCGGCTAGGTTTGAAAAGTTCTAGATCAATTGTTAATTTGTCAATAGTATTCGATATCTCAAACAAATAAACTGTATCAAATGATGCGTGTGTATGCAGATATGCGCATACATGCACGCATACATTGTATTTGCTTTCATGCATACATACAGATGTGTACACAGTACACACATGAACACACACTTTTATTAAAATGGGTAAGCAATGCAATATTTGAAACTTAAATATAACTAGGAATTTGTATTGAGTACGTACATTTCGAAATACACTTTTGGCAAAGGTAATATTTATATATGCATACAGTACACAGGGACAAACATTAAAGTAACACAAATGCAAATACACATATGTATGTATGTATGTATGTATCTAAATACATATGAACATATTTGTCTGTCTGTATGCAAGACGTACAAACGCGTATAAAGCTGCAACTGCAAAATCTGGCCTGTAAGGATATAGGCGAAACCGGAATATCCAACTTACAATCAAATAACTAATGACATAAATGTTTTTATGAATTCAAAGCGAAAAATCTTCTTTTTATGTTTGTTCTATCAGTAAAATTATTATCGATAGGGCCACCGATTTTATTAAGCACAGGTGATTTTCGATACAAGAGTTATCGGCATTATGTATGCGATTACAGCACGGTAGTTCGATTCATGCTTTTTCCCTTTGCTCATAATCTAAAAAGAAGCATACATTATTTCTGTTATAGAATAATTTTAAAGGCGTAATTGGCGTAATTTATTTATCAAATAACCAGGATTTATTTACCCGGTTAAAACAATATATGTACATATGTTGCAATATGCTTTAATCAACCTTTTACCTCATTACACTGGCCTGCAAATGGAGTTTGTTAAATTTAAATAAATCAATTTTTTTATTATCAATAATTAAAATAATGAAGATTTATTAAAATTTACGAAATACATGCAAAATCGCCGAATTGTGAAAGTTGACAATGAATTTAAATAACACTATGTTGAATTAGGGCCCACACTCGCATAAAAATTCGTTGATCTGCGTACTGCGCGTTAAGTTGGGCTTACACACATTGGCAGTGTGGAGTAATTTGAAAATTTTTGCTGCCAGACACCTGTAAACAACTGCCAGATGCCCCAGACAGAGCAGCATCCAGGGTTTTAAATTGACAAAATAGCTAGGACACAAACCATAGTTCAAAGGTTACCGTTTAGAATGTACTGTACAAAATCCAAATTCTGGGTCGAATTCATGCTTATGCACATTTCGGACCCAATACATCAAATAATGTTACAAAATGCCTCTTGTATAACTGCGTTGTAACTAAGATAAAAACACTTTTATAATTATAATTATAGCTGTACCACAACAATGCACTCCCGCTGAGTTGTCACATATATTCGTCACTAGTTTTAATATACATACATTAAAAAAATTAATAATACCTCCCAAAGATATCGATAGTGATCTATCAAAAACTCAACACTGCTGCGATTGCTGCGCTGCTCTGCAAAATACAAAATTCAATCGTTCATCGCTCACTTAACTAATATTTGAGAGTTATTTGTCGATCGTAGGCTGGTAACCCTCCGCTTTCCGAAAGCTTCAATTGTAGTCGCTTGTGGGTATGCCTGCAGTAACTTAGACTCGTGGAAACTTGTGCGAAAATGTGGCAACGTATTCAATTAGTCGCAATCACAATTGATTACTGTTTTTAATTAAACGAGTAGCAGTTTATTCGCGGCTTTGCATATTTTCGTGGCGATTTGCCGCAGAAGAGACAGTTACACCCAGAGAAGTCATATTTCTTCTTTTGGAGACATGGCTGAATCCGGAATTGATCTGGGCTTTGATTTGGAGTTTGATTTGAGCCTTAATTTGCTCAGTGATAACGATTCAAATATGGATTTCTTGCCCAACGTGACGGTAGCAGGCAATACGGAGAATGTTGAATTCTATGAATTAAAGTCTACACGCTCTCTGCGAACAGATGAAATGTGAGTACAAGTTCGAAACATATGTACATATATGCATGCATATGTATGTATGTATGTATTTGCATGTTAGTGTTCGGTTAACTTTCAAACATATGTATGTACACGGATATATACGACTTCGGTTGTATTTTTCGCGTGATTAGCGCTCTTTTATTATCTTATCGGTGTGCGGGATTTACTGTATGTACATGTGTACGTTTGTACATACACGTACATATGTATATGGATGTAGTTCGAAGGTAACGTCGTTCCTTTTCCTTCAGAATGATAATAACCGATAATATATCGAAATCAAACCATACGTACATACGTGCTTATGCATGTACATACATACATATGTAAATACTTATGCATCTACATCCATATGTATGTATCTGCACATGTACATACATACATTCAAATCAATTTAAGATGTATGTGTGATATTTAGCGTTGTCAATTGAGTAGGAGCGATGATCCATTGATATTAGAGTTTTAGCAGTCATTGGCTAGATGTGCTAAACAAATTTACATATGTATGTATATATGTATATGTATATGTACATACGTATTTACATAAGAACCTATGTACAATTGTTTGTAGCCGTATGCGTATTTTCGATTATGTTTTTAATTGTTAGTTTCTGATTTACCGGTAAAGCGAAATGTAAGGCAATTCATCAGGCAACAAATGAAAAATAGGCAGAATATGCATAAGCTCATAGCTATTCCGAAATGGTATTTAGATTGCCAAATCAAATCGCAATTCGGTCTACAAACTTCTCAATCGGTAACTTTATAAACATAGAATTTTCACCCTACACCCATAAATTGGGTTAAAGGTACTAAAACTGCAAATGTATCTAACAGTCTGAAGGAGACATCTCCGACTTATCTACATACATACATATGTACATAAATACACACATACATACATATGTATGTACATATATGTATATAAAAGAGTTCGACCTGAATGACTGATTCATAATCAACGTAAAAGCTATGATGTTGAAATTTCCACAGTAGGTTCCATCATTGATGAAGTGCGAATCGCACACAATCCCGGAAAACTGTTGTATGAAACTTTTTTGTTTACCATCCAATCGGCTTCCAACTAATTTTTGAAAAATCTACACAAAAACTCATTTGACACGTATTTGGAAAATCCACCCACCACAAAATGGGCGGAAAATGGGGGTGTCAAAGTTGTATGGGCGAAAGTCCAATTTTAGTCCGATCACCTTCAAATACGTTTTTGAAGCTCTTCACGTAAAATGATTCGGAACGTGTCTACCCGATTTTGGAAAATTTACTCACACGGTCGGAAAATGGGTGGAAAACTCTGGCATTCGACAATCAATCATGCGATTGGCGTCAAACTCATTGTCAATTTTCTACACAAAGACATAGTAGACGCGGTGCTCAAAGATTTTGGAAAATCTACCCCCAAGATCGGAAAATTCACGTAAAACTGTTGTATGAAGCTTTTTTGGTTACCGTCCGATTGGCTTCAAGCTCGTTTTCAAAGGTCTACACATTAAATAATTCGACACATTTCTCACCGATTTTGGAAAATTCACTCATACGGTCGGAAAATGGTCCAAAACTCTGGCATTCGACATTTTTAATTTTCATAGCGATTGGGCTTAAACTCATTTTCAAAACCAATCCAAAAATGAATTAAAAGAGTACCCAATGATTTGCGAAAATCTACCCCTACCCGACGCCACGGACGGGAAATGGAAGTCAAGGACAAATGATTTACATTATTTGTTTAGTTAGATCGGCTTCAAAACCCTACACACAAAATTAAAGACTTAATCATTTACAAAAGTCTACCCCTTTGATCAGCTAGTAAAGTATATGCATATGTACGTACATACATACATATGTTCTTGATCTATCCGTGCATATGAACTCAATGATCTCGGAAACTTTTTGATCTAGAGACACCAAATTTGGAATGCATGCTATATGCGCAGGCCAAGTTTATTTTAAAGTTTCAATACCAAGATGAGTTGGGAATTTCAGACGTGGGTACAGTATGTCCCGTAGTCGTCTACACTCGACTAGAGCATTATTGTTCTACATTAGTTTGGCTTCCTGATTAAGGATATGTATACTTCATGCGACCGGAAACATCTCTTTCAATGCTGTGCAAGTAACTTTCATACTCTGTGTCTATATATATTTTTATTTCTAACCAATTTTGTTTCGGTATACTCTGCTTTCCGTCTGTTTTCTTTTCTTTTTATAAATATCGACCCGTTTTTGCAAAATGATCGTAAGTGACATTTTTTGAGAAATTGACTGTTTGATGCAACACTGTTCTAAAATCCTTAACACATCATCTATTCAAATATTAATACGAAACTGGCAATAAATACACTGAAAATTGAGTTTCAAATTGATCGTAGGTCACAGTGTATTTTTCGTGAATAGCAACAATATCGTATGTGCCATACACATTTTAGTGTGAGGAGTATGAATAAAATTTGCAGCACAGAAGAATGAAGCCTGTATTGCGACAGCTGTCCTGGCCCAAAGCGTAACAAGAAGGTAAAAGTGCCTTATTTACTTCCGGTCGTACAATGAAGTCGGTTAACTCAGTACATAGCACAATAGAGTGTTTTGTAAAAGACCGAACCATATGGGAGCCTAGTCAATGGCCCGTGCCTATTAGAAACTCACGCTCAAATCCATCAAACTACAAATGTGTGGAGTTAAGTCACAGAGACTTCCAGAACTGGAAATTATTTGAAAATTTTAATTTTGGTAAATAAAACTAAGTTAAATTGAAGCAAGTTGCGTTCTGCAGCATTACATAAAAATCCAATGAGTATTGAACGAAGATGCATGAAGATGATGAAGATGCATATAATTAATTTGTTTACTTTTATACTTTCTTTTAACAAGGTGTCGATTTATGTTTATATTCATATATGCGTTACAATCAAAAGTTATATAAAATAAGTAATAATACTAGTTGCATTGTATGGGAAACGGTTTTGTAAGTGATCGTAACACACTTTTGGGTTCCCAAGCAGTCAAAGCTGTGCGTGCGAAAAGATCGTATGTGCATAAAAGCTAATGTTTTCCCAGGAAAACATTATTTTTTAGTGATTTGTTATTTACTAATAACTAAAGTAGCTTAAAACACATATCCAAATTAATTGCGGCAAAATGATGTCCACCCAATTGTATATTAATAAAAAAAGACGTCTCCTGAAAAATGTACTTTTTGTCAACCACCACCAAATATTATGCTATAAAGCTATAAAGCCAACCAGCTAATTATGTATGTATGTATGTATGTATGTTTGTATGTTTGTCGACTTTGGTCAACATTTTTAATTGAAATTGAAAATTAGGATGTCTTCCAGAAAAACGTTCATATAATAAATAAATATATACGCATCATATTATTTAAAAAGAAAATAAATTTGTTATTATCAATTTTGTGTATATGGGAAATCTGCACCCCTCTCTGCAGAGAACTCAGAAAGTACTCATTCAATACCCTTTAATTGCGATGTTTTGTTGACTGCATCTCACTATCTCATGAGAAGACACTCAATTTGCAGTCAACTTATGAGCACGACATAACGCAGTATAAGAGAGTATAAGAGAGCATTGTATAAGTTGACGGCGCATGTGCGTTCAATGGCCAAAATGTTAGATCAGATTTGTGTATGTACATATGTGCATAAACAGATGTAAATGTGTGTAGATTATACATAATGTCTATATGTATGTCTATATGTATATACATATACAGGGTGCACCAAATAAAAATTGAATTCTACAAGGAGACCTTGTAATGCAATAAACATATTATTAGATATGCAATCGAATCGGTTGATTGATTTCAAAAACCGTATGGGCTTGTAACAAATTACTTTCATAGTTAAGTGTGGGAAATAGTTTCGACTGTCTGGCAGACCACCCGGTTTTGGCAGCGGCTATTCGCATGTATACATGTGTGTACATTAGTGTTTTTTATTTGAATGAGATACATACATATGTACACATATAGCCTAGCGTAAAACAATTCTCTCGCCGAAATATCAGTTTTTCCGCATTCGCATTCTGACTGGCATACACAAGATCAAGGCCTTTGTGATGTTTGTACTACCACTAATAGGACACTCGTTGGATTGAAGAAGCAAAAAAATCTAAAGATTCGATTATACGAACATGTTTTCCTACTGGGCCAAGAAGTCCAATAAGACTGCTGGCAAAGACATTGAGCCGGAAGATGGCTCGAGCATCGGGCAGCCGTTCAATAACTTGGAAGTGTGGAGTCAAACCCCGGAGAACCCCATACAAAATGTGGACGTGAACGGCACAAAGCCTTTGTCTCCTCAATCAGAGGAGCGTCTGCAGGAGTTTCAAGAATTTGTGAGGCGTGTACAAACCTTGCAGATGTCCTCCATGGATGCAAATACTGAGTCAGACAGCCAGATGGACCACATAGCAACACGTCGTACGCAGTACAACCCGTTGGCGGCGGCCATAGAAGTCGGTGTGGAACCATCCACGCTAATGGAACTGGATGATCTTGATGCGAGGGCCGTCGAAGGATCAGTTAACAGAGAAATGGGCAGTGCGAGTGAAACTCACACCAACGCCAAGCCCATAGTTACTACGAACATTAGAGTTACGGTTGGGATAGACAAGGACTTGGAAATGATTCTGGAAATGGATCCGAGCATTGTAGATTTGGGTGATATTGCTGTTAGCGAAACCAAAGAGACCCGCGTTGTGGGGCTGCCTCCACTATCGGGTGGGTAGGTATTCCCTGATTCTATCTACACCTACATACATATGTACATATATGTATAAATAACAAAATAGTATTATCAATTATCAAACATACAATTTGACATACACATCCTACATACTTTTGTTGTTAAACTAATAATATACTTGTAGTTATGGCTTGTCGTGTATGTACATATTTACTAAAGTCCTATCGCGAATTTTAGTATAATCACAATCGACTTCAAACTCACTTTGAAAGATCTATAATCTAACCCCGCAGAACTCTGGCATTTAATATTCTTAATTTGCATATCATTGGCTTCATTCGCAGAGCTATTTGCAAAAACATTTAGAAAGCTTATCATATTTTTGGAATATAACGAAAGGAAATGTGGTTTTGATTGAGCGAGAATGGAACTCAAACAAACAAAAACGAACGCGAGCAACGCGATTGATTCATCATACTGTGAACTGCAATGTACAACTGTATTATTTATATTTCCCCCTGTGCTCTACTTACAGACCCACCTTTAAGACTGCGACACCCACTTCTCGCACTCAGCTGAAACTGCAATTGCAGCGCGAGCAACAGCAGCAAGAACAGCAGCAAATGCTGATCCAGCAGCAGCAGTTGCTACAACATTCGCAGGACCAATCCATGCTAAATGCTTTTGGATTGGTTCCTGGAGGCTGCTTTGAATCGGAGGCCATTGACAGCAACAGCACTAGTGCGTGTGGCAGTGGAGCCTCCAGCTTGGAGCAGTCGTCGCAGTTGGGGCAAAAGGATCGACTACCTGCTTCCAGTCCTGTTGCTCTCAAAGTGCCGTTGCAAAGCATTGGCGTTGACGTGCCGCCTCAAGTACTTCAGGTAAACTGCTTCCCATTGCATTACATACATATTTGTTGATGTAGGTGAACTAATACCAAGTATATACATTTATAATTATAGGTCAGCACGGTTCTTGAGAACCCGACAAGGTATCATGTGATTCAGAAGCAGAAAAATCAAGTGAGACAGTATCTCAGTGAATCGTTCAAGCCTGTGTGGAGTTGCCAAAACTTTGATGTAAGCATTACGCTTTAATTGATGTGAGACATACATCTACTTGTATTTTTTGAATAATAACAGACAAAAACCGCTAATACCTCGGCCTCGACTGGAAATCTGCAATGTTCCTCTGTGGTTAACAGAAATATTCATACCGAGCGACCAAACAGCTTCGGAGGTGATGCTGCTCCTTCAAATGTCTGTAGAAAAACAATGCATTCCGAGGATTCAGTGCACTTGTCTCCGTACGGAGCTAGTGGCAGCTGCACAAGCAACGGCAACTGCAATTCCAATTTTTTGGCACCAGCATGGAACATCAGAGTGCGGGCGACACAAACGCAGCACTTCACAAAGGCTTATACAGCAAGGCGTCCTTAAATCTAAACTCATCTATTACGAACCGATCTACTGGCATAATCAATGCAATGCGCACCTCCAACTACTCCGGGACCAGCACAGCGAGTCCACTCCAGTCAACGTCTGCTCCAATGTCACCGAGCCTGAGCTCGGTAGCCACAAGTGCCTCAGAGGTGAGTATCCCTTAACTATATGTATAAACACAAATCTACTTAAAGACAAATGTGCAATTTGTATGTTTATGCTGTTGTAATTCTGATTTCGGTTAAATCGGCTAGGCTGTTGATGATGATCGCGAATATATATATACCTTATGCATGTTATTTAGCTTTTATAGCGAAGCTATTTATGCGACACTTGGGCAGTAAACTGGGAAATTTTATCACAAAAACATTACGCTTATTTCTCCGAAACTATAAGACTTATTGAGCCAAGATTCACACCATAAATTGGGGTTTGTGCTAACGAAGGTCTTGGTTTTGGTTTGGACCCGGTAGGTGGCGCTGGGATGGACTTTTTTCGTTATAAAAAAACAAAAATAAAATAAAAACAATAACAACGTTGGCCATTACATTGGCAAACAAAATTTCAAATCGAGTAGGTCGTGTAATTGTGTTCTCACGATTTTCAATATAATTAGAATTCAGTCTGATTCTGGAACCAAACTGAACGGAAGTGAAAGATCTCACATTCTTATAAGAAAACAAAAATGTATTTCTCCGAGACTGCCATTTATGCAGATAAGATTTAGGCACGTTCGTGGGCAACATGTTATTTTTGAACAAATTATTACTACCATTACTAATAAATACTACCAAGAAATATTGAAATATTGCTTTTATGTTCATATAAAGGAAGTTAATAATGTTAAAGAATGGTTTAAATATTTATTTAAAACACCATTTTATATTCTTTATAATATAACAATATTTTAACAAGTATAATTTAGAAAAGAGACGTGGGAAAGCGACGTGGAAACATTAGTCTGTATTTCAAATTTGGTGACTACCTGTACAGGTGTGGGACGGGCAGACAGACATTTACCAAACCAAATATACTCTTTTTGCGAAATGTGCAACGCATTGAAGGAGACGTTTCCGACCCCACATTGTATATATGTACATACACATATTATTGGTCAGCATCAACAGCCGAGTCGATATAGCCATACTCGTCTGTCTGTCTGTCCGTCCAACTGTTTCTATGCCAAATAGTGCTACTCTTATGATCGGCTTACTGTATCATTTGGCTGCAATAGGAACGATCTGTCGACAGTTGAGTTGTATGAAATCTTTTATGGTTATTACGTAACCAACCTCAGGAAGTTGGAAGTATTAAGCTTTATACTTAAGGTAGTGAACTGAGTTGTTTGAAGACAATTCTGTTTTCATATAGAACCAGCGTGGTATTTTGATCAAAATTAATTACGGTGTAGTCTTAAGCGTCCTCAATATTCGGCCTATACTTTCGACTGCACGGTTGAATGGCGGTAGGTTACGCCATGCGCATGTCCGTTATTCGGCGAACGAGAGTGTGACGTCACATCACCCGAAGAATTAGAAGTGCTTTTGAATGTGTATGAAAATAAACGACTTTTTTAAGCATTTCTCTACTATAATATATCCTGACTGTTCAAATCTGACCTTCATAAAATTTTTGAACGCGCGCGCAATACTTGGGGTTGATGTACATGCGCAGTGAGAGCCAAAAGTAACACACACGACCTGTCATGATGCAATGAACCTGGTGGTGTATTCCGAGAGAACGTGTGCCATTGCACTATAGGTAATTTGGACACTTTTTCTGATAAAAAGTCACATTTTAAAAGAATTAAAGCTATCTAACTCTTGTTATTAATCCTTTAGGAATAGATCAAACCACAATGTTGCATACCACAAATTTTAACATTGCGTTCTGCTGTTAACTTAACAGCTGTTAAAACAGCTGCTCCAATCGAACACCACTTGTCATCAATTTTGGTGAACTTCGAGGGGCTCAAGTTCTCTTAAATTGAAATCTGTGAATGCAAATTATGATGAACAGTGATCAGTGTGGCTTGTACTTTGTGTGGGTTAATCTGTGTTGTTGGTATTGTACGTGTTGTCTGTTGTAAGTGTCAATAAAGATACGTCCTAAAAATATTTTATTTTTGCAAAACTTTATCTTTGGGAAGAGTTTTAGAAATTTGTCCACACTTGTCCACCAAGTGACTACATACATATTGTAGAGTAATTAATTGTGAACTCGTAACAGTTACTTTTAGATCCTACTTTTTCCGATTCTTTCCAAAATGTAACTTTATAAAACATAACCTATTTCTAAGCAATGCCAGTTTTCTATATTAATTTATACCAGAAAAAATGTAAATTTTACTGATTGTTTCTATAAGATCTATGTATATGATATAGTAGTCCAATGTGGACACAAATGTCAGAAGCTGAATATCACTCATATCTGGTGAGTTTAGCTCGGATATAATGAAGACAACAAGATTTCATACAAAATTTGTTTTCGACCGATAATCCCTATTATTTCGATATGACGTAGTTCTCCGATTTGGATCTTGGAGCTTGAAAAACAAGAAATTTGAATATCGTGAAATTAAGAATAAATTGCCAATTGATATTATATGCCCAATGCAAAAAACTAAACAAAAAACTCTTGATTCGTTCTCGAGTTTTTAATTTATATCAGAACAAGTAAGAATGCTATAGTCGAGTATACCCGACTACGTAACTCCTGTACCCAGGTCTAAAGATTCAATCACATATACGTCCACTTGCATACACACATACACAAAGACGCACACACACACTGGCGGCAAAAGCGACAGCGCAAGCGAGGCAAGTTAATTGGTGGCTGTGCTTCTTCTTCCCTCCTCTCGCTGCATCACTGAATCTTCTTTCGTGAATAACTTCCGTGTTTATTATCCGATCGACTTGAAATTTGGACAGTATATTAAGAGAGACTAAAGTATTGTACATGCCAAATCTTTAATCTATTTCTTGAAAATTGCTACTGTAAAACGGTTTTAATCGATTTGCGGGGGAACGGGGGAGATATCTGAAATATGAAACAAACTTGATCTGCGTATGCTATACAGGAACCTACATTCCAAATTTGGTGTCTCTAGCTATTATAGTTGCTGAGATCGACGCGTTCATCCGGACAGACAGACAGACGGACAGACAGACGGACATGGCCAAATCGAAATCTCTTTTGATACTGATCAAGAATATATATACTTTATAGGGTCGGAGATGTCTCCTTCTGCCTGTTACATACTTTTGCACAAATGTAATACCCCCTTTTTACCCATTTTATAGGTACAGGGAGTAACAAGAAAGGGCAGACATCTTCGGGTGCGGGGTACCCTAGCAGCAATTTTGATCAAATTATAGCAAACTATTTGAAGTATTATAAAACTCTCACTAAGTTTGGAATAAATATTTGTATAAACAAAAGTTTGATATAGTGATATAGTGGTCTGATTTTGACCAAATTTGGCCAGATTGATAAACCCTCTAGAGACACGGATTGGGAAAGTTTGGTAAGGATACCTTAATAAACAAAAAAGTTTTTCATACAAAAACAGATTTGTCGATCGATCATTCCTATGGCAGCTATATGTTATAGTGATCTGATCCGGCCGGTTCTGACATATGTACTGCCTGCAGCAAAAAGAAGAGACTGAGAGACTAGTTCGCATAGAAACAGACGGACATCGCTATATCATCTCGGCTATTCATGCTAATCCAGAATATATATACTTTGTTGGGTCGGAAACGTCTCCTTCCGTCCATGACACATTTCGAGACAAAATTATAATACCCTCTGCTAGGGTACAACAAGTAAAAACGTTGCAGTCGAACGTACCTGACAGCAGAATACTCGTTTTCAAGTCTGGTATAATTTGGATATTTGTGGGGTGGGAAAGACTGAAAAACACAGTAGTCTGTTTTTCAAATTTGGTAAATCTACCTGAACAGGTGTATGAGAGATACATTTTCTTCATTTGCGGGGGAGTGGGTGGGAGGACCAAAATTATTTGTGTCAAATCTGTCAAGGGAGTCAACGGACTACTGTTTGCCAAATTTGGTGACTCTACCTATACAGGTGTGGGAGACAGATTTTGCTCATTTGCATACGGACAGACGGACATATCACTAGCCCAATATACTCTATTTAAAAATATATTTTTTTTTCAATACGAGTATAATAACACATATCGATTGATACTATCGAGCATTTATCGTATTTTTGCGCATCTTTAGATTAGCAGAAGTGCAAGACTTTTCTGCAACTGTAAAATCTGTAAAGTCAAGTGAACATCCTAACTATTTTAAAAATCTGTATTTGAGTTCATAATAATAATAATCCGAAAATCGGCAAAAGCTATCCCTAAATCGCGTTTTTGACGGGGGTCTATATCCTACAGTTTTATAGCTTGGATTCACCAAATTGAACATACAGACATAACATACTGACGGTACAAAGGGGTCGTCCACATATTACGTAATCACGTTTTTGCTCTTTTTTGATCATTTGGCTGGCCTTCCCCCTATGATTACGTAATCATCCAAAATTTACCCTCCAAAAATTTAATTAGATTAAAATCTTACTTGTAGGTAAACATATCTTATACCTGCCGTAGGATCGATCGAATTTGTATTGCAATGCTAATAAGTGAAACAAATAGTGTTTAATCAATAAATAGTTTTATTTTAGTTTTTTTCGTAGAGGGTTTATTATCTTGAAATACATTCTACTGCGAAGAAACAATTGCTTAATCCAGGCTTCACACAAAAAATAAATCGACAAGTCTTGAAGTATGTTTAAAAAGGGGTATTAAATCTGAGGAAATGTATGTAAAATGCAGAAGACATTTCCGCCCTTATGAAGTATACATATACGTTCTTGATTAGTAACAATAGCCGAGTCGATTGGGCCCATTTACGTGGTACAGTTATGCATCTGTATATGTATGAAAGCAGTGGAATTTGCTTGAACTACGACAATAATTGTGCATGCCTCCGAGTTTGATAAAATTGTGTATCTGTGTATCCTAAAGCGAGTTGATAAGGCCGATGTAGTTCATTTTAATAATTATATTGTATTCTTTATTAAAATTCTCCTCCTACGCGCTTCAGCGTTTGTTACGCCTTCCTCAGGGAGTATTAAACTTATTGTAGTATTTCCTACAGTGTCGTCAATGTTGCTATGTCTAAATTGCACTTTAGTTTATGTTTATCCATCGTCGTTATATTTCTACCGTCTTTGCTCGTCAAGTTTTGTTTGTCAACTGTATCTTTGAGTATCTGCTATTTAAATACGTCTACATTTTATGAGACAGTGCAAGGGAAAACCAACAATAAATGCTAATGTGCATTGTGTAAATTATATGTGTATAAACACATCATATAATTCATATCATTCAGCTTTTGTCAGGCTGCTCTATGTTAGTATTTTTTCCGGCATTTTATTGTGTTTTTTTTTGCTGCGACTGATCAGCAAAAGCAGAATGAATGAATGGTATTTTTTCATTGGTCTGCCAACTTAAAACAGTTAATCAAAAAGGTTGTCATCGCTAAATATTTATGAATAATGTGTGCGCGGAATATCTTTTTAGTAGTAAACTGTGTTTAGAAGCGAGAGGAGTTGTGATTTTAGTTTTACAAAAACATTATTCTTATAAAGAGCGATAATATAATAATAAAAATAATAAACTGGGCAACTGGCAATTACTTAGTAGCCGTTACCCAATTCGTGGTTATCGATCCGTCATTATGAGCAACATCTTATAGTGATTAGAAAAATGTTGCGGGTCCGTTTGCATGGGCGTAGCTTAAGGATATTTTGTGTCAGTGCCATCTGAGAGAAAAAGTCCCATGCATCGAAATAGCTCCCCTGATAAGACCGACAGCAGATCAGTAGATAACAGATCTTAATTCAGATTCACGCACAAACGCGGCGGCTACGTACTAATAACAAGTGGGAAAGACCGAGGTCTTAATGCACGTGCTACCTTGGGTAACTGCCGCCAGTCTGCCGGAAAGGCGCAGCAAGCGTCACAGGAATTCCAAAAGGATCTGCGTGGGAGCAGCGTCTCTGAGGGCTAAATCACCGAGAAAACCAAAAGGGTCAAGTCGTCGTGTAAATATGCCGGTACTCAGCTTCATATCGCGACGTCAGACTAAGGTACATACTCGTACATATGTACATACATACATATGTATGTATGTACGTGTGTACATACCTAGATCTTCCAGCAGCTTTACTCCCTGAAGTTTAATTCAAGAAGTTTATTTGTAAACTTGAGTTTGCTTTTCTTAGAAATTCCATTTTTCGCTTGACTGAAAAAATAAACAAAAAACCAGTTGTATATGCGAATTAATTGTACGGATTAATAAATAACTTTAAACAATTGCAAGCTCAATAATAACAATAAAAAAAATTAGCAAGTGGAGCATAATATTGTACAACAACAAACCGCGATGTCTTTGCCCTCGCTTGACACAAAACTCAATTCAAGTTTCAAAAATCGAGAGCCAGTGTTCTATATATATGTATGTACATACATGTATGTATGTATGTATTTACATGTGTACATACATATGTAGTATATATGTACATATGTATGTGTGCATGCATGTAATTCGCTTCAGTAGGTGGGGTAAATACATACATATGTACATCTGTACAGATATAAAATTACGTAAAAAATAACTTTCAGACATACTAATTTCATTTGAGCACACCACACACATACATACGCATATGTACGTACACACACACACACTTGTTCGTATGTATTGTGTGTAACTTGACGAGCGATCATGAAACTTGTTTCAATTTGACTGTTTTGTTGTTGTTTTTATGGCTGGCAACCGAATGAGCGGGCCAACGAATGTGCGGGGGCAAGGGAATGTTTGTGAATATTTACAATTAATTATAATTAACAAATATTTGAGCAATTGTTATTGATATACCATTGCATATTGCTTAGTACATACATACATACATACATACATACATATGTATGTATTTCAATATGTACATACTTGTGTACATTTGTACACACACATGTATCAATATGCATACATAGTATGTACATATGTACATACATATGTCATGAATGTTCATGTTGATCTTTTTACTGTTTTCGATTCTATTGAAAGGGACACGACGATTAAATATTATATATGTATGTATATATGTATGTATGTATACAGTGCACGCTCGATGGAGTGAACTAATTGAAGCCAAGGGTGTTCACTGTTCCGAAAACTTTTTCTATATTGTTAGAGACTGCCTACTGAGGCTGATTAGACGCTGGATCGGTTCAACAGCTCTACAGAATCATTATTTTTATATCAAAAGTAATGATCTAAGTTTTATTAAGTTACTCAAAACTAATGATTATCATTGAAGAAAAACGACAAAAATCTGCATTTTCAAAATCATGGCGGAAATGCAGATTGAAAAAAATAAATTATAAGTGGATGATTATTTAAAAGAAAAACAATCATATAAGAGGGTTTTCTACACAGTAGAGAACCTCAGAGAGTGGAAGATGGAATTTTACGGCATTTCATTTGATTTTCATGTTAATTATTATTAAATCAATAGAAACAAAATGATATAAAACAGCGTTGCCCGGCGAAGTACTTACATTAAGATTAATTTCATATATTGAATTTTCATACTTGTGTCAATCGTAAGGAAAACACAAAAATTGAGCACTACAATTTTCCCCCATTGAGGTCTCCTTCTTCTCAATGTATGGTTTAAATTTCTCCAATTAATATTCAAATTCTTCGTTTTCATTTCGCAATTCCACAATTTTAACAGACCGCCTTTCCAATTCTATGGCACCAAAACACTTTCAAATTGTATGGTAATAGAAAATCTTAAATTATTATTTAATATATTTTTTTCATTTTGGTGATTATGAGAGAATATTTGTTAGCATTACTGTTTACCAATTTAATAAAGTTCCAAGTATCGTCTTCAATATATACTTAAAGGTCCATTTACATTTAATAAATCTCTTCGGACTGTACGACTTTTCCAAATTCCCTATAGAAAAGTCAAAATTACAACTTGAGTTTTATTTTTGAGCAAAAATAATGATTATTGGTTGAGATTATACATTATTGAGTTATACATACATTTGGTGAGAGAATCAACAAAAAATTGAAAACAGTCATTACTTTGAGTTTGTAATTTGAAAAAACAAAACTTATAATGATTACAGTCCCTGATTTAAACAAAGCCAAGCTTTATAAGATATTGTATGTTATTTGTTTATCTCCAAGTCAAAGAGTCAAAGAGGAGAGAAACGAATCTAAGCGTGAACGTTAATAGTACATAGAGCATGTACGTAGTGCATGTACATATACATACATATATGTTTGATTTGATACCGTTTGGTACCTATTAGCAACGTGCATTCATACATACATACATATATACATACGTACAGTACATACAGTACATACATACATACCTGCTACGAATAAGGTTTGATAATTTCTCTCTCGAAAAATCAGTTTAGACTTGTATATTTGGCTTCTGTGTGTTGACGAGATATTTATATAGTTTGCCGTAGTGACAATAAGATTTCTGTTTCTAAGATAAGGCGAACAATTTAGGTTCTCTTGTTATTATCGCAAAGGCCTTCGTGTATGACATACAGATATACACTATACTATAATCGGTGTGTGGGTATGTGCGTGTGTGAACTAGAATTTACGGCATTACAAACTAACCGATCCCATTGTCGTTTGTGCGCATACTCTCATTTATACTCTGTTCCCAGCGGTGGGTGGAGGGTTCTTGGAGGGGCTTGAGCCCGGTCTATACGTGCCAGCCAGGGGTCTGTGCAAATTTCAAGCTAACTGAATGCACTGCCCTCACCTTTCCCTCTGGGAAAGCTATATTCCAAACAGTGGATAGTTGAGAGTTTCAACGCGACGAATATCTTTGCGTTCCTGCAGTAGATAGGGCTGATTGGCAAGCTTTTGCTGAGAAAGGGGTACAATCTTACAGGGTGCAGTACCCCGCATATCCCCTCACTACCCATTGATACATTGATAGTAATAATAACAGCAGGAAGCCCAGTTTTGAAGATATTCCATTGTATTTTGAGTTTTGAGCTTTCCTGAAACGGAACATTATTGTTAAAACTCATTATTAATAACTACAAACTTGGCTGTCCCGCGTTGGCCCATTGAATGAACTATTCGAATGCTGGTCAGTTGAAGATATATTGATTTGGATGGGTTTGCCTAATCCTTCCGTCTGCGGTTTCCTTGACGATTCAGGCGAGTTATCTGGCTGACCGAGAATTTGGTAGTTTATCCGATTCAATTTGGGATGTCTTTTGAAATTGGGAAGTTGGGTTTTGTTTTGACGTCAAACTGGTGAATGTGGAACGTGGAACATGAGAAAAACCAGTCTCAACTTTTTCATGATATTGTGTTTGCTTGTATGAGATGTAAATGCCCCATTGGGGTTACCCAAGAACTGCGATTCGACTCCCATTGTAATCCCCAACATGCAGCTACCAATATTGCCTCCGACTCTTTGTTTATTTTCTCGTCAAGTTCCTTAGGCTTTATGCGGGTTTTATTTGTATTTATTATGACTTTTATTTTTTCTTCTGTGGCAACCCCTTATGTGGAAATCTGTGTCAGTGTACCCTTGCAAGGTACAAATATATTCTTGATCAGCACGGCGAGTGGACTTAAGCTGGTCTCTAAGTTTTGAAACCGGTTTATGAATCTTGGTGCATGTGCTATTTTATGCTCTAGGTAGATTATATCGCTTTATTATTATATAGTTGACAAGTTTGTTTATGAAAGTTGTCAAAATGAAACGGAAATCTGACTATTTTATTTTATAGCTGCATAAAAAGCACTAGTTCATATGATTTTAGTAAAGATCATATATTGTATTATCGCATACTGACCTATAATAGACGTAACTTGACTATAATATGCAAAAGAGTATCAAATCTTCGGCGCCACAAGATAGCTGCTCGGTTTTTATGAGCGTGCGACATGCGAGTTGCCGATCTGATGGGTTGTCGGGTCCATTGGAGTCGGGTCGGGTGTGGGTACCCCTTGCAATATCTGGAAAGCCTTATCATTGAGTAATTAATTACTTGCGAAATGCTACATGAAGTTCTTGGCAGCTTTTATTTCGTTTATATACAACGTGTGCACAGGGCAGTGGCAATCAAGTATAATTCCTTCTATATACTTATAATACTACATGTGGGTTTGGGCTCAACATACATATTCATACATACTTACATATGTGGAAAAACAAGAAAGAACGTTACAGTCAGAAGTTCCCGATTGCGGCATGCTGTTTCCAGTCCGTTTATACTCTTTGTCAAAAGTTTTGAAATAGAGTATATTGGGCTTAGGAAATGTCCGTCTGTCCGTCCGTCCGTAGGAATGCAATTTTTTTCCACACCCTTGAAGCTAGAGCGAACAAACTTGGTCCACATGTTGGTGTATACCCTCATATATAAAGTATCTTGACTCCCTACCTCCACCCCCTCCCCCGCAATTGCTCAGAAACCTAAATCTTAAAAAACTTATTTTCAGCTAGAGTCACAAAATTTGAAGTACAGACTTCTGTTTTCTTCGCGTATCTTTCCGAACCCACCAATAAGTAAATTATACCGGACTGGGAACAGAGTATTCTGCTGTCGGATACGTCCGAATGCAACGCTCCTACTTGTTTAATTATACAAATTTAAAAATAATCATTTCTTTCTAATTTTTAAAATAAAACAATGATCACAGTCGCTTCAGAAGCCCTCATATCAAACATTGGGGTCTCTAGCTTCAAGAGTGTCGAAAATATGCGGTAATACTGACGGACAGATATACGGATTTTTTAGAAACTCCATTTCATCTTTTTATTCCAACATTTTTTTTATGGAAACAGAGTATGAAAGGCAAAATTATATGTTATTCTTTATTTTTTATTATAACGATTTCTTGACCAAACTGAACAATTCTGTTTCATTGAAGCCCATAAATGTTTCTCAAATTTGATACATATTTTTTCTAATTTGGAGTTTGTGTATGAAAAACTCTCTGGAATGGTATAGACATTTGTTCTTTCTGATTTTTATATAATTTTAATACTTTTCCTTTCATTTTGATGACATTTGATTTAATATTTCATATCAATGTAAATTTTTGGTTCGCCCTAGATATTTTATATTATTAAAACGATTTGTTATAGTGTCCAGCCCACATCAGTCTGATACTGATCTGCTTTTTTACTGAGCCATTGGGAAATTGAAAAGGCATAATTCCAATTTTCAGTCGGTTTATTTAATGATAATGTAAGCTCCATCGACTGATGTCGACTGTAATGAAGAGGTCTTAAGTGATAGCGACTGTATTCGATTTATCTCTCAATTGGAAGGGTCTTTCAAGTTCGTTAATTGATTTTTTAGCCTATATTTGTAACGTTGCGTAACGTATTTATCAAAGTGAGTTTGGTGACCGGCCCGTCGCGTCTGTCAGTCAAAAGTAGTTTCACTAATTGCCCTGTATGTCTTTATATCCTTTCTAAACATTTAACATGCAACACTTGCAGCACTTTACTTTGTCACGAAATGTGAGACTTTTTACCAAATTCATATAGCTGCCATAGAAGAATCCGTCGAAAATTGGGTTTTATTGGTTACACCCTGAACATAACCATTTTGTGGGTCAGGGTGTAATCTACATATATACATCTTCATATATATGTATGGCTGACTGACTGATTGGCAATCATCTCACAGCCCAAACCGTGAGAGCTAGGATGCTGAAATTTTCACAGTAGGTTCCATCTATGATGAAAGTTCACACCAGGACGGGATTTTGGAGATTTCACCCGCAAGCGTGGAAAATCGCGGAAAACTGTTGTATGAAACTTTTTTGGTTACCATCTAATGATGGATGAAACTTTTTTGGTTACCATCTAATCGGGTTCAAACTCCTTTTCGTTTCGTTTTCACAAAAAAGACTGGAAAATCGACCCTTGTTGTGTGAAACTTTTTTGTGTTTCATCCGATTGGCTTCGAACTCGTTTTCAAAGATGTACACATTAAATAACTCGGCTGTTTAATATTTTCGTGTGATTGACTTCAAACTCATCTTCAAGGTTCCATACATAAACAGAATAGGTTCGGTGCTCAAAGGGAAATTCACGAAAAACTGTTGCATAAATATTTTTGATTTATCGTCCGCTGGCTTCAAACTCATTTTTCAATGATACGTACAAATTGGCAAAGCTAAACACAATTTGCCAACCTCTTACCAAATTTGATATTTAGGTTCTCATATTTAGTAGCCTGCTACAAATACATCAGACAACGTAATTAAATATTTGTACACATGTATTTTAATTGGTATATATAATAAATAGTACTGCAATCATATTATTAACATGCACGTTTTCCTTTGCTTTCAGCTTCCCTCATTTGACAGCGATGTAAGTAAATATTGGATTTAACCTTTATATATGAACATTGTAGACAGAAAACAATTCAAGAATGCCGCACTTAAATCAATCCGGCAATATTAGGTGGATAGGAATATTCACAGATGACTTGTTTGCTTTGATCGGATTGCAAAAGTCGGAAATAGTATTTATTCGTATTACATTGCAGAGGGTATCAACATTTTGTCACGAAGTGTGTAACGCATTGAAGGAGACGATTCCTATCCCACATATGTATATATGTTCTTGATCATGAATATGTTCCAATCAAACTCACCAAACCAAACTAACATACTGCTTCAAACAAGCCGACCAAAATTGGTCAAAATCGGACATCTACATATGTGTGTATACAATATAGCTGCCATAGGAATGGTCGGATAGGAATGGTACATATATTATGTAGCTGCCATAGGTCAAATAGGTCAAAATTTGATTTTCAGTGTGAAAAACGTGCTGCAAGCTTCGGCACGCCGAAGACAGCCGTTGGGGGATCGTCTGGAGTAGAACAAATTTGTTAACAAAGTAATTGTATTGAAAAACAAATAGGAAGCAGGGTTTCGATCAATCTCATAATATAACAAGTAAGAATGCTATAGTCGAGTAAACCCGACTACTAAACTCCCTCTACCCAGGTCCAAAATTTCCGATCGCATCTTCGTACACTTACACATAAACACAAGCGACAGCGCAAGCGACAGCGCAAGTGAGGCATTTTAAGTGGCTGTGCTGCTTCTGCCCCCGCGCTGCATCAGTGAATCTTCTTTCGTGAATAACTTCCGTGTTTATTATCCGATCGACTTGAAATTTGGACAGTAGATTAAAAGTGAGCAATATATTTTTCATGCTCAATCCCAAAGCTATATCTGTATCTATAAAGATGTTGGTATAAAACGTTTTTATCGAACAGCGGGGAACGGGAGGAGATCTGAAATTGGAAACAAACTTGATCTGCGTATGGTATACAGGTAGCAACGTGTCAAATTTGGTGTCTCTAGCTCTTATAGTTGCTGAGATCGAAGCGTTCACACGGACAGACGGACAGACGGACGGACAGACGGACAGACAGACGGACAGACGGACATGGCCAAATCGAAATCTCTTTTGATGCTGATCAAGAATATATATACTTTATAGGGTCGGAGAGGTCTCCTTCTGCATGTTACATACATTTGCACAGATTTAGTTACCCCTTTTTACCCATTTTATGGGTACAGGGAGTAAAAAGAATATGAAAATAAAAGTAGTCTATTCTTATCAGTGCATAAGGGGAACAAAATATAACCCTCTTAAAACTATTATAAATACTGAGTCCCTGGCAAAAGTCAAATTCAACTAAACTTATCAGAAGATTGCCTCAGCCAGAACCCAATTACTATTTTATGCATAGGTTTGTACACGTGTGAGTAATAAGTATGACGATCAATCATTCATGCTACTGTTTACTCAAAGATTTTGATGTCTTTATTAATCTTTCATGTTAGTTTTTGTACTTTTGACAAACAAAAAGAATAACCCTGTGATAATACCGACACGTCGCGACATTGCAAAAGCTGCGTAGTTCTAACCAAGGAAACAACAAAACCTTAGGAACAGGAAATTATACGCCCGCAAGCATAACTTCAGTAACATATGATATGCGTATTTAGCTTGATTTCAGAAGAAATCTCCCCCATAGAGAATGAGATGAAGCTAGGTCTCTTAGGTTCAAAACCTAAGATACATACTCAGCCCAAATATTGTCAAACTGCTCCTGATTACTAAAAAAAAGGCTTTCTTTGAAACTTACGAGTAAGAAAGTTGCATATCAAGCCTTCGGCTTATATAACTTTTTTCTATTATTAAAGGCCGTAGTGGCTAGATATTCCGCCTCAAATATTTCAAAGACAGTCCGCATATTAAGTTTTGAGACTCTAGGTTGACTTTTTGGGTAGTATACTATTTAGATTTTTGCCAATTTACGGCGGCGAACATGCACACAGAATTTGGTTGCTGTTGCTTTGGAAGAAAGTCTTAAGAAGTAGATCGACTGCTGTTGATGTATGGATGAGTTGTTGCATGATGTTGTTTTCAAATGTTAAGCATTGATGTACACTCCAGATGGACAGCACTAGAGCTATATAGACATTACTGATAGCAATAGCCGATGAATGATTTAGACATATTGAATATATTGTTCTCATTTAAATTATTAAATATATTAAATTCACATTCTGTACTACGTACCCACAAAATGCCTGAAAGAGGGGTGCAATAAAGTTGTGCAAGTGTTTCTAACTGGGAATGGGGGACACCTTCGAACCAATAAAGTATCAGCAAGAGCTGAGCCTGTCGTTCGGTCTGTCTAGCTGGATGAGCGTGGATCTCATAGACTACGTCATGAAACAAGTACATCATATGTACATCATAAATTTAGCTTCAATTAATTAAATGGCCGGTACGAGCCAACTACGTGAAGCAAGTCTGGTAACGCTTCGCCAAACGTGAGTTCAACGGGTTCCAGTTCAGTTCAGTTCGCAGGACATGGTACCAATATTTTGCTGTTCATTCTTCCCGTTTAATGTTAAATAGTTTTATAATGTAAGATTGTTGCTAATGTGTTGCCACTGTATACCCTAGTAGTTAAAACAATGAGTTTATTCAAGTAACTATATTCCATAGTTGGGGGTTGGACAAAAAAAGTGCACGCAATACACTGCTTGAAGCAAGGTCGTCTTATATGTGTTACTAGCTAGTATTACCCCAGCGTTGCCCGGCGAAGAATTCTGATTAAAATTATATATGCTGCTTGCGTCAATAAAGAAATAAGTAAAAAAGCTTACAATAATTTCCCCAACCGTGGGAGTACATTTATTCATTACATTACATAAATTTTACCTTAACCTCCATATTCTGTCCATGGCCATGGGTTGATGTTGATGAACTTAACACTCTTTCAAATTATCTGTGCGCTGATTTTCAGTCAGTCAGCCTGTCAATCAATCGGGCAAGCTCTTTACTTTACTCCCTGTACCCATAAAATGGGTACAAAGGGGGTACTAAATCTGTGCAAATGTATGTGAAAAGAAAATTCGATTTGGCTATGTCCATCTGTCTGTCCGTCTGTATGAATGCGTCGATCCCAGCAACTATAAGAGCTAGAGACACCAAATTTTGAATATAGGTTCCTGTATATACGCAGATCAAGTTTGTTTCCGATTTCAAATACCTCCCCCCGTTCCCCAGCAATTCGATACAAACGTTTTATATCAAAAATTTTAAAGATATAGATTTGGGATTTGGCATGTACAATACTTTAGTCACTCTATTTCCCATTTCCCGCCCGTGGCGACGGGTGGTCGTAGTCCTTTAAATTATTTTTGATGAAGTTGGAAGAACAATACTAAAATCCAGAAACTAGCAGAAGGGTTGGAAAAGACTGTACTTAATTCAAGTTAAAATTTTTAAAACAATTATTCCCATTGTTAAAGTATACCACAACCCTACATTTATCGCATTCTGTTTGCGTAAATCCCGTGCACTGTGAAAATGTCCCAAATTTGGGAGCAAAGTTATTACATGTTGGTACTGACAAATATCAATCTACCGCCTCATTTATCGACAATCGATCAATATATCGATCTGCTTCGCCGATTTACTACATAATAATAATATTAATAATGTTCATTTGTAGTAAATCGGCCCAGCAGCATTAACATTCTATTAACTAACAAGCAACACAATTAATAAAGTTTAATGATTAAAATTAACAGAATCCACGATTTTCGCAAAACAATAAGAGCAAAGCATAAACAAAAGATTGAGAGACAAAAGCAATATGGCGATTTCAGTCACACTTATAAGTTTTAAGGCCGAGAGAGCGACTCAAGGCAGAGATTTTTTTTATCTCTTTTGCACTTTCATACATATAGAGATTTTCATATGATTTTCAAATACAATTTTCTCATACTTCCGTATATATATTTGATAATTTTTTTGATAGTTCCACCTTACTTTATATTAAGAAGGTACTGTAAAAATTGCAGGCTTCTAGCTTCTACCATTTGGGCAGCCCAAGGTCACCAGTCAGTCAGTCAGTACGACCTCTTTTATATACATATAAAGATATATGTATATTATTTATGTGTAGGGCTAGGGTAAAGGATATCTCCGCAGTTCACCAAGCCCTATATTTCCACTCTAATAAGCAAATGTACAGATGTACAAGCCGTAAGGTATTGGAAGTATGTGTAAGTGTGTACGTGTGTGAGTATGCACGCACAGAGTCATACACATGTACATACATATATTAGCAGGTGTTGCCCGGCTTTGCCTGAGCCAAATCTTTTTCATAATGCTCTTTCTTGTTATGTAGAAGTCGCCGTCACATATTTTTCGCACTTTCAGTATATGTAGCTATGCAGGAGCTACCTAGTTTCAGAGAATTTCCGATGTGATGTACTGACCTTGAAACCCAACAAACCCCGCCCGTAATTATCCCTATTATTTATTTTGTGTAGAGCAGTGGCAATGAGTTTAAAATCAATAAAAATGTCGATTGCTCAAGTTTTCCACCAGTTTTCCGGCCGTGTGGATGAATTTCTCAAAATCAGTGAGACACGTGGTGCATTATTTAATGTGTGAAAATGAGTTTGAAGCTGTTCGGACTTAACTATGAGAGCCCCATTTTCCGCCCATTGTGGCGCATTTTCCGATATCGGTAAAATGATTTTGGAAAGGTGTTATGTATAGATCTTTGGAAATGAGTTTGAAGTCGATTGGGTGAAAAATAAAAAGCTTCATACAACAGTTTTCCACAATTTGTTCTTTTCCGACGGAACTCTCCGTAAATAATTGTAGAGTGCTAACCTGCGAGGAAGCTACTGTAAAAATAGCAGATTTCTAGCTTCTACCGCTTAGCCTCCCGTGAGTGTCCAATCAGTCGGTCAGGCTAAAGATTTTTATATAGTATATGTATATAGGCAGATCAAAATCAGCTGGCCAATAGTCACAAATGTTCGCAAATGTTCAGTGTTCACATTTATTTTGCGAATGCGATGTTGATTGTTTCCATTTATAATTCACGGCAGGTTTTGCGACTGGTTGCACACGCAATGAGAGTTTTGTGTGCAATTCCAGTTAATTGGGGCCTACGAATTGATTATAAGGCTGCCTCTTACTTGAAAAGTGAGTCAGAGTCAAACCGTAACCCCCAAAAGACGAGATATATACGTACGCAGATGCATGTATGTATAGGCATTGATGTATGGGTTTCTAAAGTTGCACCTATGTACATACATACATACATATGTATGTATGTCAATCTTGTACGTTTGGGTAACAGTTTATGGGGTGGCGATTTAGGGTTTCTAATCAGCATAGCACGACTCTTTAATAATCACTTTTACCTAAATCAGAGCTCGGCTCAACTGAAATCAAATTCAATTCTACCTTGAACGAGATCGTGTGTAAATCATATGTAAATATGTATTTTGTATTGTGATATAGTGATAATTGAAAAGTACGAACAAGCTGCATTCCACGCTGGCATACCCTGTACTCGGCATTCACAAGTGAATGGGTATACTCGTTCGAGTATTCGAGTGTAGTACAGGGATGAAAAGGTGATTTGTCACATCATTATGCTCATTTGTAAATAATAAAAAAACAAACAACTAATAGACTAATAAATAAAATTAGCCTTAGTCTTAGTATACCTAAGATATACATATATATTGTAAACTGATTTAATTGAAAATACCAATAATAGTTGTAATAACAAATAAATAATAGTAAGTGTATAACTTTTAGCTGTTTCCCGTCTGCTGGAAATGCTTTCTACTGGAAGATGCACAAAGACGCCTCAATAAGCTGCGCAAAAATAAAAAATCGAATTATATATTATAAACAGTAATCAGAATCGGAAACCGCTGCTAACCGGTTAGCAATCGAAACAGATTGAACTCAGAACTCCACTGTTCTACTCGAAACGATCCTAGAACTGAACCAGCTGTCTAAGAATAGCCGAACATGAATCTTAAGAGCTCGATAGTATTAATCAATAAGTGCTAGTATAAACAAATACTTATGTATATAATACTCAGTGGTAAAGTCCGGCTCAAATCTCTTCAAATTCTTTTGTGCTATGCAGAATTCAATTATCGTTTTTTAAGCATATTTTTCTAATTCTTGTAATTCATAAAATTTGTTTTGTTTGCAGGCAGACGATCTCTTTGACGACATACTTCAGAATTCAGATTCATTTAACTTTGATAAAAACTTTAACTCAGAGCTATCGATTAAGCAAGAGCCACAAAATTTGACAGACGCCGAAATAAATGCGTTAGCGAAGGATCGCCAGAAAAAGGATAATCACAATATGAGTTAGTAGCAGCCCCCAACCCCCCCCCCCCCCCCCCAAACTTTTATACTCCACCTTCCATCCATCTAAATTGATATTTGTACTATTATTTTTACAGTTGAGCGACGGCGACGTTTTAACATCAATGACAGAATCAAAGAGCTGGGCACTCTACTGCCGAAGGGCAGCGAGGCTTTCTACGAGGTTGTGCGTGATATACGACCCAATAAGGGCACCATTTTGAAGTCATCCGTGGATTACATCAAATGTTTGAAGCACGAGGTGTCCCGCTTAAGGCAGAACGAAAACCGCCAACGTCAAATAGAACTTCAGAACCGAAAGCTCATATCTCGCATACGGGTAAGAATCAATCGTGAGTTCTGATATTGTTGCTCTTAGCTGAATTCGTCGATTCTGTTTGGTCTGCTTACCAGGAGTTGGAATTGCAGGCCAAGTCGCACGTCATTTCCCTGTCTGACTACAATCTGACATCTGCATCGGCACCCACACCTGCCGTCTCGTATCTCAAGTGCTCTAGCCCGTCTTCTGCGTCTGTCGCACAAAGTCGCCATTCCCACTCTGCTTCGTTGATGGAGGATGTCGTTGAGAGCAAGGTATGTGAATATAAGCAAAGACTAAGCATTTATAGAGAAGGTTCATCCTCATAAAAGGAAGGAAGTACGTGCTTTTGGTAGAAATTCCGTCCCAAATCAAACCATTTTTTGTTGTACTCTGTTTCCTCGGTTTTGGAAGAAAGAGTACATTTGGAACATATGTATATTGGTATATATACTCGTCGTTAACAGGGCCTACTGCAGTCGGGGACTTCTCTCTGCAATGTTACTGCGAAAACAAGGAAGTAAGCTTCTTCCGGGCTTAATGGTTGGTTAAGATAGCTTGAAAAACACCAAAGTTTCTTTTATATACTACTACTAGCTTATACCCGTGGCGTTGCTCGCATTTCCTTCAATTCTTATAATTATTTATTATTTTTAGCTGGAAATACCCCGGACTCGCCCGGCGAAATATTTAAATAAAAGTGCATTATCTTAAATGTTACTGCTTTCGTCAACCGTAAGAAATACACAAAAATAGCGTATCACAGTTTTCCCTCCCGTGGAAACCAAATAGTTGAGTCAAACGCCTAATGATTTGTTGTGTAGGGCTGTGACAATGACTTTGAAGCCGATCTAACTAAACAAATAATCTCACTCATTTGACTTTGACCTCCATTTCTCGCCCGTGGCGACGGGTGGGCGTAGTCCTTTAAAATATTTTTGAAGCTAGAAGAATAATACTTACATTTAGAAAATAGCGGAAGGGTGGTAAAATGTCTTTACCTAATTCAAGTGAAAACTCTTAAAACAATTATTTTGTGCGGTTCTATATCTACCTGTCTGGCAACTCTGGTAAATATTTCATGTTTTCCAACACTAAGGAACAACTCGTGTCGATATACGCATATCGGTCAACTTTTATTTGCATTCATTTCATTATTTCGACAATAAAGTTTTGTTCCGCCGACAGAATTTGCTTTCTAATGTTGAGACGCGTCGATTCAGACCAAAGTCAGACATTTTGACGCAGTCTTTATATGGGGCGCTATACTAAAGAATTACCCACCAAACACGTGTCAGCAGCATCGCGCCATCTACCGTTCATAGCAAAGCTAGGAAGAGTCTGAGAGAGTTTTAAGTTTTAAGGCCGAGAGAGCGATTCAAGAGAAGGATCTTTTGTCTCTTTTGCACTTTCACATTATTATGTAGCAGCTGGCGCATACAGAGATTTTCATGCAATTTTCAAATACAATTTTCTTATACTTCTCGATACATATTTATAATTTTTTTCAGCAGTTCCACCTAATTTTTAAATAAGAAGGTACTGTAAAAATTGCAGGCTTCTAGCTTCTACCGTTTGGGCTGCCCAAATGTCACCAATCTGTCAGTCAGTCAGGTTGAACTCTTTTATATATGTATGTATATAGATATAGATGTCAGTTATATGTATTGTATTTGATTCGGTCGATTCCAGCGTACGTTCCTGTATGTGCCTGCAGGAAGAAGTATCTCAGAACTGAGAGACTGGTTTTTTGATAGCAACTGATCGTGATCAAGAATATACCCATACTTAAGTATTTCAATAAGGTCGGAAGTGCGTTTGATTATCCTTTGCTATAGTATAGCTCCTTAAAGTATTAGAAAGCAACTCAAACGAACAGAACGAAGGAGAATGCGATTTAAACAGAATTTATTACCCAATTTGATATACAACAAGTGAGAATACTCTAGTCCAGTATAACCGACTACGAAACTCCCTGTACCCAGGTCTAAAAGTTCTCATTTAGACAGTAGATTAAGATAAATCGATTCGGCTATTCATACTGATCAAGAATATATGTACATATACATATGTATACTTTATAGCGTCGGAGATGTTTCCTTCTGCCTGTTACATACATTTGCACAGATCTAATACCCCCATTTTACCCATTTTATGGGTAGCCCTCTACCCATAATTTAATTACACGAGTATTTCTATCCATTAAATGGCATTAATTCCATCTTGCAGCTTCCAGTGATGTGCAGCGATCCTGGCATGGGCTTGAATCAGATTGACGAGCTTATGGAGGACTGCAAGCATCCAGTGCAGGGCGGTGACCCGATGCTCTCCTCCCACAGCAGCCACCTAATGTCCGCTCCACATTCTCCCATTGCGGCACAGCTACAATGCAACAGTTTTGGGTGCAAGAGCGGCTCAGAGGCAGCCATCTACGGCGCCGCAACGGGTGCGGGCGGCGTACACATGGCCGACGAACTGCAGCGGCGCGACTGCAGTGTTGTGGATAACGGTGCTTGCTGTGGACAGTCGTCTGAGCACTGTCGCCATAATTGCAGCAGAACACAGCTGGTTCAGCATCATCACCAGCCACACTCTCACCACCACCACCAGCATCATAGAGAGAGCGAACAGAATACGGCATTCGGCATGCTTAATGATTGCGATGGCGGTGCTGGACATGATCCGCTGTTGTCATCATCGCAACGATCGCATGGCGTGGATGATGATCATCACCATCACTCGGTGGACTTGTCCGCGGCCATGATAAACGACTCGCTATCCTCCTTGGTGGACGAGGCCCACAGCGAGCCCATGTTGCTGACGCCCGACACGTTGGACATTGATCTGTGAGCGGCAGCGAAGAGCATTGCCGAGAACACGAAGAATAACAACGACACCAAGACCCCTGGCCATGTTACAACACGACGTAAAGTTCAAAGAAATAGAAGAATCAAGAAATATAGCTTAGTATTATTGCTTGCATTGTGAAATGCCTGAGTTTGTATGTGTATATGGATAATAAGTATTAATGGACAAATGTCACAATAGTTCAATTGTTATGTCGTTGCGACACAAGTCACTGTGTGTGTGTGTGTGTATGTCAGTGTGTGTGTATGTATGTACAATAGTATACAGTACTCTTGTATATTGAGAATAGATTGACATGTATGTATGTATGTCTGTATTAGAGTTGTACCAAAGCGTTCAGTTCGGTCAAGGAATGCCTAAGTAGACCAAACAAAAGAGAACATGCATCTGAATGAGTGCACATATGCATATATGTATGTACATATGCACGATAAACGAACATATGTACATACATATTTAAGTTGGTTCGATCGTTCGTTCTTTAGAGTCAAATTTTGGTTTGTGAGCGAACGCTTTTGCAGCCCTTTTTGGTGGTGTTATTTCAATTACGAGCAAGAATAAGACTTAGAACAAAATAAACATTGAACGACTAAACCTATTCATTCATTCATTGAACTACGAATATACAACTGTAATATGCATGTACATATTATATACATCCATACAAATGCATTCCAATGTTCCGGCTATGTTTAATTTAGCCTATTGTAATTTTTGTTGTACATACATCTTAATTTAACATATGTGTGTATGTGCGTACATATGTACATGTCTGAAACATACATACATACATATACTATTTTGTTTGCAATATTTATGTAGTCACCTAAGTTACCTCTGTTTTCTATTACATCAAATGTTACGAGTATATCGCAGACGAGAAAAGAAACTGTTGTATGAGTTACTTACATACATACATGTACATATGTATTTTATCATTATTGTTTTCTCACTGATAACGCAAACATATGTATGTACTCGCCTTATTTGCATGTGCGTGTGTACATCTACAATTAAATGTATAGACACATACATATAAAGCCCACTGCATATCGTACATTTGCCTTGATGGCTGCGTTTTTTTACTGTTTTCCTATGTGTAATTTAAAGTTGTTGATTAAAAATGTTATATATTCTTATAAAACATTCCATTGTTGACTGTTTATTTCTTTCATTTGCGAATGTGTAAATGCACTCTTGAATTTGCGTAAATTCTAAAACGAATCCGCAGGAAGCGATGGGGTAGGAATGAAGGTAATACGACCATTGTCACAGCAATTAGCAAAATAATATTTAAAAATGTTCAGTAATTTCGACTTAGTATACACATACATATTTATTTAGAATCTATCAATAGTAATTGTTTTCGGTGTTAGGCAAAACAAAATCCTAACGCTCGTTTTGAAAATATTGCAGTTCGGTCTATAATCATTTTTTTGCCAACTCGGCTGACAGCCAATCTAGTCCTTCGTATAAACCGTGTCCTTGGGTAGCGCATGTAGATTGAATGAACCACTATAAAGAGAGATAGAGAGGGAGTTAAACTGCGTTTTAGTTGGACGGTTTTGATGGGTGGGGAGGGAAGCAGACGCGATGACTTACGTGACGGTTCCTCAATTGATTCAAATGCAACTTGTCAGTTAGCTCGGCAGCACTCATAGCATTCGGCAGATCCTGTTTGTTGGCAAAGACCAGAAGGACAGCGTCTCTCAGCTCATCTTCTTGAAGCTGCAGAGAGTAGAAAGAATCATTAGACTGTGAGCATCCAAACATTAAACCATCGTGCGGGCTCAATCTCGTACCATATTTTGAAGTTCCTTTTCAGCCTCGTTAATACGATCGCGGTCGTTTGAGTCGACAACAAAAATTAGGCCTTGTGTATTTTGGAAGTAGTGACGCCAGAGCGGCCGAATTTTGTCTTGGCCGCCGACATCCCAAACGGTAAAACATATGTTCTTATACTCTACGGTTTCCACATTGAATCCGATTGTTGGAATGGTCGTTACAATTTCGCCTAGCTTCAGTTTGTACAGTATGGTTGTCTTTCCGGCAGCGTCCAGGCCGACTGTGCACGAGACACCAAAAACGTTATATGCATGTAGACAGTATGTGAATGTGAGACTTATGCTTTGTGTAAATATATATGATAAGAGTACATGTGTGTGTGTTTTATTGTTTGCATTAAAAAACGGCTTAAGACCATCCCTGAGCTATCACTTTAAACTTATCCTCTATCCACCCGTATATGGCTGCGTGGCTAGATCTTTACCGTCAACTTAATGGAGGTGCAATTGTCAATGTGTATTGGCGTGGCTGGCGGCTTACGGCCAGTGTCTGAAATTAATCATAGCATGTCTTATCTGAAGACCTACCCATCAGAATGCGCATTTGTTTTTTGCCAAATAGACGCGTCAGCAAACTGGATATTGTCAAACCCATGTTTCCTCTTGTTTTCCACTCAAATAATTAATAATATCTCTTAGAACGGAGATTTTTCACACAAATTTTGTCACCAAGAATTGACGTGTTACGATTGGAGCTGAACTGCTATCGATAGCTATGTTTTCAATTTAGTATCGGTATGCTTGCCATTGATTTAATTATCGGTCAGTCAATTTAGAGATGTCTACCAGGCGACGTAAACGTTTTTCGATCGCATCCATCGTTCACGGACTGTTTTTTGTATCAAACAATTGACTTACATATATAATGAAAAATATTATTTTACTGTTAGAAGCTTAACAACAAGTAACTAGTTCAGTAATAATCGTTATATGCTCATTCAATTTATACTGCTTCTAATTCCAAGATAAGTCTTATCGCAGTCAGGACAATCACTAAGAATAATATAAAGCAGATGTAGAAACTGGATTCGTATGTGGAACATTGTAGAACAACGAACATAAAAAGCTTATTCGTCCAATCGAACGAATCGTTCAACTAGTTAGTTCATTTAGTTCGCTTATCGGATGTTCTGTTCGATTAACCGCGCTTATCGCTTGAAAAAACTTGTTCAACCAGCTAGTTCATTTTGATTGATTGAGTCCGCTTATCGATGTTCTGTTCGATTGACCGCACTTATCGCTTGTAAAAATTAATGATCGAGTAGTACTCAACCGTTTTGAACACGGCCAACTGTTGATTCGTTAATAATTATTTAAACACATAAAAATAAATTCGAGCAGCTTTAAATTTATCAGGCCTGTTCCAAGTAAGTCTCACGTAATGAACTTATGCTTAAAATCATTGCTCATTGATAAAGATGGAACGTATTATTGAATTCTTTATATTTTAATATTGCCATTGTAACATTAAATTTTTTATTATTCTTCTGAGGAAAATTTGTGCAAGACCGACGTCTAAAGTCAAAAAATGTTATGAGTAAGTTATTATATTAAGGTGGCATATAATCGTGTTTCAGCTTTTCAAATTTTGTAGCACTGTGTAATTGAAAGAACCAAACAATTACAGCAAAAATGCATGAGGTAGATTTATTTTTGTTTTGTGTGTTGCGTCTTAGGAGAGCCCACATAAACCACCTCCCCCAACCCCACCACAATATCTCCATGGATCCGCCACTGCCTCGCATATATTATTCTTTTTGGATTTCTCTGCGCCAGCCGATTGGATACCTTCGATGGCTGGTCAAGTTTTGTGAGATCGCAAAATGCGACTTGCTGGCAAAAAAGACTTTGAAATACATAACTTGATTAGACAAAGTTTTAAATGTAAACAGGAAGATTTCGAACATAATGCGTAGTGACCGTCGCAGACATTTGTCACTGATTTTTTAAGTAAAAAGGCACAGTTGTCTCTGTGACTGCAAATAACAATATGTATGTATGTATATATGTATGTATGTATGTATGATATGTATCATATCATATATACCATGTACATTTGCGTATGACATACATATGTATGTACATACATATGTATATAAATATCGACATCAACGCCAAAGATGACAATGCTCTGCTTTGTTGGTCACAGAGCGCGACGCGAGTCACATCTACAAAATAAATCAAGTAGCAATGCTCTAGTTCAGAGTACTCGACTAGGTAATACCCTGTACCCAAGTCTGACAGCCCCTAGCTCATCCTCGGACTATATCGAATATTGACATCTCTGGCAGTAAGTTTAATCGCCTGTTTACAGCAACAACTTTGGATTAACTCGGAGTCTACATTTAAAATTAATTACTGCAAAATTCTATAAAACACGAACAGAAATAATGGCAGATTCATTATGCTTTATTGTTTTCGTATACCTTAGTATGTAGCACACTACATTATAAATGACATCTAACGGTTGATTATAATTATAATTAATCGAATATATTTCGAAACAGGTTTCGATTAATGAAAACATTATTTATAAGCCTATTAAGACTGCTCTACAACAATATCATATCAAGATATAAGCTTTAAAATTGTTTATCGGAATTTAATTACGGATTGGTTCAATTATCTAATATTCAAATTGAATAACTTTAACTAATTTCATCCGCTTTGAGCTGTTGCTGCTAATGTAATCCTTCAAAGAGTGTTTATTTTACTGTTACATTCTTTTAATTGAATCACGAATCATAAACAACAGCAGAATGTTAAGGTCTCGATAACTGATCTAAGGATTCTGCGCAATGCGTAATCTTAAATAATTATTCATGGGTTGACCCTACATTCAACAATGTCGAATATATAAAAAGTTTTGTTGCTACCTGCTCAAAAGCACCATCTAATTTATCGAATTTCAATAGGAATCGGTGAAATGTGTGTCCAATGATTTTTCCGACAATTTCCAGTATTCCGACAAGAATTTTCACTAAATTACTTTAGGTTGTCCAACAACTACATATATACTAGGAAGCTATTGTAAGAATTTCAGGTTTCAATCATCTATCGTTTGGCCGCCAATCAAATGAAAATGTGTGTATATTCTAAAACTATTAGTTTTATTTATATGTTCAAGCATTGTTATTATACCCTAGCAGAGAGTATTATAATTTTGTCATGATAAACTAGTCTCTCAGTTTTAAAGCTATCGTAATCCTTCTTTTTGCTGCAAGCAGTACATATGTATATCGGAACCAGCCGAATCGGACGATTGTTACATATGGCTGCCAAAGGAATGATCGGTCGAAAACTAAGGTTTTTGTGTGAAAAGCTTTTTTGTTTATAAAGATATCCTCAACAAACTCACCCAAAGCGAGTTTTTGGAGAGTTTATACAATCTGACAAAATTTGGTCATTATTGGCGTACTATATCATATATGTAGCTGATATAGAAACGATCGGGTGGAAACTAAGTTTTTGTGTGAAAAGCCTTATGTTTATATAATTACTACATCCGAGCTCAACAGTTGAGAGTTTTATTATACTTCATATAGTTTCCTTTCATTTTATTGGACTACATTATTATATACATAGCTATTATGGGAACATTCAGAAGAAAATTGAGTTTTTGTATAAAAAGAAACATTGCTTCTAGCCGAAGATAGCCGTTCTTTATTGTTTTATTACTGTTTTTATGAAATTAACTGAGTAGACATTACAACAAACCTAATGCAAATTTACTGCAAGCAGTAGAAACTAACATTATGATACAAACTTTCCCTGCGAATTAATAAGAAGCAAATACATTCTAAATTTGATATCTCTACAGACAGACATGTGTACAGCTATATAGATTGAAGAATATATGTACATATATACTCTTTGTACGGTCGGAGATGACTCCTTCTGTCTGAGACATACTTTTGCCCAACATTACTATGCCCGGCTTATCCATTTTAATGGGAATAGGGTATAACAAGAAACTCGAAAATCCACAAAGCACGATTTCGCCTATAAATAGTGGTGATACCGGTCCGGTAGTTTTAATTCGGTGTTCACTTTCGCTTGAAGCGGACTTGTTTCTGGTCGGCGGTCGGAATCGGCGATCTGCACTTAATTTTGTTGCTGTCTATCGTTAACGCGTTATAAGAGCATTTGCAGTGACGGAAACTTCTCGTTATTTTGTAACAGAAAAGAAAGGAGAATGAATGCGTTTATTTCACTTGTAGCTGCTCTCGCCCTGGCCTTCTTGCTGGCCCCTTCGATTGGCTGGGCAGCTGACAAGGCTGCAACAGATGACGTGCAGAATGATGGTGAAATCAAAATTTACAAACGTCTCATTCCTGCTGATGTGCTCAGAGGTGAGTCAAAGGTGTATGCGTTTATCTCAGCTACCTTTTGCGATTTCTAAATTCTTTTACACCGCTGGAGTACACGCTCAAGTTGCTTTATGAAGAGTCTTCGTTAAGTTTTTGGCTGTCGGTAAGAGGTGTGGAGACTCGGCAACCATACAATAAGTTAACCAACAAACTTAAAAGACACCTCGTTTTGTAAAGCCGGTGTTAGATTTAGTTACTTTTACTGTTCGTTTTTGCGTCTTAGCACGATTTCATTAATCAAGCGATTGCGATTAAGCAATTCGACAAGCCAACTTAAAGGTGCATATATCAATACAAGCATAAGTATATATGTACATATGTACATGCATACTTATAACGAACTCGTGGCGGCTAATTCGATGTATACGTAAATATGACAGTTTCTCGGCCGTTGTAATAGTTGTGCGAAACCGAAAGCCAGTTTGCAGCCGCTGCCCCAGTCGCTTTCAACAAATGTAGATTCGCTTGAGCTGTTTTGAAAGCTTTCGAGTACAACAGCCTAACTACAACCTACATACATACATTTGTGTGTGTATATGTATATGTATATGTATATGCATATGCATATGCATATGTATATGTATAAGTATATGTATGTATGTACAATTGACTGACTTGTCTAACTCTTTTGACCAAGGCCAGCCAAAAGGGAATGGGTAAGCGGGGGTTAATTGTAAATTAGTATAAACCTCATGACTGCTTACCGAGAAGGCAATGATTGTTTTTAATTGGTATAAGTAATACTTCAAATTAGTACCCATATTAAATATGCATTCACATATATATTGGACCATTTAAGCTACAAATAAATTTTCTGAACAACATTTTAGACAATGTGTAGAGACACTGTAGTTGTATTTAAAAATAAATTTACAAAAATTGTACAACAATTTTGATGCAAAGCCCTGAAGATATGTATATATATGGATGTAGGTTTCCTCCAAAAGCGGGGGAGGGTTTGGGGGTATGGTCTCGACCTTGCCGCTTTATAAATCGAGGGTACACACCAACATGTCAATCTGTCTTCTGTTTACTTATCATAGCTTAAATGTCTTTCTTAATAGATAGATTAGGTTAATAGAATATTAAAAATTTGGTGAAAAAACGGCCTAATTTCAATATTTATTTATATATACATATATAAATTGTGTGTGTCATTTATAATGCAACCTTAGGTTCACCTTTGATTAACATTTAAATGACTTGTATAGTTTTGCTTAAAAATATTGATTGCAAGCTTAAGTCAAAATCTAAAACATCTTTCATTTTATTTTTGAAGATTTTCCGGGAATGTGCTTTGCATCGACGCGCTGTGCTACGGTTGAACCCGGAAAGACTTGGGAATTAACGCCATTTTGCGGACGCTCTACTTGTGTTCAAAACGAAGACAATTCGACAAAGTAAGACCGAATGCAGTTAATAATACTTATATGTACATATGTATATCGGAATGTATTCAAATGAAACTTTTCAGGCTCTTGGAACTCGTTGAGGACTGCGGTCCTTTGCCACTGTCCTTGGCAAACGATAAGTGCAAGCTAGATACCGAGAAGACCAACAAGACAGCACCGTTCCCCTTCTGCTGTCCCATCTTCACTTGCGAGCCTGGTGTTAAGTTGGAATATCCCGAGGTTGAGAAGGAAGACGAGAAGAAGAATTAAAAGGCTTTCGATTTGGACCGTTATTATTCTGTCTGTTATCTCGGCTATCGGTTTATTTATACATACTTAAGCACGTATTAAGCAATGCTCTTGTTAACCTCGGTGGAAGAAGGTTGGCGAAAACGCCAACTTTCTGCTGGCTCAAATTGAAATTAGACCGCAACAACAAAAATCACACTTGTTGCCGTTTTTCTAACGACCATCATACAATAAAAACCCACAAATTTGCCTTTTAAGTGTGTACATTTGAAAAATTCATTCACATATTTGCAATTTGGGGCAAATTAGTGTAAATAACAGTTAAATAAATAGTTCTAGCCGACGCACATTGGCTAATTTTGTCATTTTAAAAATCAGATCTTCTGAACGAAACAAGATTTTTTCAAAATATAAAAGATATTTTACAGAAAATTTCCGTAGCTTTGAAATGAGTGTAAGATCTTTAAGATCGGACTGAAGAATTCTTCTGAAGAGTTGGTCAAAGTGCAAGTTTGTTTTCATAGCAATTTACACCGCACAAATGCAAAATTGGAAACATGATATTTTTCAAAAATAATTACTGTTCCGATTTTAAAGATCTTTCACTTATTTCAAAGCTACGGAAATTCACAATAAAACGATTTTTCAATTTTGGCAATATCTTACTTGGATCAATAGACATGATTTGATCAAAGTGAAAAGTCAAATTTGGCATTAAAAAGGGTTCTGACCTGCATGCTCCTTGCCGACTACTACAAAATTGTCTTGGATTCCTCCTTCTATTCTGTCTCCCTATATCCATTCCTGAAGATTCTTGTCACCCGACTTTGGAGGTGTTGATTGACTTACCAGCCAGGGTGCCAAGCCCAGGTAGTAAACCTGCAGAGCGAGCTGGTCAATTTCGGAAAACCGATTTTACTAAACTCGCTCAGCTCCTAGCCCAGACTGACTGGTCCCAGCTGTACATGTGTAGAGACATGGATTGTGCAATCAAATATTTTTATTCTGCCTTCAATTCATTATTTGATTCCTGCGTCCCATTTTTGGTAACCCTCGTAGGTCTATCAAACCTGTGTGGCTTATACATGATTTAATAAACTTAAAAAATAGAAAGTCGAGATTGTACAAAAAGTTCAAGGAATCTGGCTCTTTCTTGGATCTCTCTCGCTATTTGATTGCCGATCCAACTTCTCTGCACTTAATATACACTGTTATAACAACTACCTCAGAAGCTGTAGGTTACAGTTTCAGCGGGATCCTAAGATCCCCTTAACATTTGGAAAGATTCATTTATTATTGCTCTCCATAGAAAAGGAAATATTTAATGTGTAGTCTTAAAAATGAGTTTGAATTTGCGATGATTGCAAAATTATTCACCAATCTGTCAGTCAGTCACGACGAACTGTTTTATATATGAGCCGATCAGTGCACACATTAATTAACTCCATTTGACAAAAAGTTGAGATATGCCATGGAATAACCCGAACCTGTATGCAGCCCACAAAAATTAAACAAAGCATATACAAAATAAATAAAAATTGTATTTTAAGCTGTTATTACCTACTTCAAATTTGAGCGGTTTCAGCAATTGAACTATCGAACAGTCTGGCAGCTCCAGTAATTTTTCGATATTTACCAACACTAACAGATTAATTATCGTGTCGATAAACGCATGTCAGTCAATTTGATTCCTGCGACGGGGCTCACTGGTAGCTTGCATAAATGATGTTACTTGAATTTCATCTTTGTGAGCTCAAAACTGACCAACGTAGATAGTCGGAGATGAGAGCTCTAAATATTCATCAAACAATAGACTAATTAAATTTTGTTTTCGCCAAAAATTCAAAATTTGGTCTTCATTCCATAACAAAGTTTGTTGCGGAACGATAGATAGCACATTATCTGCAATTCAAATTCTTTAAAAACTTAATCATTGTTAAAAATTGTAATATTATAAAGAATATAAAGTGCTGTTTTAAAGAAATATTTAAACCATTCTTTAATATTTCTTTTGTTGATAAGACCATGAACGTAGCTGCTTTTATGAATAAAATTCATTTTTTATGAACATAAAAGCAACATTTCAACAGGCACGTTAATTATTTGTCCAAAAAACCGTAGTACCCATGAACATGCCTAAATCTTATCTGCATGAGACTCGGAGAAATCAATTTTTGTTTTCTTATAAAAATGTGAGATCTTTCACTTTCGTTCAGCTGGTTGCAGGAAACATCGTCAGAACACAATTTCACGACCTATTTAATTTGAAAATTTGTTTGCCAATGTAATGGCCAACTATGCTATTTTTTGTGTCATATTTGTTTTTGTACAACGAAATATTGCGAAATGACTTCACACCAGCGCCACCTGCAGGGTTCAAACAAAAACCAAGACCTTCGTTAGCACATCCCCAATTTATGGTGTGAATCTTGGCTCATACGTCATATAGTCTCGGAGAAATACGCGTAATGAGGTTTTTTTTTAATTTCTCAGTTTATTCCCCAAGTGTTGCATAAATAGCTTCGCTATAATAATTAAGAATATTTCATGAGTTCCAAAACCCGAGTATCGATCGTGTTCAATACACGAAAACACACATATACGCTGTTGCACAAAAAATTCGATGCAAATTCTCTCGGGTCACAATGAATCTTCGCATGCCGATTGCTCGGGGCTTGTTTGCGACCGGATCATATTTACCCGGCCGCTACCCGATTCTGCACAAACACAACATTCAATCATGGGACCCGGTCAATTCTCGGGTATGCACGAAAATTGAGTACTCGTTGCAGCCCCACGGTTGAGAGCACGATTGAGAGAGCCATAGGTTTCGACAAGAAGTCTGCAACTTTTGGCTCTCACTGCGCATGTAATACGTCACATGTTATAAATTAGAGCGCGGGTTTTTGAAAGTGTATAATAATCACTGCCTTTTTTTTTAGTAAATCGGCTTGTGTGGCTGTAACTCCAGCCCGATTTTGAAAATTTTGAGTTTATTGTAGAGAAATTCATAACACGTTATTTAAAATATTTTGTGCCATAGATATTAAATTATGCGCAGTCAAACTGAGAAAATGTTGCCAGTCTGTCTGTTTGCATTTAATTTTAAAGCTATGATTATGAAACTTCACACAGATATTTTTTTCAGTTCAGTACATATTTCAAAACCAGCCGCATCGGATCACTATATCATATAGCTCCCATTGGAACAATCGGTCGACAACTATTTTTTTTGTATCTTATTATTTATTATTAATATTTATTTAGTATTTCCGGTATCTTTTCATATTTCGGTATTTCGATTTTTTGGTTTTTTACTCCCTGTACCCATAAAATGGGTAAAAAGGGGGTACTAAAACTGTTCAAATGTATGTAACAGGCAGAAGGAGACATCTCCGACCCTATAAAGTATATATATTCTTGATCAGTGTCAAAAGAGATTTCGATTTGGCCATGTCCGTCTGTCTGTCCGTCTGTCCGTCCGTATGTATGAACGCAAGGATCTCAGCAACTAGAAGAACTAGAGACACCAAATTTGGAATGTAGGTAAGCTTATGAATTTTATGCGAAATGAGTTTTCTTTAAAAAAAAAAAGAAACTCAAGAATTAAGTTTTATTTTTAAGCAATGATATTTTTTGTTAGGACTATAACATCGCAGCTTGATAGCGAGAGAGGAAGCGGGAGTGGATGTCCCCGGGGTGCGTCCTCGACTCCCCCTGGATGTACCCTTATAAGTATCTGCATATTGCATTGCCTCACATGGAACCATACCTTAAATATCCTTAAAATAGGTCCTTCAAGGACTAGGTGTGTATCATATGAAAGGTCTTAGGCCACACATTGGGAATGTTTTTAGATTCTGGAAATACATAACACCACTTGGTTCAAAAATATTTACATTCAATTTTTATACTCTGTTCCCGCAGGGAAATGAGCAAAATCTATATATCCCACACCTTTACAGGTAGATTCACCAAATTTAGCAAACAGACTAATGTTGACCCACTCGACAAATCTGCATCAAAAATTGTTGACCCCCAGGTCGAGTCACCAAATTTAGCACACAGACTACTGTTGACTCCCTTGACAGATTTGACAAAACAAATTTTGGTACTCCCATCCCCTCCCCCGCAAATGAACAAAATGGATCTCTCAAACACCTGTTCAGGTACACTCAGAAAAAAAATCGCCCTATAATTTAAAAAATTTACCTAAAATGAAAATCGCCTTAAAGGCCAGAAATATTTTATATTTTATAGAACTAATTTCTAAAATTAAGAAACTTATTTCTTAAAAGTAGAAGTGCAGGCTCTTAATCGGCAATCCCAAAAACATAATTTTTACTCCCTGTACCCATAAAATGGGTAAAAAGGGGGTATTGGATTTGTGCAAAAGTATGTAACAGGCAGAAGGAGACATCTCCGACCCTATAAAGTATATATATTCTTGATCAGTATCAAAAGAGATTTCGATTTGGCCATGTCCGTCTGTCTGTCCGTCTGTCTGTCTGTCCGGATGAACGCGTCGATCTCAGCAACTATAATAGCTAGAGACACCAAATTTGGAATGTAGGTTCCTGTATAGCATACGCAGATCAAGTTTGTTTCATATTTCAGATATCTCCCCCGTTCCCCCGCAAATCGATTAAAACCGTTTTACAGTAACAATTTTCAAGATATAGCTTTAAGATTTGGCATGTACAATACTTTAGTCTCTCTTAATCTACTGTCCAAATTTCAAGTCGATCGGATAATAAACACGGAAGTCATTCACGAAAGAAGATTCAGTAATGCTTCGAGAGGGGGAAGAAGAAGCACAGCCACTTTTGCCGCCTGTGTGCGTGCGTCTTTGTGTATGTGTGTGTGTATGGGTAAGTGGACTTAGATGTGATTGGATGTTTTAGACCTGGGTACAGGGAGTTTCGTAGTCGGGTATACTCGACTATAGCATTCTTACTTGTTATTACTAGTTTTTAGAAATATTTTCTATTTTTATACCCTATCAGGGTATTATAATTTTGTCTCGAAGGAGACATTTGCGACCCAACAAAGTATATATATTCTGAATCAGCCGAGTCGATATAGCGATGTCCGTCTGTCCGTCCGTCTGTCTGTTCGTCTGTTTCTATGCGAACTAGTCTCTCAGTTTTAAAGCTATCGTAATGAAACTTGGCAAAAACCTTTTTTTTTGCTGCAGGCACTACATATGTCAGAACCGGCCGGATCAGACCACTATAACATATAGCTGCCATAGGAATGATCGATCGACAAATATGTTTTTGTATGAAAAACTGTTTTGTTTATTAATGTATCCTTACCAAACTTTCCCAACTTTCTAGAGAGTTTATACAATCTGGCCAAATTTGGTTAAAATCAGACCACTATATAACTATATCAAACTTTTTGTTTACACAAATATTTCATCCAAACTTAGTGAGAGTTTTATAATACTCCAAATAGTTTCCTATAATTTGGTCAAAATCGGATCACATGACTCCCATAGGAGCAATCAGACAAAAATTAAGTTTTGTATAAATAACATTGCTGCTGGAGTATATAGCCTCGGCACCCAAGGATAGCCGGTCTTGTTAAGAAATATTATTGTTTATTATTATTGAACCAATGTCAATAGACTTTCTGGTTATTCTAGATATAGCTTAACATACTTAATTCTAAAATTGGAAACAGATTTTTATTTTATTTTTTCTAGTATTTAGAAAACTTTGCGCTCAACCTTAGTTTTTAGAAAAACGAAACAATGTTATTTAGAAAATCAACTTACTGAAAAACAGGGTGAGCTGCCCTTGGTTTCAAAAGTATGGCGATTTTCTGAAACCTAGGGTATTTTTTTCTGAGTGTAGATACACCAAAGTTGAAATACAGACTACTGTTTTTTCCCGTAAATTTCCCACCCCACAAATAGCCAAATTATGCCGGACTTGAAACCGAGTATTCTGCTGTAAGGTACGTCCGACTGCAACGTTCCTACTTGTTTTATACTCTGTTTAAACAAATGTTTATGTCCGTCTGTCTGTCTGTCTGTCCATATAAAAGCAATCTGAACGATTCGATTATTAGTTCTATAGTTGTACGAGCAAAGGCCTGTTTATACACGGCGAATATTCGACCATGTTCGCTGCCAGATAAGTGTACACAGATGCCAGATGGCCTGCCAGAACATTTTGGCAACCAAAAAATAAATATATCTGGCAGCACTTTGCCGCAGATTTTTGTCTGGCATCCTGCGGAGTAGAGAGTTTTGATAAGTTGCACAAAATAACATTTGTGAAGTGACTAATTGCCAACAAAGAAATGGACGAAATAAAATCAGCTGTGAAATACAAATTCTTGTCGTGGATTTGTCAATATTTTATTGATTTCAATTAATTGCATTTGATATTAGTTGTATTTCATGACACAATATAGCTCTACCAAAAATGTGGTATTATTCCGAAAAGGCACATTTGGCTATACATTATATAATATATTAAATATATTTAAAAATATTTATATTTATATGCCAGTTGCCAGTTGCCAGTTGTCCGGCATCGAATATTCGCCTTGAGGCCAGTGTGTCTATACGCACATTAAGAATGTTATTGTTTTAAGAATAAATATTCTAAGACTTCAAAAACATGTACTATAATTGTCATTTTGCTCCATGAAGCTGAGCCACATTTGATCACAATCGGATTACTCTATGAAATACGCGAACAGGAAGAATACCTTAATCTACAGATGGGCAAAGTCATCTATTGTATATTTTGGGGGAAAGAACGTTAACATTGCAACAATAATTACAAGCCCAATACTTCAATTGATGTGCCCCTTTGTAGGTGGTTTCAACCGATCGCCATTTTGTTTGCCCGCTTAAACTCCTCCTATGCAACCTGTTTTACCTTTAGCCTGCTTCATAAATAGTTCGACTTTAGATGTATTGAACACATCCACCAACAAACGAACTCTAAAAGAGCACTGCACGCACACACATGCGCATACTATATGTATTTGTTTGAGGAAGTTCATTTGGTCTCTTTTTGCTTCGCTGTAAGCATTCATTCGTTTTGGTGGGTGTGCTCTCTTCGGAAGATTGAGCTTAACACTTTCTTGCCTGCTGGTTTTGCATATCGGGAAAGTTTTATTTTGACCGTCTTTCATCCTTAAATATCATATATAGGTATTGGTAATTTCTCTCTGTATACAATGTATATTGAGGTTCTGCGGCATTGGGAAGACCTTTGTCATACAGATCATACATCATCGTACAATAAGAATTAATTTTTGAATGCCATTTATTGTATAACTAAGTATTACAACAAATTTTAACATTTCATATACTGTTTTCTTTAAAAATAGGTAAAAAGGGATAATGAAGCTGAGCAAAATTATATATGTAAGGGAAGATATGAAGATTATACAATATTGTCATGATAGGCAACAACAGCCTGTAATGATGGTTGTAATCACATTTCTTATTCAAAATATTTGTACATTAATGTGAACGCATTTTCTGAAAATAAATATTGTGGAAATACTTCAATACTTCGTTGGGAAACTTGAATGTACTACTCGTGTGCATCAACGTCCATGAAAACAAAAAAACTGATGACCTTACTTAGGACTGCATTCCGTGTTCACTGCACGAGTTTACATAAGATTCAACGATCGCTTGCTTGGAGTCCCAATTCCTAAATCAGGTAAAGTTTCCTGTTTTAGTCATAGAGATATGACGTTTAATATGCTATAAACAGTGGTTACACGACTTCAAAGTGAAACTTACTTTTCAATTAGAATGCTTTGAGTTTATTGTGTGTTGGGTGAACGGGTTAACAATGTTAACCACACACACACCGTTGATGAGGAGTGTATACACACAGAAGTTTAAGTGTATATCTATATACATACGAACGACTCTAAAATAAAGTTCGATAGGACCGGTTTTTTGACTTTTTTTTGTTTTTCTTTTTATGGTTGAATACTTCATCGAGCATAAGCCATCACCGTGGAATGTCTTCATTAGTCGGGCACAAAGTAGCTCCGCTTGTCAGTTCAGGTTCAACTTTTAATACCCTAGCCGCATATTTCGGATGCGAGGTTGAGCTAGTCGCATTAATGCATTTCATATAAGCAATTACATAGTAAGTATATGCGGTTAATTCTGATTGCTATCCTGAGCGGGCATTTAAATCAGATGAAATATTACGAGTTAAATTCAGTCAAGACTTGGAAAATACATGACGATTATATAAAATATGTTTTTGCCATACAGATATGTGAATAGATCATATACAAAATACAACCACATATTTAATTCATTGGGTGTGCTGGTTTTCACAAGCCATACCCGGATCAAGTATATTATACATTTTATATATTCCACAGGCACCCCGCAAATCGCAAATAAAAACGAATTGCAAACACACAATACGTACTTATGAACATATAGTATATCCTAAGCCCTAGAAAATAATATTTATCCATAATGCTCGTATGTTGTCACAGAAGCTGTTCATGAGACTATTTTCAGCTGGATGGTGAAGAGGCGCAAAGTGTGTTTAGTATATTCCAAAATATACATTCAACGTATGGTACTTCAAATGTTGGCACAGGGTATATTCAAGTTGAGCACACTCCATTTGAGCCTCCTTATTTTTGTGATACTACATTTACCATTACTGACCACAACTGACTTGAGCTCCATAATACCGACAAAATATTAAAGGCACAAACTGCAATAAACGAATATAAAAACCGACTAAGTACGTTTCATTGAGATGACTATACCACATGTGTGGGTAAGTTTTACCGAAGTTACACATATTTATGGGGAAAACCGCAAAGGTACGCACTGGCTTAAAGAGACCGTTTAGTCCTGGTAATGGAGAGAAGTATGACATTTGTGAACCAAAGGAGACACCGTGTCACCCAAATGTTTTAAGTGTCCCTGTTTACACTTCCCTTATCCCTACAAAACAAGCTCGTTGGAGAAGACTGTTTCCCTGCAGTCTACTCTGGTTTCCAGTCTGTTATCTATTATAATAAAACATAATAAGGTTGTACTCCTTTTTCCACACTTGGGGATGGTTCTGTTCCGCAACAATTCCGACGATGAAGTTACTGCATGACGTTTGTTTATGAAGTTCGTGCTAGTTAGTAAATCTATAGCGGGACGAGTCGTGCAATACCTCACGACCAGCTCTGCCATGAAGTGTTATCGCACATTTTGCTTTGTGTATTTTCGATTGCATGGTAGGGTTGCACTTTGTATATTTATGTATTTATTTTTGTATTTTTTAGCCGAGGTAAATTAAGCGTGTATATTAATTTGAGCACAGAAATTGACTTAGTTCGCTCGCAGATATTCCATATTTTTATATCGCAGTAAGGGCCAAAATTTTACATTTTGGTCGGGATAAATAAAATCAAGTTACAATGCATAAAGTAAATTTACAGTCTGAATGCAAGCGAACTTCCGCGTCTAAATGCGGTCCTAGTTTTCTATAATCTTATTTAACTCAATCTTGCAGAATAACCTCCTAATAGAATTATTAATATGGCGATCTTTGGTATTTCAGCTATTGGACATCCAATATTAATTAAATTAGGCTAATCTAAGTATATAAGGCATGTAGAAATTCAAAATTGATGGAATTGACCCGTCCCGCAAGCATCTCTATATTATTGCTCTCAACAACCCAACAAATGGGTAAGAGGGGGTACTGAAACTGTGCTATATACATATGTAACGGGCAGAAGACCCTATAAGGTATATATATATTCTTGATCAGTACCAATAGCATCATCAACCTGGCTCCTTTCCGTCTCTATGAACTTGCTGCGTTTATGATACATGTCAATGCGATGATTTACTTGGAAATGTTATACCTACATATGTAGAAACATGGTCTGAGCATACTCCTCTAAAGCATTCTTAGTTGTTTGCTATTGTGTTCTTGCAGAGCATAAATGCATTACCTTAACAAGCTTAAATTCCTCAAATAAATACGATGAAGTTGCCTACTTGCGCCAATGAAGAATGTATTGCCAGTTATATGATAATTACAAATGTCTAATACCAGAGTTTTCGACCACTTTTCCGTTCTTAAATCTGTGAGATATCTGTTGAAATTCTTAATGTACATTATATGTATGTCTCACTGATTTTCAAAAATGCACCTCCACGGTCGAAAAGCTTGTGGAAAACTTTGGCATTCGACAATTGTAACTTTCGTACGATTGGCCAACCCCATTTTCAAAGTTCGACACAAGAACTTAATAGGTGTGCCACTCACCGATGTTTTAAAATCTGCCCCTATGAAACTTTTTTGTTTATCCTTTGATTGGCTTCAAACTCATTTTCAAAGCTCACAAAAAACAAGTAAGAATGCTGTACTCGAGTATATCCAACTACGAGAGTCCCTGTACCCAGTTATAAAATGTACACAAATACAGGCATACAGCGACTGCAGTGCAAGCGGACGTTTCAAATGAATCTTGTTGGTCGAATAACTCCGTTTTTTATTGTCCGATTGACTTGAAATTGTTACAGTAGATTAAGAGTGATCCAAGTATTATGCATGCCAAATCCCAAGGGTATATCCATACGAATAGCGGGGGTGTGGGGGGATATCTAAGATCATAAATAAACTTGATCTGCGCCTGCTATACACGAATCTACATTCCAAATTTGGAGTCTCTAGCTCTTATGGTCTCTGAGATCCTTGCGTTCATACTTACGGACAGACAGACAAATGGACAGACATATGGACGGACAGGGCCAATTGAACTCGGCTATTGATACTATTGGTCGGAGATGTCTCCTTCTCCCTGTAACGTACATTTTCACAGATTTAATACCCCCTTTTTCCCATTTCATGGGTACAGGGAGTAACAAGTAAGAACGTTGAAGTTGGACATTCCCGACCGCAGAATACTCTGTTTCAAGTTCAGTGTAATTTGGTTGTGTGTGGGGTCCGAAAGGCACGTGAAAAAAATAGTAGTCTGTATGTCAAATTTGGTGCTTCTAATAGACGTTGCCGTTAGGCGGGGGACGGGGTTGAGGTGGCAATCAATATTTTTATCAACGAGCTCCACGGTAGTCAGCATTTTAAATTGTTTGACTATAGCTGTAAAAATGTGAAAGATATAGGTTTCCGCCAAACTTCGGAGTAGGGGGTAAGAGCGGGGGCGACCCTGACACTTAATAAACTGAGGGTATATACCAATGTGTGTACCAAGTTTGGTTGCTGTAGCTTCTAGACTTCGCAATAAATTGCCTTCTCACGGACAGACACACGGACATTGCACAAACCCAATTAACAATACGCAATTTTCTTTGGAAATCATATGTTTTAGTTTGTTTTGACTACTTTCCTTACGATATTTTCATGTTCATTCGTCGCTGTCGAAAAATATTCATTTGGGATTCCCACGCAAATTTCGCTGCAGTCCAGCAAAATATAAATTGTAGCAGTACGGGCCAAAACATCAAATTTAAAAAAAAATTGAATAAAACAAAATTACTACTCTAAATATAGATTTATTCGATATACTTTAATTTTAATGTGTTGAAAGGAAAATTTGACCTCGGTTGCGTTAAGCGAAGAAATTTTTTTAAACAGATTATAATAAATAATATTGATATCCCCGTGAGGGATTTGGTGGGTCTTACACCCACCGCCCACCCACAAATATGTATGTAAGATTTTGTGCTCCTTATCACATAGGCGTTTGAAATTCTGGGTAGCTCTATGCAAAATATATTTTAACTCGGAAAATCCGCCATCAAGGACATTTGTGTTACTTTGTGAAAATCAAGGTTTTTGGTATTGGTGCAATTGGCTTTAAAGTCATTTTAAAGCTGTTCGCTAAACATCATTGAAGGTGGTGGCTTGGAGGATTCCGCTTGTACGTTCGAAAAATTGGTCAAATTAACTTTTTTTTTATGTAATTAGTCGATTTTTGGGAAATATATGTACGTACATACATATGTATGTGCTAGGAGTGAGTTAAATGTGAATGGGTGAATTTCACAAAAAAAGAAAGAATTTTTACAAGGCCCGTGCAACATCTTGGAATACCAGATAGTTCTACATAATAGGAGAGAATTTTAGGAAAGTCGCTTGGATTACTTGAGATCCTATCGAGATTCTTTTATTGCACTCTATTCGCCGTCCACTTTAATGGGTACTGGGTATAAGAAGAAGTTGTTCGGAATAATCAGGATAGAGTAGCGCATGCAAATTCAATGAACTCGTGACATTTTAGTGAATCAGAGACCGCATTTCTTAATATTTGTCAGTCTTTTGTTTCTCTTAAATCTATGAAACGTGCTCGTCGAATTTAAATATCACATACGGACACAGAACGCTAACTACAAGAAGTTCAGCGTCAGCCTTTATCTTCCAGTAACCTCCTCAAGCAAAAGTGAACATGTACTCTTATACACATACACACATATGTATGTATGCATGTAGTATGTGTGAACATAAATTTGTATGTATTTTGTATATGTATATACATACGTGTACATCTTTCTGTATGTACGCCGACGCGACTCGTAAGCTGGACCACTATGAGCACTAACATCCCTGTGTATACCGTATGTATGTATACACAGGGACGTTAGTGCTCATAATACACACGTACATATAAAGATATTTATGAGCCTGTGAGTGTACTGATGGGGAGCTGATGATGACGATGATACGATCTCACAGCTGTGTGTTTTGCTAAAGGCACACGCACACAGACGATCGGGCGCAGAATCTCACAGACACGGACACGCAACATTCGCTGCGGTTGGCCTTATAAATAATAATGTCTTCATCAGCAAGAGTAGCGACAGCAACACGATGCGAGATGCGGCCGTTGGAAAGGCTGTGGGGAATGGGAATGATAGTTGGGCAGAGGGGTGGGCACGTGGAGCGAGGGGTCACGATAGCAAGCGATTGCATCGAATGGGGCTTAACTTGAGCTCACGGCCTTAGGCTCGAAATTTACCGGCACGGGTTATTCGAACTCTTCTGCAATCTTGACGCTTGTGACACCATAAAATTAATATAATGATAGTTGCAGGGATGAGCTGGCGATGGTGCCTACACTAGATACATACATACATAGATATATTTTAAGCTATCGATACTATTAATATTTCCGACAAATTACAATTCATAGTAGTAGTATTTCTCAATATTTTTACTTTCATAATGAAATTAGCGAAAACCATCGGAGCCATTAATCCGATTGACTTACAGCTCTAATACTATTTTGTGCAATTTCGTTTGTTTATTTTTAATTCTTAGCACCATGAAATTCTTTATGTATGTCTGTACATAAGCACGATACAAATACATACATGTAATGTTGTAGAAGAAGAAGATATACATCATTTTAAAAAGATTAAAAAATATAAACCGTAGTTGGTCTTTTAGTTCCAGACACTATAACCTTTGTTTGAAACAAAAATCAATCAAAAATCGTGTTTTATTTTATCATGTAAAGAAAGCAATTATGTGGTTCAATTTATAGATCGGTTCAAATAGGAAATTACCATTTTTATTTTTAAAATATTTAAAACGATGGATATCTTACATGCAAAAAAATGACACAACAAATTGTTTTGTCTGATTAAGTATTGCTTTATTTTTTTGATTATATAATTTTTTTAATAAAGTTGCATACTCAGGCCCCTCAAGCTACCTGAATTAAGGCTGCAACGAATAAATGTATAAACTTATTGAGTAGCCCGCGAAAATAAGTCGACGAAAGCAACAATTTACTTGATTTTGTTATTGTTGCTGTTCTTGTCAACTTTTTGTTAGCTCTTTTTCTCTTCCCTGCATCCACATAGGCATACAGATGTACATACATACATAAATACATATATACATACAACATAATTGTTGATCTCCGAGTAAGAGCTCTTGTGCTGGCGGTGCTGATGCTGTTTTCGATATAGTATGTATGTATGTATATACATATGTATGTATGTATGTATGTACAAACATACATAAGTATATGTATGTATGTACATATATATGTAAGTATGTTTTTGTATGTTTCTGGAAACGTAGTATGTATGCATGTAAGTATGTATGTATATGCATACACACAGAAATACGGGACGTATGTATGTACATATGTATGAAGGTTCCGCCGCCGCTTTAATAAAATAAACTGGATTTGAGAGCGAGAGTTGGTATCAACCGAGCCGACTTCGCTGACTACTTCGTTTGGGCTCCGATTTGCTGACTAATTAAGCCCTTAAAATCGACCCAGGCCCAACTCGAGCCACATTGAAAATAAAGTCATTTGGTCGTTGCGTTTGTCGGTCATAATAAGAGCGGGATAGAGAGAAACGAAAAATGTTGAGATTCAGTAAACAGCCTTGATGTCAAACATATACACCTGATTACATACATACGTACATTATATATATGTACACGCTATACTTGGCATCGGGATAGAAAATTCAAGCCCAATCCCAGTCCAAAAAATATTTCTTACCTGATCCCGCCCTGGTCTCCACTCCCGATTACATTTTTGCAACATTGGGAAATTAGTTAAAAATATATTATTTTAATTGTTATTTCTGCCATTCATTTTGGGGATCTCCATTGGCATAACGTATACACATATGTATGTATGTACATACATGTACATACATACATATACTTTTAAATGTGCCTAAATCTTAGAATTTAAATTTGCATCCCTAATAAAAAGGATATATTATTTACAAAATAATTTAGATTTTTTAAAATCAAGCTGGCTTACAAGCGTAGCCCGGCTAGTTTATTTATTTGATTAAAATTAATTATATTGAAAATTCCCACTTGCACCAATTGTAAGGATTACACAAAAATACTAGGTAGATTTACCTAAGTCGTTCAACCACACGACTAATGATTTTTAAGTAGAGCTTTAAAAACAGAATCTCACAAATTTGACCAATTCCCGCTGTAGCCCCGCGTAAAGGTAGATTTTCAAAAATGGGCAGCCCTTTTTTAAAAGGGTTTGCAAAATGTCCGTATGAACGCAATTTTTTTCCACACCCTTGAAGCTAGAGCAACCAAACTTGTTGGTGTATACAATTTATAAAGTGTTGGATGAACGCGTCGATCTCAGCGACTATAAGAGCTAGAGACGTCAAATTTCGAATGTGGTCTCCTCCATTCACAAATCAAGTTTTTTTTTTAAACTTTTAATTTTTCCCCCGCACCCCCTCAAATCGATAAAAAAAAATAACTATTTCTAAGGACAATTTTCATTGCGAAAATTTTTATCGAATATTAATTATTCGAAGAAGTTATTTAAGAAACAATTTTCGCAGTGCCGAACCGAACCGAGGTGCAGCGCAGCCGCCACCTGAATTTCTCTGCTTGCTTGCATTAACGCTAAACTGCTTGATGCACATGTTTGCATGTAGGAAATCCTGGCTTAATTGGAGTCAAATGTCTTAGATCCATATATCATATTGACCATAGTTTCGAATTAGGCAATGTGATTAACAACTGGATAATCCTCTTGTGGCTTTTAGCTTTGAAAATCTCCGAGGTCGACTTGTTCAGTTGGACAGACAGACGCACAGATGGACAGACAGATGCGAGTAATCTCTCTTTGTCATTTTCCCCTTTTTATAGGTAAAGGGTATTCAAATATAATGGAGAACTTGTGGGATTGTTCTCGTGTAGAGTACTCGACTAGGGGATACCTGCACCGAGCTATAGCGCACCCTAAACGCGTCCATCTCGTAGATAGTAGTACGATATACATAGATACCAAGTTTGGTACTTGTAGCAAATATATGTACTAATGTAAGCCTTTCCAAACACTGCATTTACATTTGTACATAGTATGTACCTAAGAGGATATATAGTATGTATGTACATATGTGAGTACATATATTCGGAAAAAACATCTTCTGCGCCTGGTCATCGTCAAAGGGGGAGGTGTGGGAATAGGAGAAATTGCTGATGACGATGGGCATGTACATATGTCAATAATTATATGTACTTGTGTAAGTATATACGTAAGTGCTGGAGCCGCAGTAGTTGGCGAAGTCCTCCAGCTCCCGACGTTTTCATTTATATATCTTGTTGCACTGTGGATGATGCTGGACGGATTCGAATGCAGATGCAAAACCTAAAAACGTATGCACATATACGTATCCATACACATACATATATTTATTTCAACACACATACATTAATACATACATTTGTACATATATACATATCTGGTTTTATGTTGTTTCCAAGAACTGACAGAAGTCCCCTCGTTAAATAAGACGAATGTGTGCAAGTGTGAGTGAGAATGCCTCGTATTCACATTCACATTCACATTCACAATCACCGGCAGACGAGGCAGGCAACAGGGCAGCCGGAGCTCGCAGCTCGGAGCTCGGAGCTCTTGTGTATTTCATAGAGTAAAGAACTTGGAATGACTTGAATAAGACGTTAAATTACAAAAGGAACACACATAATGAGAACGTAGGAGCGCGCAGCAAGCGCATTTTAAGGTTCGTACCAGTCCCGCTGTGTTCTCCCAGACAGAGCTGATCTCGGGGTTCAAGTCTGAAGAAGACTTCGTTGTTTGTGACTTTTCAAAAATAGTGAGCCACGCCACAGGTTGCCGAAGGTTCTTCGCCGACGATGACTCTCTAACTACCTCCGCTTTGACAAATGTCTGCATCTGCAGGTATGTATGTATGTACCTTGGCAACAGATACAGAATCAGTGTGATACCCATAAACACAATGCCCTCCCTCCTTACCTGCACGCACGCTGTCAATTCGATCAAGGAGCTACACACAAACACACACATGCACATACATACATACATACAAAATACGTGCCAAGGCATACATATATACAAGTAGTACGGTTATTACAACGTTTATGCTATGATGTTTATGTTTGCTTCACTTTGCAAATTCAAAAGGTCCTGTTTATGCAATTACATATTATATTAACAAATTTCATTTCAGAGGAGGCGCTTCGTAGGCAACTTTTGTGTGCACTTCGAATTCGTGAAATTCTTGTATATTTCACAGGGTTCAAAATACACAACATTTTGTCATATAATGTTTAATTAAGCCTCGGTGAACAATTAGAGAGTTTTATAGCCTTGTCCGTCTGCCCGTCTGTTTCTATGCGAACTAGTCTCTCAGTTTTAAAGCTATCGTAATGAAACCTGCCACAAGGCTTTCTTTTTCCTGCAGGCGGTACATACATATGTCGGAACCGGCCGGATCAGACCATTATAACATATAGCTGCCATAGGAATAATCGGTCGACAACTAAGTTTTTGTATGAAAAACTTGTTTGTTTATGATGATATCCTCGCCAAAATCACCCAAACCTAGTCTCTGGAATGTTTATACAATCTGTCCAAATTTGGTCGAAATCGGATCACCATATCACATGCATAGTAGCTGGCACAGGATCGAATGAAAAATGAGTTTTTGTATGACAAACTTTTTGATTATACAAATATTATATCCAAACTAAGTGAGAATTTTTTTTAAACCCTCGCAGGGTATTATAATTTTGTCCCGAAATGTGAAATGGATTGAAGGAGACATTTCCGACCCAACATAGTATATATATTTTGAATCAGCATGAATAGCCGAGTCGATATAGCGATGTCCGTCTTTCCGTCTGTTTCTATGTTTCTAAAGCTATCGCAATGAAACTACATACATATGTCGGACCACTATAACATATAGCTGCTATAGGAATGATCGATCGACAAATCGGCTTTTGTATGAAAAACTTTTATGTTTATTAATGTATCCTTACCAAACTTTTCCAAGCCGAGTCTCTAGAAAGTTTATACAATCTGGCCAAATTTGGTTAAAATCAGACCACTATATCACTATATCAACCTTTTTGTTTATACAAATATTTCATCCAAACTTAGTTTGAGTTTTATAATACTTCAAATAGTTTCCTATAATTTGATCAAAATCGGAACACATGGCTCCCATAGGAGCAATCAGACAAAAATGAAGTTTTATATAGAAAACATTGCTGCTAGGGTATATAGCTTCGGCACCCGAAGATAGCCGTTCTTTCTTGTTATATTTCAAATAGTTTATTTATGAAGTACGATAACCTCACCAAATACTGAAAACAGCATAAAAATCATTCTAAAGCCTTTGTTCAACATTTCCTTGGTGACGAAATTCAAAATTCACATTGCCAATGTAACTATTTTCGAGTTAAGCAGGTCTTAATCTATGGAATAGCATACATATATGACATACATATCCGCATTTGGCTGTACATCAGTGTTCTCATCTACTAGTTAAGACCAGATGATCGTAAAACTGTATTAGGGGAAAATAAAGAAACCCTTTTGAAACTAGGAAAAAATGTAATGATGTTCAATGGAAACGATTATTATTTCTTAAATTGAACGATTTTTAAGAAATCTAGTCTTCATATCGAATCATAGTATTTCCGATTGAATCCGTCAAAAAGTGTAGTCTTCTTTCTAGTTGGGAAATGCTGTTGTCTAGTCCAATTAGTTTTAGCTACCTAAAATTTGGATTGTATACGTAATTTTTAAGTAAAATTGACTGGATCAGAAGCAGAACCTCTCAATACTGCAATCTCGTGCGGAAGGTCTTAAGCCACATTCCTGCAGAATGTTCTGCCTGGACAGGAAGATTGAAGGTTTTTAGGAAAGCATCTTGGCAGATATGGCAAATCGGGCTAAGAGAGGATATACACAATTTACTGCACAAGCCATCAAACTACACACTAAACCTGAAATGTGGATACACCATAGTGTATTTAAGTCTCCGAAACCCGAAAAGCAAAAAATTTTATAAAATTCCAGTAAACAAAACGTTCACTATATTCCAGGTATCGGTATGGACCGACAGGACGAGCTCGAGTAACCTGCCAATTCGAACCTAAGCTAAAATGCATGAGTCCGCATGAGCTCCTTAAAGCCCTTAAGCCTAAAGTACACTTCCGGTTTCGCAATGTCTGTCGGAACGATAAATATCGTCTTACTTTTCAGTCTTATCTTATGTTATTAATAGTAGTTTCGTAGTTTAGATCAATTTTAGAATACTCATCTATAATTTGGAACCCTTCTGCAGTGGTACACACTACCAGAATTGGTCGGGTGCAGAAACGCTTTCTTAAATTTGCCTTAAGACCCCGACAGGGGTAAAAACCTTGCCTTTCCCCTCAAACAGATGTAGATCTCTTTTAGTTCACCCGTCTACGCTAGAGGATATACGAACGATTGCGGGTCTTATATTTATAAATAACATTATATTGATTGCCCAGCCATACTAGCGCTATTAAACTTTTGTGTGCAGGGTGCGCATTTAAGAAATTATGTACCTTTTAATATTGGTATTCACAGAACTGCCTACGCTCTCAGTGTGCCTTCAACTAGAACTTTAAAATATGACGAACTTTCAATTGATATGCGGCTTGCCTTCAGTCAAAATAGAATGGTTATTAATGGTTATTACTAGTAGTAGTAGTTATTTTAAAATTCAGTATGTTAAACTAGTTATAATGTAACCAGTAAGTCCAAAGACATTGGTTTAATAAATAAATAAGCTAAGTGCCGAAGCTACTATATACCCTAGCAGCAATGTTTTTTATACACAATTCAATATTCGTTTGATTGTTTCTATGGGAGCTATGCGTTCCGATTTTGATCACATTATAGGAAACTATTTGAGGTATGTGTATCCTAAAGCGAGTTGATAAGGCAGATGTAGTTCATTTTAATAATAATATTGCATTCTTTATTAAAATTCTCCTCCTACGCGTTTCGGCGTTTGTTACGCCTTCCTCAGGGAGTCTGGTTTTACATGCATAAAAAAGTTTGATATAGTGATATAGTGGTCTGATTTTAACCAAATTTGGCCAGACTGTATAAACTTTCTAGAGACTCGGCTTGGAAAAGTTTGGTAACGATACATTAAAAAACAAAAAAGTTTTTCATACAAAAGCCGATTTGTCGATCGATCATTCCTATAGCAGCTATATGTTATAGTGGTCCGATCCGGCTGGTTCCGACATATGTACTGCCTGCAGCAAAAATAAGGGTCTGTGCCCAGATTCATTACGATAGCTTCAAAACTGAGAGACTAGTTCGCATAGAAACAGACGGACATCGCCATATCGACTCGGCTATTCATGCTGATTCAGAATATATATACTTTGTTGGGTCGCAAATGTACCCTTCCTTACACATTTCGAGACAAAATTATAATACCCTGCTAGGGTATAATAAAACTCTCACTTAGTTTGAATGAAATATTTGTAAAAACAAAAACTTTGATACAGTGATATAGTGGTCAGATTTTTATCAAATTTGGTCAGATTGTATAAAGTCTCTAGAGACTCGGTTTGGAAAAGTTTGTTAAGGAAACCTTTATAAGCAAAATAGTTTTTCATACAAAAACATAGTTGTCGACTGATCATTCCTATGGCAGCTATATATTATAATGGTCTGATCCGGCCGGTTCCGACATACATATGTACTGCCTGCACCTAAAGAAGGGTATGTGCCAAGCTTTATCACGATAGGCGGACAGACGGACATCGTTATATCAACTCGGCTATTCCTGCTGATTCAGAATATATATACGTTGGGTCGGAAACGTCTCCATTACACATTTCGAGACAAAATTATAATACCCTCTGCTAGGGTATAAAAATCAAATGGGGTAATAAAACCGTGCAAATGTAAGGGTGTTGATTTCAAAATTTTGATATTCCTCGCTCTATACTCGCAAATTGACAAAATAAACTTAAACAAATTTTAAGATTTGGGAAAATTTTTCCCGATGATTCTATAAGTAGTTTATACAGGGCCATACTAAACATACAGTGAACGGGTAGTTGCGTGCTTAGTGCAGAAGTGACTCAATTAACTTCCATTTACGTAATCGCTTTCCTATTTAATTTGAAGAGAATATATCTAATTGTACTTTGGGTTGCTTTTCCTCAGTGTACTTACGCAAACATTCCAAAGAACGGTGTAGTAATTTTAAGGCGACTGATTTCTGGCAAATACTATTTACGTATCTCTTTTTCTATTCGAGTATACACTAGATGGAATTATGCCAGCGTTGCGCGGCGAAGTATTTTGATTAAATTTAATTATATTAAATTTGAAAAAAAAACTACATAAATGGTCACCCCAATCTTCTGACAATGGGGTAGATTTTCCTAAACCGTGTAGCCTGAGTTTTTTTTTTGTATATCTTGGAAAATTACTTTTAAGCTGATCTAACAAAAAACATACTTATCACACGTTTGGCCTTGACCCTCACCCTCACGGGTGGTGGTAAATTTTCACTAGCACTCATTTAAATTAATTTTTGTGTGAAATTGTAAAAATTTTAAGTAAGTTGCAAGAGAATAAAGTTGCATACAAAAGTTTTTCTACCTATTTTGCGCCCCTGGGATAAAATATATCGAAAATCCATGACTAAGTTTAATTGCTTCTTGTGTGGAGCCGTACAATTTTTTTTTATATCAAAGCACACTATAACTGAGAAAGTTGAGTTTCGGTGTTTTCCAACAATTTTCCGACCGTGGGCGTAATTTTCCAAAACCGAATCCTGTTGGACTTTCCGATATCGGTGAAACGTGTTTCGAAAAAAGAATATATTGGCCTTGTGCAATGTCCGTCTGTCCGCTATTTTTTCCACAACCTTGAAAACATCTTCGTTTGATAAAATGTCAATATTCAATATGTCAATATATTCTTGGTCATGACCCATGACGTGTGAACGCACAGATCTCAGAGGCTATCAGAACTAGAGACACAAAATTTTTGGTGTAGGTTGTTTCTGTATACTATACGCAGATCAAATTTATTTCAAATTTTGAATACCGCTCTACAACCACAAATCGATAAAAAAAAACAATTTATAACGACAAGTTTTAAGATTCGGACCTAAGTCGCCACTATTAATTCTGGGGCTAGTTTAAATTAAATGTACAACTTTTAATCAGATCGGATAATAAATACGGATCGGATGGAACACTCGACTAGAGCAGATTTGTGCTTGGCTTCCTTGACAGATTTGACACAAGAAATATGATATATACAAATATATTTGAATATATTTTCATTTTCGATCCAATTGTAAGTTTGAGCAATTTCGATTTTCTGCCTTCAACCCGATTTTGAGTCTCACTTTGAAAGTTGAAAATAGTTGATTAAAGGTGTTTATCTTCAATTTTACTATGTATTTTTCTCCGTGTATTTATATACATATATACATATTTATGTATGTATGTATGTATGTGGGTGCTTCTGCTATTTACATACAAGGTGTACATATGTATGTACATGAACCTACATTCGGTGGCACTAAGGTGTAAATGTTGTCAAAGTCAAATACATCTCCTTATGAATACACATGGTTGTAGTGTGTACATAAGATGAGTTTGCTTATACCCTGTACTTATGGAATGAGTATAATGAGGTATATTAAAGTTGGGCAAGTGTGTATTACACTTAGAACGAGGTATTTATAGCCCTATACATGCATATAGTACATACATACATATGTATGTACTCCTCTTATATTTATATGCACACTCTGTTTATTTACCCTGTTATCCTGTATATCCAACGTTTTATAAAAAGGTTTCGCTCTCACTGGCTATAAGCGCTTGTGACAACATATTTGGAATCTATATCCTTGGATATTCGCACTTTGATAGATACAGCCCTGACTTTTGTTACTCGTATTTGTTTGCTTGGTGTCTTTGTATTGCAAATGTCTCATAACTGCCGAATAATAAACACTGGTGCTATTTAAGAATATGATTTTAAGATTGCGAATTCCGAATGTGTATTAGGGTAATTTAGGTCTGGGTACACGGTATCTCCTAGTCGATCCCTCTCCACGAAACCATTACTTGTTTTCATTCATATGCGATTTTACTAGCGGTGTAATGATCGATGACCATTGGTAAGATGTTATTTAGCTATATTGGCTCGACGGTGGAGTTTGGGGTTCAAAAATGTTGGAAATTGAAAGTTTCCATTTCTGCCACAACGATGAAGCAGCCATTGAAATCGTCCTCTCAATGGTCGCTCACTTCATATAAGAACGATCGGTTAACCCCTGAAGAAAGTGGATTGTTCGTCATTTGTTCAAATCACGTAGTCTGACCATTAAAAACCCGGATGCATCCGAGTAATTTCTTTATAAAAAGAGCATTTTGTTGCATTAATTGAGCATTCACATGTACGTATGTATGTATGCATATGTTAACACAGGCATACATACATACATTCATAAAAACTGTGTACAGTAAACTAATACTTTGGCGGGACCAAGGAAGACAGAAAAAGACGGAGAGAGAGAGTTAGTGTGTGGAAGAGAGAAGGAGCCGCAGAGAGAGAGAGGGAGAGACACTCAAGAGAGCGCTCTGCAGACATAATGTGGGTGCGCCTTAAAGATCGTCTGTGTACGTCTGCTGCATAACAAGTAGCAAGTTGTTGTTGTTGAAGTTGGGTTAGCGACGTAGAGGCAACAAACATAAGTACTATATACATACATACATACATACATACTATGAGTACATAGTACCTGCTAGCGGTATTAAAAACCGGAGAGAGTTGAATAGTTTATCTCTGCCAGTGTTGGCAGCTTTTTGATGTAAAAAAACGACAATTTGAAAATAAAGCAAACCTTATCGGTTTCGCATTGCTGCTTCCGAAATAATTTTTGTTCGGATCCCAATATTTTATCGGAATAATCTATATATAAAAAGCCGTAAGCAAAGCAGTTCAATAGCATTGATTTTTATTTGTACATTTTGGAATGTGTTATATCTAAGGCACATAAATCCCAGGACAGCTTATGACTTTTACTCGCATTTCAAGTCACCGGCCCCATGAAGTAAAAGAGGCCGAAAATTGTCCTCCGACAATTGTGCAATTCTGTGCCCGGCAACCCCCACATGAGTAGATACATTCCCTGTCAAAAACTACATACATAGATGTTTGTTCAAGAAGATGCAGGTAGGAATCAGAGAGCGGAGTTGAGAGTAGTGCAGTAGGACTTGCACGCACACATTTCAAAGTAACATAAATCTAGCTGATATTTGATAATGTAGCTGAAGTATCTGATAGCAATATGTACATTCATATATCCGGTCCTTTGGATTTATTTCTGTAGCTAGATAGGGCAACACTGATGTTGCGAGAGCAGACCAGCAAGAGAGCGTTTTGTATGGCCATCTTCGATCTGCCCGCCTTCTCTCAACTTTGGACTGCGAGCAGATAGAGGCAAAGGCAAAGCAGATCGTGACCTGTGGCTGTGTACACTTGTGTCTATGGCGTCGTGTTTGTGTGTGCGTGTGTGTGTGTGTGTGTGAGTATCTGTGTCTGCATCTGTAGCAGTATATGTTACTTTTGTTGTTGTCTTTAAATATGGGTGTGCGTGAGCAGCGCGCTGCTCCAGCTAAAGCAAGCGAGGCATTGCAAGAGCTGCTGCCGCTCAGTCCGCTCGGAATAAACACGGCAGTAAGACGCCGTGCCATACACGCCCGTTATTGACTTTGTCACACATAATTTATTTTTGTTGCCTGAAAGTTAGTACAAATTAAGTGGTTCATTGTGGGTCTGAATCGGGTCAACGTCGAAGTTGCACATGCGTGCATTCGCAAATCGCGGGATTCGATTATTAATCGAGCTTGAATAAATGCTGCTAGGTATATACGAGCTGTATACACACACTAGTAAAGCATAGTGAGAACCAGCGACTTCATCTAGTGTGTTGTACATCTGTTTCGGAGCTTATACATACACACATGTGTATAGGCATATGCATACACATCCTCGTGCGCACCCTGACACAACAATATCGAAATGCCCCGAGGTAGAAGTGAACCTCTAGACAAGAAATAAAAGTGCTAAAAATAATGAAATTCTAATGAAGTTGCTGCCAGTTAGCTGTCACGCGTATTTTCTTGTGCCTTGTGTTACTTAGTATTGAAGATCCATACATATTTAGTATATAGTACATGTGGCTTATGTGCATACATACCTAGTGTGTGCATATGTGCGTGCCAATACATAAATTACTGAGCACATACATATGTATGTATGTATGTCAGTTTCCATAACTATGATTTGCTAGCTGGTAACTGATCGAATAATCTTTCGTTTATCACCAACGGCTGTCGAAGTGCCGACGGCAAGTGAGGAGGCAATGTATAAGGCGCCGTAAGGAGGGAACTCTATCGGCATCTTCATCCACATTGAGTCATTATTATTGCCATAGTCAACATCAATACTATCAAAATGGATGCGTACGCTTTACCGACATACTTTCCGCTGGCGTAAGTACATACATACATACATATATCCTTTAAAAGTATTTGGATTTTGGATATTTCCCCCAAACCCATAAAATTGAAAAAAAAATAACTAAACAAAAAACGTATTACCTTCACAATTTTAAAGATATATCCTTGAAATTAATACTGTGCAAATTTTAAGTCGATCGGTAAATAAACACGGTAGTTATTCACGAATAGAGGTTATGTACTGCACCGCATCCTCCGCTTGAAATGCCTTGCTTGTACCGTGGCTTGTATGTGTGCGTATTTGTGTATACTCGTATGTAGGTGTACGAAAGTGTGTTTGGAAACTTTAGTCCTAGAGCAACTAGAGCATTCTTACTTGGTTTCATTGCCCTGATACTATACCGTAAGCGACAATAAGTATAGTCAATGGTTGCAATCGTCAACAGCATTTTGATAGTTGCTAGCCTAGCCTCCTACTCTTGAATGTCAGTTATCGAACTTGAGATATGTACTATATACAATTTAAACTGGTCACCTTTATTAAATTAATCTAACAAAAATATATACATGTATGTATGTATACGTCTGCACATACATACATAAACGCATAAAAATCATGCATCCCAGCAAACCATATACATGATGACCTATTGCCCAGCATGGTTGATAAATTTTACCTATCGATATCATCTTTAACAGAATTTCTGCTTCTGGTGAACGCAGCCAATGATTCTGTTTGCAGAAAAAGATTCTAAAAAGTTATAAATCGTTTAGACAAAAATTACACATGGAGGGATGTTAATAGCCGAGAGGCTTACTTGAACTCGGATTAAATATCGAGAGAAAATTTATCGTAACCAATGTTTGATGATTAGTTTTTTGTCGGTTATTGAAAATATGGAAACTAGCCTCTTAGTTTTGGAGCTATCGTGATGAAACTTGGCACAGATCTTGCTTATTACTGAAGGCAGTAAATACATATATCGGCACCGGCCGGATCGGACCCCTATAAGGGCAGTTGTAACTGAGTTTTTTGAGGGACCAACTTGATATGCGAGGATGGTACAATTTGGTATTTATAAAACTAATCGTGCTCCAAACCTAACCTACAAGATATGTGTTCATATATAATAAATATATAATAAAAATAAAAACAACTACAATATATATATTTCATGTTTGAAAAGAAGCACTAACCGGCCCAATAATAGAACGAATTTTCTTCTAAAAATATTCCGATATTCCTAAAATAACAACTTTTGGTAATCATTTTAGTAATTTTAACCCATTTTTTCTCGGAATGTAGAATCTCAAATTTTCATAACGTTCGGATAATAAACATCAGGCTTATTGAAGAAATGGAATGCAAAATACGATAAAAGAAACTATATACATATTTCATAGTGTAGAGTTGAGGAAGCAGATTTCACTGATAATGACAATTAAGATCGACAATTGTATTTGTATATGTATTGCCCAAATGTCAGTAGACTTATTATAATTGGAATAATGAGGATTTGATTGTTTTTTAGCTGACCTAAAATGTACACTATGTAACATATTGTATTATCTACTTTTTGTTAAACCGCCCATACATTTTATACACAAATAATACAGTTTTCGTAGTGAAATGAACTACTGTATTTTATTTAAGTGTACATAACTTCTTTGTTGCTCCTCAGATGTTAATCGCGGGTGGCTTCTTTCTTTACTTTATTTTCTGTCATGAAGAGTAACGTAGGGGTAAGAAATAATTCAATCTAAATCTAACCGAAATCAAACAGTCAGATTTCTGGTGATTACTACTGCATTATTAGCTGCCAAAGTTAAAAAATATCAAGTAATTGTTTTGAAACGCACTTACAATCTTTACGTGGAACTTGCAATCGATGGCTGCTATTGAAATTATATTAACAAAATGATGAGTGATTTCAATCAAAGCCCTTTGACCGCGGCCTTTGCTCAAAATATTAAAAGGACCGTACTATTTGTGTCATACGAAAAGTACTGACATAAGTACTGACAGCTATCATAATGTTTTCTATTCCATTTCATTCGAAATCCTTCTGAAAAGTACTATATTCTTTTGCGAAGCAAACAAACTTGAACGTTTCAGTCGGAAGCTGTCGATTGATATTCTACTGTGCTGACATCCGGCGGTGGGATATTTAAGATATTTATATATTTTACTGATTTTCGGTGGCTTGGAAAAGATGTCTAACCACTTTTATTGTCGCGTGAATATCCCAATTTGCCTACATTATTTGATTGCTCTATCTTCAATAGCGTCGGAAAAATCGCACTCATTCTAACGGACATGCCAGCCCAGTTTATAATATAATTTTTTTTTTTAAGACTTTTCGATACAATACACCTTAACTGTACGATAACCACGGTAACTAGCCTTTTCCCGAAAAATGCACGATCCAATATTATTCTTTAAGATAAGGAGAAATTTAGCTTTGAAAGTTCCAGTTTTGAAACAAGAATTGCGCAATATTATCTGTAATTGCAATTCAATCTATATATATGTACATTTAAAAGAGTTCGTCCTGACTGACTGATTGGCAATCATCGCACTGCCAAACCTTAAGAGCTATAGCGCTAAAATTTTCACAGAAGGTTCCATTTGTGACTTAAGACGGAATTTTGGAAAATTTCACACACTAGCGTGGAAATTCGTGAAAAATTGTTGCATGAAACTTTTTTGTTTACCGTGCTTGAAACTCTGTTTCAAAGTTCTATACAAAAAATCATTTGACACATTTTTAATCGATTTTGGAAAATCCAACCTCATGGGCGGAAAATTGGATGAAAATTGGGACGTTCGACTTTTTTATTTTTCTTCAAACTTATTTTAAAAGCTTTACACAAAAACATAATACCAGCTAGTATTTCATAATCTTTGGCTTTCAAAGTCAAAAACTGTGAGGAGAGTAATCAAGAATCAATCCCTGGTCCAGTATACCCGACTATGACCTGCACCCAAGTCTAAAATTTCCAAACACATTTTCGTACACACATGTGGATCCATCAGTTCTTTTGCGCAATACAAAATAAACATTCCAGTTATTCAAGAAAGTATTTTCTGTTTGTTACACGCAGCTTAATGGCAGTGTGTATGATACTACAGACCTAAGTGTAGGGTATCTGCTATTGGAAGCCAGTTAAGAATGAGTGAGGGTGAGAGTGAAAATATTGCAAAGTATGCAATAGTCAAACATAGTTATCTCGGAGCCTCTATATATCTTCCGATCTTGATCGGCAGTATTAGCATACTCCTAATTTTTCAACGATTTTTGGTAATGTAAAATAAAGATATCTCTTATTATTTGAATGCTTTAAAGTAGACAGACTACCGGAAAGACAGGCGGGCGGACGAATAGACGTTATCAACTTAGCTTAGAATGTATGTACTTCATAGCAAGGCTATAAAAAGTATTGAAGATGGTATAACCATATGGCTTTTTGTGGAATCCCTCAGAAAAACATATTACTATTCCCATTTTCGTCTGATTTTTAAGGTTCAGAATAGATTTGATATCCGTTCCTGGCTTTCGTTAAGCATGGGTTTCTATTAAGAGCTTTCGTCAAACGTACTTAATTGAGACCTCAGCATGGTCGACTATATGTATGTATAAATACCAGCCGTAATCAAGAGCTTCACTTTCAGTCTCCCTTTTTCAACTCGGCTGCGGGTACAGCTCGCCACGATGTCGATGTCTTTGTTACCGTCACGACGCGACGTCGGCATCATTTTACGAGTATTTCGCTTGGGCTGTTGTTCTCTCAAACCAGTTTTGGAGATCTCAAACACATATAACAGACTCTCAAATAGTAGCAGTATCCTATGCACATACACATATGTGTCTTAGCGAGGGCTGCTCTAAAAAATTGCGCCTAATTAGAAAATATTCACCCCTTATATTGAGAGCTATCTGGATAAAACTTGGCAAAAATTGGGTTTTCGCGGCAGATAGTACATTTTATGTCGGCACCAGCCGGGTCAGATTTATAATTGTAATATATACCTCCTATTGGAAAGATCGGCCGGAAATCAGTTGTTGTATGAGAAAGTGTTTTAGTTTTACAAACAACTCACCAATAAAAATAATAACGAAGTTGACTGACAGTTTTTAAATAATTATGTATGAGCATTGACACGTATATACGGGTCGGGTACTAGCTGGTAAAACCCCAGCGTTGCTAAGAAATACACATGAATAGCGCACCACGACTTTCCCGCCTGCCGTGGTAGATTTCCCAAAATCGTTGAGCAACACGTCTATTATGTTTATATGTAGAACCTTGAAAATGAGTTTTAAGTCAATTGTACGAAAAATAAAAAAGCCAAATGCCACAGTTTTCCGCGAATTTTCCGACCGTGGGGGTAAATTTTATAAAATCGTTGAGCACCGCGCCTATTATCTTTATGTGTAGAACTTTGAAAAACAGCTTAAGGCCAATTATACGAAAAATAAAATAGCCAAAGGCCAGAGTTATCCACTAATTTTTCGACTGTGAGGGTGAATTTCCGAATTCGGTAAAACACGTATCGAATTTAATGCTTAGAGCTTTGAAAACGAGCTTAAACCCAATCGGACGATAATCAAAAAAGTTTCATACAACAGTTTTCCACTATTTTCCACACTTGTGGATGGAATTTTCCAAAATCCCGTCTTAGTGTGAACTTGTGTCATAGATGGAATATACTACGAAAATATCAGCATTCTAGCTCTTATGGTTTTGGCTATGCGATGTCACCAATCAGGGCAAACTGTTTTATAAATATAGATGTAAAATAAAAGATAAAAATTGTGTATCTTAGTACATTATATATACGTACACACTTAAATATAAATTCCCCCCTAAATTAATGGATTTCAGGCGCTATCAATTTGTATTCTGAGGCAAATACTTCGCCTCTCGAATTTTAATTGTTTGTAGCCTGATGACATAAAGCCGCACGTTTCAGTCCAAAATTCAAAATTGAAATTGCAAATTATGCCATATATATTCTGGTCGCTTGACTAAAATCACATTGGTTTTTTTTGGGCTTACCATATTGTATTGCGTTAGATAATATTTTTTTAAGATGTAGAATGCTTATCAGTTTTCTTATATCAATATATTTCGACTAATTTTCTAGTAGTTAAAATAGAGACAACATTTTTACATTATGGGATTTAGATAACAAACCTGGGTTAATGTTTATGGTATACCAATCGCAAAATATCACGTCACCAATTGATACTGATCAGAATTATATAAGTCCACTAGCTGGTAGAACCTTTAAAATGAGCTTGAGGCCAATTATACGAAAAATAAAATAGCCAAACGACAGAGTTTTCCACCAATTTTCCGATCGTAGGGGTGAATTTTCCGAATTAGGTAAAACACGTGTCGAATTTAATGTTCAGAGCTTTGAAATCGAGTTTCAACCCAATCGGACGATAATCAAAAAAGTTTCATACAGTTTCAACTTCTTTTCCGACCGTTGACGTGCTTTGTCCAAAATCGGTGCTACGTGTGTCTAATTATTTAATGTGTAGAGCCTTGAAAATGATTTTGAAGCTTATCGGACGATAATCAAAAAAGTCTCATGCAACAGTTTTCCACGAATTTTCCGACCTTGGGTGTAGAATCTTGAAAATGAGCTTGAAGCTAGATATATACCCTAGATATTTCGGCACTCCGAAGATAGACGTTCTTTCTTGTTAATTTTCATGCGATTGGCTTCAAGCTCATTTTCAAGATTCTACACCCAAGGTCGGATTGTTTGTTGCATTGTTTTTACTCCCCGTACCCATAAAATGGGTAAAAAAGGGGGTATTACATCTGTGCAAATGTATGTAACAGGCAGAAAAAGATATCTCCGACCCTTTAAAGTATGTATATTCTTGATCTGTATCAAAAAAAAATTCCATTTCGCCATGTCCGTTTGTCTGTCCGTCTGTCCGTATGAATGCGTCGATCTCAGCAACTATAAGACACCACATTTGACATGTAGGTTCCTGTATACCATACGCAGATAAAGTTTGTTTCCAATTCAGATAACTCCCCCCGTTACGCCGCAGTTCTATAGAAACGTTTTATGCCAACATTTTTAAAGATATAGCTTTGGGACTTAGCATGTATAATACTTTGGTCACTCTTAATCTACTGTCAAGTCGATCGGATAATAAACAAGGAAGTTATTCACGAAATAAGATTCAGTGTTGGAGCGCAGGGGGTGGGGGAATAAGCAGCACAGCCACCACTTGAAATGCCTCGCTTGCGCTGTCGATTGTGTGTGTGCGCCTTTGTGTATGAGTGTGTGTATGTGTAAGTGTACGAAGATGCCATCGGAAATATTTGACCTGGGTACAGGGAGCTTTGTAGTCGGATATACTCGACTATAGCAATCCGCATATGCTCTGCTTGCTTGATGCAGATGTGAGTATGTATATGGGTACAAAGATGTGTTTGGGATGGTATCGAGTTAGTCAAATCATACAGTAGTGTTTGTAGCATACGACTCTTTTAAACTTAAGTCATAGAATACAAATTATTCATGCACAGTTGCGATTATGTATAACTCATAACTAGCATTGCCACTAAATTATATCTGAACTCCAACTTATTTATTGCAGATACACAGAGTTACAGTTTTTGGCCTCTAGACGAGCCGCGGCTGCAGCTGCTGCTGCTTCCGTCCTACCGAGCTCCCCGTCAAGTAACCATGTCCACACAACAGACGTAAGCAGTTCGGTTCCAGTTTCCGCTTCGCCCATGCAGTCAGCGGTTTCGGACTCAACAGCCGCCTCCACTCTCGCACCAACCACGAATGGGGCCACTGGGAGCCACACACTGCTCGGCAATGCAGGGCACCATCATCATCATCATGTCCATACGCATGTAACTGGCCAATCCCAACAGCACGACTTTCACCCGGCCTACAGAATTCCGGGCTATATGGAACAGTTTTACTCCTTGCAACGAAGCAGTCCCACCGCCTCCTACCACGGTAATGAACCTTCTCAATATACTTGAAAGTCCTGCCACGCCATAGTTTAGAAAGTGGTAGTCCAAACTATCGACAGTATCATGCCAATGTTTCCTTTTATTTTATTTTACATATAAGCAGAAAAATTCAATAATTGAATTTGAATGGTGTAATTGACACACGCAAGTTTATCTTTGCTTTCGATATCGATTGTGGAGAACCTCGACAGTAGCGAAAAAGCATTCCATCGAAAATGTCAATAGTCATCGACTGTTTTCCATTTCTTATACAGATTAAAACTGACTGCTTGATTTATTATCCCACAGACCCATATGCTAACTGCTCGCCAGCCTTTCACCTGGCCGGTCTAGGTATAGGCTCCGGAGAATACTTGACTGCTCGAGGCATGGGCTCGCTGAGTGAGCTGCACCATGCGGCTGTGGCAGCAGCAGCAGCTGCTGCGGCGGGATCTTTGGCCAGCACTGATTTCCACTTCAGTCTGGACGGCAATGGCCTCAACAGACTCAATAGTCCCCGACCGGGGGTGGCAGCATGCGAGCTAGTGTTAGCCGGAAACGTGCACTTTCCTCATCGCCATACTCGGACTCGTTTGACATTAACTCAATGATCCGATTCTCACCCAACTCTCTGGCCACAATCATGAATGGATCGCGTGCAAGTAGCGCGGCGAGCGGCTCCTACGGCCACCTATCCGCAGGAGCCATCAGTCCAATGGCACATGCCCACTCGGCGATGGCACCGCATCTACAGCAGCTTCAGGCGCACTTGCTGCGTGCCAGCGCTGGACTTTTGCATCCAATGACGCCACAACAGGCTGCTGCTGCCAGTTATTCTATGAGCCACGTGGCCAGCGCTGCTGCCCTCGGCTTAAGCGAAGTCGCTGCGGTTAACTCGAAGGAACTGACATTGGGTAGCACTAGTCAAGCTTCAACGCCAACATCCACATTAATCAGTACAGCTGCAGACGAACCAATGACCAAGGCCATCAGCTCAAATAAGGTGAGTGTGGAGTCAAAATCTCGATAAGCACAATACAGGGTCTGCAAAAGACAGTCTTATAATTCGGCCTATTTGTATCTAAACAGAAAAAAGACAATACTATATCGACTCAGCTCGTCGACCTGATTAAGAATATGTATACTGCATCAGGTTGGTAACGCGATTTTCTATAGTAAGTTAGGCATTTTGTATATGTATATATTCTGCCTAGTCTGTTTAGTCGGGTATACTCTAATAGAGCATTCCTACTTCTTTTATTATGAAGATTTTTTAACCAAACTCAACACACCGAATTTTCATCATGACCTAAGTGGATCGAAATCAAACTACTATATCATATATGTAGCTGCCATAGCAACAAGTTGTCAGATTAAGTTTGTACACTCTTTTTGCAAAAACAAAGCATATTCTGCTTTGTGAAATATTCTGGCATGTTCATACGTAATTATTTCCACACTTTTCAAGCCAAAGAAACCAAGTTTGTCAAGATTCCTCCACCCCCAACTCCCCCACCATTGTGGAAACACCTATGTCATCTACAGCAAGGGTTGCCCAAGCCCTATTCTCCTGGTGCTCTTTTGTTACTCCCGGGGTAAAAAGGGGGTATTAAATCTCCGACCCTATAAAGTAGAAGTATATATTCTTGATCTGTATCAAAAGGAAATTCGATTTAGCCATGTCCGTCTGTCTGAATGAAGGCGTCGATCTCAGCAACTATAAGAGCTAGAGACACCAAATTTAAAATGTAGGTTCCTGTATACCATACGCAGATAATTTTTTTCCTGATTGCAGATGTCTTCCGCCGCATAAAAACGTCTTACAGCCACAATTTTAAAGAGCCCTGGAATTAAAATTTTTTGATGCAGATCCGTGAAGGAGCTCAACATTAGTCTAAATGCTAAATTTGTTTACTCTGCTTGTACAGATGTGGTATATATAAATTTTGCTCACTTGCGGGGAGGGGGTGGGAGTGACAAAATTATTTTTTGCTAATTTCAAATTTCTCTATGTCAAATCTGGTGACTCTAGCTATGAAACTGTAGGAGATATACTCCTGTCAAAAACGATCTTGACACTTTATAAATCACCAATGTGTACCAAGTTTGGTTGCTCTAGCTTTCAGAGTGTGGAAAAAATGGAGTTCATACGGACGCACGGACAGACAGACATTTCACAAGCCCAATATACTCTTTTTACTCCCTGTACCCATAAAATGGGTAAAAAGGGGGTATTACATCTGTGCAAATGTATGTAACAGACAGAAGGAGACATCTCCGACCCTATAAAGTATATATATTCTTGATCAGTATCAAAAGAGATTTCGATTTGGCCATGTCCGTCTGTCTGTCCGTCTGTCCGTCTGTCCGTATGAACGCGTCGATCTCAGCAACTACAAGAGCTAGAGACACCAAATTTGAAATGTAGGTTCCTGTATACCATACGCAGATCAAGTTTGTTTCATATTTCAGATATCTCTCCCCGTTCCCCCGCAAATCGATTAAAACCGTTTTACAGTAACAATTTTCAAGATATAGCTTTAAGATTTGGCATGTACAATACTTTAGTCTCTCTTAATCTACTGTCCAAATTTCAAGTCGATCGGATAATAAACACGGAAGTCATTCACGAAAGAAGATTCAGTAATGCTTCGAGAGGGGGAAGGAGAAGCACAGCCACCAATTAAAATGCCTCGCTTGCGCTGTCGTTTTTGCCGCCTGTGTGTGTGCGTCTTTGTGTATGTGTGTATGTATGTGTAAGTTTACGTAGATGTGATTGGATGTTTTAGACCTGGGTACAGGGAGTTTCGTAGTCGGGTATACTCGACTATAGCATTCTTACTTGTTTCAAACAAATGTTTTTGAAATCAAGTATACACACAGTATACTGCACTCGGGAGTATCCGACTGCAACGGTCTTTCTATTTATATTATAAAAGTTAACGCATAAGCGTTACGATCTTGGTATTTATAAGACATTAATCACGTTCATCCAAACAAATAATACAAAAATTACAGAACTTCGACGACGTTAACATGGATCGAAACCGACTAGCAAAGAACAAGCTTCCCGAGCAACCCTCTTCCACCTCGGAGAGTGTTGCCCAGGTCGAAGCAGACAGTGCTTCAGCCAATGTCTTGGAACGGCGACAGCGACATAAGAACTTGTGTGGCATTGGCATTGGACATCGGGAGGTGAGCCACGATGATGGTCAGTTTGGATCCACATCCCATCCGTTGAACGAATATGACTGTGCGACTGCGGATACAACGGACATTAAGGATGAGCCCGGGGACTTCATAGAGACAAATTGCCACTGGCGCAACTGCAGCGTCGAATTCATTACCCAGGATGAGCTGGTGAAACACATCAATAACGACCACATCCAGAGCAACAAAAAGGCGTTCGTTTGCCGCTGGGAAGATTGCTCGCGTGGTGAAAAGCCATTCAAGGCACAGTATATGCTTGTTGTGCACATGCGCCGCCATACCGGTGAAAAGCCTCACAAATGCACTGTAAGTAGGGATATACATATAGTACATAAAATAAGTGTATACTTTGGCTTATGATATTTTTCTCTGATCACACATATGTAGTTCGAGGGGTGCTATAAGGCTTACTCGCGCTTGGAAAACTTGAAAACGCACCTCCGCTCCCATACAGGGGAAAAACCGTACACCTGTGAGTATCCCGGCTGCAGCAAGGCCTTTAGCAATGCCAGCGATCGTGCAAAGCACCAGAACCGAACCCATAGCAATGAGGTATGTCTCATGGTTGATGGAATACATTCAATATGTTCTAATTTTAAATAAAATCCACAGAAACCGTACATCTGTAAGGCACCCGGCTGCACAAAGCGTTACACGGATCCCAGCTCCCTTCGTAAACACGTGAAGACCGTTCATGGAGCCGAGTTTTATGCAAATAAGAAGCACAAAGGGTTACCTCTGCATGATGCCAACTCAGGACTGGATAGGGATAGGGAGAAGCATAGAGATAGGGACAGTGCCCAGCACCAGCATCAACTGCAAGAGCAGCACATTGACTCCAGTCCATGTAGCGAAGATTTGCACTCTGGCAAAGCAGTTAGCATATCCAGCCCTAGCATTAAGTCAGAGTCGGATGCAAACTCACCAGGCCAATTGGCTGCCCACGGCGGATCTTCTTCAGCTTCCGACTGCCTGATGCATTCATACAGGCAGGATGATCTGAGCGCTGGCAGCGTTCGAACTCTGGATGAGGGTTGGCCTTATGACGACGATGTTGATGCGGCCGATCTGCCGATTGTGTTGCGTGCTATGGTAAACATTGGGGGTAACGGAAATGCTGCTTGTGCCACCGTGGGCGCTGGCGGTGGTGGTGGCGGTGCTGCCATGGCTCGTCAGCGTTTCCGCAGTCGACTGCAAACTAAGGTCATCAACTCAAGCAACTCAATGCTTTCCAACATACCGGAAAGCAATCGAGCTATCGGCATAAGCGAGCTAAACCAGCGCATTACTGAGCTCAAAATGGAACCAGGTACAACAGCTCAGCCGCATCCTATGATCTCAGGCCGACTCTCAGCGGGCTTGCAATTAGCCGAGCTGCAGCAGTCGCAAATCCACAACAGTCGATCTACTGCAGCACATCTTCAGCTTCACCAGCTCCAGCTGGGAAACTCCCAGCATACAGCACAAGGAAAGGAGTCGCAGTTGCGACGGGACAGCCAGAATTCGAATGCCAGCACGTATTACTGCAGCATGCAGAGCCGACGTAGCAGTCAATCATCGCAACTGTCATCAATATCGACGATGCGAGCCGGTCCTGTATACAACACGGCATCGGGCTCGGCGTCGCTGTACGACCCAATATCACCGGGGTGCTCCCGCCGATCCAGTCAAATGTCAAATGTGGTCACCTCAAATGCTAAGTTCCCAACACTTATGATGAACAGTAATGCGCACATGGACGTCAACTCATCGACTGCAGTGGCAGGTGTTTCTGGAGACCAGTATCTCGGATGTGAATCTCGCAATAGCAGCTTGCCGCCACCACCCTCATCTCATCTGATCGCAACCCATTTGCAACGTTTGCAGTCAAGCGATGCAAGTGGCTACTACCAGAATGCAAATCAGAATCCAATTCAAAGGGTTTCCCAAAGTGGCGGGCGCTACTCTATTCCAAACGTTCTTCATTCCCCGCTTACTGTTAATTATGCATATGAAACAGAGCCACCAATATCGAGTCAGAATATTGCTCATAATAGACGCCAGTCTGAGCCTATAATGGCACAGCAGAGCTTGGAGCGGATGATGACATCGCCTTCTTTTAATTCAACATTTCAGAACATGCGCAGCGCTGTCTACAACAATAGGAACAATAGACCGTCCCCCAATCCTTCTGCAGGCGCCGCAGCTCTATTGACTTCTTGTTGTTCTCCAAATAAAAACACGAACTTGCAAAATAAGGACGCTCCAAGTGCCACAACTACGACTAATACGTCAAGCATAGCTATTTCACGCGAGCATCATCCAAATGAGAAAGTCAATTTGGATGAGGTCGAGGAGCTTATTTTACCCGATGAGATGCTGCAGTATCTCAATTTGGTTAAAGAAGCCGAGAAGCCAACAACAAAAGATAAGATTGGAACAGCTAACGACAAAGGAGAGGGAAATGCAAAACCGTTATTGACAGCAAATTCAGCATACTTGTCTTTGGTATCACCAGCATCACATAGGGGTACACCCACGCCCACATCGGCACCAGCACCCAACAGCCCATCCCCGCTTGCGCAGCTTATGTCCCCACAATCAGGACATACAATGTCAGCGCTAGGCAGCCCATACTCTCAGCGGAACTACGAATCTGGCGGCGCTTCCCATTCGTATCGTCATCAACATACAGTTTACTGCACCCAGAGAATTAATACTGAGTCACCCGTTAATGACCCCACACAATATCCCTATGTCACGGCCCCAGCCCCGGCACTGCCCAGTTACGAACCGAATCAGCAATCGACGAATCAAAATCAGATTATCGACTCGTCGATGACAAGTCTACCTGAACTGACGGTACCCGTTGGGACTAGTGGGTTGGAGGCTCCTCGTAAAGTCAATAGTGGAAACGAGATACAATGCGGAGTTGTAAGCCAGTCCCAGTTGTCACCGACTTCAAATATAAATGCAAATTGTCCAACGCAGATGATAAAGCTACCTAGCCAGATTGGAAATCAGAATCAAAATCAGAATCCTTGTTTAGCAAAACCAATCGATGGGGACTTAACTACACAGCACATAACAGCGGACCCCAAGATCTTTTCAGAGCAGCAGACAAGCAACATGGCGTCAATGCATTCGGATACCTACCAGCGTACACTAGAATATGTTCAAAGTTGCCAAAATTGGATGGAAACAAACAGCAGTACAGCAGCGGGCAATATTCAAATGACGAATACCATCAATCATCCGTCAATTACCAACAACCCAATTTGGGCGGACGTAAGCAGCTCGACGCACCCGCACCCCAGCACAAATATGATTATCAACGATATGACAACATCCTTAAGCTCACTTTTGGAAGAAAATCGTTACCTGCAGATGATGCAGTAGTTAACTGATTACATAAGTAAACCATACATATAGTAATAACTCTTAACAAAACACCCAACCTCAGTTTCTTTTAAAAATCATTTGAAATCACTTGTAAATTGAATGTATTTGTTCTAATTTTGTCAGCACCAAATTTTAGATATGCTCCTTCTGATTCACCATCATAGATCCTTTGTACTTATCTTCAGTTGACTGAATAGTATTTCAAGCTCCGAATATTATATTTTCCCCTAGGAACTATTTAATCGCATACAGCGCTTGTTAGCGTTAGTACTTATGAAAGCAAGTGGATAATTATCAAGTAGGTAATCATTAAGCCATATACCAAGATGCATTTCTTATTTAAGCTAGCTAAGTATAACATATACTCTTAATACGTGTCTTCCCAATTTTAAATAATACTTTTCGACCATCGATTAAATAAAAATATCTTCCTATTGTATACTATACATATGGATAATAGATATCTGTAAGATTTTGAATTATGTATAGCTACGTAAATTTATCGTTTTTCAACTATTCTACTCCAGTTATGTGTATATTATCTGGCATAGCCACAGCGTTGCCAGAAAAATTAGTTAGTTAATTAGTTATGCTGAATTTGCCAACTTGTGCCAAGTATAGGAAATTCACAAAAAACACCCTAAATTGCCACGTGTGCATTTTTCAAAATCGCATTTTGCATGAACCGCTGCTAGGCAATATCCAGTCAGTACTCCTACCATTAGTCTGCAATCTCTCCTTGAAAGTTGCAGTAGGAAATTAGTAAGCTTGTGGCTTCTCTTCTTGCACATAATTCTGGCTATTCTGCAGCTGGTGTTTCGCCTCCTTTCAACATCTTCAGCCTGGGCGGATTCAACCAGTTCTATGTATAGCGACTGCAATGACACTTGTACGTTTAATGTGTTCTCGCGAGGTAGCCCGACTCCTTCTTTTGCAAGGCAGTCGCCATTTCGTTACCATCGATGCCCGGTGGCTGGGAATCCAGTAGATATGCACTGTTCTTGCAGTTCTTAGATTATCTAATGCCTCCCTGCTTGCCAGAACATTTTTGGAACTCATGGAAGACGCCCGAAAAGATTTTATCGCCGAATTGAGCTACCTTTGCTGCTTTCCGTATTACGAAAGCTTCCGCCTGGGCTATGCTGCAGTAGTCGGGCAGGTTGTACGTCACCCTTATTTCTGGCTCTGCACAGCTAATACTCCTGCAACCATTTTTGAGCCGTCCGTGAATATGTTATTTGCGCTTTGGTTTAGTCTTGTGCGCCAGACATCTGGTTCCATTGATGTTGGTGTTTCTCTGAAGTTGGTTCTAGGAGTCATGTAGTCTGTGCTACTATGCATCTCCCTCCCAATCGAACTGTGTCCAACAGTGCCATCTTGCTAGTTGCACAAATAAGTTGGACAGTCTTCTGGGCGAGCAGATGACCCTGTATGTCCAGGGGGTTGACACACATTAGTGCTTCTAGTGCCTTAGGTGGAGTGGACCTCAACGCTAATGGAGCTAATGGAGAGGGCCCAACGGCAAGTCTGCAACAAGGGGGACTTGCCGTTGGGCCCTCTCCATTAGCCCTAGGTATGTGGACTTCTTCGTGGCTGGCCAACTAGAACGCCGTAAAGCAGTATCGATCGCACCACTGAAATGTAGATCCAACGCATCAGTCGAGGTGACCAAGTACTACTCAGCATCTTCTGCGTTGCGCAGAGCGCGACTTTTGCCTTTTTCACCCTTTCTTCAACATTAAGTCTCCATGTTAGTTTCTTCGAAGTGATCAGTATTCCATTCGATTTTGGCGGGTTCAACCACGGTACCTTACAAGGTACTGCAATACTTTGTGGTGATGTATAAGGAGACATGGCCACGAGTGATGTGAGCACTACGACCAGCGTTGGTCTATTGTGCCAAAACCGAGACATTCTTTATGAGCTCGAGGCTCATAAACTTCATGAGGCTTAGGATGAGAGTCCTGTAGTAATATTCGTACTTTTAAAATCTGTTCTGTTGCAGATCCTTAAGTCAGAAACGTGTTTGATTAGCATGACAACAGTCCACTGCTAGCAATCCATTTGTGAGTTGAATCCTAAGGAGGCTCAAAGTAGCAACTTTTTACTCCGTGTACCCATAAAATGGGTAAAAAGGGGGTTCTAAATCTGTGCAAATGTATGTAACCGGCAGAAGGAGATATCTCCGACCTTATAAAGTATATATATTCTTGATCAGTATCAAAAGAGATTTCGATTTGGCCTTGTCCGTCTGTCCGTCCGTATGTATGAACGCAAGGATCTCAGCAACTATAAGAGCTAGAGACACCAAATTTGGAATGTAGGTTCGTGTATATCGGGAGCAGGTCAAGTTTATTTTAGATTTAAGATATCTCCCCCGTTCCCCGCAATTCGATAAAAACCGTTTTACAGGAACAATTTTTAAGATATAGCTTTGGGATTTGGCATGTGCAATACTTTAGTCACTCCTAATCTACTATCCAAATTTAAAGTGTGTGTGCGTCTTTTGTGTATGTATGTTTGTATGTGTAAGTGTACGTAGATGCGATCGGATATTTTTGACCTGGGTACAGGGAGTTTTGTAGTCGGGTTTACTCGACTATAGCATTCTTACTTGTTTCATATAGAGATTCAGCAGGGTCAAACATATGATCAACTTCAGTGCTGCAGTTTGGCATGCGCGCGTAGCACAGGCACGAGACTCTGCACCTTACTGCATTTTTGAACCGCAATGGTTTGGTGTAGCTTAGGCCACGAAACGAGGGCTGCGTAAGATATGATTGGTCTTATCATCATACAATATAACCATCTAATGGTTTTATAGTCAAACCCCACGTTTTTTCAAATAATCTTCTACAAGCCCAAAGTGCAAGTGTTCCTTTGGTTAACGCTTTTTTAAGGTGGGAGTTCCACTTTAGCCTCTTGTCCAGGATGACTGCTAGATATTTAGCCTCACTAGAAAGCTCCACGGGACCATCACCGATATAAATCTGGCCTATATCGACAATGTACCGTTTTGAAAAAGGAACTATAATCGCTTTCTGTGGGTTGATGTTCAGATCTACATCTAGACACCATCTGAGAACTGTATTGAGTGCTCTCTGCATCAATTCAGTAATTGTGTTGCTGAACTTCACTGAAACTGTAATGACCAGGACATCTGCATACCGTAAGGCATCAATGCCCTGATCGGATAGTAGTTCTAGGAGTTCATCTATCACTAGGGACCAAAGAAGGGGAGACAGTGCCCCTCCCTGAGGACATCCTTTGGCCGCTCGATGATGTGCTCTCATGTTCTAGCATGGCAATAAATCCATGCTATGGTAGCCCTGTCAATGTTTTTTCGTCCAAACAGTGTTGTCGACGGCACCTTCGAAGTCAAGGAAAGCACACAGAGCGATTTTCTTTGAGTCAAGACGTTCTCCAATTTGCTGAGCAGATGGTGCAGAGCAACCTCTGTTGACCTGCCTCTCATGTAAGCAAATTGGGTATGATGTAGGGGTTTTGTTACTTGCAATTTAGACCGAACATGCAAGTCCACCAATCGTTCCGATGTCTTTAGCAGGAAGGATGTTAGGTTAATTGGTCTGTAAGACTTAGGTTGATCTAGGGGTCGGTTTCCCTGCTTGGGGATTAAAGCCACGTTAAGCCGTTTCTTGGGCTGTGGGATGTATCCCCAGGCCAAGCTCGCCCTAAGTAAACCAATAGGCGGGGAAATTATATCTTCGAGACTGTTTTGCAGCAAGGCTGGGAAGAACTGATCGCCTCCTGGGGCTTCAAAGAGAGCGAAAGACCACATAACTTTGCCCTGGTCGAAGATAACACTTGACAAACTATGGCCACGTCTGTCAGGTAGTGTATAAACCTCATCATTAAAGGAATCGTTAGAGACTAAAAGTTTATTAGAAACTGCTTACCGTGTATATTACACTCAATTCCCAAAACTTAACCAAACTCTACGTAGTATACCAAAGTCGTGTATACCCTTTCATACCACATATATTGAGCATTTGGGCCCTTTGCCAAGTATAATATTGAACGAAAAACATCTACTCGTTGTCATTGATTCATTCACTAAGTTTGTTAAATTATTTCCAGTTAATAGCACAATCACTCGGGAAGCTAAGGATGTGTTAAGTAGATATTTTGAATTCTATAGTCGCCCTGCAACGGTAATATCGGACCGTGGGACTTGTATCACGTCTTTAGAATTTGCTAACTTCCTGCAGAAACGGGGGATCAAGAACATTAAGGCAGCCACGGGAGCGGAGCAGGCTGTCCTGGCTCCGATGCTAAACAAATTGTCAGCCCCTGCAGCAAGCTGACTGGTACAAGCTAATGAATAAGGTTAAGCATGGCATCAAAAACGCTGTCGACAGTAGTACCCAGAAGACACCTAGTATACTATTGTTCGGAATACCCCAGAAAGTGCCTGTTGTTGATGACTTGACTGAGTACTCAGAATAGAAGTTAGCCTCGGATCAGCAAAGTTTAGAATCTATACGAGAAATTATAAGCGAAAACATTCCGAATTTGGAGTTAAGGAATGAGAAGTTGTATGCTAAGAGACACAAGACACAAACAGGTGATTTCGTAGCTGTTCGCCATTTACACACTACTATGCTTAGTGTTAATAAGAAAATAAGAATAAGGAAATAAAAATAAGAAACTCCTAAGTATCGAGGACCATATAAAATAAGAAGGGTGTTTGACGATCGTTAGATCGTTATGAAGTTTAAGACAGTTCATGCAGTTTACTATGTGCCTCCTGATAAGGTTGATAATAAAATTGTCTATTCGGTTTATATTGCCTTCGTCATACAGCTTTTTGTTGGAGTAGAACTTTAAATAGGTGACATTTACGAAAATACTGACATCTTTAGGTATTTTTATGTATCTTTATAGCAAAGCTATTTATGCGACACTTGGGGAGTAAACTGAGAAATTAAAAAAAAACTCATTACGCTTTTTTCTCCGAAACTATAAGACGTATTGAGCTAAAATTTACACAATAAGTTGGAGTTGTGCTAACTAAGGTCTTGGTTTTTGTTCGTACCGTGTAGGTGTCGCTGGGGTAGAGTTATTTCGCAGCACTTGGGGAGTAAGCTGAGAAATGTTAAAAAAACTTATGCAGGAATGATTGTTTGTAGCCCTGAAAGATAGTCTGTAACCCTGTTAAGTAGGGACAGCAGAATCAAAGTAAAAGTAAGTGAGAGAATGAGGGAGGCTCGTCTTAAAAAATGATCAGAGAACCTTGTGAAATTACTAAGAAGTAGTAAAATTATCAACTTTGGAACTGCACAGTAAATATTGTGAAACTTTTAAAGAAATATGAAATTATGAATTTAAGTACTGAACAGAGAATATTGTGAAATTGCATTCAACCATGAGTCAAGTTAATTATTAATCATTACCATGCGTGGAAGACTCAGGCATTCGACATTTTGAAATTTCATGCGATTGGCTTCAAACTCATTTTCAAGGTTCTACACAAAGACATAATAGGCGCGGTGCTGGAAAGTCTACCCCCAATGTCGGAAAATTCGGGACAAACTGTTGTATGCAACTTATTTGGGTATCGACCAATTTTCTTCAAGCTCATTTCCCAAACTTTTGAGTAGTTTGAATCTAATTTTCATTTGTGAGGACATTAAATAATTCTAGACATGTGCTACCGATTTTGAAAAATGCACGCCCACAGTCGGAAAAGGGGTGAAGTCTGGGATACAGCATTTTCGTTTTTCATTCGCATGGCTTTATACTAATTTCCATAGCTAAATGCAAAAACCTCAGTAATTTGCGGGCAGGAAAATAGTTGAAAAGATTTTGTCCCGAATTTAGTATTATTCTACACAAAACTACACCAACAATAATTTAAAAGAGTGCCAAATGATTTTGGAAAATCTACGCCGCGGGCGGGAAATGGAAGTCAAGAATAAATGAGTGGGATTATTTGTTTAGTTAGACATTTTCATAGCCCTACACAAAAAGTCATGTGGATCAACTATTTAGGAATGTCTACCTCCGCGGGCGGGAAAATCGTGGTGCGCTGTTTTTGTGTATTTCTTACGATTGACGAGAGTAGTCAAATATAACATAATGCATTTTAATCTAATTATTTCACCGGGCAATGCTGGGGTTTTACCAGATAGTGTTAATATAAACAAGTAAGAATGGTATAGTCGAGTATACCCGACTACAAAACTCCCTGTACCCAGGTCAAATATTTCCGATCGCGTCTTCGTACACTTACACATACACACACATACACAAAGATGAACACACACGAGCCACAGCGCAAGCGAGGCATTTTAAATGGTGGCTGTGCTTCTTCTTCCCCCCCCCCCACCAAATCACTTCGGCACTGAATCTTCTTTCGTGAATAACTTCCGTGTTTCTTATCTGATCGACTTGAAATTTAGACAGTAGATTAAAAGTGACTTAAGTATTGTACATACAATATCCCAAGTCTATATCTTGAATATTGTTCCTGTAAAACGGTTTTTATCGAATTGCGGGGGAAAGTTGGAAGATATCTGAAATTGGAAACAAACTTGATCTGCGTATGGTATACAGGAACCTACATTCCAAATTTGTTGTCTCTGGCTCTTACAGTTGCTGAGATACGGACGCGTTCATACGGACAGACGGACAGACGGACGGTCGGATATAGAGACAGACAGACGGACACAGCCAAATCGAAATCTCTTTTGATACTGATCAAGAATATATATACTTTATAGGGTCGGGAATGTCTCCTTCTACCTGTTACATACATTTGCACAGATTTAGTACCCCTTTTTACCCATTTTATGGGTACAGGGAGTAAAAATTGGCACCCCCACCCCCGCAAATAAGCAAAATCTATATTTCCCACACCTACACAGGTAGAATCACCAAATTTTAGCACACAGACTACTGTTGACTCCCTTGATAGATTTGACAACAAAATGTTGGTACTCCCAACCCCCTCCACCGCAAATGAACAGAATTTACCAAACAGTAATTAAATGAAAAAGTAAATTACCCAAATTTGAAATACAGACTACGGTTTTTTTCACGTCTCTTTTCCACTGCTCAAATAACCAAATTATACCGGACTTTAAGCCTAGTATTCTGCTGACGGGTACGTCCGACTGCAACGATCTTACTTGCTTACCCATACGAAAACTAAAAACTATATTGATTGTGATTGTATGAAATAAATGCAAATAAAAGTTGACCGTTTATTCTATTTTTTTTATATTGAAGACGTTTTTTTGCATTTATATTTTTTATTTTGAGTCGTTTAAGTCCAAGCTCAGTCATTTTGATGCAGTCTATTTATGTGGCCGCTATACTAAACAATTACCGTATGTTCTCATCCCCTGGCCATTGGTCGGCTTTTGCGAGCCATTTATTTTTTTTTTTCATTTATTTTGAACTGGCGCCAAGTTTAAATCAACGTCGATACTGAGTATTTGCTCGGTATCGATAAGGAAAACGAGTGATCTTTTACAACACTTTATAGAAACACTTATCGAAGCAGTGGCTGCTTCTGTCGTGAGTAGCAACCATCGGCTTGTATATTCCTTATGTGAAATAATCGGAGCAGTACTTTTGCCGATGGTTGCCCAATAATCGTCGGTCTGTTTAGACCGGTATAAGCACGGTATGATTGATTTTTGTAGCGCATATTTGCTTTGTCCATCAGATTTTTGCGCATTTCGCTCTGGGTTTGTATGAAATTGGTTAGCGAAAAATTTAATCAGAAAATCAATTACATTGGGTGATTTAAAATTCACCGTCGATATGCACAGTGACTTTTTTCACTGGTTTTCAAAAAGAAGAAAAAAATCTCACGAATTTGAATCATCGTCTAAATGCATTTGCTTATTTCACTTGCTTTCTAGAAGAAAAAAAAACGGGCGAGCTTATATCATTGTCTAAATGCGGATATAATTTACCTAACATTCAAATAACAGAAAACTCAAACTTTAACAGACAACCGCACTTTACCAGAATCACATACATTAGAGCTGCTGTCAAAAATATTAATCGCAGTAATGTTGACCGAAAAATGAATGTTATCGATAGTAAAACGATAGTTTGACAGCTCTAATATAAATGTATACACTTTTTTCCACAAGTCTTGAATGTGTGCGTGTGTGTATGCAGTCTATGCAGAAATTTTTGTTATTCGACAAAATACATAAATATTATGTGGTTTAAATCGCAATGTAATTGTAAACTAAATGAAACTACAGTGCATATCGGAATGTGATGAAAAGCATTGGTAAAGCTGGCTCTACCTTTGTTAAAACTGCACAGCGCTCTGGCTCCGCCTCCACTCCTTATGAAAAATAAAAACACCATTTTGAATTTACCTAACATCGAAATACTCGTATAGTGGCCACAAGACTTAAAAAGGATGTTGCCTAAACTAATCAGTCATCATGGAGTTGTATTCGTGTACGTTTTCCATGCAGTTTGTATCTTGCGAATGCGTCACACTGTTTTCTGCGCGAAGCCTGAGCACGGCCACCCGCGCCTGCCCCTAGAACTGGACAACCCGGCATCAGGAGGCACGACGTCGAAGTCATCCCCGACCCCGTTCCCATCTAGTGATATTGTGGCACAGTTCACCCTGCCGCCTATTGCCGGTGTAGTGGGCAGCGGGGTAGTCTCCACTTCCACTTCGACGGTGGCGAACTTTGCAAACCGCACAAATGTTGCAGGAGGTGCACCTGGATCTGGAGTTGTGTCAAACGCTCAGTCTAAGAACTACTTCACGCACCTCACTTTTGACTACACACACAACGTGCTGTACGCGGGTGCTACAAACAAAATACTGAAGCTTAATGAGAACTTACGCGTCTTATCCGAGGCGGTAACTGGCCCCAAGCACGATGCACCGCAGTGTCATGCGGGCGGCTGTCCGGAGGATGTGGAAACGACGCTGGTCAACAACTTCAACAAGATATTGGTGGTTAGCTATGCCCATAACGACGGCATTCTCATCTCATGTGGCAGCATTCGCCAAGGTATGTATTGTGCAATACATCATCATTTCCTTCCTTTGCATGGACTTGAGTTTCTTAGAGGAAGCACACTTAATTTTATATTCTTACTAGCTTATAACCCCTGCAGCTTGCTCGCGCTTCCTAACTCTATTTGTTTTTAAATTTAACTAACTAATTTAACAGCCCTCTTCCCCTTGAGAAAACAAAAGCATCATAAGAGCGACGAAGTTTAGAGTCACGTTTAAGTTGATCATTTCTACGATGCAGGACGATATCGCGTTCACTAAATTCTTATCCAAAAATTACCACTGCTACATCGTCCATTGTTGGTACATTTTATCTTCTGGCGTGCTGTCCAACAGGCGTACTGTCAGCTTTTATGACAGTTCTATGATTATCCGAAGGCATTCGGTCTAATGCCGTTTTAAACAGAGTCATCAATTCGTTGTGCTGATGAAAATAATCTTGTAAGACGGTAATTATTTCTATTCCTAAGTTTGGAAATAGAACAACGTTGATTAATGTCACCATTGGAATTTCAAAGAAAATAAATTTTCAAAAACTGATGGGAACTATCTGCAAATGGCATAAACGATCCGACTCTGTGGTACACCTGCCCTTGAATCTGGATATCAAAAAAGTAGAGGTATCACGGGGCACCCGGACGTAGCGAAACTCTTTAATTATTTAATGACTTGACTTAATGTTTGTTTTCAGAAATTTGGCTCAGATATATAATTAGTTTCCGGTAAAGACATCTTCCATTTTATTGTAATTTATACAATAGTTGAAATAAATCCGTTAGTGATCCTAGTTGCCTGAACATAGTACAAATTTCTTTCATACGATCCGCCCAGTACCAAGTTTACCATCAATTCAGTAATTGATGTAGTTTTCAGACTGCATCTGTTTTTTACTCCCTGTACCCATAAAATGGCTAAAAAGGGGTACTAAATCTGTGCAAATGTATGTAACAGGCAGAAGGAGACATCTCCGACCCTATAAGGTATATATATTCTTGATCAGTATCAAAAGAGATTTCGGTTTGGCCATGTCCGTCTGTCTGTCCGTCCATATGTATGAACGCAAGGATCTCAGCAACTATATCCAAATTTGGAATGTAGGTTCTTGTATAGCGGGAGCAGGTCAAGTTTATTTTAGATTTGAGATATCTCCCCCGTTCCCCCGCAATTCGATAAAAACCGTTTTACAGGAACAATTTTGAAGATATAGCTTTGGGATTTGGCATGTGCAATACTTTGGTCACTCCTAATCTACTGTCCAAATTTCAAGTCGTTCGGATAATAAACACGGAAGTTATTAACGAAAGAAGATTCAGTGCTTCAGCGCAAGGGGCTTGCGCTGCGCTCGAGCTGTCGCTCGTGTGTGTGCGTCTTTTGTGTATGTGTATTTGTATGTGTAAGTGGTAGCTCGCATAAATGATGTTACTGAATTTGATCGTTGAATTTTGTTTTCGCCATAACAATATTTGTTGCTGAGCGACAGCACTTTATCTGCAATTCACATTCTTTAAAAACTTGATCATAAAGAACCTAATATTTAATATTTATTTCTTTAATATTTCTCTTATTGATGAGACCATGAACGTAGCTGCTTTTATGAATTTACTTATTTTGACTTATTTTATTTTTTGAAAAAAAAATAAAACTCAAGAAATAAGTTTTATTTTTAAGCAAAAAATAAATCTGAAAAATGAGTTTTATTTCTTGAGCAATAAATAAATTCGGGAAATAATTCTTAAAAGGCAATTTTTTTAAATATTACTTATAACCGTTACGGTCCCTGATTTAATTGCATTATATTGAATTTGACAACTTTCGTCAATCCTAAGAAATACACACAATAGCGTAAAACAATTTTCCCGCCCGTGGGAGTAGACTCTCCTAAATAGTTGAGCCTAATGATTTTTTGTGTATGGCTTTGAAAATGTCTAAGCCGATTTGACATTAACCCCCATTTCCTGCCCGTGGCGACAGGCTGAGGTACATCATTCTATCATCAGTTAGCACACTCTTCAACTATTTTTGGTATAGTTTTGAAAATGAGTTTGAAGCTCATTGCAAGAATTATACTACCAGACGGATGAATCCCACCTATTTCCCCCCCCAAGCTTTTCTTACAAAAACATAGTTGTCGACCGATCATTCCTATGGCAGCTATATGTTATAGTGGTCCGATCCGGCCGGTTCTGACATATGTACTGCCTGCAGCAAAAAGAAGGGTCTGTGCCAAGTTTCATTACGATAGCTTTAAAACTGAGAGACTAGTTCACATAGAAACAGACGGACGGACAGACGGAACGCACTTTAAACGGATACTTAACATCCCATGTATTTATTATGGCAAATGGATGTACGTCATCAGATTTCGACGCAGAGGCCAACTTTGATAGATTTTGTTTTATTTATGTTTTGGTATAGCAAAATAACGCGAAATAACCCCCTAGCGCCGCATACCGGGTCCAAACAAAAACCAAGACCTTCGTTAGCACAAACCCCAATTTATGGTGTGAGTCTTGGCTCAACACGTCTTATAGTTCCGGAGAAATAAGCCTAATGTTGTTTGATAAAATTTCTCAGTTTACTCCTAAATGTCGCATAAATAGCTTCGCTATATAAACAAATATAGTTACAAAGCGTGAGCAAAGACGCGGGGGTATAAGCTAGTTGTTACATAAAAACCTTTTTAGTTTAGAAAAGTTGGATTAAAATCTGATCACTATATTTAACTGCCCTAGAACGCATCGGTCGGAAATAGGGCTACTACGTTTTACTCCCTGTACCCACAAAATGGGTAAAAAAGGGGTATTGGATTTGTGCAAAAGTATGTAACAGGCAGAAGGAGACATCTCCGACCCTATAAAGTATATATATTCTTGATCAGTATCAAAAGAGATTTCGATTTGGCCATGTCCGTCTGTCTGTCCGTCTGTCTGTCCGTATGTATGAACGCAAGGATCTCAGCAACTATAAGAGCTAGAGACACATAATTTGGAATGTAGGTTTGTGTATAGCGGGAGCAGGTCAAGTTTATTTTAGATTTGAGATAGCTCCCCCTGTTCCCCCGCAAATCGATAAAAACCGTTTTACAGCAACAATTTAAAAGATATTGATTTTGGATTTGGCATGTATAGTACTTTGGCTACTCTTAATCTATTGCACAAATTTCAAGTCGATCGGATAATAAACACGGCAGCTATTAACGAAAGAATATTCAGTGCTTCAGCGCGGGGGAAGAAGAAGCACAGCCACAACTTAAAATGCCTCGTGTGAGTGCGTCTTTTGTGTATGTGTGTGTGTATGCGTAAGTGTACGTAGATGCGATCGGAAATTTTTGACCTGGGTTCAGGGAGTTTAGTAGTCGGGTGTACTCGACTATAGCATTCTTACTTGTTTTTTTTTGGTATACATATATATATTTTTTTATGCTGCGTGTTATTTAAAAACTGTCGTAAATGTATCGGGGTACATAGCAGAGATACGCTGGGATCTAACAGATCAAACAAAAAAGGTCAGTATGATAGGCAAGTCTTTACCAGATTCAACAGAGCTGAGCTTAAGTCCAATAGCCTTCTGACTGTATCTTTCAGTAAAATTGCTTATTGTACACCAAGATCATTATAAATAGTGTTGTTGCGCGCATATTATGGAGTGTCTACAATCGTCCGTAGAATTAGTATTGCAAGCCGTGCCGCAAAGATTAATGCGCCAATTTAGAATGGGCACAATAATAGCCTTATAGAGACGGATTTTGGCAGCCAGAGAAAGCCCACTCCAAGGTTTAAGTAGCCAGTCCATCCGTTTAGCCTTCTCACGCACCATGGCACAGGCTCGAAGAATATGTGACTTCCACGTTAGCCGACGGTCCAAGGTAACTCCCAGGTATTTAACTTACGTGAGGTGTTTGGTTCTGGTGTCATTCAGAGAGATTTGAATATTGTTCAAACGCTTCAGACAAAAAGGTCGCATGTTGGCTCTTTTGCGTATTTACTATATTGTTAAGAAATGTCCTCAAGTGTATATTACTTCAGCACCAGGGGATAACTGTTCCTTACCTCCTAAATTGGTTTCTGATCCCTATGAACAAATTTTTGAATCGGTATCACAAATCATCATACAAATAGTACGATACAGACTTGGTGATGATACATAAGTAGTCTGCTGTTTGGTAATTTACTGTTCTACTTCATTTCCCAAGGTGCAATAATAATGTCGTTTGCATTGAAATTTGTAGTAATGTCATGCTTACGAGCGGATACTGTCTTTTGTATAAGATATTCGCTGTTAATTAAATTAAATGTCATTGGTTTCATGAATCGACACCCATTGATCCCAATAAGACCCTAAATACATACATATGTCATCATTAATACTTTTATCTGTGTTACAAATGACTTGAGTGGCATTAATTTTCTGTTTTCTTTTTCTTAATAACAGGTGCCTGTGAGATTTACAATCTTTTACGATTTCCGGCAGCTCCGCAATTTGTTGCAGTGCCATTAGCTGCAAATGACGAATATGCATCCACCTTTGCATTCGTTGGTCCCGCCCGTTATGGGTGGAAGGAGGAAGATATTCTCTATGTGGGCACCACATTCACTAATGTCGGCGATTATCGGCATGATGTGCCTGCGATCTCGTCTCGCCGACTGGAAGATTTGAACTATGCAGAGTTTTCAATACAGCAGTCAATTATAAACATAGATGTAAAGTATCGTGACCACTTTCTGGTCGATTACGTCTACGGATTCAATTCGTCGGAGTACGCCTATTTTGTGCTTGTACAGAAGAAGTCGCACTTGGCCGAGGAGAACGGTTATGTGACCCGCCTCGCACGCATCTGCATTACGGACCCCAACTATGACAGCTACACGGAAATAACGATACAATGCACAGCCACAGACGACCATGTCGACTACAATTTATTGCGAGATGCAAAAATCACGCACGCTAGTCAAAAGCTGGCCCATCAAATGGGCATTAAGAGGGACGATCATGTACTGGTTACAGTATTCTCGCCCTCAAAGGAGATTAGCGACCAGCCAGAAAATAAATCTGCCATGTGTATCTATAGTTTGAAGGACATTGAAGACGTATTCATTGAGAATATACACATGTGTTTCAATGGAACAATTAAGGACCGAAATCTCGGTTACATATCGGGCACAATCAATGATGGCAGATGCCCGATCGTGGGGTCATTAGGAAACATTTACAATTTTTGTAATGTGGGACTGAAAATCAGCGGAGTAGCGCCTATTTCGGCTCACGCTCTCTTCCATTTCGACAATGTCTCCGTTACATCGGTAACAGCCACAACGACTACTGATCAACAGCATTCGCTGGCGTTTCTTGGCACTGAGATGGGCATTATCAAAAAGGTGTTGTTGTCCGGTCAGAAGCCTGGCGAGTATGAGGAAATCGTAGTGGATGCTGGGAACCGCATTTTGCCCAATACAATGATGTCGCCGAAAAAAGACTTTCTCTATGTGCTGTCGTTGCGAAAGATAACTAAATTGAGAATAGAACACTGCTCTGTGTATACCAACTGTTCCGCCTGTCTGGAGTCACGGGATCCCTTCTGTGGCTGGTGTTCCTTGGAAAAGCGGTGCACAGTGCGCTCAACCTGTCAGCGGGATACTTCCGCTTCGCGGTGGCTCTCGCTGGGCAGCGGACAGCAGTGCATTGATTTTGAGTCAATAGTGCCTGATAAAATACCCATTACAGAGCTATCGCAGGTGCAGCTAATTATACGTACACTGCCGGAACCGTTTAATGCCAAATATCGCTGTGTTTTTGGCAACTCAACGCCCATTGATGCCGAAATACTGGAGCATGGCCTTGCCTGTGCCACGCCGCCAATTGACCAAAGGCCGACTATCGCTGGCAACATGGACCACGTGTTGGTGCCGCTCTCGGTGCGCAGTTCAGAGACAAACAAGGACTTTGTGTCGCGTTCATTTGCATTTTTCGATTGTTCGCATCACATTAACTGTCAGTCGTGTGTGCGGAGCTCGTGGGGCTGCAATTGGTGCATTTTTGATAATAAATGCGTGCACAAATTGGAGCAGTGCCGTAACATGGAGAACGCGATTAGTACAGAGGGCCAGTGCCCGCACTTAAAGCGCAACCGCAAGCCCATCCTGCTTCCAGTTCGTGTTCCAAAAGAGATTCGACTCGAGATCGAGAATTTACCGAAACCAAAAAGTGCTCACGCCGGTTACCTCTGCACCATTCAAATTGAGGCAGCTCAAATGCTCTTGCCAGCTCACATTGAGTCTAACAAGATTGTCGTGTGCGAAAAGACACCGTACTTCTATGAGACGAACACACACGAGTACGAGGCCAAGGTAGACATCACGTGGAACCGTCAGCACTATGTTGACACTGCCACGGTCATATTGTATAAATGTGACGTGCTGGGATCCCATCGCGAGCATGCGGACTGCAGTTTGTGCGTGACACGTGACCCAAAATACCAATGCGCCTGGTGCGGGAGCTCCTGTGTATACAACGAGACGTGTGCATCAATTAATCCTGGGTTTGACACCTCCTTAATAGGATCAGCTCTCTCTAATAATAATCATAATAATGCGTTATTGCAAAACGAATGTCCACGTCCGCGAATCGATATCATTAAGCCATTGTCGGGGCCTGTTGAGGGCGGCACACTGGTAACAATTGAGGGTAGCAATTTGGGCATACGGGAGGAAGATGTGCGTGGCAAAATATCAATTGGGACAGTGCCATGCGAGCTGGTCAACTATCAGATATCTGTCAAGATTGAGTGTCGCACTGGCGCAGCTATACATGAGATGTCGGCACCCATTAAGGTGGCCAATGATGCTGGCTACACCGAGTCAAGTGTACAGTTTCATTTTAAGGATGTACAACTGACTGGCCTATATCCTTCAGTTGGGCCCAAGTCGGGTGGCACACAACTGTCCTTATTGGGCAAGTACCTTAACATTGGTTCTAGCATTCGTGCCTTCCTTGATGAATACGAGTGTCATATAAACGTTACACAAGCCTCGTCATCCCGCCTGTCTTGCACAACGTCTGAGGCGACACAGCCGGAGCCAATACGATCTCTTCGCTTGGTTGTCGACGGTGCGAACCGCACATTCACCTGCCATAATCCAGATCCAGCATCCAGGCAGCACCAGTATCAACATCAGCTGATAAGCACGTCGCGTAACAATTATGAGTTATATAATTACAATATGCCCCTGCCGCCGCTACCATGCTCCATATTCAATTACACACAAGATCCGCGCATTATGCAAATCAAGCCACTGCGCAGCTTTGTTAGCGGCGGACGCATCTTGACAGTGCATGGCATGTATTTGGACTCTATACAAAACCCAGAGCTGGAGGTATTCTTGGACAGTGAGCGCGTTAATAAAACTTCGTGCACAGTTATCAATTCCAGTCAAATGGAGTGCCCATCTCCGCCTGTGAATCTAAAATTTCAATTGTTGAAAAATGCCATTAAAATGCCATTCCCATCGGATCTATATGAGAAAGCGAAATCCGAGCGTAAGCGAAAGCGTAATGCACTATATAATGACAACTTTAACAGCTACGCGACGGGCTCTACGTCTTCGAGCTATTTTGCCGGCAATAATATGGATGTGGCTGCCTTTGTAAAAGTGCATGAGACGCAGCTAAACTTGCAGCTTAGTTTTGTAATGGACAATGTGCAGTTAGTCCGGGACTTGAACAAGTATTTCCATGACATTCGGAGCACCATAGTGTACCTGACCGATCCCAAGTACTTGCCTTTTCCCAACGATGGTGTTAAACTGTACAAGGGCGACACTTTGGTCATCGAAGGCGAACTCCTAAATCTAGCAGCCGATGAATATGATGTGAATGTTACCATCGGCACCTCCCAGTGCAACATAACGAGCTTGGCTCTTAACCAACTATTGTGTATTCCACCGGAACAGCAACCGCCATCGACCGACGAGAATGGTATAGATCAGCCAGCCGACTTGCCGTTGGTGGTCGTTAAGGTCGGTCGCAATCTACGCTTTGTCATTGGGTATCTCAAATATGACTTGAATAAACCCTATACGTTTTCACATGCCATGCTGGGCATCATATTGACTGTGATGGTTCTAATAATCATACTGGTAATTGTATTGATCATCTTCAGACGAAAGTCCACCCAAGCGGAGCGCGAGTACAAGCGTATTCAGATCCAAATGATAACGTTGGAGAGTAATGTGCGTTCTGAATGCAAGCAGGCATTTGCTGAGCTCCAAACTGATATGACGGATCTGACGGCTGACCTTGAGAGTAGTGGGATACCAACCCTGGACCACGTCAACTATATAATGAAAGTATTTTTTCCCGGTGTGTCGGATCATCCAATACTAAACTCTCCAAAAATTCGCGGCAATCATCAGCATACAAACTACGATACAGCAATGATGCAATTTGAGCAGCTTATAAGTAATAAATACTTTTTGCTAACATTCATCGATACTTTGGAGGCCCAAAGATCGTCTTTCTCAATACGTGATCGCGTTAATGTCGCCTCACTGCTAATGGTGGTACTCATGAATAAAATGGAGTATGCCACAGAGATATTGAAGTCTCTGTTATTGCGACTCATTGATAAGTCGCTGGCCAGCAAGCATCCGCAGCTAATGCTGCGTCGCACCGAGAGCGTCGTGGAGAAGATGTTAACTAACTATTTAGCGATTTGCATGTACGACTATCTTAAAGAGTATGCCGGTTCCAGTTTGTTCCTGTTGTTTAAGGCTATTAAGCATCAAGTCGAGAAGGGTCTTGTGGACGCAATAACTAACGATGCGCGTTATTCACTTTCTGAGGAACGGTTGTTGCATGAACAGGTCACACATTCAGTTGTTATATTGCACATTCTCCAGGATGATCTCGATGAGAAAGTGCAGTGTCGCGTCAATGACTGGGACACCGTATCACAGGTCAAGCTAAAGATTCTTGATGCCATTTTTAAAAATACACCGTTCTCAATGCGGCCATCAGTGCATGAAGTGGATCTGGAATGGCGTCACGGTCGCGGTGGTCATTTAACATTGCAGGACGAAGATCTCACTACAAAGACAATTAACGGCTGGAAACGACTCAATACCTTATCTCATTATGGTGTTAAAGAATCGGCAGTTATGTCTCTCATTGCAAGACAAAATGATAGCTACAATATGCCTTACGGCAAGCAGCAAGCGCCCTACCACAATTGTAAGTATATCAATAACAGTTAACAGAAAATACGACTTATAAATGCTATAACACCTTCAAATTTCATTGTAGTTTATTACATTAATAACTCACAGAGTCATATTATAATTAACAACGACATTGAATCTGGACTGCAGCAGCCCAGACTGTACCACCTTGTGAAACCAATTATGCCTGATCACTACATGAATATAAAAAACTCGGCGATGTCTGGAGTAATAGCACCACCACAAGGCGCACATTGCATTGGCAGTGGCAACGAGCGAGCTAATAAGACCATACCTGAAGTCTATTTGACTCGCTTACTCGCCACAAAGGGCACTATTCAGAAGTTCGTCGATGATTTCTTCTCCATTATTCTTACCGTAAACGAAGAGCTTCCACCGGCCGTTAAGTGGCTCTTTGATCTGCTAGATGAGGCGGCTCGACGCCATGACATCGCTGACACTGATATAGTTCACGCCTGGAAGTCAAATAGCTTACCATTACGCTTTTGGGTCAACTTTATTAAGAATCCGGACTTTATATTTGACGTAAACAAGACTTACTCCGTGGACTCTTGCCTGAGTGTCATAGCGCAGACTTTCATGGACGCGTGTTCAACCACAGAGCATCGATTGGGCAAGGACTCGCCATCAAACAAGCTTCTCTTTGCAAAGGTATTCGTTTTATTTTGTCAACACTATGTATATACATAGGTCCAATAGTGTGTGCAATTTTTTTCAATTTTAAGAAAGTGCATCTTTCTCATTTTAGCAAACTTCATTTAAATGTTCTTCTTTAGATTCAAATTTGTGTTTTGTAGTTACATTCAGGAATGCAGCTTATTACTGCATATAGTCTTATTAAGTATTGACAATTTTTTTCTTTGTTTCAGGATATTCCCAATTATAGAATGATGGTTAAAGAGTTCTATCGCGACGTGGCAAGGCTACCCCAAATAAGCGACCAGGAAATGAGCACAGCCATGCAACAATTATCAGTGCAACAGAATGAAGAATTTGACACAATTTCTGCCTTAAAGGAGTTGTACATTTACATAACTAAGTACAGAGAACAGGTAGATGTTTTAATAAATTTGATGAAGCCGGACTGCTTGATGTACCTGTTTTTTGCTCAATTTCAGATCATGGACGCTCTGGATTCGGACCCAAATTGTAAAAAGATGCACCTTTCTCGTAAACTTGAAAATGTGGCTTGTACTCTCGATGGCGAGGACACATCAAACTGCTGACAAGAATGGGTGATTCAATCTGTAATTCACAACGCTGCTGACCTGATAATTTATGTTCAACATACCTATTTCAATTCGCAATGGATTTGTTTCTCATCTTGGTGCAAAATACGTACATATTTAACCTATCAAGTGCCAATTCAAACAACAGATAATTTTCAGCATTTTATATGACTCATTTGAAACGCGTTTGGGAGACTTAAGACAAAATGTATGTACTATATTGTACGAGTATGCAATACTATTTTTGTGAACAATTTAGTATCTATATTTGTCTGATGAACTGTGATCCCTAATGACCAACACAACAAAAATCAATTGCAAATGATCTTTGGGTTATCTTGTCTGTATTTCATACGTTTGTGCTTTTAGAAACCTCAATTATTGCCAACAGTATTTAGTAGAGTAATATACATGTACTACTTATTTAATATGTATACACATTGTACACATAGTATGAATCTTTTAACAATCTTTTGCTCAATGATATAAGTGGAAGTATATTCTTATTGCCGTTTCGAACACATCAATATTATTCAATATATTTTCAATATTAGGTCAGGAACGTATCAAATTTTATAAAAGGCAGATTTTTCACAAATTCCTCATTTGATTCCATTTATAAATCAAGATTGATACTTTTAAATAACGACAAGGTACATCCATAAGTTGTTAGGGCTGTCTGCCCTCAGAAAATTAATATCTTCATAAATTATGACAATGGATACCGGAATCCAAAATTATTAATTTTATTCAGGTCCTAATGCCTTGGCCTTAGTCTGAGATTTTTATTTTAAAATAAAATGTTTTTTTTATTTTTTTTTCCCACCGTTTCACAATAACATCGCCAATAATACCCAGTGTGCGTTTGCTTTTGCCATTTGCCACTTAAGGGCAATTATGTAGATATGGATTTGATGTAGTTCGGAAAGAATTTCCAGGATCCCCACTAATATAAGCAGAAGTAAAAAGGTGCTATTCAAATTTAAATTTGATGTTCTAACTAAAACCGCATACTTTTTACATACTGAAATGTACTCTTGCATATTGAGGTATAAAATTAAATATAAAATTTATATGCATCGGTTTTAATCGCACAAAGTACTGGTCACTTAGTACATACAAAGTGTATTGCAATGCATCGATAAATTTTATGACTGAATTGTACAGAAAACATAATACCATTTAAAAGTCTGCTAGGTATTGGACAAAAATATGTTAAAGGCAACCTTAATTGCATTTATATTCTATTTTGTATTACGTTAAGATTAGACTTATACGTATTTAAAACTAAAATAGTTACTCGAATATAAACCAATATATTATTAAAAAATTATATTAAAAAGCGTCTCATAAATTCAAAGTACGCAACCGCAACTTAGATATCTAAATAAAGAGGCAGTATACACTGCTTCTTCTAAATTGATTCCACATTTCTACTATTAAAAATCGAATAGCTACTGTATACTCGGCCCTTAAGCGGGTAAAAATGGTATCAAGAAGTCAATAGTTGTCAAAAATGCTTTCATTGCTTTCCCCACAATAAGTTCTTAATAATCCCTGCAAGTGTATAAATAAGTAGATATACTATATTCACAACTTGGGTATACTTTGCAAAAGAATTTGAATATTTCTCTATGCAGTTCATTGTGCTGTCCCTTTCATTCGGCTTTATAATGAGCTTAGTACTTTAAACCATGTGATATATTATATATTATATTAAGGATTCGCACTGTTTTTATAAGTGAAAAGCTATATATCGAATGGGCTAATTTTGAATGACTACAATGCATCGCCTAATTTGTTGGGTTTTTTTTTGTAGATTCCTGTAAGCTCTTCAGAAATCGCTTGCCAGAATCTTCCATGAAATTTTTCCTTTGTTATATTTCGACAACAATTACTGATGGTAAATGTGCGCAACCATAACTTTTTTTTATTATTTAAATTAGTTTCATTAAAAATTCCATTTTGGATTTAGACATAAAAGCTTCAGCACTTACAGTAATTTGCATGAGTTCTGATTCCAAATGCCCATAACGTATGCATAATTTTTTGCTTTAATAATTTCCACAAGGCAAAAAGCCTCTTACACACACATATACTTATATGTTTTGCCGTACCTATACTCTTGATGCCTACTGTATATACATATATACTCGTATATACATACGTAGATTATATACACACATACACATGGATGCATATATTAAAATATATGATTGATTAAAATACTTTAAGATTAAGTTATATATAGACATAATAGTACATGCTTACATACATATGTATGTATATACTATGTATACATTATAAAATATTTATAAGTGAATGTAATTATGTAATTATGTACTATTTTTAATACAATTCAATAAGTTTTCAGCATGCTCTAATTTATGTAACAGCATTTTTTGAATATAAAATTCAATAAATAAAACATATTTTAACAGATAATTTGAATAATGCAAATAAGAACGTTGCATTAATAGTGTATAAAAAACCTTGAGTATTCAGACATTGCATAAACCCAATATAGTCCTGTTTTCGATTTTGGAAGACAGAGTGTGGAAAATGTGAATGTATAAATGAATACCCAGGGAGGTTTATGAATTTATAAGAAACATTAAAAAATTTGAAATGTTTTTTGGACAGACTGCGTAATAGTAAACGTGTGTAAGTAAAATTGACACAGTTTTATTTCCCCCTGTTATCCGATGCCGATTCCGGAAAACATACCTATCCACCTGGGCGGGAAGTTAGGGCGTTAAGGTTGAATGCGCGAAAGTATAATTATCGGCCGATTAGCTTCAAACTTCTTCAAAAGCTTTTTATAATAATAAGACAAGTGTCTCACCATATTTTAGGAAATTTTCCCCAATGAACTTTAGAATAATTGTAACATTTTTTGGTGTGCGTTGGGATAATAATTGTATGGGGTCTTTATCTTTAAATATTTCGGCGTATGATGTTTTAAGAGATGGTCATTCTTTTAGGATATGTGTAATTGATACTAATGTGTTTCTGCAGAATGGACATGTATTGTCTAATGATGGGTTTAGATAGTGTTGGTGTGTTAGGTTGGGGTTACCAAGTCTGAGCCTTTTAATTTTGATTTGCTCGTAACTTGACATATTGATTTTAGGATCTAAGATTGAAGACTTGGACATATTTGGATATATAGATTGATACCAATTGGATGTGTTGTGTAGAGTGTTTTTTGTTTCTGTACTGAGAGTGTTTTTTAGATATTTTTTGATGTCGTGGAAGTTGAATTTGGGGTCAGTATGAGTGGGAGTTTAGTTGCATTTTTCGGGGCGAGGTCAGCTAATTAATTTCCCCGGATGCCTACATGGCCGGGAATCCAAATGATTTTCAATTTTGGGTGTTGCTTGGTGAGAATATTACTGATGATGGATGGGTAGTAGTCGGAATTGCTGGTATTTTTTATTACATCTATGGTTGTGAGGCAGTCAGAGTATATTGCGTATTTGCCGGGTGAGTTTTTGAAAATATTGAGGGCATCTGTGATTGCGATGGCTTCGCTGAGAAAATTGTTGAGAAGAATGGTATTATGCCTGTTTTAATTATGTTGTGTTCGTTGGTTATTGCATATGCTGTAATGTTGTTTATTTGTGAGCCATCTGTAAAGATGGTATTGTGTTTTTTTGTTGCTGTCGAGAATTTCTTGGAAGAGATTTCTGTATATGAGGGGTTGGGTTGAGGTTTTTGGTTACTCACTGAGGGAGAAGTCGATTGGAGGAGTGTGTAGGTGCTATGAGGTGTATGTATTATGGGGTTTCTGGGATAACGTGTGTGCTGAGTTCCGAGATTTCTTACAGTGATGATGATTCTATCTATTGTTGATTCGTATTTTAATTTCTTTCGAGTTTTGTAATTTTTAATAATGTTTAAGATGGGTGATGATCGTGAGTTGTGTGAGTTTATTATTGATTTGCATAGGCAGTAATCAATTTTTGAAATTATTATTGCATTGGTGATGTTGATTAGTGAAGAGGTGTGGCAGTTGAATTTAAAGTTGGAAAGGCATTTTTAATAAGTTTTTATCTAGCGATATTTTTAGCGATTTTACATGGGCGTTCCAGTTGTATCTGTTGTTAAATAGGAGACCAAGGAGGCTGCCAGTACGGACGTTGCAAGAGCAGGTGTGTTTGCGACAGATGTGTAGGTGTTGGCATTTTGTAGTGGATAACTGGGCTCCGGAGTACTCGCACCATTCTGATATTTGGGAAAACAGAAGGGTTAGATCGATGTCTTGGCTTTTGGAGTTTGGGATTTTTAGGATTAGGTTGAAGTCATCTGCATATGCGCTAACTTGGATGTTTTTGTGTAGAGATATGATAGAGGTCAGTTTGTTGTAAGCGATGATAAAGAGAATGACAGAGAGAGGGGAGCCTTGTGGGATGCCCTTGGGTAGTGGTTGCGCTGTTGAGTAATTTGGGTCCATTTGAGTTATAATTTTTCTGTTGGTCATAAAGCTTTTAAAATAGTTGTATATTTTCGGTCCGATATGCCATATTTTTAGCTGTTCGAGTATGGTGTGTAATCCTATTCTATCGAAAGCTTTAGCGAAGTCGAGTGAAATAATTGATGTGTGGCTTCTTTTTGAGAGTGTTCTAGCATGAGATGGTCTACAAGGAGGAGGCTATCTATAGTAGATTTGCCTTTCTTGAAATCCACTTCACTGTTGTGTATGAGTTTGTTAACAAACCACCACAGTCGTTTTGAAATTATTTTGTCCAATACTTTTGATAGGCAGGGGTTTAGAGATATAGGTCGGTATGAGTTTATATCAGTTTTTGGGGAGGATAGTTTGAGAATTGGGATTATAATGCTAGTCTTGTATACTTGAGGCATGTAGTTGTTAATGATAGAGTTTTGTAGATGTATTATGCGAGTTTTGTAATGTTATCTATGTTTTTAATCATTGCGTAATCGATTCTATCTAACCCGGGTGTTTTGCCAGTTAGGGAATATATTGCTGCGTTGAAGAATTCAAGAGTTGAAATATCGCCTTCGATATCTAATGCTTTTTACCCCTGTACCCATAAAATGGGTAAAAAGGGGGTATTGGATTGTGCAAAAGTATGTAACAGGCAGAAGGAGACATCTCCGACCGTATAAAGTATATATATTCTTGATCAGTATCAAAAGAGATTTCGATTTGGCCATATCCGTCTGTCTGTCCGTATGTATAATGTATATTTATGTAAGCACAGCCACAACTTAAAATGCCTCGTGTGAGTGCGTCTTTTGTGTATGTGTGTGTGTATGCGTAAGTGTACGTAGATGCGATCGGAAATTTTTGACCTGGGTACAGGGAGTTTTGTAGTCGGGTATACTCGACTATAGCATTCTTACTTGTTTTTTCGAAGAAGATGGAGGTGATTGTTCCACCAGGGGACATTTTTTGAGTGTTTGTGTGGGGATGATTGGGGGATTGCAAAGTGAGCTGCAGTGCGAATGATTTTCTGTATGTTCGCTATTTCTTTATTATACTATGTTCCCGAAGGGAAAATAGTTTATTGGGTTTGCGAAATGTCCGTCTGTCCGTATGAACGCATTTTTTTTGCCTTTATCTTTAATCTAGAACAACCAAACTTGGTATACATGTTGGCGTATACCCTCAATTTATGAAGTGTCGAGATCGCCATTTGGCATACATACTAATGTTGACCCCCTGGACAAATCTGCATTAAACATTTTTGGACCCACCCACCCCCGCCCCCACAAAGTAGCAAAATCTAGATCTCCCTCACCTGTACAGGTAGAGTCACCAAATTTGGCATACAGACTACTGTTTTTTCGCGTCTCTTTCCAAACCCACAAATAACCAAATTATATAGGACTGGGAACATAGTATTCTGCAGTCGGTTGCGTCCGACTGCAACGTTCTTACTTGTTTATATTGCTACTGACTACAATTGTTTCCGTTAATTGTTGTGTGTGTTTTGAGAACAGAGTCCAGTGTGCATTGTCGGTTATAAATCGTGGTGTGTTTTTAGGCATATTGGTGGAGTTAACTAAAAATAGTTTTGTAATTATGGGTGAATGATCGCTGCCTTGGAAGTCTTCTAATACTTTCCAGCTGCTGCCAGGCAATAATTCGGGGGAGCAGATGGTGAGGTCGAGGTGGGTAAGTGTGTTGTGTGTACTGAGGTGAGTTGGTGTACCGTCGTTGAGAAGGATAAGGTTCGAAGAGGTTATGAATTTAGCTATCGTTTTGCATCTCTTGTTGTCAGTTGTTGAGCCCCACATTTGGTGCCAGCTCTTTAAGTCTCCGGTTATTATTTTTGGCTTATTTGAGTTGTCTCGTAGGGTTCTAGGCGGGAGGTGTTTGAAGTATTAACTAAACTCTCACTAAGTTTGGATGAAATATTTGTATAAGCAAAAAGTTTGATATAGTGATATAGTGGTCTGATTTTGGCCAAATTTGGCCAGATTGTATAAACTCTCTAGCGACTCGGCTTGGGAAAGTTTGGTAAGAATACCTTAGAAAACAAAAAAGTTTTTCATATAAAAACATATTTGTCGATCGATCATTCCTATGGCAGCCATATGTTATAGTGGTTCGATCCAACCGGTTCTGACATTTGTACTGCCTGCAGTAAAAATAAGGGTGTGTGCCAAGTTTCATAACGATGGCTTTAAAACTGAGAGACGAGTTTGCATAGAAACAGACGGACAGACGGATATCGCTATATCGACTCGGCTATTCATGCTGATTCAGAATATATACACTTTGTTGGGTCGGAAACGTCTCCTTCAGTCCATTACACATTTCGAGACAAAATTATGATACCCTCTGCTAGGATATAACAAGTAAGAATGCTCTAGACGAGTATACCCGATAACGAAACTCCCTGTACCCAGTTCTAATACTTCCAATCACATCTTCGTCCACTTACACATACACAAGGACGCACACACACGAGCCACATCGTCAGTGAGGCATTTTAAGTGGCGGCTGTGCTTCTTTTTCCCCTCCCGCTCTGCAGATTAAGAGTGACCCAAGCATAATATATGCCAAATTCCAGGACTATATCTTTAAAATTGTGGCTGTAAAACGTTTTTATCGAATTGCGGGCGAACGGAGGGAGATATCTGAAATCGGAAACAAACTTGATCTGCGTATGGCTTACAGGAACCTACATTCCAAATTTGGTGTCTATAGCTCTTATAGTTGCTGAGATCCTTGCGTTCATACATATGGACGGACGGAGAGACGGACATGTCCAAATCGAAATCTCTTTTGATACTGATCAAGAATATATAGACTTGATAGGGTCGGAGATATCTCCTTCTGCCGGTTACATACATTTGCACAGATTTGTACCCCCTTTTTACCCATTTTAGGGGTACAGGGAGTAAAAATAATTCCATACAATGCCAGTTTGAAAACAATAGCAATAGGAGCTTTAGCCATGGTTTAATGCAAAAGTAAATTAAGTACAATTAAATTTGGCGACATAGTCATTCAATAATCTCTAACACATACGTCAAGCAGGTTATCTAAAATGTCCTCGTTGCGATTTATCTCAGAGCTATGGAGATAATTGAACGGCTCATCGACGCCGTCTATATATTGTCGAAAGTTTGAGTAATCGCAATTGATAGTTAAACTACTTGGGATGTCAGGGCAAGAGACGACTGGAGTTATCAATGCAATGTTGGCGTCTTTATCCGCATCCAACTTGCTTGCTGTGGATGCCAGCACTGTAGACATATGCGATGATATGAAAACGTTTTCATTGGGTGCTGGTATCTCATCCTCGGCATAAATCTGTAAGAAAAGCGAGGTGTTAATAAATACGTAATATTTTCACAGCTGGATCGTGATCAGACCATATTACTGCAACCGAACTTTTTGTTGATGATGCTACTTAGACAAGAGGGATCATCTAGGATTCCTGTGGTGCTAATAATAATAGTACCAAGCTCATATTGTTGCTGCAGATGAAATCCTTCATTGCTTGTAGTCATAGCCGTCGTAAATTCATCGGCGGATAGAAAGTTGCTGTCAGAATTGTGTACACGGGGACTGTGAACATTGGGTAATGATAGGCCTAGTCCTACTTCTACCTCTGTAAGGGTAAAGGACTGTTCTTGTGAATCCAAAGGCACGTCTTGCTTAGCTCCAATGCTGTTGGGTCCGTTAGCCAGCTGAGAAAGTCTTTGATAGCATATTTGAATGGGACTAGTTGGCTGAGATGCTTGATTGGCTGGTATGCGGTCTTGAGTACTTTCGCTACTATTTACGGCTCTCTTAGTGTTTTCGCAGAATTGGTTCTTTGATGTTGAAGTAGGATTCCTAGCTGTTTTTAAATTTTGGTTAAAGGTTGATTGTGCCGTTTTCCGATTACGTATGCGTTTCCTATCACATTTTTTGGGATCTACTCCCAATTCCCAATATCCTCCCTTGCCTTTTTCTTCGCGTTTTCGATTTCGAAAACAATGATGCAATGACAGGTTATGTCTTATGGAATTCTGAAAATAATGATATTCTATTATTGATATGTACATAGATACACTTGCATTTAATCTAGTCTTTGAAATTGACGTGAAAATACCTCTATTTTAGGGGGCAGCACGCCATATTTCACAAAAGTACAAAATTTCAGATCGATCGGAAAATAAAATCGGCATTATTTAAGAAACTAGTATCAGTACTACAGATCGGAGGGAGCTGCACCACAGCCGCTGCTAAAACTCTTTTTGCTTGCATTGCCGCTGAACTGCAGGATGCATATGTATGTGTATGAATATGTGCTTGGGAAGCTTAGAAATGGGCAAGTCCAGATTTAATATGTTTACCATATCATACAGCTGACATAATACGAGCAATCGAAAATTGAGTTGTATGAAATATTTATTGATAAATTAAACTACGTAAATTTGATGACTTTGCGTTTAACAACCGCTTCTACTGGTCGGAAAGATTTTGGATGACAAGCAGGCAATTATATAGTACATCTGCCACTGGAGCAATATTTGGAATACTATTTGTCTACAAGGATATTCAATCTTAAATTAAACGGAAGCTGAAACGCTCAAGACTTACATTCCACTTTTTACGCACTCGGAAGAACGCAAACTTCGACTCAATCCATGCACAAATTTGTTGAAGTGTTACCCGTCCATTCTCCAACATTGCCATTCCGATTATGTGGGAGTAGTTGAAGGGTGGCTTCTCTGTAACATCCGTATTATACTTGTTCGCTGACTTTTCATATTCTGCCAAATCGCTGTAAAACAAAGACTTTTTGATTGGTAGTTCATTTAAAATGTGGCTCAAATGGCAGACATCCCTATAATTCTACATATCTATTTTCAGAAAATTCAATACTCCATGGAAAATCAAAAATGCGGTATGACGAAAATAATTTTATTTTTCGTAATATTAAATTCAGTAACTCCTGGTCTATTAGATAAGTGTAAAAAGTAATTTTCCTTGTATCGCTACTTAGAACGGTCATCCAATTAAAAGTTTTCTTTGTTTTCTAAACTGTGTACAATTTTTCTCACCGTTTAATTTTGTTGATAAAAATATCGTACCGCTCTGCTGGGCTAGGACGCTTTGAAGGGGTCGTTGATGTTGTTGTGCTATGTTTTCTTGATTCGGAACACCCGATTAAGTTTCGAGGAACGTATTTATTCGACATGCTCCTTAAAGTTCCATATTCTGAAAGCTCTTGTTTCTTCTGATTATTGATAATTTCGTCGTCGACTACCGGGTCCAGTTCGCAGGGCAAAGCGACCTGTGCATTTACATCGTATTCAGAGTTCACATCAATTGTTTTTGGCCACGTTAAGTTTTGGTTACGCAGTAGCCAATTTAAATTGGTTAGTTCACGCTCCTCATCAGATTCATCGATTTCAGGGGCCTTAACGATATGACGACATGCTGAAACTTGACCCTCGTTCCGTCGCAGTTTATTCCTTACCGTTATCATCTCCACTTCTTCCTTGTAAATCTAAGAAACTAAAGTTTGCAATTTAGTATTGTGCTTAATCTTATTTAATCAATATGCAAGTTCGAACTTCTCAAACTGATGTCACTATCTGTCAACAAATATTTCACCTAGGTTCGCTGAGCTGTCGTATGTTTTACAGATATCGCATAAAAATTCAGCAATTCTAAGTTTCGGTATTCTCTTTAGATGTTGACAAACTATCAAAATCTGTTTATTATATGTCATAGCTGGCATAGGAACAATCGGCCGACAAAAGAGTTTTCTACAAGTATGTGTAGTTTCATCACCCGAATATATGTAGCTGTTCTCTCTTGTTTTATTGCAACCTTCAACCCACATTCTGTCAATAGCCTAACCTATCGAATCATTTATCTATCTATAGATATAAAAGAGTTCGTCCTGACTGACTGACTGGTTGGCAATCATCGCACAGCCCAAACCGTAAGAGGTAGAATGCTAAAATTTTCACAGTAGGTTCCATCTACGATGAAAGTGCACACTAAGACGGGTTTTTGGAAAATTCCACCCACAAGCGTGGAAAATCGCGGAAAACTGTTGTATGAAACTTTTTCGTTTACCATCAATCGTCTTCAAACTCATTTTCAAGGATCTACACAAAAATTCATTTGACACATATTTCACCGATTTTGGAAAATCCACCCCCTGGGCGGAAAATGGGGCTCTCAAGGTTGTATGGGCAAAAGTCTAATTTTAGTCCGATCACCTTTAAATTCATTTTTAAAGCTCTTCACGTAAAATAATTTGATACATGCCTCACTGATTTTGGAAAATTAAGCCCTATGGTCGGAAAATCGGTGGACAACTCTGGCATTCGACATTTTCATACCCTAGCAGGGTATTATAATTTTGTCTCGAAATGTGTATTGGACCGAAGCAGACATTTGTGACCCAACAAAGTATATATATTCTGAATCAGCGTGAATAGCCGAGTCGATATAGCCATGTCCGTCTGTCTGTCTGTTTCTATGCGAACTAATCTCTCAGTTTTAAAGCTATCGTAATGAAACGTGGCACAGACCCTTATTTTTGCTGCAGGCAGTACATATGTCGGAACCAGCCGGATCGGACCACTATAACATATAGCTGAGATTGGAATGATCGGTCGACAACTATGTTTTTGTATAAAAAACTTTTTTGCTTAATAATGTATCCTTACCAAACTTTCCCAAGCCGAGTCTCTAGAAATCTACAATCTTACGAGATTTAAACTTTTTATTTATTCAAATATTACAACCAAACTAAGTAAGAGTTTTATTATATTTCAAATAGTTTCCTATAATTTAATCAAAGTCGGACTCCCATAGGAGCAATCAGACAAAAATTAAGTTTTGTATAAAATTAAATTCCTACTAAGGTATATAGCTTTGGCACTCAGGCACGGAGCTCAAAGATTTTGGATAATCTACCCCCAAGAGATTTTTCAAGAAGGTCAACATTTGTCTCTGTGTCAAATTTGGTAACTCTAGCTGAAAATAAAATTGTGAGATATAAATATAGTAAAGTAACCATAATTAGATATAATACCAGATTAAGTCATTAAATATATACAGATGCTCATAGTAAGTAAGCTTAAGCTTAGCAGCTATAGCTTTTTATAAAATTACGAGTAATTTATAAATACTATAATAATAATAATAATAATAATAATAAAAATAATAATAATAATAATAATAATAATAATAATAATAATAATAATAATAATAATAATAGTAATAATACAAATTGAATATTTACAGAACTATCGGTTATTACTATCTCAGAAGATAAATCAGCGTCAACAGCAATAAGTGCACCACCACCACGACGATCTTTTCTATATATAGAGAATTTATTAGAAAGAATTTCAGAATTAAGAATGAATGAATTAAGAAGAATAATTTCAGTGCTTTCTAAGGGGACAGGCCAGAATTCTTTGCAACAAATATTGTTGAAATGTTCAGATTCCCGAGGGTAAGTAAATTTAAATTTCTAAACCGTAATATGGGCTTTTGACTTGGCCGGTATAAAGGCCTTGACATTATCAGATGTAGTGTCAGGGGCTAGCCGCGAAACAAAGATTTGATTCCGTGGTGGTACACCTACAAGGGTCGTATTACCAACAATAGCGTGAGCATCCAATGATGCCATGGTAATGGTTGATTGACCAAGCATTAGGTTGTTGACCTGCATCAACAGTGCTAACAATCACCGAATCAGGGTATTACCAGCTAGTAGTATATAATATATATTAAGCAACTACGGCAATAAGAACAGTTCCCAAAGCAGTTGCATTTTTCATAACCCAAGATTGAATATGTATGTACTAGCTGAATACCCCAGCGTTACCGACGAAATATATATATTGAAATACATTATATTGCATTTTACTACTCTCGGCAATCGTAAGAAATACACACAATTGCTTACCCCAATTTTCCCGCCCGAGGGAATAGACTTTCCGAAATAGTTGAGCCTAATGATTTTTTGTGTAGGGCTATGAAAATGTCACCAAGCCGATCTAAAACAAGTAAGAATGCTATAGTCGAGTATACCCGACTACGAAACTCCCTGTACCCAGGTCGAAAATTTCCGATCGCATCTACGTACACTTACACATACACACACACATACACAAAAGACGCACTCAAACGAGCACAGCTCAAGCGTAGCGCAAGCGAGGCATTTTAAGTTGTGGCTGTGCTTCTTCTTCCCCCGCGCTGAAGCACTGAATCTTCTTTCGTGAATAACTTCCGTGTCTATTATCCGATCGATTAAAATTTAGACAGTAGATTAAGAGTGACCAAAGTATTACACATGCCAAATTCCAAAGCTATATCTTTAAAGATGTTGGTAAAAACGTTTTTATCAAATTGCGGGGGAACGAGGGGATATATCTCAAATCTAAGATAAACTTGATCTGCTCCCGCTATACACGAACCTACATTCCAAATTTGGTTATAGTTGCTGAGATCCTTGCGTTCATACATACGGACAGACAGACAGACAGACGGACAGACAGACGGACATGACCAAATCGAAATCTCTCTTGATACTAATCAAGAATATATATACTTTATAGGGTCGGAGATGTCTCCTTCTGCCTGTTACATACTTTTGCACAAATCCAATACCCCCTTTTTACCCATTTTATGGGTACAGGGAGTTAAAAACAATAATTTCATTTATTTGACCTTGATCCGTGCTTTTTCCTGAATCGGCGTCACATGTGTCGAATTATTTAATGTGTAGAGCTTTGAAAATGAGATTGATGCCAGTCGGACGATACTGCCGAGTCTATTATGTGTTTGTGTAAAACCTTAAAAATGAGTTTGAAGCCAATCGCATGAAAATTAAAAATGTCGATTGCCAGAGTTTTCCACCAATTTTCCGACTATGGTGCAGAATTTTCCAAGATCGCTGATACACGTGTCGAATTATTTTACGTGAAGAGCTTTAAAAATGAATTTGAAGGTGATCGGACTAAAATTAGACTTTTGCCCATACAACCTTGAGAGCCCCATTTTCCGCCCAGGGGGGTGGATTTTCCAAAATCGGTGAAATATGTGTCAAATGAATTTTTATGTAGATCTTTGAAAATGAGTTTGAAGCCGATTGGATGGTAAACGAAAAAGTTTCATACAACAGTTTTCCGTGATTTTCCACGCTTGTGGGTGGAATTTTCCAAAATCCCGTCTTAGCGTGCACTTTCATCGTAGATGGAACATACTGTGAAAATTTCAGCATCGTAGCTCTTACGGTTTGGGCTGTGCGATGATTGCCAATCAGTCAGTCAGTCAGTCAGTCAGTCAGCACGAACTCTTTTATATATGTATATAGATAGATGAACATCTATTGAAACACTCTTGTATGCCGAGATGGTTTATTTTCTCGGAAGTGAAAGAACCCGTGATTGTTATAACTTGTAGCCTTTTAACCCTAATAGTTCACAAATTCAGATGTTTACAAGCTACCCTCTTTTACTTAGACAACTGACAATTAGTCATTGGCTCTCTTTTAAGCTCAGAGTATTCCCAGCCACGATGGCGTGATTGGCTCGCGCCATGTTTATCGCCAGAGGGTGGTAAACCAATTGCGGATGGCAGGGGCGTGAATCCGCTCTCAACAACTTGCTTACGCCATTTTGAAATTGCATTATATTCAACTTCTGCATTTTATTTCAAAGCTCGTCTAAATTAAATTATATAATTTGCATTGAATAAAGAAATGTACTAAAATGTACTTTAATAGATCAAGTATGAATGCTACAGTCGAGAGTATTAGAGTAGGAAAAAGTTGGCCCGAACTTAAAGTACCCTATGAAATATTCGTACTTACATATGTATAAACATACACATACATACATGGTATATGTATAGTAAATGAATGGCAACCAACCGTGTTCACTATTCATATCGAAAAAGTTTACTCCAACGATTGTCAAACAAAATCTGTACTTTAAATGTCTCGCGTAATTATGATTGAAATGATTTTTCCAATAAAATCTTTCTTTTATTAAAATATCTCAATGTCATACAAAATGTATTCACTATTACGGGGTGTACAATTTTTGAACATCAAATCTGTATATTAAAGTACAAGCAGAAAATTTGGCTTTAATGGTGTTAGTCTCTTTTCAATTATTCACCAATTTCAGCGTGTTGTGTGTTATCATCATTATATTTTGATATTAGTCTATATACGTTTTCAGAACTATGTGTCAAGTACTATGTGTTGAACATGACTTTTCCAGTCTTGTGATTGGGACTAAATTGACTAAGTTTAGAGCGCATCGGTTTTAATAACTATCCAGCCTTTCTTCTTTCTAGAGAAGAATACGGCTTATTACGGGTTACGGGTTACGTTCAGCAATTTGACCTTGCACCGTGACGTCAATCAGAGTTTTTTAGAAGACGAGTTGTTCATAAATATAACCGAGAGTTCACGTCGATAAGGAAGCACTGCTACTACCCTCTGCCATACAAGAGCTATCTTGTGTTCATTAACCGATTGATTTTCAGGTAAAACGTTTCTAAAAATGTATATATTTATTTTTGAAACTGCGAGAGGCATGCAGCTAGGCATAAATTACTAGACCCTTTTATCGGTTACATTAATTACTATAGCTATATAGCTTCATCACTCACATTTTTATTGGTACAGGCTAGCGCTGCTAGAAATATTCCAAACATGAGGATCTTATTTTTATTATCAAAGATTTGGCAACCAATTTTGTTTACATAATTCAGCTTTTTTATATTATATATAACTAAACCAACTTTCACTTAGAACAGATGTCAGCCTATTCATAACCTTGCTGATGTATTATATTTTTTGTTCAGTATATGCAAATAAATATACTTAAATACATAAGGCCATTTACATAGTATATGTACTATGTATTGTTTGCATGAATGTTAGAGAAAGATATAGCGTAAAGCATATTTAAGTCGGGTGGCACAGCAACGATATACATATACGATATACATATATGTATATGGCATTTGACAGAGTTTCATTGATTAATTATGCATATTATTAATCTATCACAAATTATATTTAGGAGAAATCGTCTTCCATAAAATGTAGTACATTTTGTATGGATTGTATTCAAATAACTACCGTTACATACCTATAAATTGTTCAATACAAATGTTTGCAAATATATTAATTATATAACGAATTTTTATTGAATTATTTATGGTAATTTTGAAAAGATCGAATAAACACGAGTTTTCACCTAACCGTTACAGACGGGCTGCCTGAATTACACTGCAGTAGGACTAGTCACTACACCTGTACCCTTGTTCCTCTGGTCAGCAACCCCTACTGTTCGGTTATATGTATAGAGCGAGATTGCTAGGTAGTATCAGAGCTGGGGAAATTTGTTATATAAAGCTATGTATTGTGAAAAGTGGACGGTGGTCGGTGGTCGGCGGTCGGCGGTCGGCGGTCGGCTGAACAGGTACACTCTCGATTCCATGCATATGGTCAAAGTAGTTCAGTGGCGCAGAAAGTTTCTGCCGAGTGGGCACCAATACTTAGTTAGAGGATTTGTTAACTGCTTCTGATTGAGCCCCTGGCCAAGGCGCCTCTGTAATACTGACTGACTAACGTTCTCGAACCCTTAAAACTATATATATTGGTCACATAGCCGACAAACAACGAACGAACATCGACCACCGTCCAGTGACTACACGATGAACTTTCGAACGCAATAGGTATCAACCCCTATTTTATAGTGCAGGGCAACGCACAGGACATGCTTTTGGACGTTCGGGTTTCTTCAGATTCAGAAAGGGTAGCAAAGCAATATGTATTGTCTAAAAAGGTACAGTTCATTTAAGAGTTATCGTTAATCTGTCTTACAATATGCATACATATAAAATATTGGGAAAATAAATAGGAGCTGCGCCTTAAGCATAAGCATAAGGAAGCATCGCCGATCCTGTGATGTAAGTCTAACTGTATGAACGCGTCAAACTCAGAGACGACACATGTTATCGATACACAGATCAAGTTAACTTCAAAATTTAGACATCATTCCGTCAAAGATGTACGCAGGATTCTTGTTTATACACTGTGTACAGTTCTTAACGATCGGATCATAGGCAGTAACGTTAAACAAAGATAGTACGATACTTTGAGCATGGGGTGGTTTTTATAATGTCAGTTACGTGAAACGCTCGGGTTCCCTTTGTGTTTTCCATTTCCTTCCAAAACAAAAGTTTGAAAGGCATATCTGCTTGTCCGGCGATCTCCTCTCAATGCCATAGGGTATTCTAATAGAGTGCAACCAGAAACTATTCCCTTTCATTAAATTCATCCTTTTGTTTTATTTAATTTGCTTTTTTGTTACAATATTAAACCTAACAAGTAAGAACGTTGCAGTCGGACGTACCCGACAGCATAACACTCTGTTTCAAGTCCGGTAGAATTTGGTAATTTGTGGGTGTGAAAAAGACATGACAAAACAATAGTCTGTATTTTAAATTTTATGAATATACACAGAGATAATAGCAGGCACAACTCGTGCATTTTAGGGGCAACTGAATTCCAACTTTGGTGTCTCTACCTCTTATAGTTGCTGAGCTCCTTGCGTTCATACATATGGACGGACAGACAGACGGACATGGCCAAATCGAATTCTCTTTTGATACTGATCAAGAATATATATACTTTTTAGGGTCGGAGATGTCTCCTTCTGCCTGTTACATACATTTGCACAGGTTTAGTACCCCAGGGAGTAACAACACAACGAGCTTTGGAGTTTTCGAAGCTGTTTAATTAACGGTTGATTTTACATTAGTTGATAGTGCAGCAAGTGCACAGGCTGCAGGTCATTTGTTTACATATGCGTAACATAACATAGCGTACATAAAGTTAGGTTTACGTATTTTAATGGAAGCAATCATTGATCAAATTATGTGTTCTGCTCAGAACAGCCGTCTTACAAGATTATTTTCATCAGCACAACGAATTGGTGACCTGTTTAAAAGCTGACAGTACGCCTGTTGGACAGCACGCCAGAAGATAAGATAAACCAACAATGGACAATGTAGCAGTGGTAATCGTTGGATAAGAATTTAAGGAACGCGATATCGTCCTGCATCGTAGAAATGATCAACTTAAACGTGTTTCTGAACTTCGTCGCTCCTTGGATGCTTTGCAATACCCGATTTTGTTTTCTCAAGGGGAAGAGAGCTGTCAAATGAATATTAAGATGGTCAATCCGACAACTAGTTAGTTAAATTTAAAATCAAATAGAGTTAGGAAGTGCAAGCAAGGCCGCGGGGGTATAAGCCAGTATAGTATTATATATGTATTCTTGATCATCATCAACAGCCGAGTCGATCTAGCATTGTCTGTCCGTCCATCTATCCATCAGTGTCTATGAACGCAAGGACCTCGGAAACAATGAGAGCTAGAGATACAACAAATTTGGAATGTTGTTTCGTTTATAGTAGGGGCAGGTCAAGTATATTTCGGATTTCAGATATTTTCCCCCCGCACCTATGCAATTCGATGAAATGCCACAATTTTAAAGACTTGGGATTGTGTATGGATTACTTGGGTCACTCTTAATCATGTATATTTGGGAGCAGCAACTCAGCCACAACTTCAAACCTCACCTGGGTACAGGGACTACTAGAGTCGGGTATACTCGACTATGGCATTCTTACTTGTTTCATTATTTTATTGAAGATAAATATATAACACACATTTTTCGAAATTTTATTAGACAAATAACAAAATGGTAAATGTAGAATTCGTTAAACATAAAAATTCTCGTACTACAACATGCTTATTTTATTTTAATGCAACATTTTTAAAATAGTTACTTACGAACATTTCTACTGGCACAAAATTCATATAACATACAACACAATTTGTAATAAATACATAAAATAAATACAGTAAACAGTGCAATGCTGGAGCATATCTTATTTACTTAAGTTCTAGTTTGGTTGTAAGATTATAGCTAATCGATTAATTATCCTACTTATAGGAAATTTGAAAAATAAATGCAATTTATACACACATAGCATCAGTTATGCACATTTCCATGTAAACTGAACAATCGCTATCTTAATCTGAAGCTGTCACATATAGAATTATTAAAATTAAATGAAATTGTATTTTAAATCTTCTACCTAACAGCAGCAGGAACCATTATCAAATGCGGAAATTACGATGACTCGACAAATTGGACATAAGTACTTAGTACATATGTATATGTATGTATGTACATACATATCTGTGTAACATTTAACGAGCTTATGGTCATGCTCTGCAACGGTTTCAGTATGATATGCTCACACCAGTAATCTAGTATTCCAATTATATATTTTATATAGAGTCAAAGCCGGATAGGTCACTTTCAAGCTGGATGGAATCAAAGCATTAAAGGTATATAGTGTATATAGGAATTTTATTGAAATACAAACCTTTTCCGGTTTGTAAAGGTGAGTATGCGGGAGTAAAAACGTTGAGCCCAGGTCTCGCTCAGTCATTGTGTTCGCTTCCTTTGAACATAAGCATTTGAACATTCAACTATAATTTAATGAACTTAGTGTACTTCCAATTACCTCATTTGTATTACTCTGCGTCTGCACATCGAAACAAAGATGGATTGATTTGGTTGCAGCTTGAACTGTTGTCTCATCAAAGGACCGAACATCTGCCGACCTAAAGAGAAAAATATATAAATATAAGATGTCTATGAATGAAAAAGTCTGAATTCTACTTGGCATAAAATATAATTCAGATATACTTGTTTTTGAAAATGAACATTATTTGTTTTGAGAAGTTTCGGACCCCATTACGTGTATATATTCGTGATCAGTATCAATAGACGAAAGGATATAGTCATGCCCGTTTAAAACAAACTAACGGTTACGGCAATATCATCCTTATCCAGAATATATATAGTCTTATCAGTTACAAATAATACCCGCTGTAAGGGCGTAAGAATTAGTATACTAACTAAACGATTTTCATATCAATTTATTATCAATTTATTAGCTATACTTACACTGCATTTGAGTGAATATTACGCATCCAAGAGCTCATTCTATAAATTTTTGAAAAATTTCAAATTAGATTAAAGCGATTTTAAATAAGTAAGAACGTTGCAGTCGGAAGTTTCCAGGCTGGATTTTTATGCTCGGTTAAAAAAAAATGTTTATAAAGAGTATTTTGGTTTTGTGAAATGTCCGTCTGTATGAACGCAATTTTTTTCCACACCCTTGAAACTAGAGCAACCAAACTTGGTACACAGTTGGTGTATACCCCCGATTTATAAAGTATCAAGATTGACCCACCACCTCCACCCCCTACCCCGCAATTTAGCAGAAACCTATACTATCAAAATTGTATTTTAAGCTAGAGTTACCAAATTTGGCATATAGTCTAATGTTGACTTCCTTAACAGATCTTCATCAAATATTGTGTGCCACCCCCACCGTCTCTTTTCCACCCCTCTTAAAACGAAATTATACCGAACTTGAAATTGAGTATTCTACTGTCGGGAACGTCTGACTGCAACCTTCTGACTCGTTTTCAGAAGATGTTTTGAAAAAATAATCAACTTGGCGAATTTTGGTAGAGAGAGTGAGGGTGGGAAGGAGATCCTGACACTTTTAAACTGAATATATTAGCAACATGTGTACTGGATTGGGTTTATCTAGCTAATATGTGTCGAAAACATACAAACAGACATACGGACATTGCGTAAACCCAATATACTAATTTTCCAAAGCTTGGAATCAAAATACAAAAACTCCATTAAAACTTACTCCCCAGAACGTAAAATAGCTTCCAAGTTTGATCTGGATATTTCCTGTTTTTGGCGGCCCTTTAGTAATTCAGGATCAGTTCCATTTTCTTTTACCTCGACTGCTAGTCCATTTAATTCAACTCCTCGATCACTTACAATTGCAGACACTTCAAAGCCAGCAGACACTAATGCACCGCCATTTGGAGAACCATAATCCATGCCAGGCAGCCCATCCCCTGGGATGCCTTTAGCTTTCTTATCGTTGTATGTCGACTGAGATTGTGAGGGTCCTTTGGATAGATTGGGCTTTTCGACTTTTTCCAACGTCATTTCCTGATGCATTAGTTGGGCATGAGGTAGGACCGTAGGGTGGTAGTATTTAGCTCGAGGAATCATAACTGTAAGTGATCGGTCCGATTGCTCTGGCCCGGTAGGATCAACGGGAATGAGGATCGAATGGTTAGCAAGCGAGTGCATTGATTGTGGGTTAATTGCCTCATTAAAGTCGACATCGACGTGTTTATTCCTGATTTGCCCTGCTTTTAATTTATATAGAGAATTTCCATTGCTTCTTTGTTTTTTTGACGTACTTTTCTTATGACCCACATCAAAGGTCTCCTAAATAAAAGGATGCGATTAAAAATAAAAATGTTATAATTAAATATTTTGAAAACATAAGATCTGGAATAGTATTGAGTACCTTGAATAAATATTGTTCCGAACTGTGACTAGATTCGCTGTGCGAGTCATTTAAAATATCATGCTTATCAATGCTGCATTCCCGAATTGATGAGGTTGTCAGCATGCTAGGATGGTAGTTAGAGGCCGTAATAAATATGGGCCTATTCATGGAAGAGCCGCAGTGAACTTTTCGACTTGTATAAATCAAAAACATACAACCCAGCAGCAAAATGAACACAACACCGATTGCGATGAGGCAGATCAAAAGAATCTTTAAATTTAACTGGCACGTAACTCCTGCATACCAAGCAAAGCATTCGCATACTGGCGGCACCGCTTCCATTTCCTTATTTTTATTCTCTTTCAAAAGTGGCGTTACACAGTTACCGTGATAATTGCACTTGTCACAGCCAATCATCTGATCCGAACAATGACGGCCTGGATAAATCGTGTTCTCCGAAATGTCTGCAAAGCCATCAGGGCAGCTGCAGGTATAGCTGCCAACCAAGTTGAAGCAGTGGGCGTGGGTAGAGCAATCATTGAAGCTATCGTTGCCACACTCGTCAAAATCTATATAAACGTCAAACAAAATATTATTGTAAGCCAACATTCAGCATGTCATATTTATCATTGCCATCTGAAGCCGACTGCATTACGTTTTTACTATTTTACCTCGAATCGTCAAATAATTGATGCCATCTTTGGATGTATACAACTCGGTTCCGCCTATACTGAAGTTACTCTGTCGCAGGTACTTCTTGAAAACCGTTTCCAACCGCTTTTCGTCGCTATTTTCGGACAACTGAAATTTGAAAATTTCATGTAGTAAATACTTTATGGATATAGTAATTATTATTTATATCAAACCTGTAGCAAAAAATTGCCCATTATAGCGCCATTCTTGTCAGAGTCGAATTCCTTTAATTGAACCCCATAATATACATCGCGGAAGTCGGATTGCATTACCATGCGGTCGATTGCATCAAGAATTATTGAACTTAGATGACGATACTGACTGGATGAATTATTTGTAAACTCGTCGCTGAATTTGAGAAGATAATTCCCAACTCTGCTCGTCGGTATACGTATCTCGAACGTGTACGTAGCTGCAATGTGGATTGTAATTATGAATGTATACTATATACTCTTATATAATTATATATATTATAAGAAACTCACGCTTGCATGGTCGATCTGGGAACAGGCGGGCAAAACCCGATCGGCATTCACAGCGAGTACCATATCCCGACATGCTACCGCAAATCTCATTTTTGTTTGACTTGCAAGCTGGGTTGCAAGTTGGGTTGTCTGATTGGGATGACTTTGAGTTTGTTTCTCTATTTTTGGTATACTGCGTTTTGGGTGGTGTGGAGATTAGGACACCTCCCACGAGTACACTGTTCGAGTTAAGGGGCGGCACAATCTCTTCGTCTCGTGTGGGGATCTCAAACGTTATATTTGAATCGTAATCCAAAGGAACGGATAAATCAATGGTATTGCTGTCTTCGTTCCCAGTGGCTTTCGTCATCACAACCAAAATACTCGAGATTTCGGGTCTGATAATTTCTGCTGTCATCAGCGTAGGCACTATTAATGAATGTTTCCCGGTTTCAGATTGATTTGTAATTTGTGTTACACGTCTGGAAGTTGTTTCGGCTATTGTAGCCGTGGGCGTTAGTACAGGTATATATGAATTTGAACGTGATTTCGGATAAATGCTATTTGTAATTCGAACTTTGCTGAGCTTTGTGGCAAACGGCGTGGATTTCGTGGTAAGTGATTTTTTGGTCTCTTTCTTAGTATCTGGCCGCAAAGAGGAAGGTTCAAACTTAGTCGATTCAAATCTGATGCTCTGCATTGTTGTTAAAGTGGTATCATCGAGTAAATCTGTTATTTTGTTACTATTAACATCACCAATGGCAAATTGAATTTTCATTTCCGTAGACACCACCGCTTCCGAGGATTCTAATGATGGTACTGTACTTTGATTCTGATAGACTAAGCTATCGTTAAATGTCATATAGTCATAGAAATTGTTAGTATTGTTTATCAAAGTATTGGTTGGCACTAATGATGGCTCAATATTGGATACCATAGCAATAGCCGGTTTTAATATACTCGCGTTGACCTTGCTCGAGAGTTTTTTGTATGAGGACCGTGTAATTGAATTTGAGCCGGAGCCAAGCAAGGAATAGTGCTTATGATTACTGTTAGTTGCTGAAGATTCAGGAGCGTTGGACTCTATTACATCCGTAGTATTAAAAGTTCCATGCCTCTTTAAGGCATTATTTCTGTCAGAGAAGGTTTTCTCTATTGGAGATGGTTTCTTCTTTAAACCTAACGTGTGCCTTACCATTGTCGATTCTGCACTTGTCGCAATTACCTTTGAACTGAAATAAGGTTGTATTTTAAAACTGGGCACCACTATAGATGGTTGTGGTGGAGCTATGGGTTTCGTGCCTGCCATTGTTGATAATGTTGTATATTTATTTTGTATTTCTCTTACAGCTGAAGGTGGTGGCGGTGCCGGTGGCTGTAATCCCACCACTTCCTTAACGTCAGTTAAGAAAGTCAATGTGTTTTTGGGACAGTTGTGTTTAAATATTTTCGCATTGGAGGCGCCGACAAAATCGCAGCACCAAAATCGGAATACATTTTGGTTGGCTTAACGGTAAAGGAAACAGCATGCTCTATGTTCTGGGAAGTTGCAATTGGGCGACGGAACTCGGACATAAGTTGTGGCCTCAGGTTAAAGCGTTCACCAGTTGCCAAGAATAACTTTTTTGGGATGTCATTTTGTACTAGAGCGTATCCCTTGCTGGGCGCACTCGAATTTGATTTCATAAACGGCTGGCCTACACTGATGGGACTGCTACTCTGCTGAGTTTGAGATATCCGCGCATTGACTGTTGACTTATGACTGGACGATTGCCTATGGATATTTTCAATTGAAGTGTCCACGTTGGAACCGAATCCGATTGGTTGCACTTCCAGAAACTGAGTGTTTCCATCTGGTAAGTTGTATTTCGTGTTGTAGGTTGTAAATTCAGCTCTTTGATCGTGTGTCGTGAAAGTCTCTCCATCTTCGAGTTCATTAATTGGACCATCTTCGTAAGTAAGATTTTTATAATTTGGCTTTGGATACACCAAATCATGGCGTTTATTGTTGCTAATTATGTTAGCCGAAACTGGATCCGATTCTGATAAGCCCAATCCGGACGCAAATGGCCCATTCCACTTCGTTAAGGTTTCAGACAAATTTCCCTTTGCCGAGGCTGCGGAATCCAAATCAGCTGAATCAGTTTCTTTTGGATTTGACTCATTTGTGGTATTAGAGTAGACGGTTTTGATCCGCGTGTTATATTTTATCGTCTTGCTATTGGAAATCGCACTAGGACTAGTGACAGGAAATCTTTGCATTGCCAAACTATCTGTATTAAAATGGTTTTGATTACGTTGCCTAAATGGGCTCATTGTTTGCATATTGAAATCACGTATTTCGGATGACTCAACAGCTATCCGAGTATTAAGAGGGGTCAGGCGTACCTCCACATTTGCTTTATTAGCAGGAATTTTAATCAATGGCATTTGGGGTGGGGCAATGTGTCCCCGGACAGCAGCGGCAAGTGGATAGTTGTCATTTTCTCTCTTAAATGTCAAGGGCGGAACATTCATGTTTACATTGTGACTAAGGACATCCGTCTTTAGATTTATGTGGTGATGTGCTGAGTAGGCCGGTGGCATGGAGAGCTTCGCAGGAATCTGGTTGTAATGAGTACTTTCAAATATTGGATACCTTGTGACCGCAGGTAATTTTGTACTGAATATTTGAGGTATTTGTTTGATTTCTAAGATTTCATTGTTGTTCAGCTCGGAATTCAAATTAAAAATTTGTTGCGAGCTATAGAGGTGGCTGTTATAGTTTGGATTATTGTACAAAACTGGCGGTCGAAGATGAGTTCCAGACAAGGACAATGGCGCCAAAGGAGCAGGAGGAGCTTGAAGTGTATTTATGGAAGATGACGAGCTGAACTCCGGATATGATTTAGAAATTTGTGAAGGCGGTCTAAGTATTTCGTTGTAATCGTCAGCAGCTCCGCGATTCTGATTGACTTTGATATGGAATCGTTCCTGATCATAGACAGACCCTACTCCCAGTGGTATGAGGCGTGGTGGGGTGAGTGAAAGTGGAATTTGAGGGGGATACCATGTTTTCTTTTTAAGTGGTTGCACATTATACGTATATTCTGATATATTTCTGTATTCAATCGAAGGTTCTCCAATATGCGAATTGAGTACAGAGCCCGGTCGCGAAAATTGAGCGCCTATCCCGTTTGGTTTGCCAATGATTACATCGGCGTTTGCATTAATAATCTCTCCAGGTCTGATAGGAATACCGCTATTGAGCACTGAATTTTGATAGCCTGAGTGGCCCAGTGGCCTAATAGATTGGCTATGGTTAAGCGAAATGCTGTCATCGGTTACCACATCGGTAAAGTCCAGATCCGGTGGGTTGATGTGCAGACTATGGGCCGTCAACCTACCAAAATTAATGTCCTGTTCATCATTGGAAGAAATATTATCAGGATTATAGTTGGTAAATGTACTTTGATTGTCCATATTATTAATTTTATGCGGCCCGTCCATTTGAAGAGGTATGTACATAGGCCTTTCATCCAATTGACCCTGGACTGGGCTATTACTTGATTGATTCTTCCCTTCAGTTAAAGTATTAAAATTGTGTTTTGTTTGAGGCGCCTGCCTATTTGCCATATTCTTTTGTAGCAAGTCGGCCATGACGTTGAACACTGGCCGAAATCGCTGTAAATTCAATGATCCAATTATTTGTTCAACGGTGGAGGATGAGGGTGGTGGTGGCGGCTCTTTCGACGGTCTAAGATATACGTCTTTGTTTTCGGATTCTGCTGTGGTCAAGTCATCAGCCGAATCTTGCTGCATTATTTGGCTTTTGGTTTTGGTTTTTTCTATTATTATATTATTTCGTACTAAGCTCGACTTGATGGCATTTGGCAGCTTTGACGAATGATTGGATTTTTTAAAGGACTGGTTGACTGGACTCGCTTTTACCTCATATCCCAAATGTTGATCCCTTATTACGGACGCCTCACTGTTTGCACCTGCGTTTATTGGTGAATGCGTTCTATTTAAAGGTGCTTTTTGGAAATTGACGGCAGTTACTTGCAGAGTCTCGCCACCCACCAATGTGGCTAGAGTTACCAGAACCTTTCGGTTATTCTTGCCCTTCTTCTGCATTAGCTCAGTTCGGAACATGGATACAAGTTCCGGCCTCAGGAGCGAACTTGGCACAATATCAGTGATAACATTTTCAATCACCTGTGTATGGAATTTGGTCAAACTTTTGCTCTCTCCTATCGACGGCTGCAGCCGTGTTTTAAGCTGTTCGCTAGAATCAAAGGAAATGGCCAGCGGTGTCGCTAAATACGTAATAGTAGTCAAAAGAGTTTTCGTTGCATATATGTGAACATTTAGTTCCAATTTCTTATCACTGTCAATGACATTGTCCACCAGGCTGGTAGGGGAAACACTAGTTTTGCTTAAATCATGGCGCGATTGAAGCCGTACAGTACCACGGGCCGGAATATATTCTGTGATTACCACTTGAGTCAGAATACTTTCATCCGATACAATTCTCGAGGACTCAAGTCCGTCCTGTATAGTTTTCGTGAAGATAAGACGACTGTAGTATGTGTTTGTATCCGCTAGGGGGGTTGCTTCCTCTGACGGCTGCAGAAATGAAATGTAATCCTCTGGTCCAGTTATTGTGTTTATTACCGTATAGCTAGATGTGATGATGAGATCGTTGTTCTTAAGCGTGTTGTAGTAGTGGTATGTTGTTGGAAATATGCCTTCAACTAGCTCGGGCGTCTAAATGAACAGAATACACATACATACGTAGTTAGTGTTATAAGTGAATTTTAATCAATGTTACAGATTATTGCTGCCGTTTCTTATTCTGTTGAATCCGAAAGCGCCCTATGTATACAGTGATTAAAATGATCAGAAATGAACTGAATGGCTTAAGAGTTGTAAATGATTTAGTGTACGTCCGAGTTCACCTCAAAGGTCCTCTAAATTGCACTCTCACACTAATCACACAATCACACTAATACACAATTTATAAGGCCTTCAAATTTATAGGAGGGCTAACCAGCGTTGTGGACGTTACGTTTAATTCTGTTAGTGCTCTAAATGAAATACATATGTAGTATAACTTACCGTGAAGGGCAATACTCATATTTATTATTTTCACTTATATTTACAGCTATATTTTCAAAATAAGACAAGAAAGAACGTTGCAGTCGGACGTGCCCGACAGAAGAATACTCGATTTCAAGTCCGGTATAATTTGGTTATTTGTGGGGTGGCAAAGAGAGAAAAACATAGTTGTCTGTATGTCAAATTTGGTGACAAGCTTAAAATAAAATTTTTAAGATTTAATCAAGTTGTTTAATATAAATATAAATTTTTAATTTTTGTTTATGAAATGTGTGTATGTTTTGATATCAAATTAAAGGTAATTAAATAATCTTTCCAAAAAGTACAAGTTTGTATGATTATCACATAGACAAAAATAGAAGCCATTGAAGTTTGAACTATCATAAAACAACATACCAATTAATAGTGGTTAGGGCTCGTACTCTTTTTCAAAAATTATTTTTGAAACCGAGTAGATCAAGTAAGAATGCTCTAGTCGAGTATACCCGACTAAGAATCTCCCTATACTCAGGTCTAAGACTTCCAAACACATTTTCGTCCACTTACACACACATACAGAAAGACGCACAGACACAAGCGACAGCGCAAGCGAAGCATTTTAAGCGGTGGCTGTGCTTCTTCTTCCCCACCCGCTTTGCAGCGCAAAATCTTTCGTGAATAACTTTTCATGTCCGATTGACTTGAATTTTTTGCAGCAGATTAAGAGTGCCCCAAGCATTATAAATGCCAAATTCCAGGGTTATATCTTTAAATTTGTCTCTATAAGACGTGTTAATCAAATTGCGGGGGTGCGGGGGAATCGGAAAAAGACTTAATCTGCGTATGGTAGTTGGTGAGACCGACGCGTTCATCCGGATGGACATGGCCAAACCGCATTTTCTTTTGACACTGATCAGAAATAAATATACTTTTTAGGGTCTGCGATGTCTCCTTCTGCCTGTTGCATACATGTGCACAGATATAATGTACTCATTTTATGGGTACAGTATTATTATTAAAAACTAAGCACAAGACTATACTTACATTCGAAAGTGTCACTCCTAGTGGCAATTCTGTACTGGCCCGCAAAAAGTTTCGTTCTTCAGTATGCCGGTTGGAGACGACCTTTTCCCTACTTTCTATTGTGGTGCTTCCATTGTCAACGTATGTTGTACGATATGTGTAGGTCGTAAGGCAGGTTTTCGTAATAAATTGGTTGTCATTGATAGGAATCGTAAAATTTTCCTGGGATATGAAGATGTTGGAAGTTAACGGGAGTGTGTTGATTCCGTTCTCCTGTTGAATAAATATTTACCTGTTTGGCGGTTGGTAATGCCAAGATCATATGGTTCTTAAGAGTGCTTGGGGCAAGAGTCACTGGTTTCTGTTGAACGTGTTTTGACGAACTGCTGGTAAGTCTTTGAGATAGCGGAGCTTGCTTCTCGCTATGCTTAACCTTGTCGCTTGCAATGATCAGTTCCACTCCATTTGACATAACATGCGTTGCGAGGTTGAATCTAGCCTCATCCAAACTTATGTCCGACATATCCCCAACATTGACCCCAACTATATTGTTACCATCAGCAAGCATGCGGATATTCCTTGTGTCAGTTGGTTCACTTTTAGAATGTGTGTGCTTAACGTGTCTCTTATTGTAGCCTGCATCAATTACAAAAGATTTTTTTGTAGGGACATTAAGTGACTTGCGCACAATTTTGAATACCTAGCTGCCTTTTGAGAGATGGTAATTTAACAAGATGCGGATATTTATACACGAGCATGTGACCATTTTTAAAATAAGTGAAGATGCAAGCACACATTTGGTTTCTGAAACTCTTACCAATTTTACGACCCGGTGAAATATCTTCAGACATAATTTTCTTCTGGTGGAGCTAGACTTTACACACAAAACATCTTCGTACACAGTTACATACACACAATGCCCCAAGTAGTTCAGCGGCATTGCAAGCAAGCATAGCACTTCAAGTGGCGGTTGCGCTGGTACTTTGCCCAGCTCTACAGTAATAAAACAAGGTTCTTGAATAATTTCTATACATGGAACTATACTTCAAGCTTGGTGTCTCTTTAATTTCCAAGATCCTTGCGTTCATTTATATGGACAGACAGACATGGGTAGATCGATTTGGCGATTGATGCTTATCAAGCATATACATATTTACATAGTACTTCTTGGGGTCTGAATCTATCTATGCGTATCTATGCATTGCACATATTATGACAAAGCTATCAGTACAAAATGCATAGAAATTATTCAATTATCTTTTAAATATGTCCAGAATTTATCCTTGTTGAACCTTCTCGACTAATTGATCCTTACTATTCTTTAGTATTATTTTATTAGTTTCTTAGAGTAAATAATGTTTCTTAGCCATTTTGATTTACAAGTAAGGAAGACAAATACTTGTTCTTTTGTTTGTCTTACCTATATATAAAAGAGTTCGTCCTGACTAACTGACTGTCTGATTCATAATCAACGCACAGCCCAAACCGTAAGACCTAGAATGCTGAAATTTCCACAGTAGATTCCATCTATGATACAAGGGGTTTGGGAAAATTCTAGCGTGGAAAATCACGGAAAACTGTTGTATGAAACTTTTTGTTTACCATCTAACCGTCTTCAAACTCATTTTCAAGGATCTCAAGGATCACAAAAATTCATTTGACACATATTTCACCGATTTTGGAAAAACCACCATGGGCGGAAAATGGGGTCTCAAGGTTGTATGGGCGAAAGTCTAATTTTAGTCCGATCACCTTTAAATTCATTTTTAAAGCTCTTCACGTAAAATAATTTGATACGTGCCTCACTGATTTTGGAAAATTAAGCCCTATGGTCGGAAAATTGGTGGAAAACTCTGGCATTCGACACTTTTAATTTTCATGCGATTGGCGTCAAACTTATTTTGAAGGTTCCACACAAAGATATAGTAGACGCAGTTCTCAATGATTTTGGAAAATCTCCGCAAGGTCTGAAAATTCGCGGAAAACTGTTGTATGAAACTTTTTGATTATTGTCCCATTGGCTTCAATCTCATTTTCAAAACTACACCAAAAATAATTTAAAAGAGTGTCAAATGATTTTGAAAAATCTACCCCTACCTGTAGCCACGGTCGGGAAATTAAGTGAATGCGGGAGATTAATTGTTTAGTTAGATCGGCTTCAATGTAATTTTCATAACCCTACACAAAAAGTTATTAGTCATGTGGCTAAAATATTTAGGAATGTCTACCCCGTGCGGGAAAGTCATGGTGCGCTTTTTTTGTATTTCTTACGATTACGATAACGAAAGTAGTGAAATTCAACATAATGCATTTTAATCTAACTATTTCGCCGGGCATCGCAGGGGTCTTACCAGCTAGTAGTACCTGTATATAAAAATAAGTTTATGAGTTGTTCTTTCTTCTGTGGATACGAGATTGTATGGGAGTTACATTCGCATCAGTGCTTAGTGTTGAAATGCAATCAGATTTTTAGAAAAATTACCTAATATTTATTAAAATAAATCAATTTATTTTCAGATAACATGTAGATACATAAATGCAAACACTAGATTAACTTATTGACTTTATATGATTAATTAATGGTTTAAGTGTAAATATTTTTTTACAGATGTATACAATAATTACATTATATTAGTAAACCCATTTTAAAGTGTATTCGGACATATACTACACATGTAAATATGTATATAATTGTATTAATTTTCAATTTTTGTAAAGAATATATAAACAAACATACATACATATGTATAACTTATAAAATTAGATTTTGATTTTGATTAACATTTATTAATGTAGATTCTATAGTTAGATAAAAGAAGTATATTTCGTCGAAATATATCTTGAAATAAAATATATCTATTATACAATCGCATAAGCATAATGGGGTGCTACTTAAGTGATCCTAAAAAACATAATTTACAACAGAAAAAACATATATTTAAATATACTTATATGTATATCAATATTTAGGGATGTATACATATATAAGAGTTAACGTCATAGTGTTTACCTTTCAATAAGATGCATTTTTACTTATGTCTGTATATTAAAAAACAAAAACGGTTTTAATGAGTTATTCAATTTTTAAACTTTTTTCTAGGTAGGCTTTAAGTAAGGTTATTACTCTTACGTCGTGTAAAGGTCTAAATATGTATTTGTTTTTTTCAGGAGCCATAAAAGTGGAATAAGGAGGCATCTGCGACCCTATGTACTAGTGATGTAAATCTGAAAATGAACATCGATGTTCAACAACGAAAAAAATGTTGGGCAATCCGATTTATATTTATATAAGGTACTTTACGTGGGTTCCACTGGACTAGATTTTGGTTAGTGATGACATTTCCGAAAATTCTCTCAATAACTGGCAATTTGTATTAAACTTTTACGAAAACGAGATTTCTGTTCTAAAAATTCAGAATACTATAAGTCTATTGGCGTTGCATGTGAAATGAATATGGAAATAAACATTGTTCCTACGAATCTCTAGAACTGACTGAATTTAGCTAACTTTGCTGATTGTAGTACACGACGTATGAGTAATGTGTATAATAATAATAATAATAATATTTATAATATTTAAAGCCCCTAAAGAGTCTTAGCTTGGGGTAAACGTCAGCTTTAATACAAATATTTTAAAATTTTAGCAACATTATTATTATTATATATTGCCGCTTACAAATAAATAGCTTAAGCCATATCGGAAAATATAGTATTATGTCTATGGAAGTGTGTGTGACTGCACCAAAGATACTACGATATAATCCACTTCTGTAACCCTAACAAAGTTAGTTCCATTTCAGGATTTCAGGCCATTTGTGTGGGTATTACTGAAACTGTAGTAATCTGAGTACTCGTAATGGTCAGTGTTACAGGAATAGTTCGTGTATTTACTCGGGTAAATGTTGAGATGGACAGTATTTCGCGTTGATCATTGTGCACGCGCTCTACGACATATGTGTAGGTTCGTGTCAATAGTTCAGTACTTGTTGTGGTTAGTTTCGAAATCTCGAAAACTGTTTGTGATAATTCATTGGTTATATTAAGATTCTTTTGTTTTCGACTTTTAAGTTGTGTTGACGTTGACGGCGTTGGTGAAATCGTCGAACGCTCCTCTGTACGCCCATGAGCAATGCCTGATTGTGTCGGTAAATCTGGATTTGTATTAAATGTATCTGTTTGGTTTCTATTTGTAAATCTATACTTGAAAATTACAACACGATGTTTCTTTGGCTGCGTAGTCTGCGGCTGTTTCGTTTCATTTTTGTATTTGTTTTTGTTATTGACTAGTGACAGTGGGATGATTTGATCTTTCAGAGGCTTGCGCCGCACAAGCACTTTTCGTAGTCGAGGCATGTGAGGAGAATTCACGATTTCACGTTTTGATATACGACTAGTTCTTGTGCTCGTATAAAAGCTCTGAGGACATAGTGTAGGCAAACAAATATTTGTGACCTGCAGCTGGAGTGGGGACAACTCAGTGAGGTCATTTAAGCTAAAAAATAAAGTGAATCTGAGGGATCTCTTGTACTACTAGATAACGCCTCTTGCCTTTGCTTTGTCGATTTAGCATACCACAGGTCGACATCGCCAATGATGCTCTCTAAGGAAGCGGTATGATCTTTTAATTCACAGTTAGCCACTCCATTGCGCTCCTCACATCCATTCAAATCTGAGCTGATCGAGTTCCTCTTTAGCTGCTCACCTTGCTGTTCCATTTCTTGTCGTAGTGGCAGTTCCTCAAGTGGTGCATATTGCTGAACCCGTTCGCTGCCCCCATACTCATACATATCGACAGAGCTATACAGAGAAGCAGTCTGCTGTATCTGAGCGTAGGCCTGTCTCTTCTGCAAGCTGGCTGAGTGATCATAGCTATTGTGCACAGTGGATAGTATGGTGCTAAATTCGCCAGGCCGACGTCCAGAAACATAGAGTGTTACTACGCTGCTTTCTTCCTCGGGTTTCGGTACCTGCTGCTTGTTTCGCTTGTGCGATTTTCCCGGCTTTCTCGACTTTTTGCGGCTGTTCTTGTTAGACTGAACCTGATCGTCGAGTGGCACTATGATGTCATCTATATTATCATGGGCGTTAATATTGGTGTCGAATCGAGCCGCCTCGTCCAAATCCTGCAAGTTCTCGCCCAAAAATATTTGCGGTGATGTCGTATGGGTAATCTGAGGAATCTGCTGCTGTTGTTGCTGTTGCTGTTGCTGCAGGAGCAACTGCTGCAGCAGCAGGCTGTTTACCTGAGCCACCTGTCCTCCGGCCTGTTGTATTTGCTGCTGCTGCACGGTCGGGGTGTTTATTATTGTGTCCACGCTGTATTCAGTGGCGGTTATCGTTTGTGCTGTCGTATCAAACACAGTCGTTAAGATCTTTTTGCCTTGGAACGTGATGGGCACTATGGTGGACTTGCCATCGTATATGGTTGTCACATATGTCGACGTGTGGGTGCGATACTCTGTAACTGGTTGTGCAGGTGGCAATGAGGGCTCTAGTGGCAAGCCCGTGCCCAAGCCCTGTGGCTGACCAAGTGCACCAAGAAGTGGATTTGCGGGCAAATTGATGTTGCCCAATAACAACTGGGAGAGCAGGATATTGGCAAGCGGAGCATTGGCAGAGATCTGCGGCTGCAACGTGGACACAACGTTCTCGACTGAGTATACTGTCGAGGGCAGGACGTGTGAGAACGAAGTCTTACGTCCACGGATTGTGGTCGGTGTGAATGTTACGGTTGTTGTCGATGAATCATGCAACAAATATCGGGTGAGCTCTGTAGCGCCGGCCGGATTAACACTAGAATCTTCTCGCGTTAGGAATAGCGACGTTAATCCATTGTTTCCCAAGCTTTGTGTGTACTGATGTGGACCTAATATCTCGAGGCTGGTCTTGCCAGTTACAATATTTTTATATTCTGTCACCTGGCCGTTAACAAAGGGCACTGTGACCTCAGCTGGTATCACATGTGTAACTGTAATTGTCACGCTGTCCAACTCAATTGAGGGCACGTCCAAGTTATAATCATTTCGGTTTCTTCCGCGCATAGATCCTCGACCCCTGGTCGAACCGTTTGAGTTTCCATTTCGAGAGCGGGATGTGGTTGAGGAACGCGCCCCGGGACTGTCAACATTGTTATTATGGTTATGATTGGTGTAACTTTTTAGGCGTCGGGAAGTGGGTGACCCACTGTTGGAGCCCGCCTGGTTGCGTCGTATCGTCGGTTGTGGCCGTCGAAAATTTGATGATGTGCCTACACCCCTAGCATTGCTTTTTATAGCCGTGTCCTTTTCTCTGAGCGTAAACTGCGCTCGCGACGATGTGGGCCTTGTTGGACGTATGGCCCTATGAGTTGATGTGGTTGCTGCAGTTGAACTAGTTTGCTGCTTATGCACTGAGGACTGGAACCGGGAACCAAAGCGCGAATTAATTTTTGCACGTGATGACGTACTGGGTGTAGTCTCATTCACCACGTCATTGGTCGGAGTTTTTGGCTCCTCTGTTGTGGCGGTTTTTGGGCGTCGGAATCGAAATCGACTTCTATTTAAGGTATCCGCCTGCCTACGTTTACGTGAAAGAGTTGGTGACTTTTCGGACTTTTTGTTTGAGCGCCTGCGACGGTTGGCCTCGTTTTGGACCTCACCATCTGAGTCATCATCAGCTTCGTCCTCTTCGTCATAATCCGAATCGTTTTCGGAATCATTTTCATTGCGGTTTATTTCACTATTATCTTGGGGTAATTGATCCTTTTGCTGCTGCTGGAACAGTCCTCGAGGAGGAAAAAGGTTGTTTTGTGGTCTGACACGTCCTTGTACACTGCTTATAGTAGGCCTTTGAAAGCTACGCGGACGTGTCCTAGCTGTCGTCGTTGTTGTTGTTGTTGTCGATGACGTCTTGGCTCGTCCAGATAATGGATTCCTTCTAGGTGAAATGGTAGCCGTGTTGGGATTGGAACGTGGATTTGGAGTAAAGCCACTTGGTCGGTTAAGCGGTCGACGGAAGCGCAGTAAGGGGTTTTGATTGCGTCTAGAGTTTTCCGTGGTTTTTTCCTCTTCATCGTTATTCTGCAACTGCTCCTCAGTAGAACTTTCCTCATCGTCTATGCTATCTGAGCTAGATTGCTTAATAGATGCACTTGGTGTAATCGACTGGCCTATAGTGGAAGTTGGCTTAATGCGTTGCCTGGAGTTGGCTATGTTCAATGCGGAAACACGGAAATTGGGACTACTGGATGGGCGATATGAGGCGTTTATACTAAGACGCCTCGAACTTGATACTGGAGCAGCACGTGAAGAGGACGCAAAACGGTTTCTAGACGGAGCGAATCCTGTGCTTGCTGGAAGGCTACTGTTAATGCCCGATTGGCTGAGTGCGGAACCGCTCGATGGTTTTATTGGGCGCCCAAAAAGACGCCTGGACGATGTTGTTGGGTTAGCATCATTGGGATTATTAGGTGCATTGGAAATAGCCCCCCTTCTCGATGAACTATATCTACCCACTGTTTTGAGGGCTGGAGTTGCCGTTATGGTCGGTGTTATGTCAGATCTGGTTATAATTGTGGCACTACTGGGACTCAGAGTTTTTTGTTTTGGCGCAAATGTGGGCCTATTGCGGGAAGCAAACGGTCTAATCACAGGAGCGAATGTTCTTTTCTTTGATTGAGACTCTAGACGATCGTTGTTATTTTCGTTATTATCATCAGCAGCATCATCATGTTCATCTAAGCTTGTCTCGTTTTCATTCGAGTCGCTATTAATGCTACCTTCAACTACAGCTGACGTCTGTAGCAATTTTACTGCCTGTGTAGAGGTAATCACATCATCAACAGTGGCAGTTGGTGATATCGTGGTAGCCGGAATTGCTTTTTCGAAAAGAAAACTAGATGTACTTTCAATAATCTGCGCATACCGATTGTCTATAACTGTGCCAATAACCTTTGATTGGTATAAAGTAGTCGTACTATTTCCAATTCGCGTGCCCTCTATAAGTCGAACTAAGCCTGTTTTGTACTGGCGGGAGCCCTGGTCAATAATATCTGTAGCCGAAGCTAAATTCATTTTTTTCGTTTCATCGATATATAAACTAGACGTGCTACTTGTAACCTCTGTGGCACTGCCTTCGTCATTGACCGTTGATTGAATTTTGGTTGTGAAATACAAAGTGCTTACTCCGTCCGCATCAATTATATGCTTATAATCGTAGAGCACCAAGTCGGATTTAGTATCCACACTCTCCACAACGCTTCTTGATATCGGTGCTATCTGTTGTACTAAATCGGTTGTTGTTGTCGATATTATAATGGGTGGTTCGCTGGTGGGTGTCACGACGTTTGTGACGGTCTCATAGCGGGAATCCGTAACAGTTTTATTGGCTTCATATGAGGTAGTATAGTACGTATATGTGGTGTAATAGGTTGTTAGGTCCGCCAATTCACTTACACTGGCTTCATTCGAATTGTTGGGATTATTTATATTATTCGTATCAGCGCTCGTTGTTTGAAGCAAATTCTCTGATTTTTCGCTACCATTTTGATTTTGTATATTAGAAGAGAATGCAATTGTTGACAATGAATTTAAATTTGAGTTTGAATTCGCATTTGTCTCTAACACGACACGGCTTGTTGGCTCAATCACATTCGATATTGTTTCCTCCCTGCTAATTGTAGTAATCTCTCCGTCTTTAGCCAACTTAGTCCAATAAGTAAACGTGGTAAAATATGTAATTGGTAAAATGGCTTCCTCATTGCTTAACATTTTTGTTGGCTGCAATGTTTCTGTAGCAATATTAGTAACTGTTTCAAGGCGGCTAACAATGTTCGTGCTATCAGCCACATACATTGTTGTGTAGAATGTGAACGTTGTAAAACTAGTCTGAAGAAGTAGCGTCGCTGATGGTAGGATCTCATCTGTATTACTCTCTGAGCTCACTTGATCATCTTCAGAATCCCTTGACTTGTTAATAACTTGTTGCTCTCCATTTGAACTACTAGATCGGACATCTGTTACCAATGTTACATGCTCTTCTTCCACTTTCTCGTTGACAGAACTCGGTGCGGCCTTTTCAGAACCTGGTAATACCGATTCTGATACGGATACAGACACAGAAACTGGTAATCCTGATTCTAATACAGATACGGTTGCGGAAGAATCTCGATCAAAAGTTGGAGAGGTTGTAGATGTATGCACATCGTTTGCCAAATTTGCACCAATACTTGCAGCGCTACCTAACTCCGTAACATAATTTGTAAAGACTTCGGTCCGTGACATGATTTCTGTTTCACTTTCAGCAAAAATAGTTGTATAATATGTGTACGTTGTAAAGAAAGTTTTTGTGTACTTGGAATCATCAAAATTGGCAGTTTTTTGGCTGGAATCCTTGACATCCAACACATCGTTAGCACTAGCATGTAGTAAGCTTTCAAGATCCTCAGGAATTATATATTTTGAGGGTGTAGCTGTAGCTGTGACCTTCACGGTTGGGCTATCGGTTTGAGTAGAGAGTATTGCATTTTCACTGACTCGGCTTACAATATCCGTAGATTTAGTGCCTTCTTCTTGATCGCTACTGAGCGTAGAGGTGATGACATTGGTAACAGTCTCAGTATGGCTCGACACAGTTGTGGACTCGCCTTGAAAGAAAGTCGTGAGATATGTGTAGGTTGTGTACAGAGTTTTGAAAATGAGATCAACTTCGTCCGAGTCATTATCATTGTCATAGTCTTCATTTTCGTTCTCATGGTTACTGTCAGACTCAGTAACGTAATCATCGTCACTTGTTGAACTTTCTTCCTTGGCCTCTGTAATGCCAACTTCGGTTTGAGGCTCTAACGTGGAATCCATTGTGGTTGAATGCTCATTTTGGGGCGATTCAGACTCAGAATCAGAGGAAGAATCAAGTACAACAGCCGTATTTGTTGGTTTTTCCAACTGTGGTGCTTCTATTATCTGCGAAGCCTGAATACAGTAATATTTAGTGGTCTCCTTAATATCATATGTGGATATTACGCTTGTCTCTATTGATGATTTAGTCTCATCTTCATTCTTATTCTGACCTTGCACAATGTGCGTGTTTAAAATTGTAACTGACTTTGGCAACTGTGTAAGAAATACTTGAGATGTTAGTTGGCCACACATCTCATCATCAATGTGGTTTTCATTACTTATTTTGTTCGGTGGTGATTGCGGCAACTCGGTCTGCGATATTTCAGTTATAGGTACAGGTATATCTTCTTTAGGAGGTGACCTGTGTGTAGTTGGGTTGGCTTCGTCTTCAACACTTGTGGTTGTCGAAATTTCCGAATCATCGGTATAAGTATTTGTAGTTGTCTCCTCTGATGAAGTTTCAGAACTCATATCAGCTGTTGATGTCGAAGTCTTGGCTGTCACAGAAGTTGGCTCTACAAAATTTGCAAAGGGATCGTCGTCAACAAAAATAGTTGTAGCTCCACCATGCACCTGAAGATTTGATTCAGTTGTTTGAATTTTGGAAACACTACTGTGTTCAGTTGTTTCCGTAGAAGTGGCCGAAACAGGAACCTGAGATTGTGCTTTGGCTAACGACGCGTAGATTTCCAGAATTTCCTGGTCAGTCGGTAATGAAAACATAGGTTTGGCTTTGTTCAATACAACATTCTGAGACATAACCTTTTCTGGTGTAAATTCAATAGTGGGAGTTGCATTTGAAAGTGAGCTAAGCTCAGACGTAACCAGCTCCGGAATAGGTGATTTCGTTGCAGAGCTGCTTTCGCTCAGGGTTGCTTCTGTGAAAACTTCAGGAACAGGCGGAAGGCTTGTAGATGTGGCTATATTTTCCACCGTCTCCAGTACACTTGTAGATTTAATAACATCGTCTTGCGTTGGGACGGGAGAATGGACGTCACTAGTCAAAAGTGTGGCCATGCCCTTTATTGATGTTATATGCCCTAGATTGGCACTGGGCTGGGCAGTGCTCGGCGAGAAAACAATCACGCTGTCGCCCACAATTGTTGTGAACTCAGCAAAGCCATAGTATGTGACAGTCGAAAGTACTCTCTTTGGCACAGCAAGAGGTTGGGGGCTCGATGGATCACTTGCTTTTTGCCTCATTATATGCTGATAGTAAAGCTTTGCGGAGCGCTCTTCTTCCGTAGCAGATTGTCCGGAAGTAGATGAATATGCATCAGTTCGTGATTTTACTACAATACCGTCAGCGTCGTTGGTTGTCTGGTATCCACTCGGCTCGAAATGATTTTTGACTGTAAAAGTTGGCAAATCTCCGATAGGCAACACTTTTTGAGCAGCCACTTTTCGGGCATTTTCTTCTGTATATCCGGATCGACCCACGAGCTTGATACCTGAAACCTCTTTTACATTTGTTGTGGTCAGAGACGAGGTCACGGCCACTTCCACTGGCTGAGTTGCGCTTCTTAGCTTCAGGAAATCAGTGTTACCTACGAATTCATCGCGACTAGGGTTATGGAGGGAAGCGACACCAAAACTATCATCAATGTCCTGCCAATCTGGAGACTCTGCGTTGAGTAGATCATTGTGGCTTTGTAGGTAGGAGCGGGTGTGCGGCTGGTCACCATCACCCACCCAGCTAGTGACGACAGACGGTGCCACATGACCATTCTCAAATATAACCCGTGAGCTCTTCTTCAGATACTGTGCATATTGGCGACCGTTGTTCAACGTGGTACCCACAACCTGTGTGGCGTATTCTGTTGTTATACCCTCCTGAATAAAGGTCCGCGCAGTGGAGGTCAAGAGACCAACTTCTGGACGAACTGACAGAAATCGGCCGTGACTCTCACCTACCCGACCCACCCCATCGTTATTTACCAATAGTACAGTGGTTAACTCTAATCACACACACCCCACAACACACACAAATCGATTGAATAGAAGCGGACAGAAAGATAGCAAAATAGAGACAGAAGACATAAAATTCAAATGCAATTGAGAAGATGAATACATACGGTACAGATATTTACATAATAAGTATTGTAAAATAAATATGTATAAAAACAGAGAAGTTGTTAAAGATTAAATCAAAATGTCCAGAATGTACAGCATAGAGAGATGGTGAAATAAATCATTTACATAAAAAGAAATAAAGAAAATAAGTTACAATAGAAGTACATAAATACAAATTGAAAAATATTATTTTATTTACATTGTAAATCAACCCTGTTCCGAATGGTTTTAATAAAGAGTCAAATAGATCATTCGGAGCAGACTTTAATGTTTTTTATTTTACTTAAGTATATGTATATACATGCAAGGACTTATTAGCGGTGCATAAGGATTTATTTGTTCAATTTTATTATTATTTATTTACATATACATATACATATACATATACATATACATATACATATACATATACATATACATATACATATACATATACATATACATATACATATACATATACATATACATATACATATACATATACATATACATATACATATACATATACATATACATATACATATACATATACATATACATATACATATACATATACATATACATATACATATACATATACATATACATATACATATACATATACATATACATATACATATACATATACATATACATATACATATACATATACATATACATATACATATACATATACATATACATATACATATACATATACATATACATATACATATACATATACATATACTATACATATACATATACATATACATACATAAAGTGCCCTCTTTAGGATATATTCATATACTGCTTACCGTCTGCACCTGATGTACGTAAGGCTGGCGTTGGTTTCACTATGTAGGGCTCATCTGAAAATGTGTTATTAACAAAGATTTTGAATTTAATAAACAACTTGGAGAATTCTAACTTAAATTACATATGTGGTTACTATATAGCGTGTAATTCTGCAACATTCACCTGCATTCCAGTATTCCAGTATACTCTACTGAAGCAATCTTTCAAGTTACACTGATGTAGTGATCTAGAATACTGACGCTGATCTAAGACCGTCTGCAAGGATTTATTTTGCTGTTTTGTGGAGGCGAGAGTGTGATCTTGCATTGCATTAATTTGGTTACCCTAGCCGTAGGATTGAGGGCGATCACACGGACATTGCACACACCCAAAACACCTTTGCTTACAGAGTACAAAAACAAAGCGAAAGCGTTTCAGCACCTGCGCGCAATCATCGAAATACATTGGCAAATGTTGCTTGAGGCAAGTCTCTTCGGGTATAGGTGAAATGCCTCTTAAAATATTTCGAAACCTTGAATGGCTAAGTTTCCCCAACCCAACATAAAAATGATTTCATTCGGACCCACCAGCTGCTGATGAATAAAAAGAAAGTAGCCAACACACAGAAGAGTTTACTCGTATTCCCGCACTGACCACAGCAGCCGCCAACGTCTGCCAAACTGCACTGCACCTGCCCGCACCTTTCCCCAAAGTACCCGTACCATGGGTTCAACGTAACACTCGACCAAGCGGCGACTTCGGTCTTTATTTATACATACACACCAGCGCTTATTGTTTCGAAGGAGTGTTTTTAAGCCCTTGTCAACCATATTTCACCAATGTGTTAACATTTACGTCTCCGTCCCTACAAATATGGTATGGTATGTATATATATACATACGGGTATGTATAAACAATGTCTAAAACGTAAAAAAGCCATGTGGATGTGGAACTTGACCTATAAATATCTACTTTTGCACGCAGTATCGAAGTTAACTGATTCCGACTCTAAAAGCTCTGTCTAATAACGGGATATGATTTGTGTAAAGATACTGAAAATTTGCTATTTCAATGGCCTTATGTATACTTTTACACTGTATATATTTTCTTTTGTTCTGTTGCTTTCCCTTCATCCATTTGAGTATACAATATTTTTATTGTCTTTCCTATCAGCTGTGTTGTCAGCGGCATTTAGGCAAATACTTATATAATATTACCTACAGAACTACCTTTTATTTGTTTATTACGATTTTGATTCCTAGCCCTACAAAATATGGCTTATTAATTAGAATTTTCTTCGCCAGAAGTAGCCATACTGAACACCCGTACCGATTATAAAATTCGATAACCCACACAGATACACAAGTTCTCCGTGATGTTTCGTTGTATAAGGGCCAGTAGTACTCAGACAAAACAAGTAAGAATGCTTTCTACGAGACTCCCTATACCCAGGTCTAAAATTTTCAAGCATGTCTTCGTACACTTACAAATACACACATAGGCATTTCAAGTGGCGGCTTCCCCTGCTCTGCAGTATTGACCATTGTTTGTTAAAAAACTTCCGTGTGTATTATCTGAATATTGTTTGTTAAAAAACTACCGTGTTTATTATCCGAGCGACGACACCACAGCTTTAAAAAGGAATTTAATAAAGAAATAACATATATCAAAGGGTGCCGAAGATTAAAATCCGTTGCATACATACTAGAAAAACGTTGAAGATACAGTCGCCGATTTTGATTTGAATTTGGCTAAGCTGTTGTATGGGTGTATAATAATCTTGTTACAAAACGAGTTGAAAATTAAAGCAGATGTATTTGGCCCAAAATGAACGTACGAGTATATTCTTACTGGACGACAAGCGGAGCTGATATAGTCATACCCTTATCTGCGTCCGTCAGTCAGTTTCTATGCAATGCAGTCGTTTCATGTGAAAATAAGTTAAAATTGTAGATATGATAAGTTGGATGCAGTATATTTTTACTCCCTGTACCCATGAAATGGGTAAAAAAGGGTACTACATGTGTGCAAATGTATGTAACAGGCAGAAGGAGACATCTCCGACCCTATAAAGAATCAAGTTTGTTTTATATTTCAGATATCTCTCCCCGTTCCCCCGCAATTCGATAAAAACGTTTTATACCAACAATTTTAAGGATAGAGCTTTGGGATTTGGCACGTAGTATAATACTTTGGTCCCTTTTAATTCAAGTCGATCGGATAATAAACACGGAAGTTATTCACGAAAGAAGATTCAGTGATGCAGCGCGGGGGGGAGAAGAAGAAGCACAGCTTCCACTTAAAATGCCTCGCTTGCGCTGTCGATTTTGCCGCCTGTGTGTGTGCGTCTTTGAGTATGTGTGTATGCATGTGCACGAAGATGTGATTGGAAGTTTTAGACCCTCGTAGTAGGGTATACTCGACTAGAGCATTATTACTTGTTATTTATTTGATATGTGCTAGTGCTACAAGCTAAAGCTTACAAGTTAGGGCACTAGTCACTATAATTATTCAAAAACTTTATAATTATACATTTTAGTCTTTTTAGACTTAACGTTTATAAGTTTATACATATTATTTAATTATAAAGTTATTATTAGTGGTTCAAGTTAGTTAGGAAAAGTTTTTGTTCTGTAGGTGAGCTTTTAGTTTTGTTTTAATTTGTGTGGTGCCATAATTAGTTTTTGGGAAGTTGATTCCAGGTGCGAATGTATAAAGAAGTGTCTTTCAAAGTTTGAAGTCTTGTATCTAATACAGACTAGATGGTTTGTCCTCGTGGACGTGGCAAATCTAAGTTTTTCATACAGATATGCGGGTTCTTGGTATGCAATATTTTGTGCAGGAAGATTACTGTTTAAAAATCATGAAGTTGTTTATTTTTAGTTCAGCTAATTTAAAGGTATAACATGAAACGTGATCATATCGCTTGAGATCAAAATATCTGTGTATCGATTGATCACAAACTGCGTTATTGTATGAACACGATTTCCTTTTATTTTTCATCAACAGAAAATTTCATTTACCTTTTTATACCCTCGCAGAAGGTAATATAATTTTGTCACGAAATGTGCAACGCACTGAAGGTTACGCTTCCGACCCTACAATATATATATTATATTATACGACTCACGGGCAGCCCAAACATTAGAAGCTAGAAACCTGAAATTTGTACCGCCTTCAATTACTTCGTAAAAAAGCACTTTGAAACAAAAATTAGTCTGGAAGTGGGTGAAAACTGCATTTGAAAATTGTATAAAGCTCTGGATATACGCCAACTGCTGCACAACATGAAAGTGCAAACGAGATATAAAATCTCTCTCTTGAATCGCTCTCTCGGCCTTAAAACTTACGAGTGCGACTGAAATCGTCATATTTCAATGACTCTCAGCCTGTGTTTATATTTCTTTTTCGATCTACGGTAGATGGCGCGCTGCTGCTGAAGTCATATATTTTTGTGAAACCACGAATTAGTTGTTTTTACTCCTGTACCCATAAAATGGGTAAAAAGGGGTACTAAATCTGTGCAAATGTATGTAACAGGCAGAACGAGACATCTCCGACCCTATAAGGTATATATATTCTTGATCAGTATCAAAAGAGATTTTGATTTGGCCATGTCCGTCTGTCTGTCCGTCTGTCCGTCCGTATGTATGAACGCAAGGATCTCAGCAACTATAAGAGCTAGAGAAACAAAATTTGAAATGTAGGTTTGTGTATAGCGGGAGCAGGTCAAGTTTATTTTAGATTTGAGATATATCCCCCCGTTCCCCCGCAAATCGATTAAAACCGTTTTACAGTAACAATTTTCAAGATATAGCTTTAAGATTTGGCATGTACAATACTTTGGTCACTCCTAATCTACTGTCCAAATTCCAAGTCGATCGGATAATAAACACGGAAGTTATTCACGAAAGAAGATTCAATAATGCAGCGAGAGGGGGGAAGAAGAAGCACAGCCACTTTTGCCGCCTGTGTGCGTGCGTCTTTGTGTATGTGTATGTGTTTAGTCGTTCGGATAATAAACACGGAAGTTATTAACGAAAGAAGATTTAGTGCTTCAGCGCAAGGGGAAGAAGAAGCACAGCCACCACTTAAAATGCATCGCTTGCGCTGCGCTCGAGCTGTCGCTCGTGTGTGTGCGTCTTTTGTGTATGTGTGTGTGTATGTGTAAGTGTACGTAGATGTGATCGGAAATTTTTGACCTGGGTACAGGGAGTTTTGTAGTCGGGTATACTCGACTAAAGCATTCTTACTTGTTAGTTCAGTAAATGTGAATGCTGGGCCGATTTACTACATAATAACATTATAATTATTATAATGTAGTAGTAAAACGGCCCAGCAGCATTCACATCACATTAACATTCGCATCGATATAATGATCGATTTTCGATCAATTTGGCGGTCGGCCGATATTTGTTTGTACCAACATGTGATAAATTTGCCGCCAAATTTGGGACTTTTGAATTTTTGGTGGCTGCGGTGCACATTTCCGCAGCGCACGGATTTACGCAAACAGAATGCGATAAATATAGGAATTCGCTATGCTTTATCAATGAAAATAACTGTTTTAAAAATGTTCACTTGAATTAAATACATACTTATTCCCACCCTTCCGCTATTTTCTGGATTTCTTAGTATAATTCTTCCAACTTCATCAAAAATATTTTATTTTTCAAATTTCAACCCGATTTCTCAAAGACTTAATCAACCCTTCAAACAATATGTTATTTTTGGGAGGGAGCTCGCGCCAGCGAAGATGGGGAATGGTGGAGGGGGTTAAATTAAATTAACTTAACAATTTGTTTTCTTAATTGAAGTACACTTTGCTATGCTACTACGCAAGGGCACATGCCTAATTTTCGTAGGCTACATTATTAAAACCAAAAAAAAATCTCTTTTCTGGCAAATTGTGGCAATGGTTTTTACTCCCTGTACCCCTAAAACGGATAAAAGGGGGTACTAAATCTGTGCAAATGTATATATATTCTTGATCAGTATCAAAGAGATTTTGATTTGGCCAAGTCCGTCTGTATGAATGCGTCGATCTCAGCAAATATAAGATATCTCCCACCGTTCCCCCGCAATTTGATAAAAACGTTTTATATCAACTTCTTTAAAGATATATCTGTGGGACTTGGGATGTATTATACTTTGGTCACTTTAAATCCACAGTCTAAATTTCAACTCGATCGGATAATTATTCACGAAATAAGATTCAGTGCTGCAGCGCTTGGGGGAAGAAGCAGCACAGCCACCACTTAAAATGACTCGCTTGCGCTGTCGCTTGTGTGTGTGCGTCTTTGTGTATGTGTGTGTGTATGTGTAGGTGTACGAAGATGCGATCGGAAATTTGGAACCTGGGTACAGGGAGGGTATACTCGACTATATCATTCTTACTTGTTTTTAATATCTTCTTCAATATATACAGATTCATTTACGAAAGTCATCCCTCGACGCAATCCTAGCCTTTTTTTAAAGGCAATTTAAAGTTCAAAGAGTACCCAATATAGGTGCATAAGAAAAAATATATATTTTGGTCTTTAATTTGTATTGTTTTTATGCATTTAGTTTTAAAACAAGCTAGTTAATATAAATAAATGAGTTAAATATGAAGACTTAGCTCGATTCAAAGATGTACAGCTCCAACCTTGCCCTTTTAAAGCGTAAATGTTCGCTCTTTCCATTTTTTGGAAGATTACTGCAACTTTACAACTCCACAGCCTAAGTGATTTTTGATTCCATCGGTCAAAAATGAAGTTGTATAAGAAAATTCTTTGTTTATGAAGATATTTGGACCAAACTCTCCCAATCGATGTACAGATGTTTTGTACAGGCTGTCCAAATTTTTTTAAAATTTGACCCCTGCATATTTGACATAGCTACCATAGGAACGATCGGATACAAAATACTTTTGTATGAAAATGTTTCAGCAAGGGTATATACATATTTATCTTCGGCACGTCGAAGATAGCCGTCATTTCTTCTTAAAGGTAACTACAGCTACAACGACAAGATGGTAGCTGTTAAAGGAACAATATAATTATTCATATTCTCAGCAAGGGCATCTCATTTTGTTTTAGGTAAGAATCGACCTAATAACCGATATTCACGGTTCCTGCTCTTAAGGAAATCAGAGTCACTGAGAGCCTGGTTCGTTTCCTACTACTTGTAGTATGACAAAGAAGGCACGGAAGGCCATCTTCTCTAGCCATTGACCTAAATGTTGGTGTGGTTGTTGCTGCTGATGCTTCTGCTTCGATGTCAGCTGTGTGTCTACTTGTCTGTCCGCTTTTTCAATGATAATTCCGACAATACTGGGCCTCTTGGTGATGTTGATGTTGATGGTGATGTTGATGGTGATGATATTGGTGATGGTGCTGTGAGTGTTTCTCTCGCCTTGCATTGTGAAAGCTGCTTTAGCCGCGAGTTCAAGTCTTGTTTTTGCAGAGCTTACGACTAAGTCACTTACAATACTACAGTATGTGCCACATAGACTATAGACTGTGTACACACATGCATACAAGCAGCACACATACAAACGAGTAAATATGTACATAAATAGTTGTTGACGTCCGCGTCAGTAACTAGCCCAGGCAAGAGCTGTTTAGCGATCAGGAAATCGCCTTAACAGCAAAACGGAGGCAAAAGTTGACACCGACGTTGTTGGCAGTATCATCGGATTTGCACATAGAAAAGTCAATGACATTTCCCGACTTGTGGTGCAAAAATAACCCCCTTATCGCTCGGGCTATTTAATAGTAACAAATCAGGTAGAGCAGTCGTTAACCCATTATCATTGGATGCGATAGCCCAGATAGCAAAGAAATGTGATTATTTCATATTAATATTATAAAAAGCCATGTGCATAACAAATGGACAGTAACTAAAATAATTACTTACTGAGTAGATACATTTCTGCCAGATGCACCACATTTACCATTTGTTTACAAGGTTACATTAATTATGTCAAATGTATCACTAAGTATTACAAGTATTCTTAGATGGTTCAGTTTCACACCGTACATTTCCTCTTCCGGATGTGCTTGGCGACTTTTTCTTCAGTGCGTTGTGGATATGAAGAAACCATCAATTTCTTTTTCCAATACAAATTGCAAAAGCGTGCGATTGTCGAAGTTGGATTGAATGAATATCTTCGCAGTCACAAAGCTTTTTACAAATGAATTTTAACATTTTTAACAAACATCGAAGAAACTTGTTAGCCAGCTTTCTCTTCCCTCGAAATGTATCTTTTCTAAATTGATTGTCATAATATTGGACAAATTTAAAATGATGCAGATAATGTCAGTTAAGTTTTTGATGTTTAAATTCTGCGCTAAGATATTACCTACCTATAAATTCTGACATACCAGCCTGACTTTTAAGAAACAAAAACTCAATTTACGACCAGCTATTCCCATTTTGATCAAATTAAAAAAAACCATTATAAAGTAATTTGAAATCCAGAATTTCTGAATTTGGATGAAATATCTGTTAAATAAAAGAGTTCCTCATGCAAAGACTCATTTGTCATTCGATTGTTTCTGTAGCAGCTATAAGATGTAGTAGTTCGATATGTACAAATTTGTACAAAATATATTAAAACATATTGGTGAGTTTAGTGAAAATATATTCATAATCAATGCCTCTTTTCATACAACTTAATCTACTACCGACCGTACCTGTGGCAGCTATATGTTATAGTGATCCAATCTGACCTGTTTCGACATACATACATACATATGTACATGTGTATTGCCTGCAGACAAAATTATAGTATCCTTTGCAAAATGTATAAGAATAGTATTAGAAAATGTTGCTCGTAACATCTTGTATACTGTGAATACAGTAAAAATGGGTAAAAGGTTATAGTATTAATGTTGAGCAAGAATATATACCAGGTAGAACAAGGTATTTCCGACCCTATAAAAGGTGTACATATTCATGATTATCATTAACAGCCGAGTCGATCTAATGTTGTATATATGTCCGCATGCGTGAACGCATTCATCGCAAATTTATTTGCATCAAATTTGGCGTATAGGTCTACCGGGCGCAGATCAAGATTATATAAACTTTCGGATAATCCTTGAAGTGCTCCATGCGCTTGTATTTGTATGAATGTGTGAGAAGCTACATCCACGCTGAGCTCTTTCGATTCAAGCATTGTCAGGTGTTCAGTATGGGAATGTTTTAAAAACAGAACAATTTGGCATTTTACTGGAATCAATTTCGAATTCGGGAGTTACGAGCGGGATCGGAAGTAGAAACTAATTTTACAATAAAGTTGAAACGTACATTGATTTGGTATGAAGCTATTTCTGATTTATTGATACATGTACGTATGTATATACATAAATATAAATATACATACTTGACTTAAAACTTACCATATGTTTGAGCAGATCCGAAAGGTGGCGCTGCCATTAGAGTGATGACTAACAGCAATAGGCTTAGGTTCCGGCAGAGCAACGGTTCGCACATTTTGAGAATACTGAACCGCTCACTCGAACTCGAACTCGTACACGCACGCCCACTCCCACGCCCACGCCCACCTTCACCTTCCTCCTGCTGTAGGCTCCAGCACCTCTTGCGGAAGTTTCCGTGTTTTTCGGACTTTTTGCGCATATTTTGCGTGCTTGTCTTTGCTACACGGGGCTGTAGCATTTTGGGCTCCTTTATTCGGTTACAAACAGGACTTGCGCACACATTTAGCATTCTATATAGTACATATGTATGTACGTAGGGGCATACGTAAACATGTGTAGATATAGTTAGTATAGTATAGATCATAAGTCGTTGGCATATGTATGTATGTATGTATGTAAGTTCGAGTCGCTGCGACGTTTTCTCCAAGATGTGATGGCGAATATGTTTACATACATATGTACATACATATATACATATGTTTATATATATGCTTGTACATTCAACTTTGATTGCGTCAATCGATTTACTATTATTGCATTTAAATTTTTGTTGAATTTTGATTTTATTGTATGTAATTTACATAGATACATAAATAAGTATGTACATACATACATGTATGTACACCCGAGTATGTATGTATGTATGTACAAGAGCGAATGGTGTTTTAAACTGGAATTTTTCGATTTCGTGGTTAACAGGTTGTGTGAATGTATGTACATATTTGCATATGTATGTACATATGTATATATATATTTACATACAATATCCACGCATACATATAGATGTGTGTACATATGTATGTATATTCGTGCATATCTGACATATACTATGCACATAAGTTGCTCGCTATTGTATTAACAAGACTTTTTGCCGTAGACACTTCTTTCACTTGTGAGCCCTGTTTAAGACTTTTGGCATTTAGTAAGCACAACAACAATCGTATTTCTATTCGTAGGAGGCTAACATAACGGCACGGCTACTTATTGGCACACCACGACGTGGGAAACTGGCACGAGCGATCGGATATACATACGTACATACGTGCATGCATATATTGTATATTCATTCGTACACACACACATACATATGTTTACTCTATTGTGATGCGCACACCGACCATTCCTTGCAGACGAAAGCCACAGAACTGACTTGGTCACTGCAGAGGCAAAAAGTTGGTGGCCAAACCCGAACGACACCATGATGACTGCCGCGTCCGTGTTTGTTGTTGTTATGGTTGTTGTGGTTGTTGTCGGTGTCTTTGTTGTTGTCGTCGTGAGCGCTTGCGCGCAGTCGTAAAAGCTGTTTGGCTGGTTCAGGTGGGCCAAGTAGACACCAGGCAGCAGCCAGTTCAAACTTTGTTGTTGTTGTGGGAGAGCATGAACCACAGATGGAGATCTGCAAATATTAGCGCAGCCAACTCAATCTCACCACAGACAACCCAATCTCACCACTGACAACTCAAGCCCAACATGCTGCGTACTACTCGTATAAGCAATATGGCATTGCGCTTTTGTATCCTCCATGGCTCTCACACACGCTTGGCGGAATGCCGCTAGGCGAGTCACTTTCATACTCTGTTTCCCAGAATGGGGAAAGAGAGTATATTGGGCTTGTGCACTGTTCATCTGTCTGTCTAAAAACTTTTGGATCGAACGTATCGGCTTCGAGATACCCTAAACCCAACTCTGCAATCTCCAATCAAAACTTCGCACTCACATATATACGCACAGACGCAAACACATACACGCACTGCGTCCCACGCTCCGTCAAAGGAAAAAAGTTTTCTCATAAGAGATTGAATTTGACTCGATGTGTGCTTTAAGTTTTCAAACAGTATAAGATTTTCAGGAACTATGTATTTCCATTTGCCTTGGTGGAAATGAGAGCTTCAGACTCAAAAAATCGAATTAATGCCATGAAATTCGAATTTTTGATAAGCTTGCAAGTCATTAATCTTATTTACGCCTTTCGTTGCCGTTGAGTTGCGAATTCCAAAAAGCTAATTTAGACTTAATTCAAAGCATGGATCTCCCCATTCAAACAAATGAGGATATGTTTTCTAAAATCGACGAAGATTAAAAAAAATGTCTGAAGCTGTTGACATTGAACCAAATACAAATAATCAATTTCTGGGTAGGAAAGAGAGAAAAACACAGTAGTCTTTATTTCAAATTTGGTGAATCTACCTGCACAGGTGTTTGAGAGATACATTTTGTTCATTTCCGGGGGAATGGGTCGGAGGGCCAAAATAGTTTTTTCAAATCTCTTGGACGTTGATGTACTAAAACAGACAGTACATTCAAGTGACCCAACAACACCAAGGACGGGCTTGATAACGCGCGGGCCCTGGCAAATGCAACCCACATCCCGCCCAACCGACCGAGGGTCGCGCCGCATAACGTGAGGTAACGAAGATCGCGGGTAGATAAATAAGTACAAGCTAAATAAAAGTTCTACATGAATTAAGACAATAGACAAAAAGTAACTATAGGTTACATAGATAACATAAAAGTGAAGTTCTGAGTACGGAAATGGAAGTAGCATTACATATTAGATGATAAATGTTGTTATAATTAGAACATAATTAAACATAGCATAATTAGTATTACAAGTTCGAAGAGAAAGAGGAAGAAAGTTTCTAGAATTTCTGATCGGAACTGCAAAACGAATTTGGCTGATAAATTCGGAAGAATCAATTTCCCATTAATTAGTTTGTGTAAGAAAATTACATCAAGCATGGTTCTACGATCAGAAAGAGAAGGAAGATTTATTGGTAAAAGTCTACTACGATAAGATGGCAACCGAGTATTAGAATTTCTGTTAAGAAATGCACTTGCCGTAGTGCAGAAATTGTTTTTATACCGATTCTATTCTATTCTGAAGAACCTTGCATTGGGGACACCAAATACAATACCCATATTTAAGAATAGGTCGAACAAGAGAATTATAAATAGTTTTAGTAATGTAGGGATCGTTAGATTCTTTCGACCAACGCTTAATGAAACCCAGGCACGACTAGCGGTGAAAAAGATATGCCTTTCAAGCTTAAGTTTGGGATATAAAGGATGCCCAAAATCATCAACCAACTCAACTCGAACAAGCGGCTTACCGTTAAGAATATAATTGTTTGCCTGTCACCCTTTCAGCTGGTACCTCCTCACAACCTTCGACTTGTAATGTTCCAAAAAACTAGATTCGTCTTTTGACTTAGCATCTGATATAGTATTCAATATCAGAATATTAGAGGCCTTATTTCCAAGCTTAACAAGTAAGAATGCTATAGTCGAGTATACCCGACTACGAAACTCCCTGTACCCAGGTCTAAAACATTCAATCACATCTACGTCCACTTTTACATACACACACACATACACAAAGACGCATGCACACAATCTTCTAATGCTATATTTTTCCCTATTATTTCACGTAGCTCTCTTCTCTCCGCTATTAAATCTTTAAAATCTTCCTTTTCTCCTGGGCCCGACAACGTTGCGTGCTTAAGGAATGCTGTACTCCCCTACACCAACCATTGCTTAAGCTTTTCAATTTATCCCTCTGTTCTGAAATCTTTCCAATTCTTTGGAAAGATTCCTATCTTATTCCGCTTCACAATAAGGTGGTAAATCTAATATTTCAAATTACAGAGGCATTGCAAAGTTATCTGCTATTCCCAAGCTTTTTGGAAAAATCCTAACTTCAACTTTGCAGCATCTCTGTAATTCAATTGTGCCCCTGCTCAACATGGGTTCGTAAAGAGTCGTTCCACCACGACCAACCTATTAGAATTTTCTTCTGTTGTAAGTGATGCATTCCTCAAGAAAATGCAAACTGATGTCATCTATACTGACTTCAGTAAAGCATTTGACTCTGTGAATCATGACCTTTTACTCTACAAACTCAATTGTATAGGATTTCCCCCATCCAATCTGCGTTGGATATCCTCCTATTTAAAAGGTAGAACCCAATATTATTCGGACGTTGATGTACTAAACGGGCAGTACATTCAAGTGGCCCAAACGACACCAAGCACGGGCTTGTTAACGCGCGGACCCAGGCAAAATGCAAACCCACCTCCCGCCCAACCGACCGAGGGGCGCGCCGCATAACGTGCGGTAACGAAGATCGCGAAACATATAAATACGAACAGACTAAATAAAAGTTCTACATAAATTAAACAATATACAAAAAACTATAGATTACACAGATAACATAAAATTGAAGTTCTAAGTACGGAAATAGAACTAGCATTACATATTAAATGATAAAGATTGTTATAATTAGAACATATGATACGAAAAGGGTTATGGATAGCATAGTTAGTGTTACAAACTTGAAGAGAAAGGGGAAGAAAGTTTCTGGAATTTCTGATCGGAACTGCAAAACTAATCTGGCTAATTAATTCAGAAGAATCAATTTCGCCTTTAATTAGTTTGTGTAAAAAAATTACACCAAGCATGGTTCTACGATCAGAAAGAGAAGGAAGATTTATTAGTAAAAGTCTACTACGATAAGAAGGCAAGTGAGTATTAGGATTCCAGTTAAGACCCCGGAGTGCAAAGAGAAGAAATTGTTTTTGAACCGATTCTATTCTATCCTGATGAATCTTGTACTGGGGACACCAAATACAAGACCCATATTCAAGAATAGGTCGAACAAGCGAAGTATATAGAGTTTTAGTAATGTAAGGATCGTTAAATTCTTTAGACCAACGCTTAATGAAACCCAGGACACCAAAGGCACGATTAACGGTGGAAAAGATATGTTTGTCAAACTTAAGCTTGGAATCTAAAAGGATACCCAAATCATCAACCTACTCAATTCGAACAAGCGGCTTACCATTAAGAATATAACTGTTAAAAAAGGCATTCGCCTGTAAAAGGACATTACTTTACACTTACCACAATTAAGATTTAATAAATTTACCCGACACCAGGCTTGAAAACTGTCAAGATCAGTTTGCAACCTTTGACCAGATGAGAAATCAGTAGATGACAGACAAAGTTTAACATCATCGGCATACATCATCATATGTACTGCTTAGGTCGTCCATTTCGAAGTCGGTTCACATCACTTCTGGTGTACCGCAAGGTAGTATCTGGGCCCATTGCTTTTTACCCTTTTTACTCCCTGTACCCATAAAATGGGTAAAAAGGGGGTACTAAATCTGTGCAAATGTATGTAACAGGCCGAAAGAGACATCTCCGACCCTATAAAGTATATATTCTTGATCAGTATCAAAAGAGATTTTGATTTGGCCATGTCCGTCTGTCTGTCCGTCTGTCCGTCCGTATGTATGAATGCAAGGATCTCAGCAACTATAAGAGCTAGAGACACCAATTTTGGAATGTAGGTTCCTGTATAGCGGGAGCAGGTCAAGTTTATTTTAGATTTGAGATATCTCCCCCCGTTCCCCCGCTATTCGATAAAAACCGTTTTACAGTAACAATTTTCAAGATATAGCTTTAAGATTTGGCATGTACAAATCCCTCTTAATCTACTGTCAAAATTTCAAGTCGATCGGATAATAAACACGCAAGTTATTCACGAAAGAAGATTCAGTGCTGCAGCAAGGGGAAGAAGAAGCACAGCCACCATTTAAAATGCTTCGCTTGCGCTTTGGCTCGTGTGTGTGGCGCACATGTATGTGTGTGTATGTGTAAGTTTACGAAGATACGATCGGAAATTTTTGACCTGGGTACAGGGAGTTTCGTAGTCGGGTATACTCGACTATAGCATTCTTACTTGTTATAAATGACCTCCCCTCTACTTTATGAAATCCTCGTATTCTCATGTACGCTGATGATGTTAAATTCATTCTTTCGTATTCTGATCCCCTCCATCGTAATCTTCTTCAAACTGACTTGAACGCTTTGCAACTCTGGTGTTCGACCATTATGCTGCATCTCAACTGTTCAAAGTGTATGTTTATGACTTTTAGCCGTACTAGACCCACTTAGGCCCTTATACGATTGACAGTATTCCATTGCAACGTATCTCTACTGTAAAAGATCTAGGAGTTCTATTTGATTCCAAACTATGCTTTAATATGCATATCTCCACTATAATTAATGAGGCTAATGGTGAACTTGGCTTTATTAAACGTTTGTCGAAAGAATTTAATGACCCCTTTACCACTAAACTCCTCTACGTCTCTTTAGTACGCCCAACCCTGGAATACTGCTCTTCCATCTGGTCTCCGCAGTATAAAATCCACCAGGATCGAATCAAGTCTGTTCAGAAGCAATTTCTACTCTTTGCCTTACGTGGCTTATAGTGGGATCCCAACCTTCGATTGCCATGGTACTCCAGTAGGCTCTTACTTCTTAATCTTCCATCTTTAGTTAATAGAAGAACAGTCCTTGGTGTTATTTTTCTTCACAAGTTGATTACCGGTCACACAGATTCCCCATTTATTTTAGGGCGCCTCAACTTCTCTATTCCCATTAGACCAACTAGGAACATTATCCCTATTCTTTTACCTACATGCACAACTGACTACGCCTTACACAGTTCCTTTCGTGTCCTATTCTTCTTCTTCTTTTCAGAACATTCTCTCTTTTTGCTTAAATCTTACCTTGTAGGTTACCTCCGGGAAGAATTTGACCACATACAGCTGTGAGTAGGGGCAAAGTCAGCCGAACTGGTAAATATCATATTTTAAATTTTGTTTAATCCTATTCCATATCCACTTCCGACTCCACTAAGTCTTCTCTTCTCTTATTTTGTTGTATGATATTATTTGTACCTAACATTTTGAGTTAATTTAAATTTATTTTTACTACTAACTTCTCCCTATTCAGGTGTAGATACTATTGACGTCACTGACCACACTTGGCTTTGATTCGGGACATAGCTAGCTGGACGGGCAAATAAAATACCCCCATCGAGCCGGTGTCGTTTTTAATAATTTATGTAATTTCTATTAGGCTATTCTATTCTTTTAAAATTAATTATCTTAATATGTTTCATATTTTAGGCGACAGCATTGTTTGTCAGACAAATAAATAAATAAATAAAAAGGGCATTCGCCTATAAAAAGACATTTCGTTGCACTTACCACAATTAAGATTTATTAAATTTACCCGAAACCAGCCTTAACAAGTAAGAATGCTATAGTCGAGTATACCCGACTACGAAACTCCCTGTACCCAGGTCTAAAACATCCAATCACATCTACGTCCACTTACACATACACACACACATACACAAAGACGCAGACACACAGGCGGCAAAAGCGACAGCGCAAGCGATGCATTTTAAGTTGTGGCTGTGCTTCTTCTTCCCCCTCTCGCTGCATCAGTGAATCTTCTTTCGTGAATAACTTCCGTGTTTATTATCCGATCGACTTGAAATTTGGACACTAGGTTAAGAGAGACTAAAGTATTACGCATGCCAAATCTAAAAGCTATATCTTGAAAATTCTTACTGTAAAACGGTTTTTATCAATTTGCGGGGGAACGGGGGGAGAAATCTGAAATATGAAACAAACTTGATCTGCATATGGTATACAGGAACCTACATTCCAAATTTGGTGTTTTTAGCTCTTGTAGTTGCTGAGATCGACGCGTTTATACGGACAGACGGACAGACAGACGGACATGGCCAAATCGAAATCTCTTTTGATACTGATCAAGAATATATATACTTTATAGGGTCGGAGATGTCTCCTTCTGCATGTTACATACATTTGCACAGATGTAGTACTCCCTTTTTACCCATTTTACGGGTACAGGGAGTAAAAACTGTCAACCTTTGACCAGATAGAAAATCAGTAGATGACAGACATAATTTAACATCGGCATACATCAGAACCCGAGAGTGATTTATGACAGAAGGGACCAAGATGACATCCTTGTGGTACTTCGGAAGTAACTTGAACAGATTAAGCCTTTGAAATAAACCTTTTGGGTTCTAAGAGTTAAGTAGTTAGAGATCCAAAGAACTAAGTTATTTGGAGATCCAAGATGATGAAGTTTGTGAAGTAAAAGGGAATGATTAACAGAGTCAAAAGCCTTACTGAAATCAGTGTAAATAACGTATGTTTGCATTTAAGATTGGAACCCTTTAATGACAAGAGAAGTAATTTGACAATTTGGTCGCGAGGATAAATTGTTTGCCTTAAGCTGTGCTATTTATACTCTTACGGTTCTTATTCTCAGGTCCTTCTGTTGCCCCAGTCCGCATTATTATGATCTCGGACGCAAGGTCGACCGAGCAGTCGATCTCCACCCCGTCGCCGAGTTTTCAGTACAGATCAATGTGCGCGCTTACTTCCTTTCTGAACTTGAGCTACGTTGTTATGTTCGTTATGTGAATTACAGGCGAGTGATTCAACGGTAAGGCTACGGTTCATTCGGTTGTTATCAGATTATTATCTGAGCGCAAAATGAATCAGATCTGGGTTTTGCATTGCTTATTGTATAGATAGTTTAGTAAGACTCCAAAATAATTTTAAAGGAACGAAAGTTCAAAACATCTTTATTCTGTACTTATTCAGTAGCCATTTGATCAGCTACATGATACATTTTTAAATAAATACTAAGTACATTTACAATTTTAAGCTGCGTTTGTAGGTGAACTGTGTGTGGCTGATAGAAGAGGTAGTAGTCGTTAAAAATTCAATACATTTACCAGCACACCCGTTATTCAGTCAGCTTTAAATAATAAGTGGAAGGACATGCCTACACAATTTGTCTAAGTATCCTCATCAAATGTCAAGATTCCTCAACATTCACATTCACTGTGTATATGCTATACTCGTTTTGCAAAATCATTTCATGAAACGGGGTCGAAAACACTATTTCAATATTTCGACTACACATAAGGGGTTGACTATGATTCATCGGCATTTCATTAAATGGGAAGGCGCAGTCAGCTAATCTCTATACCTCAAATGTGCAGTTCATTTTGTGATTTTGTAAATAGTGCATAAGGACATTTTGGAATTTGCAAAATGAAAACATGAAAACATGAGTTCCAAAGCATAAACGTAGTAATTAATCTTAACAGCCGGCGGGTAAAATGCCAAAATATTCTACTAAGGTCTTGAACCAGATACTTAAGTACGTAGTTAGTACAAATTCATTAGATTTACTAAGCACTACAAGCTTACATGACCAGCAGCAACAGTGCCTGTGGTGCGTTATTAATGGATATTACAAATTAAACCTAAACTAGATATATGTATATGTACCTTAACTAACATTACAGCTAAAAGGTATGTACTATCCCATATATGTACAAATGTATGTACATAAATATATATGCTTATTACAAGCCGACTGTTCTTATTCTTGTGTCTATTCGGACTTCAGCTGTGCTGTGGCCCCGTGCTGGATTTATCAGCCGTTGGAGTTGAAAGGCGTCGATGTTGCACACCAGCCGTATTGTCGGATGTCTCAAAAAATCCAGGAAAGACGGTGTGCTGAGCATCCAGATTTTGTTCAGCACTTAAATTTACATATGTTGGTTGCATTTCAGCTTCTAAGTCAGTTGGATCATGCACCTCGTATACTTCAGTTATGGGCGGCCAGTTATCAAATGACTTCATATTATACTCCAGTCGCATATATTTGCGGGTTGACGTGCTGAGATTTTGCTCACGTCGCACTTGGAACCGCTTAAATACCAAATACTCTACTACAAAATACTCGATAAATGCATGAGCTGTAAATGCAGCAATTCCATAAAAGAGCATAATATAACGAAATGTCATTTCTGGTGGCACAATTAGCTGGAAGAAATTAGCCATCCAATCGCTGGGGTATGTTACCAGGTAGATGACAATACAAACGTTAATCACCATCGTCAAGCATAATGGCCAGTTGGACCATATCGGTTTGCGGTAAGGTGCACCCTTTGAAAAGACAAAAGCGAGTATGATGTACTGGAAACTTGATATGGCAAACATAGTATAGTTCTCATAACAGCCCAAATGGTTCTCGCTGGATTGTTGAAATGGCGTAAACCACTCTTGTTGGTGTAGCTGAAACCAACCTAAAAATACAAAATTAAAATAAAATTGAAATGTTTTTATTGAAATAACGTAGGTGAGTCGTTTTTAACACTTACCAACAACTTGGAACACAACCACAACGGCCAGATGTAACAGAAGCGATGCTAGGGGCGTTGGCGATATCAGCGAACTAAGTGGCACCTGTTTAACCAGCTGACCATCGAACGATTCGGTTTTGCCAAAGAAGAATGCAAAGATCGATATCAGGCCCAGATCAATATAAAGGTATTGCTTATCTGTTAGATTGGAGTCGATTGAGTATAGGATCATCACGGAAATAAACTGTACAAGGGAGTATGCAGCCATGTACTTGAAAATGCCAAATGATGTGACCAGTGCGGCGCGACCCTCCTTGATGACGTTGGGAACGGCGGCGATAGTTGGATTTCGGGAAGTGAATGGTGATGCTATAGAGGATTCAGTCTCGCTTAGCGATATGCCAGTGTGCGCAACCTTGAGTGCTCCGCAGTCGTTGGCACCATCACCGCACATTGCTACATAATAATCCAAGTTCTGTAGCTCCATAACTAACGACTGTTTTTGATCCGGTGACATGCGTGCATAAATGGCACCGCGCGTCAAAATGATTTCCATTTGATGGGGAAATTGATCCCGAACGATTTGCCAAGTCTTACCATCCATGGCAAATATATATTGTCGACGCCAGTTATCACTATTCCTTGCAACTGTAGTTGTAGGTGGACCTCTAGCTTTAACTGTAGCTGCAAGCTCCACATCATCAGTATCGTTATGGGTCCAGGTGTCAAAGGTCTTCACACTGGTTAGGCTGTTGCTGTTGGGCAGCACACTCGTCGCACAGCTCGAGCCATTTACTAATGAATTCGTTGACTGTGAGAAATCCAGCTCGAGCTCAATTGCAGCTGGGGGTAATACTCCATTTCCATTGAGTGGTGATGCGCACGATTTACTTCCCAGCTCGAGCGTATACTGAAGCTCATATTGATCATGGTGATCGCTGGCATCCACTCTATCCACCTTATCAAAGACTTCTAAAGGTGCTGCATGCACTGTGATTACTGCCTGCGTGGAACTCACAATGCCACAATCTCTCGCAACGCTCATCGCTGTTAATATGTTATCACCAGTAATCATGATCGTACGAATATTCGCCTTATTGAGTGAATGGATTACTGCCGTTGTGTCTGGCTTAAGTCGATTTTCAAGTATGACAAACCCAAGGAACTCTAGATTATGTTCGACCTCTTCGCGAGAAAGCCGCTGCAGCTTTGTGTAGTTCATCTTTGGCTTAAGACTTTTAAACGCCACAGCAATGATGCGGAACCCTTTCTTGGCAAAAACGGATAGCTGTTGTGTGTAGTCCTCTGGTATGCTTTTAGGCTGACACAACTGCTGCAACATTTCAGGCGAACCCTTGCAGTACACATTAAAGCCTGGAGCGCTAAGGCATCGCGTTATGACTGACATACGCTGTAAATTTGATGTAAAAGGGAACTCCCTCACGATTCCATGATCGAAATTTTTCTCAGCCTTTAATAACCCAACATTGGCTAACAGGTCGTCTACCGATGATTGTCGCTGTACGTGTGCCCCTGTTGTTCCCACCACTCCAGGTGCTCCAGGTGAATGATCTTCGATCTCGGCTCGGTTCGGTTGCCGCAGAATTGTTGGATAAATCAGACCGTATTTCTCATTTTCTGGTATGTTATTGGCATCTTCAAGAATCCAACCCGTCGACTCAAACATTTTCAGATCTAAAGGATCTCCCATCATCGTGCCATTCATGACAGTAATCGAGTGACAAGTAACCATCCCGAACAAAAATGATCGTATGGCAACCGCTTTACATCTTTTAAGGGAATTTGAAACTGATTAGTCGAAGACTTTGGAACGACACCCCACATGTCTAGGCCATCCTCTGTCAAGGTTCCAGTCTAAATACAGAGCAAAAATGTTGTAAGCTTTTCATCGAATTATGAAATAAAGATTTAAAAATTACTAACTGACCTTGTCAAAGCAACAGCAATCAATACTGCCAGCCACGTTGATAGATCGCGGAGATATGCAAAATATATTGTTAGATTGCAAACGTTTTTGAGCATAAAATCGGCCAACGGTCATTGCTGCTGGTAAGGCTGGTGGTACCACAATTGTTATTAAATCCAATGATTCGACCACTATCTTGACAGCTTCTGTTCCGCGTAATATCTAAGCATAATAGAAGGAAAATATGTATGGTGAGGCAGTTCTTTCGCACATCATTTGTAATAACAGTAACAAGAACAAGAAAGAACGGCGGACTTCGGCGTGCCGAAGATGTAACAATGTTTTTTATAGAAAAATTCAATATTCGTCCGATCGTTCCTATCACAGCTATATTATAATGTTTTCCGATTTTAATGCAATTATAGGAAACTATGTAAAGTATAATAAATTGTCGAGCTTGAATGTAATATTTGTATAAAAACTAATTCTTCATCCGATATATATGGCAGCTATAAAATGTAGTTGTTCGATTTTTACCAAATTTGGTCTATCTGTAGAAGACATAAAGAAAAACTTCGCTTTGGTGAGTTTGTTCCAAATATCTTCACAGTTAGCCTACGCGACAAATAATCCTCCCAAATCGGGTCTGAGATTTCCACTCCATTTCCTACTCTATTAATACAATATATTATTCTTATTCTATTCTTACCCTTTCTTAGTTCCCATACCTCAATGAAATCTCTAACCAACCCAGCTGTGAGTTGCGGCCATAGCTTGCTGGACCGGCTACTAAAACTTCCCCATCGGATTGGAGATTTCATACCTTAACTTTTTACCCATAAAATGGTAAAAAGGGGTACTAAATCTGTGCAAATGTATGTAACAGGCAGAAGGAGACATCTCCGACCCCATAAAGTATATATATTCTTGATCGGTATCAAAAGAGATTTCGATTTCCGTCTGTCTGTCCGTCCGTATGTATGAACGCAAGGATCTCAGCAACTAGTATAAGAGCTAGAGACACTAAATTTGGAATGTAGGTTCGTGTATAGCGGGCGCAGGTCAAGTTTATTTTGGATTTGAGATATTGGCCCCACACCCCCACTTTTTAATAAAAACCGTTTACAGCAACAGTTTTCAAGATGTAGCTTTTATATTTGGTATGTATGATACTTTGGTCACTCTGAATCTACTGTCAAAATTTAAAGTCAATCGGATGATAAACACGGATGTTATTCAGAAAAGCAGATTCAGTGCAACAGCGCGGGGGGGAAGAAGCAGCACAGCCAGCACTTAAAATGCCTCGCTTGCGCTGTCGCTTGTTTGTGTCAGTATTTGTGCATGTGTGTGTGTATGTGTAAGTGTACGAAGATATGATCGGAAATTTTCGACCTGGGTACAGGGAGTATTGTAGTCGGATATACTCGACTATAGCATTCTTACTTGTTTCTTTATTACTAACTCTTAACTATATAGCTATATAGATTAAGCTCTCGAAACGCCACCGAAAATGTATAGTTGTGAAAAGGGAATAGTTATCAATCTACAACTGTACAATATATAATATATGTTTAACAATGCACTTACCTTTGTGACAAGCGTATATATAAAGCCAACGCATGCAATTAGAGCCAAACACTGTATAAACTTGTACGAATCCTGTTCAAATTTGTAGTCCACAGGCGGTGGATATAGAATTGAGCGTATAAGACCACCCTTCGCTGTTATATTTCCGGTATTTATAACAAAGGCCAACACTTTTTTTGACCCAATATATCGCGTCTGGATGACCCGTGTGCCACAAAAAAGTGTGTGCCTTGCATGCTCTTTTTTATCAAATGTCACATCGCGCTTTACTGGCAGGGGCGTCTTAGTAACTGGAACACTCTCCCCTGTGAGCATCGACTCGTCTAGAATGCAGTTGCCTGACAGTAATACTGCGTCGCACTGCATTGTGCACCCCGTTGATGGTATTTCAATTATATCCCCGGGCACCAGAGCTTGCGTTGGTAACTCCCGAGACACTCCCTTGGCATTGACAACCCATGCGTTTCCAGTGTTTAAGACAGTTTCTTGCAGAACATCTTGATTCTGCAATCATTGAAAACATAGATATGTCTATCATTATAACGAACATTGCTAACGAAAATGCCATATTTCACATGGACACTCACCTTCTTTGTTTGAACTATTGACATAGATATGCCAAAAATAGACATTAACATAATGACACAGGCATAGTAGTAATAGTCATAAGTAAACCACAGAACTACCGAGAATATTTGGAACACATAGAAGGGGTTTAGAACTTCCAGGAAAAGTAGTGTTTTTACATCCCTCAATGGAACGGTTATTTCATTTTCACCAAACACAACGCGCCGTGAGAGCTGTTCCTGCTCTGATAAGCCACGCTGCTGATGAAAATATGAGCAAGGCACGTTTACGTCCAGACCATTGATTTTATTGAAGTTGTTGATGCCGCTGTCCCATGCATAGACCAGTTGCTTACAGCGAAAAGTCCTCAAGGACCTATAACCTATACGAGCAAAAGCAAATTAATTGCAAGCATTCCTTTATTATTTATTCTTAATAAATTCCCCTTGTAGAGGATATTAATATAATTTGTTCACGAAATGTCTAACGCTTTGAGGGAGATGTTTCCAACCCCAGAAAGAAGTATATATATTTTTCATCAGCATCAATAGTCGAGTTGATATAGCGACATCCGTCTGCCATCAAAAAGCAGCATCTGTGCTAATTTTTATCAAGACAGATTTGAAACTGAAAGATTAGTTTGAATGGAAACAGACAGACGATCATCGTCGGCTTTGATTCTGACTGCGAAAATATATATTATACTCAATGGAGACAGAAATACTTCGTGCCTCTGAAAGTGTATCAAAATTATAATTAAGAATATACTTTGGGTGTATAAAAATGTTGCTCCTGCCGAATAATACATAAAGCACTTGTATTGCTTTTACCACGAATATAATAAGTTCCACGTACTTTTAAAATGCGCTGAAGTGAAATGAACAGACAGTTGAAGCTTATTTTCATCGATGTTCTCTTCCGGCAGTTTCTGCTCTAATAATTTTCTAAAACAAAATCCAAAATTCAATTAGTGAACGTGCTTTGATTATCAAGGACTAAATGCAACATACTTTAATTGTTCTACGCTCAGTACACGCACGGGCTTCACATGATAGAGCTTGTGCTTTCCCTGATAGTCTTCCTCGATCAGCACCTGTTGTGCCTCCTGTAATGGACACTGCTGGCATGTAGCAATCAGATACCAATGGCGCCACCAATGCAACACTAGACGCAACAGTCCTCCAGTCAGGCAAATGCATATCCAACACAAAATAGATCGCAGATGGGACCGACGGTAGCCGCTTATTTTCATCTGATCCTGCTGATCTTGGTTGAGGAGGCCCACGCATGGTTTCGGATCTGAAATAGCAGTTGGCAAAATGTTGAATTAAATATGTAACTAAACGGAATTAAGGAATTAGGACACTTATGTATTTTCAATATAGATAGAGTCTAAGCTTTATAAAAACGTAAATTCCAATTCACAAACAAGACTTTAAAATGTGTACTTTATACAGCTGTGCTTTCCTTATAGCTATTTTAATTCTATTTCGATATAAATGCAGGTCATTTTAATATTTTAAGTTAATAATATATATAAATACGTATGTATGTACACCATTCACCAGTTTGCATTGTAAGTATTTGTATTCATACCTCGCAATACTTCGCAGTTCATCGTCAGTTTAGCTTACAATTTGATCGTTTTTCAGGTATGTCTGCAATATGCCACAACATTGAATTTTTAGTCTCACATTCAGACAATTTCTGGATAATTGTTTCTATTTTGATATACATATTTTGTGTTTTAGGCTCGTACTCGCACCAAGAAGCTTCCCAATTGCATTCTTATTTACATACCACCATCACCCTTTTAGGATATGGACGTTAAAAACACTTAGGATGACATCTCCAAAACAAGTCCGCGATCTGGACGCTCCGTATCTTATTTTAATAGTGAGCCAACAAATTGAATCTAAAGAGGGCTAATTGATATGAACAAATACATACATTGTATATGTACATGTGGTTTCCTCGCACGCGCGTTCCCATATACATATGTATATGTATATAGTATGTACACGTATATATATATATGTACATATATATACATGTATGTGAAGAAATGAGCTAACGTCCTTCACAAATCGGTCTAAAGCAATTCAATTGACTCTTGGGCGAGGCAAATGGAGCCAGTGATTAATCAGAATAAGGAACGTTGCGACATCTTTGCACGTACATATGTACATACTCGCATGTTCATACATACATGTGTATATAGTATGTACGTATGTAAGTACGCTTGTACATCAGTAGATAAAATTGGATTGATAAGAAGCAACGTGCACTCCACAGAACACAACACACACAGGCACAAACACAAAGCACTGATCGGCGATCATACAAGTCTTTAAGTATGTCTCTGGACGGGTACTTGGCACATATGTACATATGGTATATCTATTTTCTTCACTGTAGGTTCCTCAACTAACCGCTTTGACGCAGACTTTGATGATGGCCAGCTTAATTATTTTATTTGTTTATAGGGATTAAATTATACTCACAATTGCTTAACCACATGCCAGCTGTGAGTGCCAGTGTGATAGTGGGGTACATATGTATGTATGCATGTATTTATGTCTGTCTCTGTGTGTGTGTGTGTGTGTGTGTGTGTGTGTGTGTGTGTGTGTGTGTGTGTTTGTATGTGCATGTATGCAACACGTTAAAAAATAAATAAACAAACTGGCGAATTCCCTTTCAACCGTCGGCACTTATAATTTGTTATAAATGTGTTTGTATTCAAATATGAGCCGGTCAGTGCACAGATGGATTCACTCCATTAAACAAAAAGTTGAGAAATTACCTTTTTAATATAAATTCAAACATACATATGTATATTGTAGGAGCCATAAATACAGAGATATTTTTTATCTAACCGAATATAAAATTAATAAGATAGAGAGCCAACAAATAATCGTCAGTAATGTTAAAGTGTATTTTGTGGCTGACGAAGTTAATCAATCTGTGCACTGACCGGCGCATAATTGAATTAAAATGAATGTAAATTAATCAAAATAAGTAATTATATTTTACAATTGAAACCAAAACATGATGAGAGAGAGGAAAAGCGAATGTTTTAACGTGTTTTAGACCGTGTAAAAGTAATACCACATTTAAAAGGTTTTTCTATTTTTTATTTTTATTTGAATGAAATAGTAGTTAACGAACAGATAAAGCTAGAATTATGCACACACTTGGGAGCGTGGCACGTGGGAAAGCTAAAGGTGTCGACGTATTGTAGAGTAACGAGCAAGCCACACACTCAATAAAAGCACCAAGCACTCAAAATATATTTTGACACACAAACACGAGAGCTGAGCAATTAGTTAACAGTCTTCGTCAATTAAAATACACACACACACACACACACACTTATGTGTGTGTGTGCATGTACAAAAGTGAAGACCGCAATTTGAAGCTCTAATACACTAATTAATACTACGGTATTATGTAGTACATTGTGCCCAGCTGTTTACAGCACTTGTAAGAAAACGCATTTTGAATAAGATTGGCAGCTCGATGGTGGTACGTCGTCACCCACACACACGCACACACACACACACAGCTACTACACATGCATACTAATGTATGCGTGGGAGTATTGTATGTACATAAATGATTATATTTTATAAATTCACTCGCCCTTGTCCGAAATGGGCGCTCATTTATAACATGTTGCCGATCTCATGCTTGACCTGAACGCCATATAAATATATGCAAATACAAATATATACAAATGTATATATTGCATACATACATACATACATATGTCTGTATGCAGAGAGACACCTGTTGCTGTAAAAAGCCCCAAAAAAATTGCAATGATTTGTTTCTTGTTTTTAGTGCAATAAGTCGAAATAAGGCTCGTTGCGAACTACCAAGAACTATTGGTTATTTGGCTAGGATATGTGCATTATTATGTAAATACACCACCTTTGCACGATGATGTTTACTTTGTGAAGTTGCTTCGTTAACTTTTTGCACTCTTCTTGATATCTTGATCATCTACATAGTACATAATACATTCGGGTACGTAGTTCACGTGATATTGCAAAGGCCATGTCAAGCAGACCTACTACTATATGTATATATAACTGTAACTCTGACTCTGACTGTCACTTTGAAGAAAACCGAAACAGAAATCCAATCACGAATGCAAGCTGAACGAACTCAACTGGAATCCAAACTGAACTTAACCGCACAGACACCGATGAATAACTGCGTCGCGGTAATAAAGTTAGACACAGTACAGTAAGATCTTTTTAAGCTTATGTATATTTGGAATAAACTTTACAATCAAACAAATATAATCAGCTATCTTCGAAGTTCTGAAGATTAAATACCCTTGCCGACATGTTAATTACAATAAGTTGTTCCTATTATATTTTAGTCAAATCTATCTAACCTACTTCTACCTACCTACCTACCTTCTTACCCCGCGTTGCCCGTCAAAGTATGTAATTGTTTTAAGACTAATTATGTTCAACTGTTTTGTACGCCAATTGCAAGATTCAATCAACTTTTCCCAAGTGGGTGTTTTTTCCCTAATCAGCGAGCACCGCACGTATAATATTTTGTGCAGGGTATTGAAAGTGAAAACCGAAAACCGAAAACCGAAAACCCAAAGCCCAAAAAAGTAGCATAAAACAGATCTTCATAGTTATTCCCGCCGTTGGGGTGAATTCAACAAAATTCGGTGAAATTCGAGAAAAATTATTGTATTTTAATAGCTTTGAAAATGAGTTTGAAACCAACCAACCAAAAACCTAATACGTTGCAGGTGAATTTTTCAATGTACTACAATAGCTCCAAAGCTTAGACAAACTCAATAAGTTTCTGGTTTCAAATTAAAAGGTAAATACATACATATGCCCGAGCAACGTTTAGTGATTACACGGCCCCAAATGATCAAAAATAGTGAAAATTTAACCCCCAGAATGAAGTTTCTCATATATTTTCGTGGCGGCTTTTGCCTTTAATGAACATTTTTATCACTAATGCCAAATTATTGCTTACCGCATAAAGAGCAAGACTCATTATATTAATTTGTATGTACTGTATTTTTGGAATCAATCAAAATCATGCACGTGGTCGGAAATTGATTCTTTAATGTGATACACATTTTGTGATCGAAATTTAATACCCTATTTTAAAGTAAAAAAAACATTTATAGTTGTCATGCAATCACAATATTGCTGTTCCATTGACGATTAATAAAATTATAATACCCTATACAAGGGTATGACAATAACAAACAAGTTTAGTTAGCTCATAAAATGGGACAATAAACTCATATATACTGTGTATATGCATACGAGATTTTTATACTTTTACACCCTCACGTCCTCCATAAATGGGTAATAAGGGGGTAATAGAACTGTGCAATAGTATGTAACATGCAGAAGAAGGCATAAGAAGTATATATTCTTGATCAGCGTAAACCGCCGAGTCGATAAAGCCATGTCTGAGCGCGTACATCTCGTGGACTATGAGAGCTAGAAGAGTTCGAATTTGGCATGTACGCAGAGCAAGATTTTTATACTCTGTGCCCGAAGGGAAAATGAGTATATTGGGTTTGCGAAATGTCCGCCTGTCCTATTGAACGCAATTTTTTTCCACACCCTTGAAGCTAAAGCAACCAAATTTGGTACACATGTTGGTGTATACCCTCAATTTATAGTGTCAAGATTTTTTGAATTTTGGATTTCTTTTGATCCCAGATTTCCAAAAAAAATGTAATCAACTATAGTATGTCTAACAAGTAAGAATGCTATAGTCGAGTATACCCGACTACGAAACTCTCTGTACCCAGGTCAAAAATTTCCGATTGTATCTTCGTAAACTTACACATACACACACATACAAGGGCGCACACACACGAGCCACAGCGCAAGCGAAGCATTTTAAATGGTGGATGTGCTTCTTCTTCCCCTTGCTGCACCACTGAATCTTCTTTCGTGAATAACTTCCGTGTTTATTATCCAATCGACTTGAAATTTGGACAGTAGATTAAGAGGGACTAAAGTATTGTACATGCCAAATCTTAAAGCTATATCTTGAAAATTGTTACTGTAAAACGGTTTTTATCGAATAGCGGGGGAACGGGGGGAGATATCTCAAATCTAAAATAAACTTGACCTGCTCCCGCTATACACGAACCTACATTCCAAATTTGGTGTCTCTAGCTCTTATAGTTGCTGAGATCCTTGCGTTCATACATACGGACGGACAGACGGACAGACGGACAGACAGACGGACATGGCCAAATCAAAATCTCTTTTGATACTGATCAAGAATATATATACTTTATAGGGTCGGAGATGTCTCCTTCTGCCAGTTACATACATTTGCACAGATTTAGTACCCCCTTTTTACCCATTTTATGGGTACAGGGAGTAAAAAGGTGTACCTACCTTTTACAAGTAGCTGTGAGTCTTGCAGGTCGAAGTCTTCATCAAGATCAAGGGTCGTGCTGTCAGCAGTTAACATGACACTCTGCTTCAGATCCATTTCATTTAGACGCCGATGTGTGTGCGTTGCAGTTGACTTTGCCGGAGTGTTAAGACTGCTTCGAGCAGCAGTGTTGTTATTGTCCATTGTAGTTGGCAAATTGGTATCCGTGTCGGCGCTATATCCTGGTGACGCAAGGAACGACGCCTCTATATCGAGTGCCTGTGTCGGCGAATGCCACCAATTGAGTTTCAAAAGATTATTCTTGGTGGCAATGGGAGGGAAGTCCAACAGCCCCTCTGGTTCCGAGGGCGCGTTTCTATCGAAGAGGGGCTGCAGTGGTAGCAGCTCAGGGACAATGGGTGCTGCAATAAGGCATTCACCACCTTCACTTTGACTGGCAGACATTATCAGGGTCTCTAACAATCTTACAATATAGACTCAAATAAGCTTCAATTTTATGAAATGATAGTTTCAATTTCAACGCGCTTACGGGTTTTTTAGAGTTGACTTTTATTTGATTTTTGAGTTTTTGCTTGAATTTCACATTAATTCGATGATTGTTCTTTGTTTTTAATTCTTGTTTGTCTATAGTTAATTGCACTGGGTGGAACACAAGTCCGACCCAGACACAAGACCCGCAGCTATGTCAGCTGCACACCTCTTGCAGCCTGTAGAACGTGGGTGCCGTGAAAGGGGAAAGGCCGCAGTCGAGGACCGCGAGAAGCATGTGTGATCGCATCCTTGGCAATTATACCGCTTTATCAAGCGAGGCGACAAAATTATATCTATATCTAACTGCAACGGAACAGGCTCCAGGCAGGGTCTTTATAGCGAGCTTTATAACGCTTTCGTTTACGCTGAATTCCGTTCCGGCTCCGGCGCCGGTAGCGGCTCTTAGCAATCCGATAACGATACCGATTCCAATTCCGATTAAACCCAGCTTCAGACGGCTCACAGTAAGCTAGGTTAGCTGGGTAGGCTTTGGGCGTGAATCTGCTGCTGCCCCAAATGATCTTTAATCATCCAAAGTTTGCGCTAGCACTGACCAAACTTATCCACGCTTCTTCTCCGGCCAATTGCTTTCCTCCGCTCCCAACGCGCTTCTCAAAATAGAACTGCTTCTCGTACTCTTTCTGCAGTAGTACCAAATCTAGCAGGAACCCAGCGCCGCCAGCTTTCTCAGGCAACGCAGATGCGTTGGCGTCAACGTCTCGACGTTTGCGCAACCTTCTCTTGAATGACCCGATTTGCTCCTGCTGCTCGGTTGCACTTTGAACTGAATTCATTACGTTATGACTCGGAGAAAATACTTGTTTCTGTAGCTTTATCTCGAACCTCTGCAGTGTCAATTTCACAATTTTGTGTATTTCTACTTTCATGTGTACATAACTATGTATGTAACTGAACATGCGTTTATAGCTATTGTTTATTTATTGAAGGGTTAGCCTGAATCACTCGAATCGAATTTAACGAAATTGTTTTGCCTGTTGGAGACAATCACACGCACACACGAACACAATATTAAGCATTTATCTTTGTAGTACGAGTGTTTTCCGATTTCTCCCAAATTGTTTTATGAGATTCGACAATTATGCTTTCGTTAACAATATGTTTGATATTAACTGTTCAGCGTTTATATTCATATAATTGGCCGACTGTTGGTAAGTCGCAGACTTGGTATGTTTATGTGTAGTAGTTTTGTATTGAACTACAAATATATTATTGGCTTGCTTCAAAACTGGCAATTGACAGTTCTTTAAAATCGCACTCATTCCTTGGCGAGCAACATTCACTTTATTCATCGCGACGAATGCATGCGGCTTGGCGTTGATTTATATGCAAGTCAACGAAGTCAGGGCAGTGGTTCCGATCCAATATGTATCTGTATCAATCCGTACGATATCTGAAATGAACGAGGCACATTCTAACAAATTGATATTTAAAAAAACATTAGTTTTGCTTTTGTACTCGCTGTTGAAATAACCTTTCCCTTGCATAGACGGCGATTTGAAAATAATCGATAACGATGTCGTTATGTTGTTGTGCTGATAGCAATTTGTGCATACATATGGACATATTTATGTATGTATGTATGCATGTCTGGCAAATTTAGCGCTTGCGCCGTGCAAATCTTCAGGAATACACACCAAACGATAAACTAAAACTACCTTTATATATTAAATAGGCTGTATATACATAGTTGCACTGTTTGCTATGTGAGTCATTCATCACTTTTGGGTGACATAACACTACCAATCTGCACACATGTGTCCACATTTCATATATGCACACATATATACATAGGTATGTATATATGTACTACATACATATGTATATGAAAAGAATTTCGTTTTCGTGCTCTGGTGATATCCATATCACCGATTGTCAGAAGTACCGCCCCACATGACTTTTAATTTCGTCATACATATATGTATATATATGTATGTACATGTTATGCAGATACTTTGAACACATATGTACATAACTGTTGATTATTTCAATCCATGCGACATTAACAAATCTTTTTAATACGTGTAGGATTGGTTATATTTTGTATTTACTTTTAACTTAGATCTGCGGCTTTTAAAACTGTAGGTGAATCTTCCGCACTTGCACGAGCTTTTGTGTGAGACCAAACATATGTATGTATGCATATATATGTATGTACATGTACACAAATATGAGCACACATGTGTTCATACCAAGTATGTGTAAATATATCTACATATATGAACACATGTAGAGACGTATATAGTGCAAAAAGATAGACAGTCACACTGATCTCTCGCTATCGAAAATAGTTCGATAAATGAGTATAATATGTTATCGGGTTGCATACAATGCACACACCGATATGCAACACAAGCAACATTTCCGTTGTCTTAATTACATAATAAAATTAGTACGGATACGTATGTCCATTAGGATATGAGTTTTTCAACTCACGCGATGAGCTTAAGAATACAATTGAGAACCCTGTCCCCAAAAAGCACAATAATTTAATTACGACCTTTCAGGCTACTGCAATTGGTTTAAATATGTACATATTAACTAATCCGCCAATGCGGAAATTTCAACTCACATTTTTTATGTACAAAATTGACTGATTTATACTGAAATTGTTTTCGGACACTAGACGAATTGCGCCAAGATTCACCCCATAAATTGGAGCTCTGCTAACGAAGGTCTTGGTTTTTGTTTGGAATCTGTAGGTGGCGCTAGGGTGGAGTTATTTCGCAATATTTCTGAGAAAATTTTCAAAAAACTCATTGCGCCTATTTCTCCGAAACTATAAGACGTATTGAGCCAAGATTCACACCATAAATTCAGGTTGTGCTAACGAAGGTCTTGGCTTTTTTGTAACCCTGTAGGTGGCGCTGGGGTGGATTTATTTCGCAACACTTGGGTAGTAAAGAAAGAAATTTTCAAAAAACTGATTACGCTTATTTCTCCGAAACTATAAGACGTATTGAGCCAAGATTCACACCATAAGTTCAGGTTGTGCTAACAAAGTCTTGGTTTTCGTTTGGACCCTGTAGGTGGCGCTGTGGTGGAGGTTTTTCACAATATTTCGCTGTAATAAAACAAACGTGAAACAAAAAATATCAAAGTTGGCAATGGCCAATGCCAATGTAATAACATTGGCAAACTAATTTTCAAATCGAGTAGGTCGTAAAATAGTATTCCAACGATTTTCAATATAATTAGAATTCAGTGTGATTCTGGCAACCAAACTGAACGGAAGTAAAGATCTCACATTTTTATAAGAAAACAAGAATTTATTTCTCCGAAACTGTCATTCATGCAGATAAGATTTCGGCATGTTCATGGGCAATATGGTTTGTTTTGGGCAAATAATTAACGTGCCTGTTGAGGTTAAATACCATACTAGCTCCCCTAACAAGAAATATTGAAATATTGCTTTTATGTTCATATAAAAAAGAAGTTAATTCATAAAAGCAGCTACATTTATGATCTTATCAACAACAGAAATATTAAAGAATGGTCAAAGTATTTATTTAAAACCCCACTATATTTTAACAATGATCAAGTCTTTCAAGAATTTGAATCAATTTAATGTGACAGCTCAGCAACAAACTGTTGTGGAATGAAGACCAAATTTTGCATGGAGCACCTGGCGAAAACATGACACTGCTTCAGATTCATTCCATTTTGACGTCGATGTGTGCGTTGACAAAATTCAATTAGTCTTGTTTGTGAATATTTAGAGAAGCTGTTATTTCCGACTATACATTGCAACGCGTTGGTCAGTTTTGCGTTTACAAAGATGGAATTCAAGTAACATCAATTATGGAAGCTACTAGTGAACCCCGTCGCGTGATGGACGATGGCTACTAAAATGTTAAGACAACGCACAGTGGCTCGTTTACCGAAATCAGGTTGCAAAAATCAAAACTTGGAGTTATTGAATTGGGCAAAAGTGCTTATACATTTCGATTTGGAATTGATCAAACTAATATATTCTGACAATATCATCATTTTATAATTTTTTGTTGATCTGTTATAGCTCGTCTAAGTTGGGCACATTTTTAACGTTTTGAAAAAATACAAAACTGTGCTAAAAAATTTAAGATTAAATGATTGTCGCTTAAAACCCATTTAAGATAAGTGATTCGCAATAATTTGTCAGTTATAAGCGACAATTTTCGGATATGAATTCACAAGCTGAAGAACAATTTATTAATATTTGATTTTGTGTTTCCTATAGCGAGTTATTAAAGCCGGTGTGGTTCATTTCAATAAAATATTAACATATTCTTTATTAAAATTGTTCTCCTACAGTTTTCGGCGTTTGTTACGCCTTCTTCAGGCAGTCTGCACATGCGTATAAAAACATTTACATACATAGAATTAATTAACAAACATTTCGATTTACATTCATATACATACATATGTATGTATGTATGTACATTAAACTTATTGCAGCTAGCAATGCTATAGTGTCGTCATTGTTCCTACGTCTTGATTGCACATTTGTTTATGTATATATTCTTCTATCGTCGTTTTTGTCTTGTCTTTGCACGTCAAGTCTTGTTTGTCAACTGCTATTGCTGCCGTGTAAAGTTGTCTTTTCGATGTCTTTGCGGTTCACAGTGTTCTCCCCTTGTTGCTGTATTCGTAGGCTCTCTAGCGTCAGTCTCGCTCGTTCTCTTCTCTCAATATCTAATATTTTGGTGTTGTCAAAATCAGCTGTATGTCCTGTTGTTGTAATATGTTGTGCAAGTGCTGTTGTCATTTTCCCTTTGTTCGCGTCTCCTTTATGTTCTGCAATTCTTGTGCCTAGCGCGCGTTTTGTTCCCATATATGCTTACTCCATTGCATCTTTCACCTTTTTTTCCATTGCACTTAATCTCAATATGATGTGTTGTTATTTGTATTTTTATACCCTAGCAGAGAATATTATAATTCTGTCTCGAAATGTGTAATGGACTGAAGAAGACGTTTCCGACCCAACAAAGTATATGTATATGTACATTCTGAATCAGCGTGAATAGCCGAGTCGATATAGCGATGTCCGTCTGTCCGTCTGTTTCTATGCAAACTAGTCTCTCAGTTTTAAAGCTATCGTAATAAAACTTGGCACAGACCCCTCTTTTTGCTGCAAACAGTACAAATGTTGGAACCGTCCTGATCGGACTACTATAACATATAGCTGCCATAGAAATGATCGGTCGAAGACTATGTTTTTGTATGAAAAACTGAAAAACAATCCTATAATTTTATCAAAATCGGACCACATGTCTTCCATAGGAACAATCAGACGACAATTAAGTTTTGTATACAAATTAATTGCTGCCAGGGTATATAGCTTCGGCACCCGAAGATAGCCGCTCTTTCTTGTTTTTGTTATTGTTTGCCGATTTGTTAAATTATTTATGTACGGTAGACTAATGTAGTATTGCTTATGCTTGGGCAGTTAAGTTTGTTATTGAATTGTTATAATTTGCTTATTTGTGGGTTCGGAAACAGTAGTCTGTATGCCAAATTTGGTGACTCTTCCTGCACAGGTGTGGGAGATATAGATTGTGCTCATTTGTTATTGGCGATCTTAACACTTCATAAATTGAGGGTATACACCAACATATGTACCAAGTTTGGTTGCTCTAGCTTCAAGGGTGTGGAAAAATATTGCGTTCATACAGACGGACATGGACAAACCGAATTCTCTTTTTATACTGATCAAGAATATATACACTTTATAGGGTCGGAGATGTGTCCTTCTGCCTGTTACATACATTTGCACAGATTTAGTACCCCCTTTTACCCATTTTATGGGTACAGGGAGTAAATATATAACAATTTGTGCAATGCATAATATGTCGTAAGATTTTTGTAAAAATTGTGCAATTTTACTTCATAAATCGAAAGTTAAAGTTTGCAAATAAATGACGCCCCTTTTATATGTAAAAAATATTGTTGAAGCACGACATCACAGTCCTCAAATCATAAAGAACGAACCGTCGGTCTTAATCTCTAACGATTCCTTTTATGATGAGGCTTATACACTACCTGACAGACGTGGCCATAGTTTGTCAAGTGTTATCTTCGACCAGGACAAAGTTAGGTGGTCCATAAAGTCTTTCGCTCTCTTTGAAGCCCCAGAACGCGATCAGTTCTTCCCAGCCTTGCTGCAAAACAGTCTCGAAGATATAATTTCCCCGCCTATTGGTTTACTTAGGGCGGGGAAACGGGTTAACGTGGCTTTAATCCCCAAGCAGGGAAACCGACCCCTAGATCAACCTAAGTCTTACAGACCAATTAACCTAACATCCTTCCTGCTAAAGACATCGGCACGATTGGTGACTTGCATGTTCGGTCTAAATTGCAAGTCACAAAACCCCTACATCATACCCAATTTGCTTACATGAGAGGCAGATCAACAGAGGTTGCTCTGCACCATCTGGATAGCAAATTTGAGAACATCTGACTCAAAGGAAATTGCTCTGTGTGCTTTCCTTGACTCGAAGGTGCCTTCGACAACACTGGTTATCAGTCAATATCAGCGGCTTTGGACGAAAAAACATTGACAGGGCTACCATAGCATGGATTTATTGTCATGCTAGAACATAGAGAGATCACATCATCACTGGACATTACAACTGCCCGCATTCGAGCGGCCAAAGGATGTCCTCAGGGAGGGGCACTGTCTCCCTTACTTTGGTCCTTAGCGATAGATGAACTCCTAGAACTACTATCCGATCAGGGCATTGATGCATTAGGGTATGCAGATGACCTGGTCATTACAGTTTCAGAGAAGTTCACCAACACAATTACTGAATTGATGCAGAGAGCACTCAATACAGTTCTCAGATGGTGTCTAGATGTAGATCTGAACATCAACCCACCGAAAGCGATTATAGTTTCTTTCTCAAAACGGTACATTGTCGATATAGGCCAGATTTATATCGGTGATGGTTCTGTAGAGCTTTCTAGTGGGGCTAAATATCTAGGAGTCATCCTGGACAAGAGGCTAAACTGGAACTCCCACCTTAACAAAACGTTACCCCAAGGAACACGGGCACTTTGGGCTTGTAGAAGATTCTTTGGAAAAACGTGGGGTTTTGACACTTAAACCATTAGATGGTTATATTGTATTATGTTAAGACCCATCATATCTTACGCAGTCTTCGTTAGGGGGCCTAAACTACAACAAACCACTGCGATTACAAAAGGCAGTAAGCTGCAGAGGCCTGTGTGCTTGTTCAACACGGGAGCTATGCGCACCTGCCCCACTGCAGCACTGGAGTTGATCATAGGGTTGACTCCGCTGCACATCTATATCAAAAAGGTCGCTATTTTGAGCCTTCTTAGGATTCAAATCACTGCGAAAAAGGGTGACGCTATGCTGGGTCCCTGGACACGCTGGTATTCCCGGCCACAAATCTGCCGATGAGCTGGCTATGGCCGGTCCAGCGACCCTTTTGCACGGTCCTCAGCCCTACTGCAGGCTGAGCTGAGCTTCAATCAAGAACTGGGTTGGGGCCGGATAAGTAAAGAGAGGCACTTTTTAAAGAATGTCTCGAAAAGTGACCTGCTCTTCTTCACAAGGGAGGTAGAGCAACTCTTGTCCCCATAGGGAGCCTTTTTGCCACAAGAGACCAATGCTGTTCGCAATGCCCCCTCCCATGTTCTCTGCTGGAGGGCCTCCCTCTATATTATTAATATTATTATCTTTCGTGTTAAGCATATCTTACCTTGAAATTTAAATGTATTTCGCCTTTTAAATGGATTTTAACATTTTATATCATACACAAATGCCAAAAAATATCTTCCTAAGAAGGCTTTCAACATAAAACAAGTAAGAATGAATAAGAGTATACCCCGACTACCCCCCAGGTCTAAAACTCCTAAACACATCTTTATACCCATATACGCAAATGCATCAAGCAAATCAACGGCATTGTAAGCGAGTAGATCACTTCAAGTGGCGTCTGCGTTGATATTTCCCTCCGCTCTGCAGTACTAGTTGCTAGTTGCTTGAATAGCTTCTCTATTTATTTTCCGATCGACTTGGAATTTATGCAATAGATTAATAATCATGCATACCAAAATTCAAGGCTCTATCTTTAATATTGTTGGTGTTGGTTGGTTGGTCTGTTTGGATTGAATCCTTTGGGGCTTTTAACAACACATTGAATAGAATTTAAATTAGAAAGACAAAGAAAAATAACAAAAACCAATTCAGTTTATTATCCATGTATTATGCATTCTTATTACCACTTAGAAATGAGAGATAATTTCGCGAAATAAAATAGATACTTTTTAACGATTAAGTCGACCCCTGGTCAAAGGACAAGTTTTGCAACTCCCACGGAACCGCAGCACAACTTCTACTTGACCATCCAAATAAAAACCATATTTACCAAGTACAATTATAATTCAACAATTTATTTTGTAAATACAATATTGCGTTTTACTACTCAGATAAATTGAATCAGGCAACAAGCAGTTTACCTTTGGGACCAATACTGAGCTATTATAAGTATTAAATATGTTTGTTATAAAACAACACGCATTACAAGTTAATTTTTAGTATTAAGAGAAAATATTGCAGGACAGCAGCCAAGATGTTACTGGTACCAGGCTTACATAATATGAAAGTAATGAGGCATCTTCGAATTTAAGCATAAACGATTAGTATCTTCAGCTTTGTTTTCAACATGTCGCGTAAAATGAAAAAAATTATGAGACACTTTAACATAATAAGGTATGTATGTACATCAGCTCAATAATTAAAATCAACATAATGATAACATAACTTCTGTGCAGCCGGGTGTATCAGGTGTATATACTTATATCGCTATACATATATTACGAAGAGCGCTTATCACTTTATTGATACCATATTTGTTGACCTGTCTATATGTATATAAAAAATTTCGAAATACATATATATTTGAATATGTATACTTCATAAAGTTCGTTTGTAGTAGCAAACAAAAATAAGTAAATAAGTAATAAATACAATAAATAAAGTAAATCATACGAAAATGTAGAGGCTAACTCTTTACTGTTCTTCCGCTGTTTTCTTTGACATATTGCTTTCCTCTACCTTGGAAGTGAACGTCGGTAATGTTTTGATATGGGTATGCTCGCTTGATGCGCCGTTAATATTGTTTTCGCTTTGGAAATCATTGGGATCGAATTTCGTGAGCATTGATGTCGGATTGTGTTTGTCAACTAGGGACTGTAAAAGAGCATCTTCGGCTGCAATTGATATATTCTCAACAGTTGCTGAAGCTAAGCGTTCGATTAAATTATCTTCCGTCTGATTATCTACATGTATCAAGAGAAAAATAAACATTTAAGAAATATTAACATTATTTTCTGTTTTCACGATATAAGATGGGTTGAGTTAGTTAGTTATTTATACATATCCAAGAAATATTTTAAGTTTATATCATCCGTAGATGAAGCCCAGTATACTCTGTTTAAAACCAGTAGGAAAATCCATGTACCCAGGTCTAAAACAGGTTCTAAAACAGCGCAACCGAGGCATTTTAAGTGGCGGCTGTGCTGCTTCTTTCCCCCGCTCTGCAGTACTGAATCTTTCATGAATAACTTCCGTGTTTATTGTCCGATCGACTGCAGCAGATTAAGAGTAACCCAAGCATTGTACATGCCAAATCCCAGGGCTATATCATTAAAATTGTGGCTGTAAATCGTTTTTATCAAATTGAGTGGATGCGGGGGGAGATATCTCCAATCAGAAACAAACTTGATCTGCGTATGGTGTACAGGAACCTACATTCCAAATTTGGTGTCTCTAGCTCTTATAGTTGCTGAGATCGTCACATTCATCCGGATGGACAGACGGACATGGCCAAATCGTAATTTCTTGTGATACTGTCCAAGAATATACATACTTTATACGTTCGGAGATACCTCCTTCTGCCTGTTACATACATTTGCACAGAGTTAATACCCCCTTCTTACCCATTTTATGGGTACAAATTTGTTGAAAAAAAGAGTACTATAATGAATGGCTAATATTGTCATTACCATACCACGTTATTTGTTGCCAATGACCCCATTATAATTTACTTTTAAAGCAAATGAAAACTCACGTACTCATGGACTCATAACCTATCGTGAATACACCTATTGTATTCGAATTCTCACCTCTAATGCTTGCCTCAATATTTTCTTGGTCAGGAACCACGCCTGGAATATTTATATTGTACTTAATTTCTTGAAAGTCAATCGTGTCGTGTTCAATAGGTGTTGGCGGCGGTGTAGTAGAGCAAATCCCATCTGCTTCTTCTGCTATAATAACAAATGTTGATTATGTTTGGTTAAGCGATCTGAACAGAGTCTACCTACCAGTTTTGGATATCTTTCGACTTAATTCATCCTCCATGCTGAGCATGTCAATGTTCAAGGTTTCATTCAGACCATCGGATAGATGGTGGACTTTAGTTTGATTGTATTGAGGCAACTGCATTCTGGCCGTTGCCAGGCCGCGCTCAAGTTGATCTGTGACAGGTTCCAAGTTGAAAATGCACAGCTCCACAATATCGTCACGTCCAATTTTGCTTAACGCTTGGGACATAGCATTACCAGTGGCGCGATTGCCCTCTTGATTCAGCCAGAGGCGCAGCATGACCAGGCTTTGCTGTGCAGGTTGTTGATCAGCGTACTCAGCTTTGACTAGGTCGATGTCGGTCTCGGGAACACCCAATTCTTTAGCCAGCTGCGGCCAGTCACTGCCTACCAAATTAGATATATCCGACAATCTGATGTCAGCGCGTTGTATGTCTTCTATTATTGGACCAACTTCGCTCAATTGCTGACTAAATGGTGATGGTAATATTGGAACTACCTTGGGTACTGTGTTCTCTGTTGCCGGATGTTGTTTTGTGGTAGCCTTTATTTCGGCATTGACCAAATCCTTGTAGTTAAGGCCGTTGTCTACTTTACTTCCATTACTAAGACCCTTTCTACAGTCCATTACATTTCCATATCCATTTCCATTACAACTATCAAATACTTGCTGAGAATCTTGGGGTATGAGCGACACATTCAGAGCGCAAATTGGCTGCAGTGGTGCATGACCGGGGCTCACTTTTGGCTCGCTCATAAAACAGACGCGACCATGGGGTTGCTCTTGATCCTTAATATGGACTATAAATGACAAACGATTCTCGCGAAATTCTTGGAACTGGGTATTCAGTTGTTCGCCCGATTTCAATATTGGCACTAGATTTCCGCCAAATTCAAGATAAATATTTTGATTCTGCAATACCTCAACGTCCCGACTCTTAGCCACCTCGCTGAAATACTCTTGATGCTCTAGTGTCTTGTCCTCTTTGTCATCGGTCATGCAGAAGACGGACAGCTTCGCCTCTGTTGCGGATATTCGCTTGGCAAATACCACAAACTTTACCACGAATGGTACCTGAGCCATATACGTATAAAGTTCGGTAGCCATACGTCCAGCGTCTGCAACATTGCGACAGTCCATTAGCCAAAAGCGTGCTGATACAGTTGTGGTAAAGCTAACGCTATCCTTAACAAAAGCCAATGGCGTTGACCCAGTTACATCCTCCCAAACTGCTCGATTTTGGCCCCCGGTTATTGAGCACAGTAGCCTCAAAGTAGGGGCATTACCATTTGTGCCGCCATATGGCGAATTGACCATACCTTGGTTGCATGTTTTTGGCGCTGGAATGCTCAATGTGATTGCTTTGTGAAACTTGCGTCGCCGTGGCTCGACGGTGACAACCGGTGATACTGCAACGCCCTGCCCGAGAAGCTTGGAGCAACCAATCAAATCCACTGGCTGTGCCTGAAGACCGACTCGAATTTTTTTAGTCAATGCATGAGGGGGAAATATCGCTTGAACCTGGGGCACAGCAGTTGAAGAAACAGTACCGCCGTCAGGTCCGATCGCATGCACCTCCTGGCGCACGCGCGAAACCACAGCAAAGAAATGCGGTACATTCTGTGTCACAATGCGAATTATTCGGCTAGTGTGCAGATCCTCCAAAGGATTCGCATCCGTATCGATGGATTCGTTCAATGCTTCCAACAAGTGCTCCTCGTTCTCATAAACGCTGTGCTCCCGCCAACTCTCTCCGTTGTCTGACCGCAATATGATGATCTCACGCTCTTTTTCCCGCAGCGATCCAAAATGCGGCACTTCCAATACGATTGGGCTTCAATATTAAATAAATTTTAATACATATCATACAATGTATAAACACTTGGTATTTGTATAAATCTACATAATGCGCATATTCAACCTATCCTCTTCCACTTCAGTTTTTCACCATCTAACAACATTTTTAGAAGCTTTGACTAAGCATTAATATATAATGTGCAGTACAATTAGGTTGTTTGTGAGGTGGGAAAAAACAGTACTCTGTATTTCAAATTTGGCGACTCTATCTTCACAGGTGTTGGAGCTATAGATTTTATTTTTGACACTTTATAAATCGACGGTATACACCAACATGTGTACCAAGTTTGGTTGCTCTAGCTTCAAAGTTGTGGAACGGACGGACGGACAGACGGACAGACGGACATTTCACAAACCCAATATACAACTTATCAAAATTTTTTTTTAAAACGAGTATAATAAATAAAAAATGTGAAAATGATCTTCATTGATTCTTATAAACATGTGCATTGCACAATTTTTGTGCCTACCTTAAAAACTTGCCCTCGACAGGGGACATTTCCAGTATGCGACTCACCAGCGCCTCGCCCTCCATCAATGGTGGCGGGTTAGCTACTCTCTGTGGCTTGACATAGCGGCAAGTAATCCGCGTAGGCTCTGCACAGGCTTTGGGCGGCACAATAATGCGAACTCCACTATGACGACAACCACGCATTGAACCACCGCGCGCGTCCACCAAGAACGAGACGAGGAACCTGCAACGAAATGTGAAATTCGTGGGGGTTAAACAAAAAAAGATAAGTCTTTTAAGACCAGGACTCACCCGAGATGAACGGGCGGTCGGACGACGACTACATTATCACTCTGGCGTTCCATCGCAGATGCGTTTAAATTGGACTCAGTTATCCTGGATATTTCTATGAAGTAAATTATGTAAATACCAATACCAATTATCGAATTATCGAATCAAAGCAGTACGAGTAAATAAGAACGTCTTATTTTACCTCTTTCGATAGTACGACCCCCTAATCCATCCAATTGATCGTGTTCGGGATTGGTGGTGTCGTAGTTTTGATTGTCATGCTCATTGGTGGTTTTTAAATCATCGGTCGCCATATACTTGTATTGATTATGATCTAAGAGTTCGTCGCCACCTTCGTCCTCGGAATCGGATAGTAATGTTTCGTGCATAAACTCTGGAGCTACCACCTTGTACTTTTCCTCTAGCACTCCAGACGTTGTATTAATCACGGATGTTTGTGTTACCACTTTAAGAGTTTCCACCGCTGTGACGTATCCCAGATTATGAGCTATATTTAAAGCGGTTTGACCATTCTGCAAATCGAAAAGAAATTAAAGTTACGAATGCACTACACTATAACACTAACACTAGACAAAAAACCACTTAAAGATTAGATAAAAAAAAACCAAATATTTGTGCGCACCTTTTTAGCGACCAAGCTAACGAATTATTTTTTTCGAACTACGCCCGAATATTCACAAAACATATGCGCATGCTAGCCCCTTGGTCCTCCCCTTTGCATAACCCCACAACGTTCTCTTTTGCCTAAGCAAGCTCTCAGGCGCCCACCCACCCACACTCAAAGAGAACAGGAGAGTCCAAGGTAAAGAGAGTACTGAATACCCAAATAAGATCAATAAATGATGTCCAAGAGTGAGAGAGAGAGCACTCAATATTAGAGATGTGTAAAAATGCCCTGAATAAGTCGATCAAAAATCTTGCTGAACTGAACGAACTTGTTTGATCGTGTTGGCACGTTTTCACTCCAAAATAACAATACAAACGAACGAACAGAAAATTAAAAAATTGAATTTGTTCCTAAAACTGAACTTCAATGTACAACTCTAATGAGTAAACAATTACACGTGCCATGACGGTTGATCACCTCTTTCTAGTTTTTCCATAAGCTCAATCGAATATTGTGCCTGGGAAACACATCAGAACGGAATGTATGTATGTATGTGTACATACATAAATGGAAAATAAATAAACGAATCCATTTAAAAATAGAAACAGTCGAATGTTCTGCTTTTGCTGTTGTTAAACAACTTGAGAACTCAAAATTAACGCCGTATTATAGTATTCAGTAAAATTATATATTATCTAATAGGCTAATAGTAAAATTTTTTGGTGCAAAACTGTCAAGGAGGACGACATTACACTGTATGCCAAATTTTGCGACTAGCTTAATATACAATTTTGAAGATATAGGTTTCCGTAAAATTGCAGGGGTGGGAATGGGGGGTCAATCTTGACACTTGACTTTATAAACTGAGGGTGTACCCCAAGATGTGTACCTAGTTTGGTTGCTCTAGCTTCAAGGGTGTCGAAAAAAATTGCGTTCATACGGACAGACGGACATTTCACAAACCCAATATACTCGTTTTCAAAAAAATTTGTTTTGAGACCGAGTATAACAAATACAATTGTCATTATGCTCTATGAAAGTTGAGTTAACCGGATCAGAATCTGTGCCCTTTATTACATAGCCACTAATGGTTATATAATACTAAGCAATATTTATTGCATTCTACTCTAATTTATTACAACTTAGGTGAGCTTTGCTTTTCGTTTAGATATTTCTTCCTTCACGACTTTATGAGCTCTCTGTGGACGTTCTCAGTATTTTGGACAGTGCTCGCTGGATACTATCGATGTTGCTCCATAACTCGGACAGGTTTCAAAACAGAGTTATACAGGAGGAGTTTATAGTCCAGGCTAAGGGAAGAACGATCATTTATTGGCTAGTTGAGGTTACTTTCTATAAAATTTAGATGCGTCTTCGTGGCTTCTATGTGCTTGCGGTGAGCCGCCAGTCTAGGCGGACGCACAGGTAGATTACTTGCAGGATGTTTGCGTTGTTCAGGACCAAAGGGACGCATCATTGTGCGTTGCATTTGTGTTTGTTCACTTGTATGCGCCCATCTGCAAATCACCTCTCCACAGCTACGCTAGCTACGCTAGTTGCGACGTTGCCTTACCTGGTATCTCGACTAAGAATCGCGGTGTCATCCGCACACGTAGAGGTTGTTAGCTGGTAGTCGATGGGGATGTCCTCCGTAAACACTGCGAAGACTCGCTTGTAGACATACGACTCAAGCAGTTTCTGCTTGTTATTACGCTTTGTTATTTTATAAATAGCTCCAGCCAGACTCGATCGATTGTGTGTGCGACGTAATGAAATATGCCATGCAATATTCCTGTTCTTTAGATGCAGTACGGATTTATCAATTAGGTCAATTAGCTCAATCGTTCCAGGTTTATCTCGAAACCCAAATTGGTGCGATTTTACTATAGGAATCATCACTAAGATCGACAATTCCATTTTGTAAGGGGTGTACCCAAGTTTTCCGATTGCATTGCAAAACCTTCAAATGTGTATAACAGCACATCTTGAGAGTTCGAGAGTCTCCACACCCAGTAATCAATCATATGGATGACTCCCTTGATGATTACGTAATATGTGTACGAGCCGTAAGCGTGTCTGACCAACTGTCGATATCGACCTCAGCACACAATGTTGGAGTTCAATGTGTGAATATATGTACAAACTAGCTGGTGATACCCCACAAATGTCTTCAAGCAGATCTAAAAAAAACAATTAATTTCACTCATTTGACCTTGATCCCAATCTCTAACATCGGCTAGCACACTCTTAAATTATTTTTGGTATTGTTTTAAAAATGAGTTTAACGCCTATTGCAATAATAATACTACCAGAGAAAGCTACCCTCCGTTGTATTGACATAAAATGGGTAAAAAGGGGGTACTAAATCTGTGCAAATGTATGTAACAGGCAGAAGGCGACATCTCTGAGCCTATAAAGTATATATATACTTGATCAGTATCAAAAGAGATTTCGATTTGGCCATGAACACGTCGATCTCAGCAACTATAAGAGCTAGAGACACCGAGTTTAAAAAAGGTAGGTTCCTGTATACCATACGCAGATCAAGTTTGTTTCCAATTTCAAACATCTCCCCCGTTCCCCCGCAATTCGATTAAAACGTTTTAAACCAACATCTTTAAAAATATATAGCTTTGGAATTTGATGCGATCGAAAATTTTTGACCTGGGTACAGGGAGCTTTGTAGTCGGGTATACTCGACTATAGCATTGTTACTTGTTGTGTTTAGCTTTGGTAATTAGTATGAAGCCATTCGCATTAGAAATTAAACTGCTGAATTCCATAGTTTTCCACTAATTTACCGAACGTTGAGGTTGTTTTTCCAAAATCTGTGCCACATGTTTCGAATTATTTAATGGGTAGAGTTTTGAGTGTGTGTTTAGAGCCACTCACACAATAATCAAACAAGATTCCTGACAGATCTGCATCAAAAAAATGTTGACCTCCCCACACCAACCCCCACAAATCGGCATATGATATCCCCAAGACAGGTTTTTCAAGGGGTACATCTCCTACAGTTTCAAAGATAGAGTTACCTAATTTGGCATACAGACTCATGTTGACTTCCTGGACAAATCTACATCAAACAATTTTTGCCCCCCACCTGCCCCGCAAAGGAGGAAAATTTATATCGCCCACACCTTTACAGGTAGAGTCACCAAGTTTGGCATACAGACCAATGTTGACCTTCTGGACGAATTTGTATCAGCAAATTTTTGACCCCCTGCCTCGCAAATGAACAAAATCTATATCTCCGACACCTGTACAGGTAGAGTCACCAAATTTGAGCGAGAAAGTCAAATAATATAATAGCTGAAACTTACATTTGTTACTGCATCGGGGTTTGCTTTGTGACGCAGAAGCAGGTTGATCACCATTGTATGACCTTGCTGGGCTGCCTGATGGAGTGGCGTATAGCCAACATTTGTGGTCATTTCAATGTTTGCGTCGTTCTCGAGCAAGAATTTAATCTGATTTATTTGATTATGATGAGCAGCAATGTGAAGCGGCGTGTATCCGGCTTTTGTACGCTCCGAAATGTTCGCGCCATGGTCAAGTAGAATCTGTGAAACTTGGATATGCCCCTCCTGAGCAGATAAGTGCAGTGGTGTTAGACCATTCTTCGATGAAATGTTGGCATCAGCACCATGCTCGATTAGCAGTTGAACCATATCAACGTGTCCCTCTTGTGCAGCGAGATGCAACGGCGAAAATCCAGATTTACTAACCGCTCCGACGTCGGCGCCATGATTCAATAGGTGCTGTGCGATTTCCAAATTATTCTTCTTGGCAACGATATGAAGGGCGCTGTGTCCATTGCGTGCCCTTATATGGGTCGAGGCGCCCCTCTCTAGCAGCAGCAGGACCACTGCTTGGTGATCGTAGTGTGTGGCCACGTGCAAAGGCGTAACATCATTTTTGCCCTGACAATCGATGGCGGCACCTTTTTGAAGCAACAGGTCCGCCACCTTTGCCTTACCGTACTTGCTGGCCAGGTGCAGCGGAGTGAATCCTTTCTTGGTGACCGCGTCCAGCTGCGCACCGTTTTCGATGAGCAGCTGACAGACTTCTTCCTGGCCCTCCTTGACGGCAATGTGCAAGGCAGTATACATGTCCTTAGTGCAGGCATCCACCTGGGCGCCATGCTGTATCATCAACATAAGTATATCAATGTTACCAAGACGGGACGCAACATGCAGTGGAGTCTGGCCCTCGCGAGCAATCGCATCTACTTGGGCTCCATTGCGCAGCAATATTCGAATAATATCGGTCTGCAAGTAAACGCCAATTAATGTTATTTAAATTCTTCAATGCTCTATTTAAGTTTGTCACGTTAGCAACTAATTACAAACCTGATTAGCACGCGCGGCCAAGTGAAGAGGAGTCTCGCCACGCACTGTGGGCATATCGGGGCTGGCGTCGTGTTGTAATAAGTAAATAACAATATTCATGCAGCCTGAAAATAGCCAGTTTGAGTTTTGTGTTTAGTTAGTAAGCTTTAAATACTTAAAAGCTTCGGAGTACCGAAGATACAGTCTCGAGCCGTGTTCCATAGATAGATAGCAAACGAAACCGCAATAACTATTGAATTTGTGCATGGTGCACTTTAATTTAGTTTCTCATTTCGTACGTTGCTATTACTAATCAAACTTAGTGCTTAAAAAGGAAAATACGTGATTACGTAATATGTGGACGACCCCTTACTGTGTGGCTTGGGCTGTGCGATTAGTGCCAATCAGTCAGTCATGGCAAGCTCCTTTATAAATAGAGATAGCTTCCATAGGAACAATCGGATGAAAAATAGTTTTTGTATAAAAAATGTTGCTGCTTTTGCAGATAACTCAACATAAGAATATCAGATTAAAAAGGGTTTGGGACTTACCCATAAAGCTGGCCACATGCAATGGCGTGAGGCCGGACTCTGTGGTGGCCCCAATGTTGGCGCCATGCTTTAGCAGCAATTCGGCAACCTTAATACGATTCTTCTTGCAGGCAATGTGCAAGGGTGTAAACCCATTGAGAGCTCGCGAATTTGGATTCGCGCCATAGTCGAGCAATAGCTTGGCCACTCTCACATGGCCACAGTGAGCAGCCACATGCAAGGCCGTCAAATAGTCGATGGTAACTTCATCGACAGGTGCTTTGTGATCAAGCAGCAGGCGTGCCGCTTCATCATGCTCACCCTGCGCTGACATATGCAGGGCCGACAGTCCATTCTTTGTTTTGGACAGTATAGGCGCATTTTGACGCAGCAATAGCTGAATGACTTCGACGTGACCGGAGCGCGAGGCGCAGTGCAGCGGAGTAAGGCCATCTCGAGTTGTAGCATCTATGTGGGCTTGTCGCGAGAGCAACAGGCTACAAACATCAGCCTTTCCCCATTTACAGGCCACGTGCAATGGTGTGATGTTATGCTTAGCCGTGTAGTTGACGTCTGCACCGCGGTCCAGTAATAAACTTGCAATGTCAACGTTGCCATAATGCGCGGCAATGTGAAGTGGGGTAAAGCCAGATTTTGACACAATATCAGCATTGTTATCGTGCTGCAGCAGAAGAGTTGCCGCGGTCACATCGTTCTTTTTAGCTGCAATGTGCAACGCTGGCAAACGCACCTTGCCACGAACATCGCTTTCCAGAAGCACCGCCACAACCTTTTCGTGTCCTTGCTGCATCGCTACTGCCAATGGCGTAAAACCATCTTCGGTGGCCAGCGAGGGATTGGCGCCTTTGCCGAGTAGAAGACGGCAACAGCCGTCATGGTTCTCCTGTGCGGCCATGTACAACGGCGTGAAGCCGTTCAGTGACTGAACATTAACATTCGCGTTGTACTGGAAAAGCTGTTTGATCACTTGCTGCTGACCCGCCAACGATGCTATGTGCAGTGCTGTGTTTCCTTTCTTTGTTGCACTGTCAACCTTAATGCCACGTTTAAGAAGCTCATTACAAATGTCCACGAAGCCATCCTTGGCAGCCAGATGTAATGCATTCAAGCCGTTCTAAGATGGACACAAAAATATTTATAAATTTATAAATTATAAATTTTAAGTACAATAAAAACAGTTAAGAATGCTCTAGTCGAGTGCTTGGCTGGGATATCGAAACCCCAAGTACCTAACACACACACATTAAAGTTGACAAAACACAGAACGAAACATTTCGTTAATGCTTGTGCTTTAAGGAAATTGAAATTGGGGTAACAGCAGTAACCGGGGAGACATCCCGGGATTTATATTAATTATTTATGATCAACAGATTATATTACAATCAATTTGTAGACCACTTGTAGTCTTCAAATAAATAATAATAGTTTCAAATTCGGTGTATATCTACTTTATAGGGTGGAAGATGCCTCCTTTTGTCAGTTACATAGTTTACCACAATTTTATCATATCCTTTTGAATACATTTTCAATTGGAGCAGGATATAAATATAAAAGCATTTTGAATTTGAGATACTGATTTTCGGGTGACTTTATTCCAATAGTTCAGTGATGGTTCTTGTTTACAAAAAGTTCTTAAACTGTTGCCTAACTAAAATATTATACGATATAAAACTCAAGAAAGAAATCAAATACAGGTATGTGCTAAGAAATCTTACCGCATTGCAAGTGTTTATGTCCGTGATAAGTCCACCATCTATGAATTCAAGAACCTTTCCAAGGTCGCCGCTTCGGGCAGCTCTTAGAAATGATATAGTTGCATCGTTCTGGTTAAATATTAGAATAAATAGAGGGTAACGAGCTTTAGAAATAAAACTATCTATATTAATACTGCATAAAATTATAAAGTACTAGCCGGTATGACCCCAGCGAAGTATTTTAATTAAAATAAATTATCTGGAATTTGTCTACTTGCGTCAATCGTAAGAAATACACAAAAATAGAATACAATCAATTTTGCACCCATGGGGTCACATTTCCTAAATCGTTGAGCCACATGCCTGATTTTGTGTGTAGAGTTTTGAAAATGAGTTTAAAGCCGATTTAATAACCTCTTTCCACTAGCACCATCATTTGTCACATTTCAATATTTATGATTTTGGTCTTTCCACGGTCAAATGTAAAACGGTCAACGCAAATGTAATCCGCGCGAAATAAATCAGCTGTTCGGCTTGTTTTGATGCAAAAAGCGAAAATGTGGCATATAATGGCAGACCAGTGGCAAAAGCAACATTGCTTATCAATAGATGGTTGCGATGAGTTTATACGATTTGGAACAATTGGAGAATGACTGGGACGCAAAGATGGGAGAATTTTGCAATAAAATTGTGAAGTACATAGACTTCACTGCTAATAAAAGGCGTTCTACCTTGTCGAACTGTTGCCATTTCGAACGTGCACCTCCGCACACTCCCTTTCCTTTGAACCTCATTCCTATTATTAACTACGGAAACATTAAAATATAAACATTTTACCATTTTATCTTAATAACTATTTTTGGCGCTCGATTTATGCCCTTGCACACAACAGTTGATCATTGTTTACCTTTGGAGGAGTCGATAAGTCGATAAGCTCGCGTGTTCGATAAGTCGATAAGCTCGCGTGTTCGATAAGAAAATACTAAAAACTGGCAGGGCAAATGGCAACATCTTAAAAAAAAATGTACAGATGTTAAATTTGTTTCCTTATGGGATTTTCTACAGGCACGAACACCACATTTTTTCCAAATCTAAATAATGACGAGAAATGTGGTGAATGCGTGTAGTGGAAAGAGATAGTCCTTAGACATGAGGACCCGTCCCCTGACCTATCTATATTGTTAACTTATTTAAATTAAATTAAGGTGTTTTAAGCTATTTCTCCGACCTCACAAGGTATGTATATGAATTCTTAATCAGCATCGATCTACCAATGTCCGTCTGTTTCTGTACATTTATGATGAAACAGGTGTTTATTTTTGTTGCAGGCAGTATATATGTTAAAACCGGCGAGATCGGATACTATATCATAATCTGTTATTGGAACGATCAGTCGAAAATTGGTTTGTTGTTTGAAAAACTTATTTGTGCCTAAGATATCCTGAGTAAAACTTCTAAATTATATTAATATTATACTACTTAAACCAAGCTGACCAAATTTAAATGGAATCAATTTGAATTTTGGTGCAATTATGTGGAAAAAATGCTTACTGCCGCCAAAAATGCCTTTTAACCACTGAGTGTTACCAAATCTGTTCCTGAGCAAAAGAACAACAGCCATTTGGGCAAACACGTAAAAAGAACAAGTAAAAATATGTTCAGTGAAGTGAGCAATGTTTACCCGAGCACATAATACATATGTCCATTTGTACAATATGTACATACAATACATACTTGTATGTATATGCCATACTACTTTTATTGGTCACCATCGCACAATAGTGCGATCAACAATTGTCCAAATAGATGTGTTGTTTGTTTGTATGCATGTGTGTTTTTGTTGTTTTGTGCGAGTGCGTCTGTGTGTGTGTGTGTGTGTGTGTGTGTGTGTGTGTGATTGTGCATGTCCAGTGATCTCATCTTAATGGTTCAACTACTAATTCAACTGGCTCTACATATTTCGGTTAATTAAAGTTGAATGTATTTGTTGTTATTTAGAATAGTTAATTTTACATATGCATGTACATGCATGTAATAATTGATAATTTATCGAAATTAGCTTCACCTGTTTCTGGTGCTTTGCATTGCCATTAGTTTTATCTACGTTCCCGTTGTCCATAGGGTCGCTCTTTAGATTTGTGTGTACTTGCGTTGTTTTTACTGTTGTCGCTGATTCGGGTTGTATCTCGTTTTCGTTCTGGGTCTCGCCAGGGGTCATGGTTTTTAAGTTGATTCCTGAAAAAAACACACCTACAATTTACTCGTCTGTTCACGAATGGATGTTGATACATCGCTTTCTATGTCTATGTAAATATGTATGTATATTTATGTTCATATGTATCTATTTACATCCATAGATACATATGCCTGTATGTACATACACATGTACATACATGCATATGTATGTTGCATCTATGCATGCCCAATTACAATATGTGGAGTATTGTTTATGAATGATTTGTAATGCATACACTATTTAATTGAATTAGTTCGTGATTCTCGAAACGCCTGTTCACATCCCGGATTTATTAGATTCTTATACCATAAATATGACGTCATTCCCTCACCTACCTCTTGTTTTAAAGCGAATGAATTTCAATGATAATCGGTTTATACCAATCTCGATATCTAATATATCGCGATAATTTATTGCATGCAATATATTTTAATCATATCGATAGGTGGGGACTTTTTATTAAAACCATCTTGAAACATTTACGAATTATGGAAATTAAAAATCTGATATCTTTAATAAACTGGTAATACTTCATAGTAGCTGAATGCATTTTATTTTTTCGATAGCGAATTGACGTAACAAAACAAGTGTTAAATGCTCGTAGAAGAAATTATTTTCTGTTCAACTTTTATTTTTATATTGTGACTCGTTACTGTTATTTAATGTAAATATATATATATTAGTGGGATTCCTGATGTTCTTATTCGCTGCAGCGCTAATAGTATTGATTCGATAATTTTGCTCTCGTTCACCAAATGGTTCGCCTGATTTCTCTGAGAAACCCGACTGATACAGAATATCGATATCAATATCAGTATTATTGATGATCATGTATCACAGAATCACTACGCTACTTTTAAGTCGTGATACCATCACCTGTCTTAATCCAAATTCTATTATCATATTAACTAATGAACCAATTGTAGACCACGGTATCATCATAGTTCAAAGCGGTTTTGGTGAGATACCTAGCAGGTGTTGGTGGTTTCACTACTCAATTACTCTTATGGGCTCGTACACATTATCGCCCTTTTTGATACAGCTACATATATCTTTAAAATTGTATGTGTAAAACGTTCTTATCGATTTGCGGGGGAGCGGGGAGAGATATCTGAAATCGAAAAAAAAAAACGTTATCTGCGTATGGTACACCTACATTCCAAATTTGGTGTCTATAGCTCTTATAGTTGCTGAGATCGACACGTTCATACAGACGGACATGCAGACAGACATGGCCAAATCGAAATTTCTTTCGATACTGATCAAGAATATATATACTTTATAGGGTAGGAGATGTCTCCTCCTGCCTGTTACATACATTTGCACAGGTTTAGTACCCCCTTTTTACCCATTTTATGGGTACAGGGAATAACAAGAGTGCTGAAGCTATATACACTAGCAGCAATGTTCTTATACAAAACTCAATTTTCGTCTGACTGCTCTTACATATGTGTTCCGATTTTGATCAAGTTATAGGAAAGTATTTGAAGTATAATGAAACTTTCACTTAGCTTGGATGTAATACAAAAACTCATTTTTCAACCTATCCTATGGTAGCTATATGTTATAGTGGTCCAATCTGGCCGGTTACGACATTTGTACTGCCTGCAGTAAAAAGAATGGTCTGTGCTAAGTTTCATCCCGATAGCTTTAAAACTAAGAGACTAGTTTGCATAGAAACAGACGGACAGACGGACGGACGGACAGACGGACATCGCTCTATCGAGTCGGCTGTTCATGCTGATTCAGAATATATATACATACATACTTTGATGGGTCGGAAACGCTTCCTTTGGTCCATTACACATTTCGGGACAAAATTATAATACCCTCTGCTCGGGTACTAGGCTATATGTTGTGTGCGAAACATTTCTGCTGCCGTTCAGCGGCATTGTTTAGCAGAAAATAGTGAAATTAATGAAAATTCAGATATTCGTTTTGTTGTTATTATTAATAATATTCAAAATTTTAATATTTTTTTTCTGAATATTTTTATTTATATAAAAGAGTTCGTGCTGACTAATTGGCAATCATCGCACAGCCCAAACCGCAAGAGCTAGGATGCTGAAATCTTCACAGTAGGTTCCATCTATGATGAAAGTGCACACGGGATTTTGGAAAATACTACCAAAGTTCGGAAAAATCGAGGATAACTGTTGTATGCAACTTTTTTTCCAATTGTCTTCAAACTCATTTTTAAACATTTCTGTTTATTATCCAATTATTTTGAAACTAATTTTCAATAGGCTACCGGTTTTGAAAAATGCACGCCCACGGTCCGAAAGGGTGAAGTCTGGAATTCAGGTTCATAATAATTTCCAAATATAAATAAAATAAACTTCGGTACTTTGCGGCAATACAACGGGTGGAAAATAGTTGGAAAGCTTCAGTCTGGATTTTTAGTATTATTCGTTGAATTGGTTTTCAAATGACTAATGATTTTCGAAAATCTACTCCGCGTCGCCACGGGCGGGAAGTATAAGTCAAGGACAAATGAGTGGCATTATTTGTTCAGTTAAATCGGCTTCAAAGACATTTTCTTAGACCTACACAAGAAACATTAGTCACGTGGCTCAAGTATGTAGTTTCCTACCCCCACTGGAGGGAAAACTGTGAAACGTTAGTTTTGTGTATTTCTTACGGTTAACGAAAGTAGTCAAATTCAACATAATGCATTTCCATCTAAATATTTCGCCGGGCAACGCTGGCGTTCTACCAGCTAGTATTATAATAAACCAGTTAATTGCAATATTTAGTTTATCAATTGCTTATTAATTCGACATTTGCCGACGCCTTTTTTAGTCCCGGTACCCATAAAATGGGTAAAAGGGGGTACTAAATCTGTGCAAATGTATGTATGAATGTATGAAAACGCACAGCCACCACTTAAAATGCCTCGCTTCGCTGTCGCTCGCGCTGTGGCTCGTGCTTATCTTTTTGTATGTGTGTGTGTATGTGTAAGTGTACGAAGATGCGATCGGATATTTTTGACTTTTCAAATTGACAATTCAAAGATTTATTAATTAGAAAATCCATATTATTATTCCAGATTTTCAAGAGAATAGTGACCTCGTCTGTCCACACCACTTTTTAAAAGAAAACTACTTAAAATAAGTTTAATACCTCTGTTCTCCTTTTCAATTTTTTAATTCTTTTGTACACAAAATGCACTTTAAAGCTCTGTAAGCTCATTGAAAGGATGTTTAAATTTATGTAAAGGTGTGGTCCCACGATATGGCATTCTGCCAGATATATGTAATATCGTTATCGAAATCAACCGTGAAAATGTTATATGGCAAAAGTAAGAATATATGATAAATATTTTAACATATAAGCTTATATGGCACTTTTCTACCATAAAAATCATTGATGTGCTATATCGTGTGAGTTAGTATCTATATGGCAGCCTGCCATATCTTACTCACACGCTATGGTAACTGCCGACTGCCCCAAAATGCCATATCGTGTGACCGCATCTTTAAGATCTAAAGAGCCAAACGATTAAATCTGAGAATAGCGTACTTAAGCCGGATTCACACGATATGGCATCTTGACACATATGTGGCATATTGCTTACAAAATTCTATATGGTGAGATACTTACTCACAAGATGTGCCAAATCAATAATATCTATGATAAAAACGTGCCACATAAGTTTATATGTTAAAATATTTAACATATTTCTACATTTGCCATATAAATTTGTTATAGCCTGTTTCCACGACATCATATTTCCACATTTTTCGTCATATTTCTGATTTTGGAAAAATGTCACATATTTCCTGTAGAAAATCCCATAAGAAAAAAATGACAAATTCGTCATATTTTTAATATGATGCCATTCGCCCCGGCATTTTTTAGTATTTTATTATCGAACTCACGATGTTTATCGATTAACTGGTGCAAAGGTAAACAATGACGAGTTGTGCGCCAAAATTAATTTTTAAAATAAATAGAAAAATGCTTATATCTTAATGTTCCTGTATTTAGTAAGGATGAGGTTAAAAGGGAAGGTTTATCCGGAGGTGCACCCTCGAACTGGCAACATTTTGACAAGGTACACCGCCTTTTAGGAGCATTGAAGTTTGTGCACTTCTCAGGTGTGCAGCCGCAATTTCATTGCAAATTTCTCCCATCTCCGCATCCCAGACATCTTCCAACTGTTCAAAACCGTACGAACACATCGCAACTAAATGCCTATTGATATGCAACTTTGACTTTTTACAGTTCTGCCATTATTTGCCATATTTTTCACTTTTTGTGAAAATTTTCATCAAAACAAGCCGAACAGCTGATTTATTTCGGGCAAATGACAAATTGCACATATGACCGTGGAAACACCATCATCCACATTTTTTAAATGTGTCATTTTTGGCTGTCGTGGAAACAGGCTATTAGAGCTTATTTCGATAACGATATGTGGCAAAATGTCATATTGTGTGACTCCGGCTTTATGCCTGTTCGACTGCTTCGTAAATTTAAAACCCAGTATATTTTTGGTATATTTTGGCCATTGGCCATTCTTAGGAAATCAGTATTACAAGACTCGGTCACACTTCTTACAGAGCGCTGCACGTGTTTATACATTATTTGTATATTTTTATTTCTGTTTTACACGCTCTCAAAAAAATGTCTTTTGGACGCCCTCGTGGAGGTGGTGGAAGAGGTTTGATAATCAGAAAATATTGTGTTCGGCTCAAGTATTCATTTTTATATTACTTGTACATATATAGGTTTCCGCGGTGGTGGCGGTGGTGGACGCGGTGGTGGAGGCGGCGGTGGACGCGGCGGAGGCGGATTCAACAAGTTTGGCGGAGGTGGCGGCCGTGGAGGCCGTAGCGCCTTTGATCAGGGGCCACCCGAACGTGTTATTCCATTGGGAAGCTTTAGTTATGCATGCCAGAATGATCTTGTTTGCAAAGTCGGGATAGACGATGTGCCATATTTTAATGCACCGATATTTCTCGAAAACAAAGAACAGATTGGAAAAATTGATGAAATTTTTGGCACCGTTCGAGATTACTCTGTCTCTATAAAACTGTCTGAAAATGTCTATGCGAACAGTTTTAATCCCAGCCAAACGTTGTATATTGACCCTGGAAAGCTATTGCCAATTTCAAGATTTCTGCCAAAGCCACCACAGCCAAAGGGTGCCAAAAAGAGGGGCGGCCCTAGTGGAGGAGTTGGTGGCGGTAGGGGCCGTGGCGGTGGAATGGGTAAGTAATTAATTATTGCAATCCACGTGCATAATAACTACTGTTTTTGTTATTTTATTATTTAAGGACGTGGTGGACGCGGAGGCGGTGGCTTCGGAGGCGGTGGCTTTGGAGGCGGTGGCTTTAGAGGTGGTTCAAGCCGTGGAGGTGGAGGTGGCGGTGGATTTAACAGAGGTCGTGGTGGTGGAGGTGGCGGAGGCGGTAGAGGAGGCCGCGGTCGTTGGTAATTCCATATGATTCACTATGTAAAACTAATTAGTTTGAGAAAATAAGAAAAAATAATACAAATAAATAAAATACATGTACATGTATTGTACATAATGACCAGCTTTTCATAAATCAATTTGTGGTTGCGTCGAAAAGCGATCGGTTTGCAGAAGTTTGGGAGCAGCGTCCGGTCGCGCAACTACTAAGATCCTGAGCAACTCTGGGACGAGCCAAATTCAAAGGATCTTTCTCAACCTCAACTGTACATGAATGCTGGCTATGTCATCGTCTTGCTCTTCGAGTCGCTTACGAGCCTTAACCATGTGTAACAAACATTCGCTATGTGCAAGAATCTATCACTCCTTTGAGTCAGTTTCAGAAGCGCATTCCTGCCAATTCCGAGGACTTTAACATTTGTTTGGGCCTTACGACGGATTTAGCCAGCAAGTATCGATAGGTTTAATATTTATTTGAAAATACTGTTCATGATACATGCAATATTTACGAGTATACATATACTATAGTAAGTATTTATGTACAAGTGTATATATTTGTGCACTCAATTATTGTGCTATTGTTACTTTAAATAATGTCATTTATTAGGTATGGAAGATTTATAGGCCCTTAAATTTTGTATCATTCATATTTTCAATAAATTTGTGATTAAGCTGAGCCGCCACGGCTGTTGTCTCAGTTATGATACGTGAATTGTTTTTTGCTTGCTTAATAATCGACCGAGCGCTGGAGAGGTGAAAGTATCTTTGATATTTAATTCGTTTGTGTTTCCAATATTGTTCTCCCTATTTTTGTAAATGCGGTCGCTATAGTTTGAATTGTAGCTGAATGAACGTGTGTAAACACCATCTTGCCAGAGCTGAACACCTTTCTGTCTCTGCGCTTCAGGATATATGTGCTATGAACAAAAAGGATAGATTGTATTTAATTACATTTATGTATATACAACATACACGTGAGTAGTAAAGTATATGAATATTTTACCGAGATGCTTGTTTCCTCGGTGAACGCAACACTATTCCTGATTATGTCTTCAGAGTGATGATGATAATAATATTGAGGCTTTTGGGTCAGCGAGTATCGGCGTGTGGTGCTGCTTATTACCTCGCCGTTATGGTGACCAATATTGCTATTTGTGGCTCTAATGTGGCTATTTCCATTACTATCGAATATATCATCCACAAAGTTAAATGTACTAAATTCGCTGGGATAGATGTAAAAAGTTGCTATTAAAGTTGCGTACACAAACAGATGAAACAGTATGCATGTCCAGATCAGATTTATCTGCAATTATAATACAAAATAAGTATGAGCAATGTTTTCTTATCCCAAGTACATGACCTATTTGTATTACCTTCTTTTTGCGTCTATATTTGGTAAAAGTTGCAAACGGCACTAATGATATTGTTAAAAAAGCACCGCAGGCAACACCAGCAAGCAATCCAGCGAAGTTCAGCTGGTACGGCAATGTTCCAATGCCGAATAGGACCGTGCATAAGAGTAATAACTTAAAGAGCGCCACATATGGCTTGTGTAAATGTTTCCAATGCATCCATATAAGCAGTGCAACCAGCGAGGATACCACCCCGCAGAGGGAGGCCGATGGTCCCACCTGTTCATAAATTAAGCACAAACATATTAAAAACTATTACAAACATTGGACTTTTCTAATATAATAAGTAAGCACTAAATAGTGAATCGAGCTTATACGAAACTAAATATAGGTACACTAACTTTTATTGTAGTTTTCAAAGCCAATCGCAATTTTAGTAAGATTCCAGGTAAAGTTTTCTACCTGTTTTGCGCATGTGGGGTTAAATGCCCAAAATCGATAACTACGTTTAAATGTTTCTTGTGTGGAGCTCTGAAAATGAATTTGAATCAAATCACACGATAACAAAGAATGCTGACGGACAGTGGCAGATTGGATTGGCTGTTGATGCTGATCGACAGTGACCGTAAATAATATTTGGTGAAACAGGTTGCAAAGTATTTTAAATGCCATTTGAAAGTACTTTGAAAGCTATTTTCACTGTAGGTAAGATTTCATTGAGAGTGCTAATAACTGCATAAAAATGTAGCGTCCAGCAGATGCGTTCAATATGCATAATGCACACACCTGATCCAACGCTATATTTGTAAATAAGTAAGTACGTTCTTACCTCAGGTCTATGTGGTACCAGCACGGCACTAGTCAGATTTCCTGCCAAGCCCGACATAATATAGACCACGGCAGTCCGCAACGTACCAATTAATCTCTCTAAGTCAGCGAGAAATAGGTGCTGGAAAATGAGCGTAATTGCCAAATGCAAAACACCGGCATGCATACATAACGATGTTAATAGCCTGTAAATCTGATCTGGAATTTCCACTGAAATAAATGGGAACATGCCACAAACATTGTTTAGGCAGGATATCTGAAAGTAAGATAGAGAAATTTAAAATATTCGTTTTATTTTTATAAACAAGCAATATTGTCTTGGCGTGTGTACATACTTGTGAGCAAAGCGAGGCTTCTTCATGAAAATATCCATTAACAAAATCACAATATTCTCGGGTCGTAATTCGACATTCGCCATAGAGACCAGTACAGCAGGGATGCCCAATTACTTCACAGACCATGTGCTCTGCTGTATGGTCTTTGTAGCGATAGCGCTGGGAAAAAGAGTTGGTTTTCCGGCAAATAGGCCACTTTGTAATATCATCGGGCCATTCATATGGAGCTATAGATGCTGGTGCATCGCAAAACTTTGGATCCAAGCCACACACTGATCCTGAAATACGTCCGCCAGGCCCGGACTCACCAGGTGACCACTTTTTCCAAGTCGATATGGATTTCTTGAAAGAACGAAACAAAATCAAAATAATGTTGGTGCACATCTGTCAAGGAGATGAACAGTAGTGTCTATGTCAAACTTGGTGACTCTAGTTTTAATTAAGGGGGGAGGGGGTGATGCTGCGGTGTCGACCTTGACACTTTATAAACTGAGGGTGTCCACAATATGTACCAATTTGTTTGCCCTAGCTTCAATGGAGTGGAAAAATATTTTATACGGACAGACAGATATTGCACAAACACAATATACTAATTTTTCAAAAAAAATTTTTTTATACGGAGTATAAAAATTAAAATTATTTCTATAACATTTTTTGCAAATCCAGTTAAAATTTCCACAAATACTATCATATACTTTTAAAAGCAATCTACCTACGAACAAGAAGAAAATTTGTGACGCAACTGCATCGTGTGAATCCAGTAATAAGGAATTAAATGAGCCATTTTCAAAATTGGTTCCTATCTAAAAGCCTTACAATCTAATCTTGAAATGATTGCGAAGTCGTTTATTTAGCCACTACATTCGTATGAGTTGCAAGGAAGGTAGCCAGATGGCATTCCCATTTCGACATATCTACAAAACAAACACTTAAAACCTTGCAGTCGGATGTACCCGACAGCAGAATACTCGGTCTCAAGTCCGGTATAATTTGGTCTTTTGCCTTTCTTGCAGAAAACTTTCAATGGCGCTACATCTATAACATTTATCTGTGATCTGATGAGATTTTATTATATTTACTTACTGTAGGATAAAGTCCTCGTATAGAGCAATCAGCCTGTGAGCTTTGAACGCAACCAGAGTCGTCATTTCGTATGCAACATGCCGTTTCTCGCTCCTGTCTTCGGGTTTTAGTAAGGACATCCATTATCTTGACATCGCGCCGCATGCAGGCCGCAAACTTTGCACCCATGTGAACCAAGTCATTATTGCGAGGACCAATCCAAAGATTGCGCTGCTCAACGTGCTGTACCGTCTGCAGGCTAAGGCTGGTAACTAAAACTTGTCCGGTCTTTTGTTCAGTGCCAAAACCGATCGGTGCGATACCATAGCAAACGATCGACAGAAACAGTACCACTATTTGCACCGTATTGATCCAGTATGTGAAGAAGGGTCTATGATCCGTGCGATCATCTAGGTCATTAACCGAAAAGTATTTAATTCTCCGCATTTGCGGACGCCTGGAGTTCTCCAAAACTCCATCGAGCAACTGTGCTGTTATTCGAGTGCCACGATTCGTGGCTGTTGTTGTGGAGCTCGATGTACGCAGGATGGGTTGGCTTTGCCCGGAACTTCCTAGATGCACATGGCTCGCTTGATGTGAATGTGAGTCGCCCATTAAATTGATATCACTGTTGCCATTGCCATTTAGAGCAGATGTGCGCCAGCCGTTGTGATGCCGCTCAGCCATATATACCCCGACACTACCTTCCACCCCGACGCCAACACCAACACCAACGCTAACGCCAACGCCAACGCCAACGCCAACACCCAATCCTAAGCCCACTGAAGCAGAAGATTGCTTATTTGCTTGGCGCATCAGCTCGGTGCTCTCCTCATTTGTAGACTGCGACGTTGAAGACGCTTCGCATGGATTATCAAAGAAGACTTCGTCTTCAATAAGTGCAGCTAGACTATCAGAGATGCCAATGCTACACTCGGCATCCAAATCCATTTGTTGCTCGCCGGGATCTGATTCCGGTCTGCCGCTCACATGGACCGGTGCAAAGCTGCGCGACCATTGCCGGTGGCGTCGCTTGCTAATCCCGTTGCCACTACCGTGGCCATGACTTGTTGGCCTTTTTTTAAAAATGTTTATTAAATAGCTGACACTTGCCATCAACATGTTAGCCACCGATGCCTTGCGCTCTACGAACTCGCCAGCATTAAAGTCATTGTTAGCGTAGCATCTTCTCCATCTGCAGCTCCCGGGGCCATGCAGTGTCATGTCAGCATTTTGGGCATCTTGAGCCGGCAAAATATCGGGACGATCTGTTGCATAGTAGTTGCTGCTGACGTTGGGCTCTATATTGCTTCGCTGACCAAGGCCCGCAACCCCGCCACCAGCACCACCCACACCACTTATATCACGATTGTCAATTGGCATTGGTACATTAAATTCCAACTCAGAGTTCGAGCTTATTGGACCAAAGCGTCTAATTGCCAGGCGTCGATGGCGTCCATACCAAAGAGCAAAGTCTGCAGCCTCAGTGCTCGACTCCACACCAAAGAATTGCGAAATCTCCCGTCTCATATAAATGCTAATGCGCTTTTTGCAGGAATATCTATGGCTCTGCTGTTGTTGTTGCTGTTGCTGCTGCTGTGGAAGAACCTGCAACGATTGCTGTTGCTGCTGCTGCTGCTGCAGTTGCAAGTGTTGCATGTGGCTCTGCTGCAAGCGTGGTGAACTCGCAAGATGAGGAGCCGCATAAATCTGCTGCTGATTCGATTGGCGTTGAAAGGATACCATTGTGTTAGAGCTGTCAGCAAGGAAATTGGGCTGTTGCTGTGGGGACACAGCATTTGACGACTCTATTGTTGCCGGCGAGAGCGAGATCGAATTTGCATGCGTCGTCATCTGAAACTCCTTGGCCAGATCATTTGATGTTGCAACTGTCATGGGCACATGGGGCATGGCCACTGGCACTGGGCTAATGGGGCCAGTTGTTTGTGTTGTCTGATGGACGCCAGTTGTTCTGCGCGCAGTGTTGCAGTGCAGGCAGGTGCCGGCACTATCCTGACCCTGACCCTGGCTAGTAGCTGACTGTATTACTATGATGGACTCAGCCTCATCCGAGTTGGTTGCTGTGGCTGCCGCACGAATTTTGTTGCAGGATCCCATACTTTTCGTTGTTACAGTTCCTGTGCTCACAATCGGTGAGCAGATGCTGGACGCAGCCAGTGCTGGGAAAGATACTGACATTCCGGACGATGCTGGCGATGGGGATGGGTTCGAATTCAAGTTCTGGTTGGGGTTCGGGCACGGGCAGGTTGATGACGATGTTGATGAGGATGAGGATACATTGATAACGTTGTATGTCTGCGCGCTCTTGGAGTAACTACCATGGCCAGATTCGTCACTGTGACAGCACTTGGCACGATAATTGTACGGCAAGGGCATGTTGACGTATTGACTGGATGACGGAGGGAGAGGTGTGGTTGATGTCGCTGTCGATGTTGAAAGAGCCAAATCCGTGTACAAATCACTAGCTGGAGGCGGCGTGGGCACATATCGTTTGACCGGCGTGTGCACCGTTGAACCCAAATAGCCACTATATGCATCGCACTGCACCACTGCCTTGGGTGACAGAAAATAACGGGCCGAAGATGCACTCGATGGTGCCGGTGACGACGACAGATTCGAGAGGTTCGATAGATTTGTCTTTTGAGTGGGCAGCGGCTCTCGATAGCGCTCCAACCGATATATCGAGTTAGGTGACATTGCACGTTGGTGCTGGTTATACTTGCCATGCTTATGCACAGTGGATGAATTCTCCCCCGTACTACCTGAATTGGTGCAAAGCGAAGATGTTGAGTTCGACGATGACAACGGGTAGACCTGCGCTTGAGCGTTAGCGTGGTGCTGAAAGTGGCTTAGATTCAGCTGTTGCATTTGGTTGCTGCTGCTGAGCCCAGCCTTGCTTTGAGCTTGACTGGGAGCGTGTGCGTGGGTATGGGTATGGGTGTGGGCATGGGCGGGCGTGGGCGTGGGCGTGGGCGTGGTGACTAATCCCAGATGACAAGCAGTCACTATTTGGTGCAGGTGATGGAGGTGGTAGTGGCAGTGGCAGGCAGCCGTTTATTAACGAATCGTCAAACTTCTCCAATGGTGGTATCGTCAGTTTGGCTGACTGCTGCAAGAATATCTCATTGGGATGCGGACTAAAGCGGCCAGCGGTTGAGAGCATCGTATCGTCTCCATTAGACTTAAGCGATAACTGCGGCTGATAATTAATCGATTTTCTGCGACCACTGCAAGCATTTCCACCACCAGAACCAGCACCCAATGTGCTACCATCATTATTGCCATTTGTATTCCGTCGCTGATTAATCAGGCCACTTGGAATTTCACTTCCAACAGGATTCATTTTTAAGGGCCTGTGCGTGAGTTGACCTTCAATGTTTTGTCTGAAATACAAGGTAATACATATATTCATGTGTATTTATTTGATGTTGCCACTTTATAATAATACTATAATATTATACTAGCACATACAGTACGAGTATATCTATTACCTACGTCTTCTATATATTTATATACGTACATATAAGACTTCGTCCGGACTGACTGACGACACAAATAAGTAGTTTTAATTAAAATACTAACGAACTGTACCAAGAATCATTTGACACATGTTGCACCGATATCGGTAAGTCCAACCCACTCCCTTAAAGTCATTTTCAAAGCTTTTCACCCTACAAAATTCTATACCCCGCGGTCGGAAAATTCACATGTTTAGAACTCCATTTAAAACAAGTAAGAATGCTACAGTCGAGTATACCAGACTACAAAACTCCCTGTACCCAGGTAAAAAATTTCCAATTTTAAGTGGTGGCGTGCTTCTTCTTCCCCTTGCGCTGAAGCACTGAATCTTCTTTCGTTAATAACTTCCGTGTTTATTATCCGAACGACAGTAAATTAGGAGTGACTAAAGTATTGCACATGCCAAATCCCAAAGCTATATCTTAAAAATTGTTCCTTTAAAACGGGTTTTATCGAATTGCGGGGGAACGGGGGAGATATCTCAAATCTAAAATAAACTTGACCTGTTCCCGCTATACACGAACCTACATTCCAAATTTGGTGTCTCTAGCTCTTATAGTTGCTGAGATCCTTGCGTTCATACATACGGACGGACAGACGGACATGGCCAAAACGAAATCTCTTTTGATACTGATCAAGAATATCTATACTTTATAGGGTCGGAATGTGTCCTTCTGCCTGTTACATACATTTGCACATATTTAGGACCCCCATTTTACCCATTTTATGGGTACAGGGAGTAAAAAAATAATTTAAGAGCGCTAAATTTCTTATAGTCACGGGCGGGAAGTGTTTGATATGACTTCAAACTAGTATTTATGGCTTTTCACAAGAAAAAATTGGGCTCGTTGGGTCGGTCAAATTGTGGAGTTAGTTAATACACACTTAACTCAAAGAATTTAAAGTATAGTTTCTAAATGCGTTCCTTAAATTCACATTTATCTCACTTCCAGTACAAATGTGTTCGAGTTACCCAGTATTCCAGAGGGCGATGGGATTAGATAAGAAACAGAAATTCACATATTTGACCTTGACCCTCTCATCTACCAGTCTTTTAAGAAGTGACGAGTTTTGAAAATGATTTTGAAGCTATTCGACTGACAATACGATTTTCGCCCCATACAAAGTCATCCTCGCAGACGATTGGATATCCATAATCTGTGAAATATGTTTCGAATAATTACTCACTGCACCCATTAAATATGTAATAGGGGGTGGATATGTATGTACAGGCAGAAGGAGGCATCTTGGACCCTATAAAGTATATATCTTATATTTGCTTATCATCCAATCGGCTTCAAACTCATTTTCAAAGATCTATACAAAAAACAAGACAGAAAATTGGAGTCGGACGTACCCGACAGCAGAATACTCCTTTCCCAGTCCGGTATAATTTGCTTATTTGTGGGTTCGGAAAGAGACGCGAAGAAAACAGTAGTATGTATGCCAAATTTGATGACTCTAGCTATGAAACTGTAGGAGATATACCCCTGTGAAAAACGTGTTTTGGGGTAGCATATGCCGATTTGCGGGGTAAGTGGTGGGGGTGGCAAAAAATTGTTGATGCAGACCTGTCAGGAATCTCAACATAAGTCTGTATGCCAAATTTGGTGATTATAGCTTTAACAAGTAAGAATGCTATAGTCGAGTATACCCGACTACGAAACTCCCTGTACCCAGGTCTAAGACATCCAATCACATCTACGTCCACTTACACATACATACACACATACACAAAGACGCACACACACAGGCGGCAAAAGCGACAGCGCAAGCGAGGCAATTTAATTGGTGGCTGTGCTTCTTCTTCCCCCTCTCGCTGCATCAGTGAATCTTCTTTCGTGAATAACTTCCGTGTTTATTATCCGATCAACTTAAAATTTGGACAGTAGATTAAGAGAGACTAAAGTATTGTGCATGCCAAATCTTAAAGCTATATCTTGAAAATTGTTACTGTAAAACGGTTTTAATCGATTTGCGGGGGAACGGGGGAGATATCTGAAAGTGAGTCGGTGGGAGCGGGGGGCGATCTTGACACTTCATAAATTGAGGGTATACACCAACATGTGTACCAAGTTTGGTTGATCTAGCTTCAAGAGTGTGGAAAAAATTGCGTTCATACGGACAGACGGACGTTCCTCCATACGCAGATCAAGTTTGTTTCGAATTTCAGATATCTCTCCCCGTTTCCCCCGCAATTCGATAAAAACGTTTTTATACCAACTATTTTAACGATATAGCTTTGGGAATGGACATTTATAATACTTTGGTCACTCTTAATCTACTGTCCAAGTCGATCGGATAATAAACACGGAAGTTATTCACGAAAGAAGATTCAGTGCTAGGGCTTTTAAAATGTGTTCAAGCCCGTGGCGACGGGCTGGGGTACAACAAACACACTTTTAAATTATTTATGGTATAGTTTTCAAAATGAGCTTGAAGCCTATTGCAAGAATAATGCAACCAGACGAAAGCTTCCATCTATTTTCCCCCCGTTGTGTTGACACCCAAAGAGCCGAACTTTTTACTCCCTGTACCCATAAAATGGGTAAAAAGGGTGTACTAAATCGGTGAAAATGTATGTACCAGGCAGAAGGAAACATCTCCGACCCTATAAGGTATATATATTCTTGATCAGTATTAAAACATATTTCGATTTGGCCATGTCCGTCTGACTGTCCGTTGGTAGGTTCCTGTATACCATACGGAAATCAAGTTTGTTTCCAATATCAGATATCCTCCCTCGTTTCCCCGCAATTCGATAAAAGCGTTTTATACCAACAATTTTAGGTTTGGGTTGGACGAAGTGTCATGTCGGATTTTATCAATAGGGAACTTTAGACTCTATTTATACAAGAAATAGGCGACGGGCGATCCCATACCTCTTGGTATCATTGGAAAGCTTTAAGTTGTTGCTTCTATGGATAAAAAGGTGACCACAATTCGATTACATTTATAAGCCGGCAACAAATTAAACATAATTCTCATAAATGAGAATTTTGGGCACATTTTGCATTTTTATCTTAAGAAATTATAGAACGCATCCAAAGCCCGACTGAAGGTATGTGGCGTATACGGAGGTAAAGGCATTAGGGAACGTTTATACCGGCGATGGCTGCAAAATTCCGTTCTCAAAATTTTGAGGACAAAACGCACTACCTACTCGCCAACCATAAGAGGTTGATGACGCCCAAATCAAGTCAATATTTAAATGAAATCGATGTTATTCAACATGAGAGATTACAGAGAAGCTAACCATGTCACATACAGCAATAGAAAAGCACCTCACGAAGCTTGGGTACGTTAAGAAGCTCAATATTTGGATACCACATGAATTGAGGGAAATTCCTCACTTCAAAGGAAAGTAACGTTGACTGTTTGGCGGAATTTCAAAGGTATCGTCCAGTTTTAGTTGGTGTCACGGGATTAGACCATTATCCCTGATGTGTACTGTCGTCAGCTATCCAAATTTGACGAAGAAATCAAACAGAAGTATCCCGAAGCCAATTGGAAAGGTGTCATCTTTCAGCACGACAACACATATTTCTGGTCACTAGGGAACCATTTTCGGAGCTGAAATTATGGAATATCCACCGTTTAGAGCTAACCGTGCACCACTAGATTATCACTTGTTCCGCTCTCTGAAAAATTCATTGAATGGTAAAATATTCGATTCCATTAAGGCTGTCAAAAAGCACCTCCCCTAGTTATTTGCCCATAGAAACCAGAATTTCTACGACAGCGGAATCCTGAAACTTTCAAAAAGATAAGCAAAAGTATTCCAACATATCATGTATATATAAAAAAATGTATCTGAATTTGTCAATAAAATCCGTTTCGTCCAACCCAATAGCGAATAGTACATACATATTTGTATAGTATGAATATGTATGTATGTATGTATGTACATATGTACATACATATTTGTATAGTATGAATATGTATGTATGTATGTATGTACATATGTACGTGTGTGATACAATAATATTGAGGAGTTCTCCTTATTGATGACTGTAAATGCGGATAATAATAATGATGACATGCCCTAAGGCACTCATGTAGATACTTACATTTGTAAACAGTTGCATGATTTATTTTACGAGAATATCCACAACTAGTATATTGAAGTTTAAAAATTTCATTTTATCGATTTTTCACAAGTTAAAACTGGCATTTATTTTTGGCGCAACTTACATTTATGAATTCAAGTTAAGAATTGTGCTCATTGTGTAAAATGACATGTTCAAAAGTTTATTTTGATTGTTTTTATATTCTTTTAACTCTGTTCTGCTGCCAAAAATTTTCACCTATGTATATCAAGCAAAATTATTCAAATAAAAATGAACATACACACACATGAATGTATGTGTATATGTAAATACATTTCTACATACATTTGCCATTCGCTCAAAATGCTGTAATGCCATTCACTGGCTGGAACTACCGTTTATGCGAATGCGCATGTCCATATTTGTGACATCCTTTTCGAACCAAAGAAATAACAGAATAGCAGTTGCTAATTTCTAAATTATGATTATTATTATTAATAACACAAGTTTTTCAATCATGTATGTACATGTCCGACTCTTATTTACACTGAGGACCCGACGAAGTCACAAGCAACAAGAAACAAGAAAGACTGTCTTTCTTCATAGAAGCTATATAATAATGTGGTCCGATATATATATAATACAAAAAGGAGGGAACTATATGAAATATAATAAAACTGAGCTTGAATGTAAAGAGATTTCGATTTGGCCATGTTCGTCTGTCTGTCCATCCGTCCGTCTGTATGAACGCAAGGATCTCAGCAAATATAAGAGCTGATTTGGAATATAGGTTCGTGTATAGCGGGCGCAGGTCAAGTTTTACAGTAACAATTTTAAAAATATAGATTTGTGATTTTGTATGTGCAATACTTTAGTCACTTCTAATCTACTGTCCAAATTTCAAGTCGTTCGGATAATAAACACGGAAGTTATTCACGAAAGAAGGTTCAGTGCTTCAGCGCAAGGGGAAGAAGAAGCACAGCCACAGAAGCACACTTAAAATGCCTCGCTTGCGCTGTCGCTAGTGCTGTCGCTTGTATGTGTGCGTTTTTGTGTATGTGTGTATGTGTGTGTAGGTGTAAGTGTTCGAAGATGCGATCGGAAATTTTTGGCCGCGTACAGGGAGTTTTGTCGTTGGGTATACTCAACTACAGCATTCTTACTTGTTTAATTATGGTCCAAAGGCAATAGGCAAAGAAAGAACGGCTTTCTTCGGGTGCCGCTATATACCCTAGCAGAAATTTTTTTTGTACAAAACTTAATTTTTGTCTGATTGCTCCGATGGGAGCCATGTGTTCCGATTTTGATCACATCATAGATACTTTTTGAAGTATTATAAAACTCTCACTAAGTTTGGATGAAATATTTGTATAAGCAAATAGTTTGATACAGTGGTCTGATTTTGACCAAATATGGCCAGATTGTATAAACTTTCTAAAGACTCGGCTTGGAAAAGTTTGGTAAGGATACATTAATAAACAAAGTTTTTCATACAAAAACATATTTGTCGATCGATCATTCCTATGGCAGTTATATGTTATAGTGGTCCGATCCGGCCGGTTCTGACATATGTACTGCCTGCAGCAAAAGAAGGGTCCGTGCCAAGTTTTATTACGATAGCTTTAAAACTGAGAGACTAGTTCGCATAGAAACAGACGGACAGACGGACATCGATATATCGCTATATCGACTCGGCTATTCATGCCGACTCAGAATATATATACTTTGCTGGGTCGGAAATGTCTCCTTTAGTCCATTACACATTTCGAGACAAAATTATAATACCCTGCTAGGGTATAATAAATTTAGCTTCGAGATAGTAGTTTTATACAGTTCAGTTTTGAATTTTTGTTAATTTTTGCTAACCGAAGCGCATTTATCGGCTTGAGAATTTTATACTCGTTTAAAAAAAAAGGTTTGTAAAATGTCCGTCTGTCCGTATATACACAATTGCTTTCCACACCCTGGAAGTTAAAGCAACCAAACTTGGTACACATGTTGGTGTATACCCTGAGTTTATAAAGTGTCATAGATAGGATTAAGTTTGACGTGTCTTTGAACTTCATCGCTCTTATGATGCTTTTCAATACCCGATTTTGTTTTCGCAAGGGGAACACAGCTATTAAATAAATAGAAGCATTATCAATCCGACAACTGGATAGTTAAATTTAAAAACAAGTAGAGTTGGGAAGCGCGAACAAAGCCGCGGTGGTAGAAGCTAGTCTATACATATATATAAATCTGTGTCCTCACTGACTGATCACGCACAGCCGAAGTGGTAAGAGCTAGGAGGCTAAAATTTGTTCCCAACTTAGCTGAGACAAATTCATTGTGCAATAAGATGGCGTTTTATGAAATTCCAGTTCGAAGGGATCAAAGTTCAAGCACATTACGCCCAGATTTCCGAAACCATGACGTATTGAGCCAGGATTCACGCCATAAATTGAGGTTGTCATAACGATGGTTTTGGTTTTGTTTGGACCCGGTAGGTGGCGCTGGGGTGGAGTTATTTCGCAATAATAAAACAATATCAAAGTTGGCCATTACATTAGCAAACTAATTTTCAAATCGAGTAGGCCGCGAAACTGGAGAATCTGAATGAATAAAGAATGTGACATTGTTTTCTTAAAATGAACTACAACGCCTTATTAACTCCCAATAGGAAACAAACACACACAACAACATTGTGCCACAGCGAAGTGTGGTGGGGTACAACTATTATTTGTATAAAAAAAAAGTTTTTCATACAAAATTTATTTTTCTTTCGATTGTTCATATGCCAGTTTGTTTTGTACCAAATTTGGTCAATCTGTAGAGGACATATTGAAACTTTGCTTTGGTAAGTTTGATCCAAATATCAATTGTACCTAAGGCAGCTATATGATACAGTGGTCCGATTTTGACTATATTTGGTCAGATTGTATATACTCTCCAGAGACTCAGTTTGAGTGAGTTTGGTGCAGATATCTTCATAAACACAAAAGTTTTACATACATATGTACTGCCTGCAGCAAAAGAAGGATCTGTGCCAAGACTAGTTCGCATAGAAACAGACGGATAGACGGCCATCGCTATATTGACTCGGCTATTGATGCTGATTCAGAATATATATAAATTGTTGGGTCGGAATCGTCTCCTTCAGTCCATTGCACATTTCGAGACAATATTATAATACCTTCTGCCAGGGTATAACAAACAAAATCACATACAATTACTCAAATTTTTAACGATCGATCTTATGCAACTACTCGTATATGTTGTAGTGATCCGATCCGCCCGGTTCCGATATGTATAGCAAGCTGCAGAACGTCGCATCTTTGCCAAGTTTATTTAAAAGAGCTTTAAAGTCCTACATGTAACAGAATTTTTAGGAAAACTGTAGTTCATATCAGTTCTGGACGTTGATGTACTAACGAACAGTACATACAAGTGGCCCAACGACACCAAGCACGGGCTTGTTAACGCGCGGACCCAAGCATAAATGCAACCCACCTCCCGCCCAACCGACCGAGGGGCACGCCGCATAACGTACGGTAGCGAAAGATCGCGGACATGCAAATACAACAATAACATTATACAAAAGTTCCTAAGGATTACATAAATAACGTAAGAGTAAAGTTTTAAAGGGGTTATGAATAGCATAATTAGAACTACAAGTTTGAAGTTGTGGGAATACCCCAATTTATTTGTTTATTTACGTTCCATGTGCTTATATCGATTGGGTTGCAGCTACAGCAACGATAGTTCTATCGATTGTAAATGTGGCTATAGTCGATTTTCAAACGGGATTGCTCAACCACACATTTGTGGCAAAATTAACTTTACTACTATCAAATTTAGGAAAGAGTTGGAGGTTCAATGAAAATTAGTGTTGGTTTGATTTTAATATCGTGAACAGCTGATTGGCTTGGCGCGAACAGCGCCAGATTAGAGTTTGTGAAGAACAAGGGAATTTTAAAGGTAAGAACAATAACAAATAGGTGCGAAGCTAATTGCTAGAAAATCAATAAAGTTGTACACCGCAGCTTACACCAATTTTCCTCCCGTGGATTTTTCAATCTCATGTTAAGGACGTCTTAGTGAAAAGCTTCTTAATCAGGCGTAAATTTATCATACTTGGATCCCCAATTTCTGCCCACTATGGGTAGTTTTTCCAAAATTGGTGAAACAGGCTCCAAATGATTCTTACACCCTGTTCCCAAAAATTGTGTTGCGGGGTACTAAAACTGTGCAAATGTTTATGACAGGCAGAAAGTGGCATTTAGTATAAAGAATGTATAATTCTGATCAGCATCAACAGCCGAGTCGACGTAGCTTTGTCCGTCTGTCTGTTCCTATAAAAGCGTCGATCTGAGGAACTATAAGTGCTAGAGACACTAAATATGAAATGTGAGTTTCTCTTTACACCCAATACAACAGGCTGGAAACAGAGTAGACTGCTCGTATACATCGTCAAAAAAATCTTCATGCAATTTGAATAATAAACGCAAAATTGTCATCCAACAGTTTTTATCCTTTTGCACAACATGATTTCATTTTCATTAAAGTAAAAAAAATATTAAGAACTTGGGTGAGTTAGAACCTTAGTCTTTAAGACCGAAGAGTTCATACACACGTGGAAACGGACAGTCTAAAGAGCATGAGCACATCGACTTGGCTGTTGATGCTTAAGGATGTAAATGATTTAGTGATAGACGTCTTGTGGCACACCCATGTACATTGTACATACGTGTGCAGAAATGTATTATACCCTTTTCACATAACTTGGTAGTTACAGGGTACAAAGAGTACTTAACAACAGAAATACATTCACATCAGTTCAGTTGATTTTCGTGCGTGAGACAGATTGGTCGCTGTTGGGGAGCACTGAATCGAAACTTTTCTCAATACATACGTTCACATATGTGTGCAAAAAGAGTCATATCTAACCAGTTAACCAGTTTTGTACAGCTATGAAGCCGTTTTTGTTAATAATAATTAGTTTTCTTTCGATCGTTGGCCTTCAGTACTTTTCAATATGTGTTCGTGCATCGGCCCATGGGGCAACGCTGGATCAACCATTTGATACACCTTTTCCATTCCAAAGCCATCGAGTGCAAAACAGTAAACAGGGAACTAATACATTTGAAATTGTTAACGAGTGGAAATATTTGGATTTCGAATATCCCACCTTTGTTGAAAGACAATTGGCAATAATGAATGGGTAATACAAAGTCATACATGGAAACGTAATGGGGCACACAATATTAAGCAAGGGAATTGGAGCAAAGCTTTTGCGGAGTTAAGGCCATGTTATTAAATGATTGATGATCATTGTATAATACACATCCGCACACGCACACGCACACGCATATGTATATTTTTATTTTGATATAGGACGACTAATCATAAAGCTGTGTCTGCTTGCCTGTCTAATCATTCAGCTTCTAAGAATCCACCGCAAATTCATTTCTTTGTTCGGATCGCGACTGTTTCATGGGTCATGTCAGAAGGGTTCAGTGTCGCGGAGTTTCCCTTTAATGTACATAGAAATACTAATATGTATTAGCGAGTGTGGCCCAGTGTTGACAGTTTTCACACACACCATCGATAGAACCGTTGAATAGACTTGTTGAATAATTGAAATTTAAGACTTGAAAAATTAAAAAGAAAATCAGTTCAAAACTAAAACAAGAAAGAACGGCAATCTTAGCAGGAATGTTTTTTATACAAAACTGAAATTTTGTCTGATGGCTCCTAGGAAGCCATGTGTTCCGATCAAATTATAGGAAACTATTTGAAGTATTATAAAATTCTCACTTAGTTGTATAAACAAAAGTTTGACATCGTGATATAGTGGTCTGATTTTGACCAAATTTGGCCAGATTGTATAAACTCTCTAGAGACTCGGCTTGGAAAAGTTTGTTAAGGATACATTTATAAAAAAAATAAGTTCTTAGAATGTGTGTTTTTTCATACAAAAACATATTTGTCGATCGATCATTCCTATGGCAGCTATATGTTATAGTGGTCCGATCCGGCATATGTCCTGCCTGCAGCAAAAAGAAGCGTCTGTGCCAGTTTCATTACGATAGCTTTAAAACTGAAAGACTAGTTTGCATAGAAACAGACGGACAGACGGACATCGCTATATCGACTCGGCTATTCATGCTGATTCAGAATATATATACTTTGTGGGTCGCAAATGTCTCCTTCAGTCCATTACACATTTCGAGACAAAATTTTAATACCCTGCTAAGGTATAAAAATCAAGCGGAACATTATGTTTCTAACCTGTTATCTTTTGTTAATTTGCGGTGAAATCATTTAAGGGGTCATTTGAAAACTCTAGCTGCAAAGGTGTCATTTGGTGGGAAAATGTCGAGAAAATGTGGGTAGACACTTTAATATTCCACAAACCCAATATTGTTTTTGCAATTTGAAGACATATTCAATGATTCGAATTATTTCTTTCTAAAATTGAAAAATTACGATAGGGCCATCTATAGTTTGCCCGTTGTTACACTCATACATAGTATTTAATGAAATATTTTGCTTTATTTGCAGAGAGTTTATACCAAAGAATAACCTACCTTTAGGGATTGATGTATATCGAGACCGACTGTTCATTACAACACCGCGCTGGAAGGATGGTGTGCCTGCGAGCTTGGTCACCGTGCCATACCCGACAAAGGAGATAAGTCCACAAGTCCGTCCCTATCCGAGCTGGCAGGCGCATAGTAGCCCGTACAATCCCGATTGTTCTAAGCTTATATCGGTTTACCGCACTTTTGTCGATGCGCAGTGCAACCGACTGTGGCTTATTGATTCTGGCATTGTAAATGCTACCATCAGCCTAAACCAAATATGTGCACCGAAAATAGTCGCTTTTGACTTGAACACAGATACAAAGGTTGTCCAGTATGAGTTCCCAGCATCGCAGATCAAACAGGATTCATTACACTCAAATATTGTTGTAGACGTAACCAATGAAAATTGCATGGATGCACACGTTTTTGTCACAGATGTGTGGCGATTCGGAATTGTTGTCTATAGTTTGGCAAAGCACAGAAGCTGGCGTGTGACTAACTATAACTTTTCACCAAATCCACTGGCATCAGATTTTAACATATACGGATTAAACTTTCAATGGTTGGATGGTGTTTTTGGAATGAGCCTATCCCATGATCGTCTCTTATATTTTCATCCAATGGCTAGCTTTAAGGTACGTCAGTGTGGAGGCTATCTTTTATGCTGTACAAACGTGTCTAACAGGCACAGTACCAACTTTCTGCTTCACTTTCCACGCAATATGTTGGGTACAGAGTAATCAAATATTATTAGCTTTATACTCCCTGTAGCCTTAAAATGGCTAAGGGTGACTAAAACTGTGCAAATGTATGTGTAACAGGTAACTGTGCAAATTGATTAATATATTTTTGATCACTTTCGACAGTCTGTCCGTCTGTCCATCCGAATTTATAAACGCAAGGAATTCGGAGACTAAGAGCTAGAGACACAAAATTTGGGTGCAGGTTGTGTATAGCTTATTTCAAGCTTGTTACAAATGTTCAATCCCAAATCTTCATCAATCGATTTATATAAATTTTAAAGATATAGCCCTGAATCTTAGCATACTCAATTTATTGGTGGCTCTTGAATTATTCGCAAATTTTATCCCGATCGGAACAAAGAAGTTCTTCAAGAACCAAATTCCTTCTTTCGAGCAGCTACCACTTGAAATGCTTGCTTGCTTGCAATGGCGCTGAGCTGCTTGATACATATGTATGTATGTGTGTGTGTACAAAGATGTATGCGGGAATTTGAGACCCTGTTAAAGGGTGTTTTGTGGTCGGGTATACTCGACTGGAGCATTCTCACTTGCAGCTTTGCCTTAATTTGCATTTATTTAATATTTAAAATATTTTAGGAATTCATGGTACCGATTGATCTGCTGATAAATGAGTCTATTTGGTTCAATAACACCATAGACACGTCAAAGCTATTCATGTCAATTGGCGATCGAGGAATCAATGGTCAATCTTCCACATCTGGAATCGCAAAAAATGGCGTTATGTTCTTCACACAAGTACATCGAGATAACATTGGATGTTGGGATACTACGAAACCATACACTAGAGCAAATTTGGGAACACTCCTTGATACTGAGAATTCTTCGACTTTGATTCAATTTCCTAACGATTTAAAATTAGACCAAGAAGAAAGGCAAAGCATTTGGGTAATGAACAATCGACTACCAATCTATCTATACAGCCAACTGGATTACGGAGATATAAATTTTCGAATTTTAAGAGCAGATGTTGACAGCATCATTTCTAGCACAATATGTAATCCAATTTACGAAAAGGTCAATAAGGAAAAGTTTGCTATTATGTCAATAGAAGAAGGCCAATGTTATTAAAACCATTTTTTGTGAATTTATAATGTAAACCAAGCAATATACTATAAGCTCAAAACTGCAAATTTACGCCCCAAAGGGCACACTAATACGCAAATGAACATATCCTGATGTGCGGATGTTCCAATTATAAGTGTATACATATATACATATATATTTTTTGTAATCCTATGGGGCTTTATGTAAGACATTCTTAACTTATCCACAGTGGTAAGTATCTTTTTTAAGAGTATTCAATTTAAAACATTTAAATTTATCCTTACTGGTTCCACAATTGTTGCATAGCGGACGCTTAGAAATATTCGCTGAGAGGTCTATGTGAGTTATCATTCTTTTCGACGAATTCGCTATATAAAATATCACACAAAAGAGAAATATTTAAGGATTTTAAACAGCAAATAATTGTTCGATCATTAAATGGCTTACTACAACTATCATAATTTTAAACGGTATATATCCGACTGCAAGACACCCTGTACCCAGGTCTGAAATTCCCAAACACATCTTTCGCTCTCTGTGCTGTACTGAAATTAGTTTCTTTTATACCCTTGCTGAGGGTAGTATAATTTTATCACGAACGCATTAAGGGTGACGTTTACGACCCCATAAAGTATATATGTACATTTATTCTTGATCAGCATCAATAGCCGAGTCGATATAGCGATGTTCGTGTGTCTGTCTGATTCTATGCAAACTAGTCTAGTCAGTTTTGAAGCTATCGTGAAGAAACTTGGCACAGATCCTTCCTTTTGCTGCAGGCAGGACATACGACGGATCGGACCACTATAACATATAGTTGCCATAAGTATGATCGGTTGAAAGCTATGTATTTTGTATGAAAAACTTTTTGTTTAAGAAGGTATCCTGACCAAATATGGTCCAAATCGGACCTCTATATCATATAGCTCCCATATGAACAATCAGGAGAAAAATGAGTTTTTGTATGAAAAACTTTTTATGGGTACAGGGAGTAAAAACTCTCAATCGACATTAACATTATTCAAAACTCTGCTCAAAAAATAATTTAAGAGTTCTAACTGAGTGCTAACCGGCATAAGGCCACGGGCGAGAAAAGAGGATGAAGGCCAAAGAAAAATTATGTTTTTGGCTCTAATCAAAAAATCATTAGGCATGTAGGTCGACGATTTAGGAAAATCTAAATCTAAATTGTGGTATGAAATTTTTGTGCATTTCTTACGATTGGCCCAAGTAGGCTAATTCAACATAGTATTTAATGTAAATCAAAATACTTCGCCGGACATCGCTAGTAGCTAGTATTAAAACAAGTAAGAATGCTATAGTCGAGTATACCCGACTACGAAACTCCCTGTACCCAAGTCTAAGACATCCAATCACATCTACGTCCACTTACACATACACGCACACATACACAAAGACGCACAGGCGCCAAAAGCGACAGTGCAAGCGAGGCAATTTAAATGGGGGCTGTGCTTTTTCTTCCCCCTCTCGCTGCATCAGTGAATCTTCTTTCGTGAATAACTTCCGTGTTTATTATCCGATCGACTTGAATTTTGGACAGTATATTGAGAAAGACTAAAGTATTGTACATTCCAAATCTAAAAGCTATATCTTGAAAATTGTTACTGTAAAACGGTTTTATCGAATAGCGGGGGAACGGGGGAGATATCTCAAATCTAAAATAAACTTGACCTGCTCCCGCTATACAGGAACCTACATTCCAAATTTGGTGTCTCTAGCTCTTGTAGTTGCTGAGATCGACGCGTTCATACAGATGGACGGACGGACAGACGGACATGGCCAAATCGAAATCTCTTTTGACACTGATCAAGAATGTATATACTTTATAGGGTCAGAGGTCAGGGCACAGATGTAATACCCCCTTTTTACCTATTTTATGGGTACAGGGAGTAAAAAAGCTGCATTCATTGGTTAAGTATTTATTTCAGCAAAATAGTAGCTATAAGCAAAAAAATCTATCTTACTGGGGATATAGCATAGCTATTGCGGCATTTGGCATTTGGTTAAGTAAGTAAATCCTGATCTGTGTTACTTATGATCACAAATTTGATATGTACATATTTGTAATGCTGCTTATTTCGATACTCAGAACTTCACTTGTATGCTACCTAAGTAATATTTAGGTAATTGTTGTTTATTGTTTTAATTTATGAAGAACTCGGCGCGCCCTTCGGTCGGGTGGTCGGGAGGTGGGTTGCATTTTGCCTGGGTCCTGGCGTTACCAACCCCGTGCTTGGTGTCATTGGACCACTTGAATGTACTGCCCGTTTTAGTACATCAACGTCCATGAATATTTGAAAATAACTGACAGCTTTTGTCTATTGTGAAGTAGGTATACATCCTCAATTTTTGAAGTATTAAGATCGCTGCAACGTTCTTACTTGTTTCCATAAATTTTGCAGCGTTATTTATACAACAAGTAAAGTTTCTAGCGATCGCTCCTGGGGCAGGTATAAGATATATTAGTCAGATTTTGATTAAATTTGGTCAGCATAGTAGAACATAATAAGACCTAAATTTGGCAAGTTTGGTTAAATAATCCAACTAATAATCCAACTTCGTGAAAGGTACGAACAGGCTGCAATTTATTTGAATATTACAATATATATTTTTATTTTTTTTTTTCAATTTCAGATTGCCCGATAATTTTGAAACATTAAAAACAATACACATATTTGTAGTTGACAATATGCTGCGAGCAAATAAAAATATACATGAGTTTATTAAAATATTTGATGATTTGAAGTCCCAACTGGATAAAATTCATCTCATTAAATGAGAACTAATTAATAACACTGTCAAATTTTGGGCAGAGGTGCTCGGCTATAAAGACGCAGGCATTTGAAGCCCTAGCATTATTTGCCATTCAATTTTTCATTGCCGTGGCCAAATGCGGAAATGGAACGCGTTTTTAGCCAGATGAACATTGTTACAACAAAATTGCGCAACAAAATGCACTTAAAAACTTTAAATGCTATATTAAGAATAAGGTTTGTTTTTTGAAATCATAGTTATTTACTTTTTAACTATATTGTTTTTAATTTCACAGATATGGATTGCGCAGACATGGAGAATGTTGCCACTCCTCTCTGATGCTCCAAAAAACGATAAATATTTGAATGCGGAAGAAAATAATAATTTGGATAACCTGTTAACTAATTTAATTTATATGAGTACTTTCAAAACCTAATGGTTTTGTATGTTTTCTTGGATTTGAATATAGCTTGTTTTTCAGCATCATTTTTTTGTTTTTAGCCTATTTTCGGTTATTTTTACGAAAAAATCTATCTATGCGTATGCTCAACACCTGGCAACACTGGATCCAAGCAGAGTTTTCAGCTCGATGCGGTCGTACCAGATGGAATATCATCTATTCACTGTATAAAATTGGTTCCATTGCAACGAATCTCCAGCGGCTGCTCCGCTTCTACTATTATACTATTTAGCGACTTTCTGCCGATTTCTGTTTGCCTGGTATTTTAAACCATTTTTTGACGCTCACAAACCGGAAAGTTGAATTCTGAAAACAAAACTTCCATTGTGAGCAAAAATCGTACAAAAATCGGCCAGAAATACCAAGCAGAAGCCGTTAGGTCGAAATTTGAAATTACGAAAAGAAACTGCCTCTTTTTGTAGTTAACAAGTGGCAACACTGCCAAAGTGGTTCCGAAACAGTGACGCGCCGGAACCAGCCGCGGCCTCTAGAGTCCAAAATATTGGAACACCTTGGTGGACATTCTTGTGGAAGCTAAGATTTTGCCCGGACGCCAGTGTAAACTAACTATGACCACGATTGAGAGAGCTCATAGGTTATGACAAGATGACTGCAACTTTTTGGCTCTCTCTGCGCATGTACGTCACAAGTCATGAAATTCAGCGCGCGCTTTTGAATTTGTTCGAAAATCACTGACTTTTTTTTAGTATCAGCTCGTGTGGCTGTAATTCCAGTCCGATTTTGAAAATCTTCCAAGCATATTGTAGGGAACTTCATACCGCGTCGATTGATAGGCTATAACGTAGGTTGTAGGTGCCATACTTATTAAGTAATAAGTATTTGAAGTTAGAAAATGTTGCCAGTCCGAATGTTTACATTCTAACTTATCGCTCAATTTTAAAGCTATGATTGTGAAACTTTGCACAAGTCTTTATTTTCGGTGCAGGCAGTACATATATGAAAACCATCCGGATCGAATCACTATATCATATAGCTCCGATAGGAATAATAGGTTGACAACTATGTTTTTGTATGAATAACTTTTTTGTTTTTGTACATAGCGTTACCAAACTCACCACATTTAAGTTTCATTAAAATCGGACTTATATATCTTATACCTGTCTTACCTGTCCCAGGAGCGGTCGGTAGAAACTTGAGTTGTATGAATAACGCTGCAAAATTTAATTGTGGCTACACCAACACATTTATTTGAGTGGAAAAAAAGCGATTACGTCGTCTTCCAGTGGCTGTAACTTCTAACTTCAGTTTATATCAAATTCCAAAATTGGATCCTCGAAATACTTTGCGTTCATGCATGAAACGCTTTTATTCATCCAAAATTTTCGGGCTCCCATAACTTTGTCAAAACCGATCCGATTTTCATGCGTGATTACGCTGTAAGCTTACAACAGCGAGTCGGATTGTATGGGACGTGCTTTAATTATTATTTATTTTTTTTTTAGTTAATTGTGCAATAAAGTTAAGCTCCCCCACCTCAAATCGGTTCTTGGAGAATTTCCGCGTTTTTTGAGACTAAGGCCAATATTCTCCGTGCTTTCTTTCTACCTTTCGTTACCTTTCCCCTCATACAGAAGTCGAACTCGGTTAGTGCACCTGTCTACGCTAGAGGATAGGCGAAGGATTGCTGGTCTACTATTTATTAATAATATTATTATTGGCAATGTAGATTGCTCAGCCCTTCTTGCGAAGATAAACTTGTTACCATTTAATGTGGGTTTTCATAGGACTGTCTATGCCCTTAATGAGCCATTAACACGAGCCATGAAATCTTATAATGACTTGCCAACTGACATTAGGTTTGACTTCAGTCTAAATACATTTTTTATTAAGGAACTTCTCAAGAAGTTCTTTTTATAATATTCAAAATTGTTTTTAGATATTATTATTATAATTTTAACTTTAAGTATGTTAAGCTAGTTCTAGAATAACCCGAAAGTCTTTGTACATTGGTTTAATAATAATAAATAAATAAATAAATACGGGAGCTCAAGCATAGAATTAATTACCCTATTACTGTATATTATCTTAAGATAGTTCGGTAGAGCTAGAGAAAATTATACTACGTGTGGAGTGGTGTAAACTCTATGTGATATTGACTTTACTGTGGAGCGTGCATAGTATCTTTACTCATATATATATATTTATATATATATTTTTATGTGCGCCTACAAAATGGGTAAATGGGGGTAGTGATGGCACAAAATTTCATTATTCGCTTATTAAATCATATGATTAATTTAATACGAGCGATTATTAATCGCAAATAGTCGAAGAGATATGAAATTAATCGCTTAATTAAATGATTTTTAAGTTTGCAGCAATTTTTGATATTTAAAATCTTAATGCTGATGCATGTTTCGGCACTGCACTTCGCACACTTTGCTGTATGTTGGTGCCATAATCAGTAATTGCAAATTGCTCTGCCATCTTTAATTTTGCATTTACGCGCAAATAGTGATGTGATTATTTGAGCATATAATCGATTAAATGTTAAATTAATCGAAACCCATTTTGCGATACAATTAAATCGTGAATTGAGACAAAATAATCGATTAATGTGTATCGCATGGGAGTGCTATAACTGTGCAAATTTATGTAACACGCAGAAGGTGGCATCCCGACCCTGTGAAGTATATATACATATATTCTTGATAAGTAGCAGAGTCGATCTGGTTCGCATGTCTGCATATCTAGCCACCCTTAAGCCTTGAAATGAATGCACAGAAATGGTGTTAAGTTATTGGACTTTACATGACGGTTAGATAGTATTGATAATGAAAAAACCTCGATAGTGCATCCTAATAAAAACCATCGATTAATGTGAGATAAGCAATAAATATCTGGCAACGCTTTTTGCACTATGTAAACCTATTTGTCCTTATGTGTACTAGATCTTTAGAATGTACCTGTATGTATGTGTGCGTACAAACGAAGCTGACGTTCAATTACGGGTTAAAAGTCAGTCTGTTTACGATCACTATCAACGACATCGCAAATAGATACCTAACAACAAATTGATAAATACTGTTTACTTACAACTGTTCTATGGGTTCAATGCTTTAAGTTTGTGAAAATACTTATAATAGATATAATGTTTCGACATCAATTCCTATATCGAAATACTCATTTTGTAATAAGTGTAGGCGTATGGGTAGGGCAGCTCATTGTTAATAAAGCCGAACACAAGCTCAAATTATTCTTTGCTCTGGAATTTTATCTTCGTTAATCCAAAAGTAGTTGCAGCTTTGTGAGATACTGTATTTGTATCTGTATCTTTACTTATCTGTGCCTGTGGCACGCGATTCACTCCAAGCAAACATGAATTTTTATTCTTATTTTCCCTGCGCGAGATACTCGGCTGCCAGTTGAAGAACAGTCTTATAACGCACATTACAACATCAAATCTAGAGAAAAAACGACAAGGCCTTGGACACATAACTGGATACATTGTGTTCGCATTCTAAATGTTCAATATGCGTACGCAAACGATAATAAGATTCATAAATACTTTTGGAATATTACTTTTCCTGACCGTGGGTCATAGCGGCGATGTATTAGGAGATGGTGAGTCATTTTAATTTAGCTTAAGTGTACATGTGCACAATGAGATACTAAAACCTTTTAAAACCTTTTAAATACAATTTCTGCGTGCCGAAGAAATACACTCTCATGGAAATATTTTCCATCTTTTACAGCTTTATGATTTTGATCAATTTTACGCAAGCTAGTATATAAAGAGAAATATTATATTAAAAAAAAAATGCTAATACAAATCCATAATTATTTATTTTATGTGATCGTTTAATTCAATACATATTTGATAGCAAAATTGTATAGCTTCCTGGGGTATACATAATTAGACTCTTCTTTAAATCTCAAAGTGTCACAATTTTATTTGTTGTTGAGGGTTTTTTTTATAAAAACTTACTTAAAGCGTTAAAGCGTGTGGAAAAGCGTTAAAAATATAAACAAAATAAAAAAACTGCCATAAAAATTGTACAGATTAATTTTCGAAATTATATTTACTAGTAAGCAATAATTTACTAGGCATAAAATTGTATTGTATTTGTATACATAAGTGCTTACATTTCAATTTGTTTACGTATACCTATTATTTGTGATTTGAACGTGTTTTCACTTGTTCTAGGCACAGCTGAAGACCTTGGCCACGTCACTCTTTCCATCTAAGTCAAACTAAATAAAGTATCTAGATATGTATATAACGTACGGTGTAAGATATTTAAATATCATTATCTCATCGTGAGTGTTTGCCTGGTTCAAGATAAGCCGATTATGCTGTCAGTAGTTTCCATTTGTGTGTATGCAGATACCTACATACATACATACATAATACATACATATGTATGTGCACCTGAACTCGTATGTTTATATAATCCGAGTAGTTGTAAGAGGCCGGGCCAAGACTTTTTCTTAAAATGCCATCTGAATTTTTCGAATTTATCCTTGCGTATTAGATCACTCCCTGCACAGTGGAGCAGCAGCTGCTGCCCTCCTCTTTGGTAACAATTTATTAAAAACAGATATAATAGAATCTTCTCTTTACTGCCCAAGGGCGGATTCTTCCAAAATGTTTCATGTCAGGAGAACACAGCAACGTATTTCACAGTTTCTCAAATATTTTACGCCTGGAGGTATGATTTTTCTAAGTCGGAAAAACACGTGTCTTATTATTATACTTATCCAAAAATGTTCAATAGTTAGAATCACCAAATAGCAGCCAGAAACGACTTATTGTCTGTATTAACATGTCGACCTTAGTATAAGAATTTCCATTCGAATATGTGATCTAATATGCATATATTGGGCATAAAAAGACAGCCGAAAAATATACATATTATTAATTCTTTGCAATAATATATTTTTCGGCTGTCATTTTTTGCCCAATAAATAAATGCATTTTAATTATAATTAAATGAGTTTTTTCTTTAATTCATTTCAAAGAACAAATTGCGGACTATATCCGGAAATGTTGCATAAGTGGGCTTAGAAACGCACGTACAACAAATGGATGTGAAAAGATGGAGTCGGCAGTGTCTAGCATTCCTAGACTCTGGCTTGGATTATGCTCCTCAACATTCGGAGTATGCTGCTCCAGAGAACTTGACCGTCAGAGTTGTGAACTGGGCCGCTTGGCTGCCTTAGATGGTACTAAGTGCGACAAAGGAGTAAATACCACGTCCACCTCGTACACAGATTGCTGTCGAGCTTGTCAAGGTAACAACAATAGCTTAAGATTTAAAGTGTATAGGAATTTATTAACTTTTTTGGGTATTGTTAAGTTGGTTTGGCAGTTAAGGCTAGCCAACAAAAATGCAAGGACCCCTTATTTTCGTTCCTTTCGAATATAGAATCATATCGGATTTGCTGCTCAGAAAACGGCATTTCAGACTCGGATGAAAGTGGCAATAAGCATGATAAAAACATTCACCACACAGAGCCCGAAGAGGACGATTCTAAACAGAGTAGTGAAAATGCTGATGGAACTATTGTGCTAACCGAAGATGGTGAGAATTAAGTATTAAAGATCTTGTTATTCACTTGCTGACATAGATTAACTCGATTTGGAATACCGTTGCAGGTGATATTTGTGGCAAAGTTCAAAACCTTTGTGCCCACATATGCGAAAACACTATTGATGCGTACAAATGCAGTTGCTATCCGGGATTTAAGCTGGACGATAATAACGTAACATGTTCGCAGGCCAAAAATGAAATATGTCCCAGCGGATACGTTTTAGATACAATTCAAGGTAAGTGTGTGGACACCGATGAATGCAAGGAGCAGCGGCATGAGTGCAAGGAAAACCAGTATTGCCACAATACGATTGGTGGATATCATTGTCTAAACATAAAGGCAAAGAATTGTCCCGCAGGATATGTGTACAACACCGAGTCAAATGAATGTGAAGGTTCGTTAATATATTGTAAGCAAAATCTTAATTTCTCATTGTGTCCTAACATTCTCATTTAATAACAATTTTTATTTTTACTTTTTTTTTAAATTTTGCATTCATCACCCCTCTAATGTACAATGTTTTAGTTATAATTTTGTAGTATTTTTCCGAGTTTTAGCGATTGCTTTTCAACAGTAACATTTCTTTAGTATACTTAATAAATTTGTTATGTTTAAAAATAATTAATATAGATTTCAAAGGAAAATGGGGAAGAAAACCCATTAAATGATCGGCTTATATGTTAACTTATACCTAGATAACTGCGCTATACGCGACTAAACTTGATTTAGGGGCTTAGCTCCAGTAATTAACAAACTTTGCAATATAAAATTATGAGTATTTAATATGCTCTTAAACAATCAATGAGAGTTTAAGAGGGGTGAACCTCACACAATTGTAACTAAGATGGAGAAGATGAGTTGGTGCACTGGTGGACGGTTTTTAAAATGTGATTTGGCGCAATGGCCCCAAGTAGATGAACCGTCGTTAAAAGTGGAATAAAAACAGTTTTAACAAGTAAGAATGCTATAGTTGAGTATACCCAACTACAAAACTCCCTGTACCTGGGTACAAAATTTCCGATCGCAACTTCGTAAACTTACAAATTACAAACTTACACACACACATACACAAAGACGCACACATACAAGGGTCAGCTCAAGCGCAGCGCAAGCGAGGCATTTTAATTGGTGGCTGTGCTGCTTCTTTCCCCCCTTTCATAAAAATAATGTTAGGTATATGTTATTAAAATTAAGTAGTAATTAGATGCTATGGGCCAGACCTTACAACTATTATACATTTCGTATCGATTAGATGATGACGAGTGCAAACAGGCGCCATGCGAGGAGGGATATCAATGCTCAAATTATCCCGGCGGATACGACTGCAACCTAATGGAGAGCCAAACATGTGGGACTGGCTTTTACCTAAAGAACGGTAGCTGCGTTGATATCGATGAGTGCAATCATAATACAACAAATTCATGCAGTTCCGATGTGCACCAGGAGTGTAAGAACACGCTAGGCAGTTATTACTGTAATTGCCTTCCAGGGTTCAGTTTAGATGGAACACAAAACAAGTGCGTTGGTATGTACCAATTACATATATTTATTATTATTTATTATTAAGCTATTTTGCACAAACTATTTGTACAATTGTATATTTGTACTTACATACACACTTTATTCTGTTGTTTCGAAGCTTCAAAAATAAGTTCGATTGAACGACTATTAAACTGTTCACTCGAAGGAATTAAGACCCTGATTAAAGTACATCTTGTTCGAATGGACGAACGAACCTTGATTCATTGAATCTGATTATCTTTTAATTAATTTATTAACTTATATCTTTTTAACATACTTGTAAGCAAAACTAGGAATCACTTCATTATTATTATTATTATTATTGTTGTAAAATACTTTACAAATTCAAAATCAAATTAATTTTTGTACACTCTGTTAGTATGAAATGATTAATAGGGGATACTAAAGCTGTGCAAATGTTTGTAACAGGCGGAAGGATGTACCTCCAAATATTCCCGATAAGTATCAACAGACCAGTCAATCTGGCTAGGTCCGTCTGTCTGTATTGTAGCACATTATATTTTAAAATTCGATAAATACGATTTATAAGCACGATTTTAAAGATATGGGCTTGATCTACTTGGATTCGAACAGCGAATATATTCGCGAAACTATTTTCAGTACTGCAGAGCAGAGGGAAATGGCGTCTGCCACCTGAACTGCTCTGCTTGCTCGCACTGCCGCTGAGCTGATTGATGCGTATGTGCATGAGTATGGACATGAATTTGGGATTTTCAGACCTGGGTACAGAGTGTCTCTTATTTTCTGCTTGAACTGGAAATAGATTAGTTATGGTGATTTTGAAATGAACAAAATGAACAGAAGGAGTCTCAGACAATCAAATGATATAACCAATTCCTTATATTGAACTACACTAATACTTACTTATACGTATACTAATGTATGTTATATGTGCACACTTCCTATAGATATTAATGAGTGCTCAATTAACAATCACAACTGCTTGCCAACTCAAAGATGTGATAACACGATCGGTTCATATATATGCACGGTATTTTTGTTGGACCTTGATTCCTTACATGCAAAAATTAAAGCAATCCTTTTATAGCGTTGGACATCTTGCGGAACAGGATATACACTAAACGCTGAAACTGGAAACTGCGATGGTAAGAATAAATAATAGAGTACACACTCGAACAAACACCCGGTGGTAGGAGTGAACACAGACATTTTTTACTCCCTGTACCCATAAAATGGTTTTACATATAAATATTTAAACCAGGGGGAAACCTTTAGGTAAATTGAACACACTTTTTACTCCCTGTACCCATAAAATGGGTAAAAAGGGGGTATGTAACAGGCAGAAGGAGACATCTCCGACCCTATAGAGTATATATATTCTTGATCAGTATCAAAAGAGATTTCGATTTGGCCATGCCCTTCTGTCTGTCCGCCGGGCCGTCTGTCCGTCTGTATGAACGCGTCGATCTCAGTAACTATAAGAGCTAGAGACACCAAATTTGAAATGTAGGTACCTGTATAGCATACGCCGATCAATATTGTTTCATATTTCAGATATCTCCCCCGTTTTCCCGCAAATCGATAAAAACCGTTTTACAGGAACAATTTTCAAGATATAGCTTTTAGATTTAGCATGTACAATACTTTAGTCTCTCTTAATCTACTGTCCAAATTTCAAGTCGATCGGATAATAAACACGGAAGTTATTCACGAAAGAAGATTCAGTAATGCAGCGAGAGGGGGAAGAAGAAGCACATCCACCAATTAAAATGCCTCGCTTGCGCTGTCGCTTTTGGCGCCTGTGCGTCTTTGTGTATGTGTGTGTGTATGTGTAAGTGGACGTAGATGTGATTGAATATTTTAGACCTGGGTACAGGGAGTTTCGTAGTCGGGTATACTCGACTATAGCATTCTTACTTGTTATCTAGTGTATTCTGTCGAGCGTGTACTGTACATAATGTCAGAACTAAGAACATTTGAAAGAGACTGAACAACATACGCATTTGTGGGTTCTTTCACCGAAAATATATTGAAACAATATTAAAACAAAATTTATTTCAAAGATGATGATGAATGTGCGCTTCGTACTCACAATTGTCTTGTGGATTATGACTGCTACAACACTAAAGGATCGTTTCGATGCCACAGAAAAACCACAACCACAACCACAACAACCACAACTACAACAACCACACCAGCCACAACAACAACGTCGAGGTCACCGTCGTTACCGTCCCTTACCAGGGATACTTCCCGCCATTATGTGGCCCAGCAGGCCTATAATCGCTTGGATTATTCTCCAAGTTATTCCATTCATCATGGATCGTCATCAACATCTCGACTACCCTGCACTGCCGGATTCTACAGAAACAATCTGGGCGCATGTGTCGGTAAATTACTTATGAATAAGTATAAGCCCACTAACATGTCAGAAATAGATCAATAATAATATACTTAGATTAATAACAAATATCGCAACACTTGAGTTCTGTCAGCTAAGATATTTATTGATAATACTATATTATAAATAAAAAGGTTAGGTTAGGTTAAGATGGCAAGTCACCCTCTCCACAGGGAGACCTCACATAAACCATCTGGTTCTTAGTGGTACCGTATATTGCAACCTTGCAATGTCTAGGAGTTTTTCAAAAGAATTTCTTATTTTTGAATTATTTCCATTATTATTTTTTTAATTTACAATAGACTTAAGAATTTTTTCATTAGCCTCTACATTTTCAAACTGGAAAATGATATGTGTGAATTAAATTTCCTATGACAGACATAGGATGTAGTAATCCGATCCCATCCGGTTCCTAAACAAATACATATATGTATGTATGTAAAGGTCTTAAGACAAATGCAGTTTTTCGAATAGTTCGGTCCAATTACAATACGTCGATTTTATAAGCGGTATTCGTCATGCTCCATCAGCAGATTTCAAGACAAATGTTTACATTTAGCGATAAAAATATGTTTTTCAGTGGGCTTTAAAAAGGTTTATTTCCGACACACAACATGAGTGCGTATAAAGATTATTACTATAAGGGAATTGACTTCATTGCATTGTGTATGTACTAGCCAGACTTTATCAGAATGTAAGTTACACATGGATGCGCTGCACTTATTATAAAATAACTTTGTACATAAATATAAATATAAATTTTACTGATTGCAGTTCATACTATATGCATTCTTTTGTAGACATGAACGAATGCACGGAATACAAGCCATGTATGAGCCATGAGCGCTGTATTAACACCAATGGCTCATACCGTTGTGAGAGCCTATTATCCTGCCCCGCAGGATATAGGTCGACACCTGATGGAAAGTCCTGCGTTGGTGTGTATTCCAACTTACTTCTATACTGACATTTGAAGTTATTTTTATCAACTTACCCCAACCATCCCACAGACATCAATGAGTGCGAGACGGGAGATCATAATTGTGGAGAAAAGCAAATATGCCGCAACCGTAATGGTGGTTATATCTGCGCGTGCCCCACAGGACATCAAGTGACACGTCTGCCAAGTGGTGACAACAGTTGCGAGGACATAGACGAGTGTGGACAAGAGCACCCGGCGTGTTCATCCAACGCGCAGTGCTTTAATACCATTGGTTCATACTATTGTGAATGCAAATCAGGTTTTCAAAAAAAACCTGGTCAGGAGCAGAGTTGGCAAATGCATGCTCAATGCTTTGATGTCGATGAGTGTCAGGCCATACCCGGTCTTTGCCAGCAGAAATGTGTTAACTTTTGGGGTGGCTATCGATGCACCTGCAATCCAGGATACGAACTCAGCCATGACAACCGTACCTGCAACGATATTGATGAATGCGAAGTACATAAGGATTACAGGCTCTGCATGGGGTAATAACTTTCAATTTGACATATTTCTTCTATTTAACAAAAATTCATCAACTTCATTATTATTTCATGCAGATTTTGTATCAATTCGGCCGGCTCCTACCAATGCTCCTGTCCTCGCGGATACACATTGGCTGCGGACAGAACCACTTGCCGTGACATCGACGAATGCGGCACAGACACCGAAAATCCTGTGTGCACTGGTCGGGTATGAAGCTTGTTAACTATCCCAAATAGTACTTATAACTACGACTTAGAGACAATAAGCTTGTCGCTTCTCGTGCGGGAATTCGAAAATCGTTGCAACAAAATTATTGAAGATGCCTAAGTTGCGAAGTACTATACATAGAGCGTATAGAAGTACAGAAGGGGAAACTAAGCCGGATTTATTTGAACAACAGTATAGTAAACAAGTAAGAACGTTGCAGTCCGACTGCGGTACTCTGTGTCTACTTTCTGTTGCTGGCTTTCGGGGGCGAAATGGGCGTGGTACAATATTGATTGCTCAAAAAAAAATTTTATTTTAATTATCATTTTTTTAATATTTTTTATGTATCATTAAAACGTTATATCGGCGATGCACCCAACCGACTTAAGTTTTTATTTAATTAATAAATGATTCAAAGATCTTGCGACTGGCATATAAGTTATCAATAGTGTACAATATTGAAAGCGTAAATGGGATCATAAGATTTATGTTTTGTATAGATTTTAATAATACTGAATCGAAATTTCATAGCTACTTTTTTATATGTATTTTCAGAATGACATTTGCACAAATATTCGAGGTAGTTTCAAGTGTACTACTATTAATTGTCCTCATGGCTACATTAATGATCCGGAGCAAAAGAAGTAAGAGAGTACTTAACAAGAAGATTCCCCATATATTATATACTATTTTTTTCGCAAGTTATTTTTCTCAAATGGGCCGATTGATATTTACAATCTCCTTATCGTAGAACTCATCCATTAAAAAAAACCAGAAATTTTAAACATTTTGTGTCTCTTACACACTAAACACATATCTTATTATTCCAGCCGATGTCGACAAAATAGTAACCTTTGTGAAGGAGAAGAGTGCTACACAAAACCATCAGCCTACACCTACAATTTTATAACTTTTGTGTCAAAACTAATGATTCCCCCAGATGGTCGCATGATTTTTACCCTACGTGGGCCGATATGGTATGATGACATTGACTTCGATCTTAAAATCGTAAGGATTCAAGCGGCTCCAAACATTGAGAGAGCATCAGAAAATTATTTTGAGTAAGTTATATGTGTTCCTTAACCCTTGTATTTATCGCTCACTTTTTAATTTTTCTGAAATCTTCAAAAATGTCTTCGTTTACCCGATTCTAACGAATTAAATCAAGCTATATAAAGTGTAATATAACTCGCTTTTGACAAAGCAGCTATAATATATAGTGATCCCATTTCTATTAAAAGGTGTAGTGAAATGAGCTATATGATTTTCATCAGATCTTTCAATTTTGTTTCAATATTCTACACAAGCAGATTATCGATTAGTTGCTGCTAAAATGCTCCGAGAGTGAGCTATGTGTGCGAAGCGAACTGATAATAATAAGATTAAGAATTATAAGAAACAAGTAAGAATGCTTTAGGCGAGTGTACCCGACTAAGAGAATCCCTGTGCCCAGGGCTATAATTTCTAAACACATCTTCGTACACTTACACAAACTACAACGCTCACTTACTACAAGCGACAGTATAAGCAAGGAATTTCACGCTACAGTACTGAAACTAGTTTCTTGAAATACTTATCGCATCGACTTGAAATAGATAAAGAGGAACTCAATAATCATGCATGCCAAATCTATCTTTAAATTGTGGCTGTAAAATGATTTTATCCAATTTGTATCCAGTGTGAGGGAGAATATTTGAAATTTGAACGAAGCTTGATTTGTGTATGGTATATTACATTCCAAATTTAGTGTCTATAGCTATATCTAGCTAAGTTCCTGAGATCGACGCGTTCATAAAGACGGACAGATGGACAGGGCCACATTGACTCGGCTATTGATCTATCAAGAAAATTTATACACTAGCTGGTAAAATCCTCGAAATATTTAGATTCAAATGCATTATGCTAAATTTTTCCTACTTCTAATACTTTCGTCAATCATAAGAAATATACAAAAATAGCTAATAGGGAATATCTTGTTCCGTCCGCGGGGTTGGACTTTCCTAATTAGTTGAGCCACATGAATAATGACTTCTTGTTTAGGGCTATAAAAATGTCTTTAAAGCCACTCATTTGTCCTTGACTTCATTTCCCGTTGGGGAAGATTTTCCAAAATCATCTGGCACTCTTTTAAATTATTTTTGGAAATTTGAATATTTAATTTGAAAAGAGGTGAGGCTAATTGCAAGAATAATACTACAATTTCAGATAAAAGTTTGCCAACTATTTTTCGCCCGTTGTGTTGGCCCCCAAAATAACAAGGTTTTTGTGTTTAGCTTTGAAATTGCTGAGTTCTAGGTTTCACTACTCTTCCGACCGTGGGCGTGCATTCTTCAAAATCAGTAGTACATCTGTGGAATTATTTAATGCGAGGTGCTTAGAAAATAATCTTCAAAATATTCGGATAATGGCTGTGGAGGTGAATTTTCCAAAATCGGTTGAATTATTTAATGTGTAGGACTATGAAAATTAGTTTGAAGCCAATTTTCCGACCGTGGGGGCAAATATTCCAAAATATTTGAGCACCGCGTCTATTATGTTTTAGTAGAGTACCTTGAAAATGAGTTTGAAGCTCATCGCATGAAAATTAAGTGTCGAATGCCAGTGTGCACTTTCATTATACATAAATGGAAACTACTGTGAAAATTTCAGATCCTAGCTCTTAGGGCTTGGGCTGTGTAATGATTGCTTATCAGTCAGTCAGTCACCAATCAAGACAAACTGTTTTATATATATAGATTAAAGAGTCGGAGAATTCCCCTTTTAATACTCCTTTTACAAGGAGCAAAAAATAATTGGCTCGGGCGATTCCGGGCATTGTCTGTCTAGTACTGTATAAATAGAAGCATATGCAGTTGAATATATTTATTTATATAAAATATTAAGACTGATTATTAAATAATGAATCTTACTTTGTACAAATGTACATACGTAAGTATGTTAACTTATATAAAATTGTCGACGTAATTTGTATATAATGAATAATTTAATTTACAGCACTTTAAAGAGCAACAACCAAGTAAATCTAATTTTAAAAAAGGCACTGGAGGGACCGCAGGATGTTGAATTGGACTTGACTATGACGGTGTTCTCTAATGGAATGCCTCGGGGAAAAAGTGTTGCAAAATTATTCCTGTTTGTATCCCAATACACATTCTGAAGAAAATTATATTGTGTAAAAGTGCTTGTAAACATAAAGGGATATGTTTTCACCAAATTGAAAATTATATACATATAAGTCGCGTTGTACAATATTCATAACATGTAAATTGTAAAGGTATTTGGCTGAGTCTAAGAGTTTTAAAAAATGTAATTATTATTCACAGCCGATATAAATACTTGATATGGTTAACTGTTTGTATGTCTGAATAATTAACTAAATAAATTGAGTGTAACTAAGAACACGCACGCTGCGGACCAAATTAAAACCAGCACTAACCAAGCATTTGATTTAAAAGGACTTTGAAAGTGGTTAATAATACCACTTCCCAAAAGTTCCGAGCACGTGCGTCTTGAGTAATAAACCAAGAAAACTGGTATAACATATTGTATACCAGCCCCTGCGTAGCTACCAGTAAATGCTACAAGGGTGGAAAGACTTTCGGTAAAATACGTCACACAAAATGGGGGAATAACGGCAAAAAGAGGGAATAGTGAACGTATAAAAGTACTATACGATTCATAGCGAGACATGTCCAAGAACAAGATTTGAAGATTGTTTTTTAGGGTGACAGCGATTACTGGGAAACTAGCGGATAATGTAAATACCGGAAACAACGACAGGAAATAGTCAATGGTAATAAGTAAAGTATCAGTAAAGTCCTTATAATCGACCTGATATGGTAGAAAATTCAGAGTATAAAGGTCCTCCACGTGCTCAAATGCAAAAATTCCAGTCATTGCTAAGACAATATAAAACGTACAAATTACAATGTAATCGAATGAAATAATTTTAGCCACCATTGACTTGCTCCTGAGGGGTGCTAATAAACCAGGAAGTGAATGGTGGCACATAAACGAGTAGACACAAGCCCCAAATAATGATGGAATTCCGTAAACGTTTATGCCAACAGGATGTCCTCTGGCTCCATTAGAAGCGAGCATCTTTAGCGCAATACATATCATAAATGTAAATGCTGAAAGCGGGAAAAAAAAGTGTGTTAGCCAGTTGGGTTACAAATAGGATACAAAAGTACTCACCCATCCAACGAAAAACAGCGGTGAGTATTTGCAAATATTTTGTTTTCTGAATACTAAAGAATACAAGCGGTCCAAAAACCAGGCCAAACGCAATTAAAATTAATCTGTACATGCTTAGCCGCGTTAGGGTATCATTCTTCCAGCAGGAACGGTTTTCATTGCTTTTAAAATCACCAGGCCAGTAAATAGAATTCGACTCCAAAATTGAAATGTCTGAGCGGTTGGAATGATCATGATCACTGAAAATAAAGTGCATTGTGAGTAGGAGCAAAACATAATTCGAGTATAACAATATTGTCAAGTTGATTTTAAAAACTAGATGGCTTGCATTTTATGAATGTGTCTTTGAAATAAACAAATGAAGTACAAAGAATCACAATGATGTTATCCATGATTTTGCAGATTATAAGTACTTATAATATACACGTTCTTACCATATAACGTCTCGAAGACTTCTGGCCACAGCTGCAGAGTATATGCTTAAGTCTCCATATAAGTAGATTATGAAGCACAGATAGAACAGAATACGCCCAAAATCATTAAAGAATAACGTTGCCATTTCACCCAATTCGAACTTATACGTTAGTTGATAATAATGAAAGTCCACATTTTGTATAGTCAAAGGAACCGTTTCAAGTTCTCCAATAGACCTTTCATCATCATCATTATCATTTGAAGCTTCATTTGAAGTCCGTCCATGGCGTAGGACCTGTAGGTTCTGCCAGTTTTTAATTGCATTAGAACAGGCCATGGCTTCAATAACGAAGGTTACAGTCATATAGCTTATAATAGCCAACAATATTATCACGACGAGACTCAGGCCCCATCCTGCCCTAGCAAATACTCCGGGTAGTGTTAATGCTCCTGTTCCGACAATGAGATTGAATATGAATAAAGACCCCACCTGGAATGGATGTTGGAACAAAGCAGTCCATTATCAGGAATTTGAATCAGAATATGCATGCATGCAGCTTGAGCGGCTACCCAGTAAGAAATAGCTTCCTCCAAAATGATTTTCTCGCACACACACTTCTCCACGCTAAAGTACATACATAGTTCCAAAACATGGTCCCAAATTCGCTTTTATAAAAAGCAGACACGTATTATCCGTTATGGGCTTTCTTCACGCCTATTTTAAAACCAATTGTGCGAATTACTTTTGAGACCATTATATGCCCAGGCAGAGCGTCGCAAAGTTTAAGTAATTAAATTTGAATGCAGTTAAGCATACAAAAGGCGAACTTCATATTTGGCAGCTGAGAATGGCTAGAAATGAAAATGCATTCATTCGTAAGGAAAATTCTTTAATTTCTTACTGGGTAGCCTTATAAACATACACACATACTTAAATGCATGTCTATGCAAGTATAAAATCACAAAAGCATACTGGCAGAGCACAATTCATACCATATACCATATGCATGTACATATAAACAAAACATGTTATGCATATCTGCATAGTTACCAAATTTGAATATGATGCTGGTGCCACAGGTGTTGCCGCAGCCCTTCCGTCAGGCATTTTCTTCTATTGTAATAACAACGAATTCAAAGTGACCGCCGGGACAAACACGGAAAATACCATAATACCAAAGCGTTTTCAGTAAATACTAGAACCGTAAAATGTTTTTTTTTTACTCTCAGTACCCATAAAATGGGTAAAATGGGGTATTAAATCTTTGCATATAGGAGGAAAAAGATGACATCTCCGACCGAGTTTATATATGTATTCTTGATCAGTATCAATAGCCGTGTCATTTTTTCTGTGTCCGTCCGTATGTATGAACGCGTCGATTGCACCGACTATAAGAGCTAGAGACACCATATTCGCAATGTAGATTCCTGTATGCAATACACAGTACAGTAGATCACGTTTGTCTCAGATTTCAAATATCTCCCCCGCAATTCGATAAAAACGTTTTACAGAAACAATTTGAAGGATATGTATGTACATATATCTTTGGGACTTGGCACGTATACAACTTTGGTCATTCCTAGTTTACTGTTAAAATTGCGAATCGATAGAATTAACACGGATGTTATTCACAAAACAAGATTCAGTGCACATGAGCGGTGGTGTATATGTGTAACCTAGGTACACGGAGTCTCGTAGTCGGGTATAGCCGACTATACTCATTAACCGTGAGTTTATCACAAAACAGATAAACATGAATCGTTGGTTAGGTTTTTCAAGATGCTTTAATGACTACGCACCATATATATTTGCTTATATTTTTATCGCAATAGGGATAATAATAATATGTGGACCAAATACATGTTGGTTGATCTTATCGATCAATTTCGCCAAAAACAACGTCCAAAGTGCCAATTATGGCAACAACGTCGGCCAACATATGCTGCTTTCCAATTTTTTCAAGCGCGGCCAAATGGGCGAATCCTGGTGCTTTAATTTTGCAGCGGTAAGGCCGGCTGGATCCATCTGATACCAAGTATACTCCAAATTCACCTTTTGGGGCCTCGATAGCCGTGTACGTCGCTCCGGGTGGTACTTGAAAGCCTTGGGTAAAAAGCTTAAAATGGTGTATAAGAGCTTCCATGGAAGTCTTCATTTCGTTGCGGGTCGGTGGTGTCACCTTTGCGTCGTCTGTTTTTATTTCGCCCGCAGTCATTTGGTTTAGACACTGATCGATAATGCGCAGGGATTGACGCATTTCCTCTATGCGGCACAAATACCGATCATAACAGTCGCCTTTGGTACCAATTGGCACGTCAAAGTCAACCAGATCGTATGCATCGTACGGTTGTTGCTTTCGCAAGTCCCACTTGATGCCCGAACCTCGCAACATGACTCCACTAAAGCCGTAGTTAAGAGCTTCTTCGGCAGACACAATGCCAATATCTTCGGTTCGTTGGACCCAGATCCGGTTCGTACTGAGAACATCTTCTACCTCATCCAGCCGTTCGGCGAACTTCGAAGCAAATTCATATATATCGTCCATTAGACCCAGCGGCATATCCTGCAGCAAAACTTGACGTTAGTTTTTGATATTCCGCACATTCCGCCCAATGAAAAATTACCAAAGACACACCGCCTGGTCGAATATAAGCGGCGTGCATCCGTGCACCTGAAACGCGTTCGTAGAACTCCATCATCTTCTCGCGTTCTTCAAAGAGCCAGAAAAAGGGTGTCAAAGCTCCAACATCCAGGGCATGAGTGCCTACAGCCATGATGTGGTTGAGAATGCGTGTTATCTCAGCGAAAAGTGCTGAAATTAAAAATACATATCAATTTGATTGCATTCCGGCATCCTATCTCACATCAATAATAAAAGCGGTCGAACGAGAATGGGACTCAAGCGAAAAACATATATGATAAATTCAATCGACCAACAAAATTTGAACGACCTTGTGAACTACAATTTGCAGTCAGTGACAATTACAATTACAATTACTAAAGATACCTACTTCGAATATATTTAGCGCGCAGGGGCACTTCGATATTAAGTAGTTTCTCCACGGCCAGCGAGTAGCACTGCTCGTTGCACATCATAGAGACGTAATCCAAGCGATCAAAGTACGGTAGAGCCTGCGTGTAGGTCTTATACTCGATTAGTTTCTCGGTGCCACGATGTAGCAGGCCAATGTGTGGGTCAGCACGCATCACCGTCTGTAAGAAAAGTTTCTATATAGCCAAAAACCATCAGAATTTAAAATTCACACAAACCTCGCCATCAAGTTCAAGCACTAGACGAAGCACGCCGTGGGCTGCGGGATGTTGTGGTCCAAAATTTAGAGTCAAATTGCGCACCGATTTTTCAACAGGAACTACCTTGCCTTTATTTCAATGAATAGCGATTAGAATATAAAACTTTGATGAATGCTGATAATGAACGGTACGTACTGTTCCATGGTGGCACTTTCCACAGAGAGGTTACTTCATCGGGATACATAACCGCGCCACTGAATTGCTTCATAAATTCTGGATCTGGGTACCATTTCGCAGCTCCGCGGTGCTGATTCGTACTGAGAGTGCATATATATCCAAATATTAGGAAAATCGGAAGATAGAACGCGGTGGTCAAGTGATTATGTAAGTTTCGGCTTGGCTTAATTGTTTACCTCAAGATGCTGCCACCTGCAGCTGATATAGCTGATTGCGTTTTAAAAAGGTGCACCCCAGTGCCCACAGAACGTTTAACAATGCTGGTAAACATTTTTGATAGTACAAATGATATTTGGGCTTTATTTTAACCCAAACAGAGCTACCAAACTAAAATGGGCAGTCAGCTGTTGTGCTGTGTGGCAGGGTAGTTAGAATGTATCGATAATAATTTGTCTGATACTATATTTTTGTAATTTTTTTCACGGCAATAACATAATATCGATGATTACGACAAATATCGAAGCTACATACATACATCTATCCGGAAATCTGGCCTTTTTTAAAATCAATTTACCATGTTTCTATTTTTCAAAATTTGTTTTATGTTTATTATATTGTTATTTTTATTATTTATATTTTCAATTATATGCATATGTATGTATATTTTATCTTCTGAAGATTCGGAGTGCGTCGACACAAATCTTTTTGCCATTCATATAAATTGTCTGGCAAATACATTAACTTAATAGGCGCCATGGCGACGTACGATGAGAAAGAAAAGGCCGCGGAAAAAATCATCGACGATGCCTCAAAACTTTTAAATAAAATAAAAAAAAATTGTCCTGGTTTTCTGTCTTTTTTTTTTTTTTTTTAGTTTTTTACTGTTTTTGATCGATTTGTATTTTTTGCCGGAAAATAAATGGCATCACTGGTTGACGCCATGCGCATGTCCGTTACTCGCCGTTATTCTGCAACGTCACACTTTATGAAATTCAGCGCGCGCTTTTGAACTTGTATGAAAATCACTGACATTTTTTAGCAAATCGGCTCGTGTGGCTGTAATTCCAGCCTGATTTGGAAAATATTTCCAGCTTATTGTAGGGAAATTCGCAATGCGCCGATATTAGACCCCTCTATCTATGTGCATACAATACGCAGTCAAAATGAGAAAATTTTGCCAGTCCGTCTGTTTGCATTCAATCTTATCGCTCAATTTTGAAGCTATGACTATGGACATTGTGGGATTCGTCAATGTTTTTTTTTTTTTTTTAATAATCATTAGTTTTGAGCAGCCCATCGCCATTCGTGCGTCTGAACATATTTTCCAAAGCTTTCATCTTTTCTAACAAGCCTGGCGTTGGTTTGCATAGTCCGCCTCCGCTGAACTGATCTACCCAGGTAAAGCCGGAAGTTTCTCCACAATTAAGTAGTGTCTATATCGTCCATATAGTCCTTCAAGCGATGGCCAATGTACCCAGCCAGTCTCTTTCCGTATTTACTTCATTTTGATGCAGTCTTTATATGGGGCCGCTAAGCTTTAGAATTACCAAACATTTATATTTATACAGTCATACTGTCGGACTTTCTGTTATATCATGGCCATCAGCACCCGCCTTAAAGCATACATATATATCTCACCTTCCAATTAACAAATATAGTACATCTTTTACATCTTTTTGTGTGTGTTCATGCATTAGTGTGTTTATTTATTAACATTTAAATCATACACAAAACAAAATAAAAAATAAGTAAATAATAAATAAATATATAATAAATTAAAATAATAGGCGAATAATTAATGAAACTAATAAAGTACGTGTGTTTTAAATGGTTTGAATGCGATTCAGTGCATTTGTGAATATGTTGGATGTGTGTGTATACACTAATATTTTGGTTTTACAAACTGCTTGTATTCTATTAAAAGTTCGAACAAGAAAGAACGCCTATATTCGGAGTGCCGAAGCCTTATACCCTAGCAGGAATTAAATTTTATACAAAACTTAATTTTTGTCCGATTGCTCCTATGGAAGCCATGTGGTCCGATTTTGATAAAATTAAAGGAAACTATGAGGTCTTTATTCGATGCTGTTCAGTTTCCGAATGAAAATCTATTCCTTTGGAATAAGGCTTACAAAATTCGAAAGCCATCCATCTTGTTGCTGTTGAATTTCTTGCCGCTGGAGTTGCAGTTGCCTGTTGCCATAGCGTGTACGAGTACGATGGCATACTGCCACATGGATTTTTGCCACTATTTTAAATGGGGCAGAAAATTTATGTGGCTGTCATACAGGAGCAAAATGACTCACTCACACGATGTGGCATTTCTTTGATTTCTATGGCAAAAACGTGTCATATTTTATTTATTTTATTTTATAAATTTTGATAGTGCAGTTTACAAAACTTAAACTAACAAGCTGGCTGCAAGAGGCCTTCGGCTTTATTACAATATTCTAAAATATATATGTACAGGAATTTCTTATCTAATATGTTAATTAATACTACTGTGTTTTTTGTACTAAGTGTAGGTGTGAGATAATTTATGTTTTTGAATGTTTCTTATAGTGTATAGTTACTTAATTACATAAATTGATTTGATACAGGCTGTTCGTTAAGTGAGTAAATGTTGTGTGGAAGTTCTGTTTTGGTGTGTCCTAAGAAAACGTGTAATATAAATTCAAAGGTTAAAATATTTAAATATATATGTATATAAATATTAGACGATTATTTAAACTCGCGAGTTTAACTAAAGAGTTTTATGCTTGTAGGAAAGAGGGGTAGCGGAGCAAGCGAGTCCTACAAAAACTCATGACCAGCCTTGTGTAGATTTTATTTTGCGATCTTATGATTTGTCTTTCAAATTTTTGCGCATTTTGCCTTTTGCTGAAATTGGTTAATGATAACTTAAATCAGAGTTGCAAGGCAACATCAAATCAATTGAATTGTGTGATTTAAAACTCACCGTCTTAATACAAATGATTTTTTTTTAGTAGTTTCCACGCAAAATTTAAAAAAAAAACTTGTGAGTTTAAATGAATGATTGTATAAATGCGGACTGTCATACATATATTTTTAAGTTTGCGATATTGAATTATGGGTTATTCTTTAGTATAGCGGCCCCATAAAAATACTGCTTCAAAGTGACTGAATTTGGTCTTAACCGACGCGTCTGAAAATTAGAAAGTTCATTCCCGCGGCCGAATAAGGTTAACCTTCTCTGCGTGTTTCGATACCAAAATATTACAGATTGTTTCAGTCTTTATGGGGGATATCTAAAGTAAAGTTTTACCGCACTCTTTTTCTGGGGCCGCTATGCCAAGGAATGACTCGATAGACATGCTAACTTGCTTGAAATTGACCAGTGCTGTTTTACAGATTGCTAAATTTGTCGGACAGAATTTTTTTGCGTTTTCTGTTTGATAACCTTAAGCGCAAAATTGCACCATACACATAATCATTGCAAGTATAATTTACTTTTAAAAAAAATGTAGATTGTATCTATCGGTTAAAACAATAAAAGCAAATCTATAACTACATAATTTTTGTATGCTGACAATCCCAAAACAAAATATCTGTGTGTTTTATAATACTAAAAGTTCACATTTGTGACTCGTGACTTGAATGTAACTGAAAAGTACTTTTCTTAAAAGTATCTTCCAGATACAGATATATTTCGTTGATACTGCCACACTGTCAGTTCCGTATTATTTTTTACGCTTAATACATAGCCCTTTAAATACTACACAAATGTACTTATTTATATACGTATTTTACTAAGTTAATTCAATAATGCTGTGGATACGTCGACTCGGAACATATTGAAAGAAGCAAATGGGAAAATGTGATTTTTCGTTGAGAAGTAAAATAAAATTCGAAAATGTATACATAAAAACTTGCATTGTGCCTGTGTGCGTTTTCGTGTAAAGTGTCTATTGTGTTAATTGCTTAAGATAGGGCAAATTGGTTTATGTCTACACATAGATGCATAAGCCAAGTAGCAAAGTGGTTAATATCAGTTTTGTATTACCATATGCATTTATTTAAGTTAAATGCTACAAAAGTTTTCGCTAATTGTGCGAGGTTTTTGTATGTGTGTGTGTGTGTGTGTGTGTGTGTGTGTGTGTGTGTGTGTGTGTGTGATACGTCGTATGTATACAGAAAATCGTCGCGTTCAATGTTTATGTATTTGCGTACGCTTGTATGGGGAGAGATAGAGAGCGAGAGAATGCTCTCTCGATTTGAATGCAAAGCAACAACAATGTTATAAGTCCTGCCAAAACAAGCCATAAAAGTCCTTTATCGAACAAAGAATGGTAACAATTGCTTTTATAAATTGCATAGTAAAATAGTACAAACGTATGAAGTGTGTGGTACAACTTATGAACATATGTATGTATGTATGTATGTACATACATAATTTGTACACATTCATGTGTTAATATATGTATATCTTTTGTAGATACATATTATGTACATATATTCACACACATATATATATGTATATATAGATTCCAGATCGCTCTGTAGTAAAGGAGCAACGACGAGTGCGTATGCTGTGTGATGGCGTTGTGTGTTGTTACATGGGCATCAGTAATTTTATTACAGCCCGTACACACTTCAAAATCGCCGGTGTTGACGATAATATTGCGAGTGAATTACGAAAACCATTACAAACACAAAATTATAAAAATATGTGTTTAATTTACATCACTCTTTGACATCGTCGCTCACGTACTGTTGTTCCTCTCTACAACATCGAAAGATACTCGGAACAATATATGATAGGCCCCATCCACGGTTTAAAGATCTTAGATTCGTAGGCCCCATTCATGATACATAAAAATCATACTAAGCATTCATTTGTGATTTTATTATATACGTACTTGCAATGGTCGCAATCATGATCGCCGTGAATGGGCCGCATTAAGTCTACCATACATTTCAGCTTACGATTTGTCAGTATCCATTCTCGATGTATCAAATGGCGTATACAGGATGAGGGAAATGAATTTAAGAATTCAAAAAAAAATTTTATTGACTAATGAACAATTCCATTTTTGTGTAAGAACTGTATAATAAAGTTGTACTAGTATGCAACAGGCAGAAGGAGACAACTCTCCATATAGCTTGTATGTACATATGTATGTACATCTTGATGATTAGCATCAAGAGCAGACCATACAATAAAATGCTGTAAGGGTAGCTTGTTTTTAACACAATTTAGATTTAGATCCAACTTAACAAGTAGTTCGAGCGTGAATATTCGAAGATCCCTAACGCTCACACTAAACACGCCAACTAACTAAGGCTCAAATGAGTTAAGTATTAAGTCACATGTGCAATATTTCCGACATTAGTCTTCCGCAACTGTCAAATTAAACATTTTCAGTGTCGGAAGTGTCTTTTCTTCCCCTGCTCTGCAGCGCTGAATCTTCTTTCGTGAATAACTTCCGTGTTTATTTTCCGATCAACTTAATATTTGGACAGTATATTCAAAGTGGCCTAGGTATTATCCGTGCCAAATCCCAGGGATTTATCTTTAAAATTGTGGCTGTAAAATGTTTTTATCAAATTGCGGGGTACGAGGGGCGATATCTGAAATCTGAATCAAAATTGATCTGCGGATGGTATACAAGGACCTACATTTCAAATTTGATGTCTCTAGCTCTTATAGTTTCTGAGATCGACGTATTCATCCGAACGGACAGACAGACGGACATGGCCAAATCGAAATTTCTTTTGATCAAGAATTCATATATTTTATAGGGTCGGAGATGTCTCCTTCTGCCTGTTTGCACAGATTTAAACATTTACCCATTTTATGGTTGCAGGGAGTACAAATTTGTACATGGTCATACTTGATGGCGCTACAAATTGCGCATGTGAATATTAGATAGTGTGAAGACCGCAAAGGCACGCTGAAACTTTTCACTTAGTTAAGGCCCGGGCACACTGTGGACAGCTTATATATCATATATCGCCATACATATAGTAAAGAAACAGAGCGTGTAAACAGGAGTATATGGTGTATAAAGTGGCTGTTCACACTGTACGTCGTGTATTTCTATGAGGATAGCATTTTAGTATACATGTTATGAAGAATAAGAACTTAAGCTAGCCAATTTTTATAAAAATTTGAAAAGTTTCAAAATTTTGTTGAAAGGTACAAAAATAATGGAAAGGACATAGATCTTGCATGTGTATAATCGTTCTTGTGTTTATGAGTTCCTTAAATTAAATCTATATACACATATAATAAATCTGTATATATAAAACAGTTTGCCCTGATTGGCGACTGACTGACTGATTGGCAATCATCGCACAGCCCAAAACATAATGCTGAAATTTTCACAGCGAAAGTGCACACTAAGACGGGATTTTAGAAAATTCCACCCACAAGCGTGGAAAACCGCGGAAAACTGTTGTATGCAACTTGTTTGTTTACCAACCAATCGGCTTCAAACTTAGTTTCCAAGATCTATACGAAAAATCATTTGACACATATTTCACCGATTTTGCAAATCCAATCCATGGTCGAAAAATTGTGGTTTCAAAGAGGTATGGGAGAAAGTCAAATTTTGGTCCGATCCGTGACTCACCGATTTTGAAAAATTAAACTCCACGGGTGGAAAATTGGTGGAAAACTCTTTTTCAAATCGATTGAGTTCAAACTCATTTTCAAGGCTCTATACAACAACATAATAGGCGTGGTGCTCAAAGATTTTGGAAAATCTACCCCCGCGGTCGAGAAAATTATAGTGCGCTATTTTTGTGTATTTCTTAAGATTGACGAAAGCAGTCAAATTCAACGAATTGAATTTTAATCTAAATATTTACAATAAAAGGGATAAATAAAGATTTTGTATATGTATGTAAAGATCGGAAGGAGCTTTGATATTAAGTATTCATATTATCGATCAGCCTTAATAGCCGATTCGATCTAGAAATGTCCGTCTGTCTGTCTGGATGAACGCGTTGATCCCATAGATCTTAAAATAGTTGTAGACAGCACGTTTTAAATTTGCCATACTCGGATTTAGGTTGTTCCAAGTCGATAAAATCAATTAACAACAACGGTTGAGGTTCCGTCGCTCAGCGTGATCGAACAGTTAGTCAGGACAAATACTTACATATATATCAATTCAATTTTGCTCTGACCTGAGTAGACCTGAACCTGTCTTAATTTACTTGCAGAGACGAGACACTTCGGCATGTTGCCGGCAAACGCACCCTTAACTTGGACAACAGCAAGCAGCAACAACAACCACTGGCTCAACTGGCAACGTTTGTGCGCCTAAAAAGCTTAGAAGCGTCGAGTATCGGGTGAGAGGAGCGTTTCGGGGCTGAGGCAGACGAGACAAGACAACACGAGATCGCACGAGTTAAGTGAAATAATAGAACTATACAAATGACGCTCCTGGCGACGACAACAAAGTCCAACAGGATGTTCGGTCTGACTGTCACTTTGAGGTCGTTGCCAGCAGCAGCAACCCAACCAGCAGCAACCGCACCTAGCTGCAAAATTAGACCTATGCCGAAGAGAGTGACGGGCAGCTCTGATCAACACCCTGCGGATGAGACTTCGTCGTTCTCCTGCGTCAGGTGCCCGAGACCAGCTGACAGTGTTGACGGGTCGCCTGGGAATGATGCTGTTGCTAGCAAATGGAGTGGCAAGGCCTTGTCACGTAGGCAAAAACGAGTGCCCAAGTCCAGTTGTAGCAGTGTTTACGGCAACGGCAGCACCGAAGTTAGCACTAAATTATCTCCACCGACGACTATCGACAAATATATGCCAAAAGTTCGAGATCGAAATCCAGCACCGAAAACGCTCTTAACGTCAGCGATGCATCGAAGGTCCAAAAGTAAAAGGAATAGCAAAACATTCTTTGGGTCCGGGCCCATGTCCATAGCCAGCCCAACGACACATTGTGCTAGCCCACAACACATTAGGCACTTCGACGCATCTACTTCGATAAACACAACGCAATCTACGCTTCGCCAACAGCACCAGCCCCAGCCCCATCGCCAGTCCCAGTCCCAGCCCCGGCCGCCAAGCACAATAGCATCAACAAGCAAGATAATGGCAGCCGTGCAGAATCATACTGAGATCAGTACGAGGAGTAACAGCAGGAGCAGCAGCAGTAGCAAGAAAAATAAGAGCAATTCAGTGCGTTGTAAAATGTTAGTTCCGCTACCCATGCTGGGCGCCACGTCCTTCGTCACACTTCTTACGGTAATCTGCATAGAGACCGTTCTGCTCTCGACCATGTCTAGCTGTGCAAAGACATTCTACATGCATTGGAACACGTCAAACAGCATGTAAGTACTTACTCATGTTTTAAAACTGTTTTTTGAGAAGTGTAATGGTTACGGATTTCGGGTTACCCTATAGTGCTGAACCACGTCGTTCACAATAAGTTCGATCGAACGAACCAGTGGCGTAGATAGGAAGGGGGGGAGGGGGGGCTGAAGCTGTTGACATTAAAACCAAACCAAACAAATAATCAATTTCTGGACGTCTATGTTATGGATCTTGGATCACGAAATTATTTTGGAAGAGTTTTCGGTCTTCTTCAAGAAGGATTCACCCGATATTGACAAAAAATCCAATAAATTTATAAACAAAAATTGTTAGCTTAACCTTCGTTTTACCAATATCCACCCGGATGACCTGTTCCATTTTATTTACTCAAAAACTTTGAGAAATATATAAAAATAGCGTAACTAAATTTTTCCGCCCGTAGGGGTAAATATTCATTTGCTATTCCATTGCTAAGTTATTTTTGTAGAAAAATGACTGAAGTCAATCAAAGAATAGTATAAAACGCATAACCTTACACATTTCACCTTGACTCTCATTTAACGGCCGTGATGGTGATGGAGATTTTATAATATCGGTCAGCATTCTTTTGAATTTGTTTTGATTTGTTTGAAAAGTTTAAAAAATTGATAACCACGTTTAATTTTCTCTTGTGTGGAGCTTTGAAAATAAATTCGATCCAAATCACATGATAACCAATAATGTTAAATTTCAGAGCTTTTCCGGGTTAATTTTCTAAACTCGTTGAAATATGGGTCAAATGATTTTTTGTACAGATCCTTGAAAACAAGTTGGAAGCGTATTGGATGATAAGTTTTCCGCGATTTTCCACGCTTGAGGGTGGAATTGCCCAAAACGCCGCCTTAGTGTGCACTTCCAGCTCGCTAGCTGTTTCGATTTCGATTTCTGTGCTAAGGATTTTTAAAACTTGATATTATTCTGTCAAAATACATATAAGTATTTCAGAATTAATTAAATATAAAAAATAAAAGAAATTGTAAATTTTCAGAATTTATCCGCACCCCTTTGCAAAAAGCTATCTACGCCACTGGAACGAACTTTGTCCCTGATTACCATCTTAAATTATTTGTTTAACGTGTTATACCATTTTAATTTCCCCTTACTTTTTATACTCTATTAAAAATTAAGAGTATATTCGGTTTGTGCAATGGTCTTCTGTCCGTCCGTATGAAAGCAATTTTTTCGACACCCTTGAAGCTAGAGCAACCAAACTTGGTAAACATGTTGGTTTATCCCTCATTTAAACAAGTAAGAATGCTATAATGCATCGACGCATAAGTGCGATATTGTTTGAAACAAATGCGTATTTTTCCCAAGCGCGCTTGGCGATTCCATTTTTTGTACACACACATACATATGTATGTAGGTAGCATGGGATTTGGTTGCTGGAACAATAACGCACTACTTGTGCGACGTTGAATGCATACCCTGGAATTTGTGTGTATGTATATGTATGTTGTAGGCACGCATGCAAACACAGGACAGTGCATACATTCATTGTTGCTCTCGACTCGGCGGTCGCTAAGCGTCTGCGAACTTGGTGGGATCTGCCGCAGCGCTCTCACGACCCGAAGCGGCAAGTCCCTCCCGAAGCGGCAGGTCCCATACGCTTCGTATTTGTTCGGGTGGGACCTGCCGCTTCGGGAGGGACTTGCCGCTTCGGGTCGTGAGAGCGCTGCGGCAGATCCACCAAGTTCGCAGATGCTTAGCGACCGCCGACCCATACGCTTCGTATTTGTTCGGGTGGGACCTGCCGCTTCGGGAGGGACTTACCGCTTCGGGTCGTGAGACCAGGCTTTGGGAACGCTTTGCAACAAAAATTTTCAACGCGGCAGGTCCTATACGCTTCGTATTTGTTCGGGTGGAACCTGCCGCGTTGAAAATTTTTGTTGCAAAGCGTTCCCAAAGGCTGGCAACTCTATTTGTTGTTTCCTTAATGGTACTAGAGATAGGCGATATACCAAGTCACAGATATTTTAAAGTAGCAGAAAAATCTTTGACAAAATATCAAATACAGCTGAGACAAAATATCGATGACAAAAGGTCTGTGACAAAATAATTTGTAGAGTCATATCACCATGTCGTTTGCTTGGTGGTCATATGAAACAAGTAAGAATGCTATAGTCGAGTAAACCCGACTACCCAGGTCAAAAATTTCCAATCGCATCTACGTACACTTACACATACAAACACACATACACAAAAGACGCACACACACGAGCGACAGCTCGAGCGCAGCGCAAGCGAGGCATTTTAAGTGATGGCTGTGCTTCTTCTTCCCCTTGCGCTGAAGCACTGAATCTTCTTTCGTTAATAACTTCCGTGCTTATTATCCGAACGACTTGAAATTTCGACAGTAGATCAGGAGTGACTAAAGTATTGCACATGCCAAATCCCAAAGCTATATCTTAAAAATTGTTCCTGTAAAACGGATTTTATCGAATTGCAGGGGAACGGGGGGAGATATCTGAAATATGAAACAAGCTTGATCTGCGTATGCTATACAGGTACCTACATTCCAAATTTGGTGTCTCTAGCTCTTGTAGTTGCTGAGATCGACGCGTTCATACGGACAGACAGACGGACATGGCCAAATCGAAATCTCTTTTGATAATGATCAAGAATATATATACTTTATAGGGTCGGAGATGTCTCCTTCTGCCTGTTACATACATTTGCACAGATTTAGTACCCCCTTTTTACCCATTTTATGGGTACAGGGAGTAACAAGTAAGAACGTTGCAGTCGGACGCACCCGACTGCAGAATACTATGTTCCTATGTTGGAATGTAGGTTCCTGTATACCATACGCAGATCAAGTTTGTTTCATATTTCAGATATCTCCCCCCGTTCCCCCGCAAATCGATTAAAACCGTTTTACAGTATCAATTTTCAAGATATAGCTTTAAGATTTGGCATGTACAATACTTTAGTGTCTCTTAATCTGTCCAAATTTCAAGTCGATCGGATAATAAACACGGAAGTTATTCACGAAAGAAGATTCATTGATGCAGCGAGAGGGGAAGAAGAAGCACAGCCACCAATTAAAATGCCTCGCTTGCGCTGTCGCTTTTGCCGCCTGTGTGTGTGCGCCTTTGTGTATGTGTGTACGTATGTGTAAGTGGACGTAGATGTGATTGGATGTTTTAGACCTGGGTACAGGGAGTTTCGTAGTCGGGTATACTCAACTATAGCATTCTTACTTGTTTGGTTTAATTTTTTGCATTGGGCATATATCAATTGGCAATTGGCATATTCTTAATTGCACGATATTAAAATTTTTGTTTTTCAAGCTATCTGTACCAAACATTTAGGGTTGGAGTGTTGTGCTACTGAATATGTATATAGTCATTTGGTGGACAAGTGTGGACAAATTTTTGAAACTCTTCCCAAAGATAAAGTTTTGCAGAAAAAAATATTTTGGGATGTCTTTTTATTAACACTTACAACAGACCATACCGACAACATATATTCTACCAACATAAAGTACATGCCGCACTGAGCACTATTCATCATAAATTGTATTCATATATTAAAATTTAAAAAAACTTGAACCACTTCAAGTTTACCAAATTATTTGCAAAGCTTATGACAAGTGGTGCAGTGTTGGCAATTTAGCCTTTTTCCGGATAGATTTGCCTTTTTACTCCCTGTACCCATAAAATGGGTAAAAAGGGGGTACTAAATCTGTGCAAATGTATGTAACAAGCAGAAGGAGACATCTCCGACCCTATAAAGTATATACATATATTCTTGATCAGTATCAGAAGAGATTTCGATTTGGCCATGTCCGTCCGTATGTATGAACGCAAGGATCTCAGCAACTATAAGAGCTAGAGACACCAAATTTGGAATGTAGGTTCGTGTATAGCGGGAGCAGGTCAAGTTTATTTTAGAATTGAGATATCTCCCCCGTTCCCCCGCAATTCGATAAAAACCGTTTTATAGGAACAATTGAAGATATAGCTTTGGGATTTGGCATGTGCTATACTTTAGTCACTCCTAATTTACTGTTCAAATTTCAAGTCGATCGGATAATAAACACGGAAGTTATTCACGAAACAAGATTCAGTGATGCAGCATTGGGTGGGGGGGGGGGGGGAAGAAGAAGCACAGCCACAACTTAAAATGCCTCGCTTGCGCTGCGCTCGATCTGTCGCTCGTGTGTGTGCGTCTTTTGTGTATGTGTGTTTGTATGTGTAAGTGTACGTAGATGTGATTGGATGTTTTAGACCTGGGTACAGGGAGTTACGTAGTCGGGTATACTCGACTATAACATTCTTACTTGTTTTTCTTAGTATTTTATTTAAAATAGTCGAAAATAATGTGTTTTCTTAAATCTGTTGACCAATGTAGTTATTCAACTAAAGAGAAAAGTTTTTAAGATCAATTCGCTGCAAAAATAATTGGGAATGTGTCTGAAATATCGATGAATCGCTGTAAAATTGTACGTATTATTGAGGTATCAATTTTGTATCTGATGTTTAAAATGATCCACAATATTTTAAAATTGATATTCGTATATTATATGAAAGCCTAACCGAGGTTTGATGCCCTTCGCTCTTATAAATAGCCTTTACTATTATAATAATAATTTTAGTTTAAAATGATCACTAGAAAACCCTTGCATCAAACAGTTGTCGACTGTATGCTAGATGTCTCCCCCCTTCGATTGTGCATTGTGTATCATTCGTCAGGATCTCGTCAAGGTATGAACAATGTTACATTCATATGTGCATGCAGAGGTACCCCAGCGGCGACTTAATGCAATGGATACGCATTGCAACGCACTTCAGTTGCGTCAGGGCTCACAAAGGAAACGCGCACGCACACACGCATAGACGCAGACAGACACACATATGCACATTAATATCCCCAGACCACCCTCAGCCGCAAGGCCACCTACGGGTCTCCCTTCCTAATGGGACGCGTTCATAAGGACACGGACCGGACGGGACAGGAAGGGAGAGAGCAAAGGGAGAGAAGTAGAAGAATCGCTCAGCGTCTTTTTACCCAAGCTGCGACGTGAGCTCATGCGACTTATCGATGGGTTGTGCTCTTGTTTTAGTTGTCGGTTGCTGGTCTTTCTTTGTGTGAGTGGTTCAAATAAATACATATGTATGTATGTACATACATTCGAGAGGTACTCATTTAATACCTGGCCCAACACTAGTTACTTACTTGTCTTCTTCGGATCAATAGTTATCAGTGTCAAGGGCTTTACAAATTTTGATTCACGATATTTGTTCATTAATAAAGTAGAGCTTAAACAAAAAAGTAAGCCACAGGTTTATTATAAGATTATAAGTGATCATTATGTAATAAAATAAAATGGTAAGACTTCTTATGTCTAGTGGTAAATTAATCATTATCCAAATAGACTTTCATTACAATCGGTGATAAGATTAGCCAAAACTGAAAGGTGGAAAGAAGATCCCACCGGTGAACTTTAGGAAAAACTTGAAACTAAATCCATAAGATGCTTATGTTGAAACCAGGAATTTAATTACCACCTCTCGTATGAATTTATAGTATGAATACGAATACGTCCATGTAACCCTAGTCGCACACGAGTCGTATTTGATTGAGTGAGTGTGTGTTTATGTATGTCGCCAAAGCGTACATGTAAAATATGCGTGCTTCATCATTAGGGGGTGATTTTTGATTTACAAAGCTCCACAAAAAATATAAGGAAACGCAAAGAACAACCTGGAAGGGCATAACGAAACCAAGGAAACGTTGACTGCGGCAGAGGCAGACATAAGTGCGTGCGTCGTGTTAACCGGTACTTGGTTGTTGGGTCGGGGGAGGGGGACAAGAGGGGTGGGTTCTGTGTGGTTTCAGTGCAGCATAGCCGAGCCAAGGTTTTAAGAATCAGCTTTCCTTTTGTGCGTTGGGCTGCATTCTCCATGCTGTTTATGTTCTACTAGATATTGGTCGCATATTTCAAGAAATACACAAAAATAATGAAAATAAATAAAGGCTATACATCGATGGCTATACCAACCCATTAAGACTTGCCTGCTTCCAAAATGTACTTCTCGCACACACGTTGAAATCCCTTATATTCAGGGACGAAAACAAAATGAACGATTTTTTAAGGCCTATTTTTGCGTGGGGTGGTTGCTGTAGTCTGAACTTCGTGACTTGCTCGGGTTTCCTTTCAAGTTTCCATTTCCGAAAACAGCATAGTAATGGCACAACTACCAGTCATACGGCGTTGGCTTCTTAATCGAGCAATATTGCATTCGGAACCTCTAGCTTTCGGAGGGTGTTCGAATTTCTTCACGGAATGTGGAACGTGAAAGTGTTGCTTTCGAAATAGATATGTAAGTACATTTCTAATGAGGACGATGAGCACAATCAATATAGAGAGTCAAAAACTTTGTTTTCGACCGGTTGTATCTATGACAGTCATATAATGTTTCGATCCGATACCTGGTTGCGATGTAGTACCTTCTTAATGTAAAGTAAGGCGGAACTGAAAAAAAAATGGTTAAATATATATCAGGAAGTATAAGAAAATTGTATTTGAAAATGTTATAAGAATCTCAGTATGCTCCAGCTGCTGCATATCAACGTGAAAGTGCAAAAGAGATAAAAATCTCTCTATGGAATCACTCTCTCGGCTTTATTGCTTATACTTCGCCGCCTTTTGTTTATGCTTTGCTCTCGATCTTCGCTTGATGGCGCGCTGTTGCTGTAGTCATATATTTTGTGAAACCACGATTTAGTTTGTTTTAATCATTTCTCTCTTTATAGCTAATAGAATGTGAATGCTACTGCGCCGATTTACTTCAGAATAACACCATTATTGTTATAATGTAGTAAATTGGCCCAGCTGCATTCACATTATCGATTGATGATCGATGTTCGATAAGTGTGGCGGTCGGTGATAACAATGATAACTTTTCCGCCAAATTTGGGATTTTTTACTTGAATGGCTGACAGCGGTGCACATTTCCGCAGTGTACGCAAACAGAATGCAATAAATGTAGGGTTGCGCAACAATGGGAATAATTGTTTTAAAAATTTTCACTTGAACTAAGTGCAGACTTTTTCCCAACCTTCCGCTATTTTCCGAATGTTAGTATTCCAACTTCATCAAAAATATTTTTGGAAAATCTATGCCCACCCGTCGCCACGGGCGGGAAATGGCGGTCAAAATCAAATGAGTGAGATTATTTGTTTATTTATATCGGCTCAAAGTCATTGCCATAGCCCTACACAACAAATCATTAAGCATTTGGCTCAACTATTTAGTTTTGTGTATTTCTTACATATGTACATATTTATATATGCATTATATATGTGTGAACATATATGAAATATGTATTATATATGTAGTGTTGGAAACATCGAAATCAAATTATAATTCAAACAAAAGCACATCTATCTTTGAAGTGCCGAAGTATATACCCTAGCAGTAATGTTTTAATACAAAACTCAATTTTCGTCTAATTGCTCCTATGTGGTCCGATTTCGATAAAATTATTGGAAACTATTTGAACTATAATAAAACTCTCACTTAGTTTGTATGTAATACAAAAGTTTTTAGTACACCAACTCAATTTTACCCGATCCTATGGCAGCTATGTGATATAGTGGTCCGATTTTTATCAAATTTATTCAGATTGTATAAACTCTTCAGAGACTCGGGTGAGTTTGGTAAGGACACTTTTATAAACAAAAAAGTTTTTCATTCAAAAACATAGTTGTCGACCGATCATTCCTATGGCAGCTATATGTTATAGTGGCCCGATCCGGCCGGTTCCGACATATGTACTGCCTGCAGCAAAAAGAAGCGTCTGTGCCAGTTTCATTACGATAGCTTTAAAACTGAGAGACTAGTTCGCATAGCAACAGACGGACAGACGGACATCGCTATATCGACTCGGCTATTCATGCTGATTCAGAATATATATACTTTGTGGGTCGCAAATGTCTCCTTCAGTCCATTACACATTTCGAGACAAAATTATAATACCTTGCTAGGGTATAATAAAGTAAAGTTAAATTTTTTCTAATTTGATTAACGAAAAGAAACCGCGTTAAAGTCTGAGCTGGTGGGGAGGGTTAAGTCAGCTTTCCCTGCCAGTAATTTGGGGACATCATTAAATGTTCTACTCTTTCTAATCTTACATTGCTTTTGTTTTGATGAGAAACATTTTAAGATCTGAGCACAAGTTAATTTGTTCCCTACTTTACCAATGTATATGTTTGTCCTTTCTAGATGGCACGATTAATCATATGATACAAATTAATCGATTATTTTGTCTCAATTCACGATTTAATTGTATCGCAAAATGGGTTTCGATTAATTGACCCTTTAATCGATTATATGCTCAAATAATCACATCACTATTTGTGCGTTATAGCCTGTTTCCACTACAGCCGAAAAATGTCACATTTCAAAAATGTGGATGATGGTGTTTCCACGGTCATATGTGCAATTTGTCATTTGCCCAAAATAAATCAGCTGTTCGGCTTGTCTTGATGACAATTTTCACAAGTGAAAAATATGGCAAATAATGGCAGAACTGTAAAAAGTCAAACTTGCATATCAATAGGCATTTAGTTGCGATGTGTTCGTACGGTTTTGAACAATTGGAAGATGTCTGGGATGCGGAGATGGGAGAAATTTGCAATGAAATTGCGAGTGCGCACCTGTGAAGTGCACAAACTTCAATGCTCCTAAAAGGCGGTGTACCTTGTCAAAATGTTGCCAGTACGAAGGCGCACCTCCGGATAAACCTTCCCTTTTAACCTCATCCTTACTAAATACAGGAACATTAAGATATAAGCATTTTACAATTTATTTTAAAAATTAATTTTGGCGCACAACTCGTCATTGTTTACATTTGCACCAGTTAATCGATAAGCATCGTGAGTTCGATAAGAAAATACTAAAAAATGCCGGGGCGAATGGCATCATATCAAAAATATGACGAATTTGTCATTTTTTTTCTTATGGGATTTTCTACAGGAAATATGTGACATTTTTCCAAAATCAAAAATATGACGAAAAATGTGGAAATATGATGTCGTGGAAACAGGCTATTAATGCAAAATAAAAGATGGCAGAGCAACTTGCAAAGACTGATTATGGCACCAACATACAGCAAAGTGTGCAAATATTATTCAAAAACTAATGAAATGGAAGTGCAGGGCCGATTGTGTGAAAAGCAACTAAAATACTGCAGAAACACAACAAACATGCATCAAAATTTACATGTTACATGTTGCAAATTTAAAAAACTATTTGATTAATCGATCATTTTCATTTTGTGTTTTAATTTGTTTTTATTTAGAGCTAAATTATAGTTTGTAGTATTTTTCCGAGTTTAAGCGATTGCTTTTCAACAGTAACATTTCTTGAATTTACTCAGGAATTTGTTATGTTTAAGAATAATTAATATAGATTATATTCATTTCTCTTCGATTAATTGCGATTAATAATCGCTCGTCTTTAATTAAGCATATGTCCATACCATATCCTTTTATACAATAGATTTAAGAGGTATACATAACAATATTTGTTACAAACTTTTACCATGGCTTTCTTACAGATTTAGGATCGACAATACTGATCACATTATTGATGTAAATAAAGGCAACCTAGCCTTTGAATTCGACCAGGTGCACATAATATGTCCAGTTTACGAGCCAGGCGCATTTGAGAATGAAACAGAGAAGTACATAATATACAACGTATCCAAAGTGGAGTACGAGACATGCCGCATAACGAACGCAGATCCGCGAGTAATAGCTATATGTGATAAGCCTCAGAAATTAATGTTTTTTACGATAACTTTCCGGCCATTTACACCGCAGCCAGGTGGTTTAGAGTTCCTACCTGGAAATGACTACTACTTCATTTGTAAGTATATTTCTCATGCACTTTTTATGATTATCAAAATAATGTGTAACTTCCTTCCACAGCGACATCATCGAAGGACGATTTGTACCGTCGCATTGGCGGTCGCTGTTCTACAAATAATATGAAAGTTGTGTTCAAAGTGTGTTGTGCGGCCGAAGAAAAGAATAGAACAACGCCGGAAACGACGCTCGTGGGCAGTGTGCCAGCGGAGAGTGGCGGTGGATCGATAGGCAATGTTGTAGACAATGCGGGGGTCAACGTAGATCTGAATTTAAATATGAATGCAAATCATGGGCATGGACATGGCCACAATGGAGGGAATACCATTGGCATAAGTGGTGTCAATACTGGCTTAATAGCGGCCGGTGGAGGAGCAGCTGGCAGTGGCGGCGGCGGTGTACAGCTAAAGCCGATCAACGGAATGGGCACTTCGATCAATACGAACATTGATCAATTCAACCGCATACCCATTCAACCAAACATAATAGGCAACAATATTGGACAAGCTGGAGCTGGACTTGGTGGCAGTGGCACAGGTACCGGAGGCATTATGTTGTCGCCTGGCCATGGCAGCATTAATATGCTGCCCCCTGGCCGCGGCGGCGTCCATATGGCTTACCCTGGCCATCACCACATCCAAACGGGTATCCGCATTAATAATGTGCCAACGCAACAGAATAATCAACACCCGCACCACAAGGGCAATAGCAATGTCAACAGTAATGGTAAGGATACATTAAAAAACATACACTCAGAAGATGGTCAGTACTATTTCCAAGAAGTTGGTACCGGTTCGACGGGCAGCAGCAGTGGCAGCGGCGGTGCAGTTCCCATTGACATTGGCAGGGATATTCATGGTCATTACCTGCCACCGGTTGTTGACACAAACCACAGTAACATTGTACAGAGCACCATTAACTGGCCATTAAGGGCCTGGGGCATTGGCTCAAGCGCGGAGACGGGCCCGAATGCAAACACATCGTCAAACAGCAGATTATTTACAGCTAATTCTACTATATCTATCAATAGACCACACACCAATGTCAAAATTAACACCACCTCAGACAGTCATAACAATACAAGTATTAGCAATTACACACCATCGTCCCACAGTCCGCCAGATCTTGGTAATAATGATAAGATGAAAAGTAAGTAGAATTTCTAGACATGCACTGCATTGCCATTACCCATTATCGTACCTACGCCTCGACCATGTCCCCGAACACGCCTACGCCCATACAATTAAACACTATTCAGCTGCGGTGCCATTTCACAGTTCTGTGCGTTAATAATATGCCCATTTTGACAAATTTCATGTAAGTGGTGTCTATCTTGGTGAAATCTTTTTTACAATCTGTTCTTGAGGTCAATCAAATGAGAATATTGAAGTCGGAAATTTCCGACTGCTGAATACTCAGTTGCAAGTACAGTGTAATTTGGTTATTTGTTGGGTCGGAAGAGGACGTGAAAAGAGATGACTCTACCTGTACAGGTGTGGGAGATATGAGATACTTCTCATTTGCGGCGGTGCGGGTGGGAAACCTTTTTTTTAAACAGATCTGTCAACGGTAGTCTACGTTAAAATTGGTATCCTTAGTTATTACAAGTACATGTTGGTGTACACCCTCAGCTTATGAAGTGTGAAGATCACTTTAAAAGTTCACGGAGGCGTGATTGGAAATTTTAGACATGGGTACAGGGAGTTTCGTAGTCGTAGGGCTTTAAAAATGACGTTGAATCCGATCGAAGAAAGCACGCCGTGTCTATAATGTATTTGTGTAGAGCTTTGAAAATGAGTTTAAAGACAATCGTCTGAAAGTTATATGTGTCGAAGTTTCCATACATTTTTCGGCCGTGGGGGTGAATTTTTCAAATCTAATCTAATTATTTTATGTGTAGAGCTTTGAAAATGAATTTGATACATCCGACGTCATTTTCCACCCTTTCAAAGTAGGTTGAATGATTTTTTGTGAAAATGAGATACATAGGTTTCTAGCTTCTAGCGTTTGAGCTGCCTGTTAGTTGCCAATTAGTCAGTCAGGTTTGCCGTCTTGATAACTCTATAATAGATCTGCAAGATGAATAAATTGCCATGGGTCATATTACAAGTGATGTCAAACAGTTTTATTGCTTTACATTATGAAACAGAAACCGATTTTAAAGCCTAAAGTGATGAAGTGATGACGTCGATTATATACCGATCGATACCGAATTCCGAGGCCTAATTCATATAATTATTCAAAATAGGAATATCGTTAATGCCACATTCGCAGTATCTAACAACCCTCATCACACCACAGCACATAAAATACAATTAACGTAGCTCAAACGAGTAATATTTTCTAACTAATATGCGTGTTACGGCTAGCGATATATCTTGATAAAGCTCGTAGCCCCAAAGTTTTACTATTGACTATTCGGGCTATTAAAGTCCGCGCTCTGCCCGAACCCGATCAATGCCAACCATATTCCTATGTATGTAAGATCACTTTTTAGCTAAAAGGCAACCAATAGTTTAAGGGATTTGGCGTGGCCCTAACTATGTTATTAAATGGCCATGCAAAATCCCATTTAACTGCAAGAATAGACAATTAACTCGTTCTATAATTACAGATGACCACCACAATTACGACAAACATCCCAATGAAGTGGTTAAAAACGAGGAGCTCACCTACAATAGTGGTACAGTGCGAACAGCTAGAAGCCATATCAACGCCTACACCTGGATCTGGATCTGGATCTTGACCTGGCTGCCAGGAAACTATGCGGCGGTGGATCTATCCTCAATGTGTGCTTATGGTATAAATGCGACGGGCTTGGTCGCCATTTTTGTGGTAATCGCATTTCATTATCTGTTCGGCATAACAACGAGTTTGGGTCCTGGTTTCCGGTGAATTTATAGACGGTTGCCTCACCGATTCTTTGGGCCATTACGTCACACAATTCGCATTGGTAGAACGACATACGAATAGATAATAATTTTGAAAACGATAACGTGGGTGGATTTAAATACGCATTTTCCAATAGGATTGTTTCGATTCGAACCGAACCGAACCGAATCGGATCCAATTGAGCGAAATTGAAACAAAACAAGGATAGTAGAAAAGAAGGAGAAAGGTGAAATAGAATAATAAGTAAACAAATGAAAATTTCAAGCGCATTAAAACATAGTTTATAGCGGTATACATAGATTTAACTCATATTACTTAAGTCACAATGGATGGTAGCACGCCGATTGATTACATTTTGGCAGATTCAAAAGAGCATTAGTTGTAATTGCCAGGCCTCGCACATGGCTTTGGTCCCGTTGCAGTTAGACAAAGTATCCTCGGAACCCAACCAATAGAGTTTAGCTGCCCTTATCACGAGATCGAATTAATGAAGTACACACTTTAATGTACTGTTCACATACTATTTTCATAATATAAAACATCTGTTTCTGCGTTTTTGTTCTAATATACTGTTTCAAGTTATTTGGGGCTCAATGTAACATTTCTATGTATACATTGTTATGCTGCCGACATAGCATTCCCTAAATAAGTATTTCATACTCTTTTTCTATTACTTTAGTTCCTTACGCCAATTGTCAGAAAATTATGCCTTTAAATTTTACAAACTCAATTGCATAAGCGCAGTAACTTTAACCTACCGGTCAAACTTTCCACTCAAACTTTGACCAAGTTATATGAAATCATATTGCAAAATGGACTAAACATAATATCAGTATGTGTAGGATTGAAACGTACAGTCAGTCAGTATATCCTTTACAGTCACCAACATGCAAGATAATTCAAACTCATACACACACACACACACACACACATACATACACACACACACACACACATACACACACTCTTCGTACAGCTGCCTTGTGCGATGACATTTTTGACTGAAAATTAAAAAAATATGTATTAGCATACGTTTATATAGATCACGTGTAGGAAATTAGCAATTAAGTGACTTCATAGGCAGAGAGACGATGAATGTAAGCGTACTCCGTACACAAAATTAATGTTAAATCAAGCCCATGTATATGTATGTTTCATATGCATTTACATTTACATTTACATTTACATTTACATTTACACTTACATTTACACTTACAATTATATATTCGTATTAAGTATTTCGAATATGGGAAAGGTGAAATTCAAAGAACTCAACTGTAAGTTTTAGGTTCTTATGCGTTTTGTTTTTGTTTTCGTAGTTCTTAATTTTATTATTTTAATGTAAATGAACCATGCAGTATATGTAGAAGTGTTTCTTCGAATTACATTAAAAATTATACCTAAACATACATATATGTATATACATACAGTATGTATATATCGATATGTATGTATGTGAAAGGACGCAACAAAGTTTAGGTGAAACGTTATAATAATTGTATATTTAATAAAAGAAAAACTAATGAATAATGTATTGATGCAGCATTCGCTCCATTCAAACATCAAGAAAAGTGAACACATTTATATTTACATACCACATAAGCAAGTATTCATATACATACATACATACATACATACATACATATACATATACGTTCATAAAAAACTTGTACACTCAAGGATCGATAAGGATGAACGCATAGATCGTTGAATGTGTAATTGAAGCCTAGTTCTGATGATGATTATGTATCAGTAGAGGGTTCACTGTGCATTATGTATAAACCTTAAATTTAAACCATTCTACTAAACTAATTTTGGTCACTTCACCAGCATGCTTGCTCCCTGATCAAATCAATTATCGCAACAAAATTATAGATGATTTCTTTAATCTTGATTAAATCTAATGTATGTGTGGTATCTTCATGACAACCTTTCGATAATACCAGTATATCAGTATCACTTCAAAGTAACATACTATTATTTGGTTAAAAGATTGATACAAAATATCAGGCAGCAAGTTATGCTGGTGAAAGCGGCAAATGATTTGAATTAAACAAGGTACTCAAAAACGTTTAAAGACCCCCACACACATACATATACACCACCATCATAAAGCACTTAATTATTAAACATACTTAACTCGTGTTTGTTGAGCGTAACACTCTTAAACCCGTAACTCATTTCATTCCATCCCTGTACTGCCACGCAATAGCAAGCGCCCATTTAAACAAGCAAACTAACAACTTACGACTAAACCGAATTTATATCATCAAACGGCCTCTTCTCAATACAGTAGCAGGATCGGAGCAGTACCCGAAATCCTAGAACCGGATCCAGTTTGAGATTGATTTACATGTTTCGCACAGCATACTCTCACATAAGGAATCATGCATACATACATACATGTAGAAACAATAGAATTTTTTCAAATACACATTGAGATGATTAGGATTACGCATACAATACAATACAAAACATTACAATACAATACAATACAATACAATACAATACAATACAATACAATACAATACAATACCATACCATACCATACCATACATTACAATACCATACAATTCAATACATACATTCACATAAATACATATTCACACTTAACTTAAATAGTTTTTTATTGTAACAAACAATAAAAGCTCAAGAACATTGCAGGCGACTCCTCATTTGCTTACATAAATATCTCATAGATCTATACGCAGTCGGGGACGGATTTACTTCTTTACCACTCGAAACTGGCCTTACACGCCTTACACCAAAAGGTGTCGAATTTCTTTTAGTTGCATTAATCCGCCAAATATATCCGTTCTTTAATTTCTCCTTGATTGTCACACATTGTCCACATGCATCTCAATAATACATAGGGGGACTCTAATAACTGCAGGGTGCCACCAATTGAAAGTGATGATTGGAACCGATTTCTCGGTTAGTTTCAATCGACTTTCTTACTAACAATTCGGATTGAAGGCCCCCAGGAAATCCCCTTTATTCAATGCCATCTGAAAGTTTGCTGAAAAGTCACAATAAAACTCGGTGCATACGCTAAATTGTTCAAAGTTACATTTTCATCATGCCATCAGATTATGTACATATGTACATATGTAAGAACTCTTAACTCACGCCACATAACTCAGCCCACTAAAAATAATGTGTAATAATGCACGTGCCTCTTCATTTGTACTAATAGAAGTATTTCTATGCACAACTAATACACACTCATTGCCTCCATTTATACTTTTGTCGCAAGTAAATAATATATACATACCTACATACATATGTAATTAAATATATGCAAATGCCAATTGCTTAGCAGTGCGACAATAGGCAACTGTGACGTGTGTATTACAAGTAAGAGACGCCGAGAAGAGTCCTTAATCGATCCCAATCCAACCATATTAAGAATTTCCCCTATACATGTGTATGTACACCACATAACTATTCGTGATCTGATCCATAACTAACAATTCCAGAAATATACCCACAAACAATTATAAAGACACACGCGCAACACAGGCGGTCAACGATAAATTTTGGAATTCAATTGGATATATACTACATAAACGGAATGGTATAAATGTAGGCTGATAGAGAGAAGGGAGTAGAGAAGGACTAAATTGTAGTTTTTAACTGTAACACAGCATATTTATATCTACTTATACCACTTAAGGGGTAAAATAAGTCAAAGCATTCACAACAAACGAAACTACATATGTATGTATGATGAGAACACGAAGGAAAGCAAGCAAGAGTGGAGAAATGACAAAATGTATCAATGCAAATAAAAACAATTTGAATTTACAACTTATGTGGCATTTTTATATTTCTTCTTTGGTTTTCTGGGGGTACTTTTCTAAAAAATTTTAAATAGAGTATATTGTGTTTGTGCAATGTTCGTCTATCTGCTAGAGCAAGTTGCTTGCTACACATGTTGGTGTATACCCTCACTTAATAAAGTGTCAAGGAACCAATATCATTGAACACTCCGGAAGCAATAGCGTCACGCAGCAGCAACTTTCATTGCAGCTCGGTTAAACCGGTTCGCTAAGGGCTCTTAAGGACGGCCGTAGCGGAAAACATCCCAAGTGAGTATATGTACATATGTGTGTATTTGTGGCCCGTTCTTATTAACGCCACCCAGCAAAAGTGCTGCGCTATTGTGGCCCTGGTAACGGAACAGCATTTGCTTCAATATTCAATATATTTAGAGCAGACTACGGGAAGTTTGACCTCATTGAAAAATCTGCATCAACAATTTTTTACCACCGGCACCTCCTTCCCAGCAAATCGGCAGAGCTTTCCCCAAAACACGTTTTTCACAGGGTATATCCCAGAGTCACCAAATTTGACATACACACTACTGTAGCCCTGGACAATTGAGCAAAACAAAATATTTTTCTCCCACTCCTGTACAGGTAGTCACCAAAATTGGTAAACAGACGTTGAGCTCCTTCACAGATCTGCATCAAACTATTTTGACATCCCCACCTCTTCCCGCAAATTTACAAAATCTTTAGCAGACTACTGTGTTTTTCACGTCTTTTTCCCACCCCACGAATAACCAAATTATACCGCACTTTCAAATTAAACGGAATGGCAGTGCAAATGACCGGCAAGAATACTTATTAAGATGTAAATTTATGCTGCCGTAAAGTGCATATTATAAAATCATGGTGGTTGGTGTGGATGGTAAGAAAAAATAGAATGCCCTAATTAAGGCAGTTTGAAAATTTTGTATTTTTATACCCTAGCAGGGTATTATAATTTTGTCTCGAAATGTGTAATGGACTGAATTAGACATTTGCGACCCAACAATATATATATATATATATTATATATTCTGAATCAGCATGAATAGCCGAGTCGATATAGCGATGTCCGTCTGTTGCTATGCGAACTAGTCTTTCAGTCTTAAAGCTATCGTAATGAAACTTGGCACAGACCGTTCTTTTGCTGCAGGCAGTACATATGTCGGAACCGGCCGGATCGGACCACTATAACATATAGCTGCCATACGAATGATCGATCGAAAAATTTGTTTTTGTATGAAAAACTTTTTTGTTTATTAAGGTATCCATACCAAACTTTCCCAAGCCAAGTCTCTAGAGAGTTTATACAATCTGGACAAATTTGGTCAAAATCAGACCACTATATAACTATATCAAACTTTTTGTTTATACAAATATTTCGTCCAAACTAAGTGAGGGTTTTATAATACTTCAAATAGTTTCCTATAATTTCAACAAAATCGGAACACATGGCTCGCATAAGAGCAATCAGACAAAAATTAAGTTTTGTATAAAAAACATTGATGCAAGGGTATAAGCTTCGGCACCCGAAGATAGCCGTTGTTTTTTGTTTGTGTATTTTTCATTGATTTTTAAAGGGATTGCACTTGGTCACATTGATTCTCAGCTGTGTTTTGCTCACAAGCAGTTGAGCCTTTAACATTTGAAAAAGGACACCATAAATGAACAAACATATCCAAAAGCCTCTGAGGGCAGTGCTCTTTGGCAATGCATTTCTTTTGTATTTAGCAGCGCAGATTGTTGTGCACCAGCGCGAATTTTATTTGTATTAAATGAGTAGCTAATATGCATTTGCATCGGAATGCTTTTTATTTGTAAGGTCCCACAAAGCAAGCCTCAACTCGACGTAATTTGATTTGTTCTACTTTTAAGAAAATAGAAAGTTCACTCTTGTATTCTGCCATCTTCTTTTGACAAGGCGAACTCACGGAAAAACCAAAATCAACAAGTAAGAATGCTCTAGTCGAGTATGCCTGACTACGAAACTCCCTGTACCAAGGTCGAAAACTTCCTAACATGTCTTCATAAACTTAGGCATACACACACATATACACAAATACGCACGCACACAAGCGACAACGCAACAGATTTTAAATGGCGGCTGCGCTTCTTCTTCCTCCGCTCTACGGTACTGTATCTTGTTTGTTGAATAACTTCCGTGCTTATTATCCGATCGACTTGAAAGTTGGACAGTAGATTAACAATGACCAAAGTACTACACAAAACCTAAGGCTATATATTTAAAATCTTAGCTTAACACGTTCTTATCGAATTGCGGAGGGTTGGGGAAAATATATCGGATCCATCCTATACACGAACCTACATTCCAAATTTGGTGTCTCTAGCTCTTATAGATACTGAGACGGACAGACAGACGGACATGGCCAAATCGAATTTTCTTTTGATATTGATCAAAAATATATATGTATACTTTATAGGGTCGGAGATGTCTCTTTCTGTTTTTTAAGTATATTATTTCCCTTATGCATTGTCCAAAATCGATTAATTATCATCCAAACATCAATTCCAAATGTGAATAATTCGCTTGAATGAAATCGATACATTGGATCGTCGATTAATTTTTGCATTTATACTTCAGGTGGTTGACGGCGGCGCTGTGGCTTCTATCTGCTTCGTTTTAAAATTTCCATAGATACACAAAACGCTAAGATATTCGGGATATGTAGTTGGAAATAAAATTTAATCGATTTCTGAAAAGCGCGAAATCCATATCTGCAAACCGAGTTGAGATAATATGCACAGATCTATACATAGTCAGATTGATGCAACTATTGATAATGTTCAAGAATATATGTATGTTGATACTATATAGGATTGAATATGCCTTCTGCCTGTTACAATAAAGTGTACATATTTATTATACATATTTTACCCCGTTCGTAATGATACATGTTAGAGTACACCCCTTGTTTTGTAAATTGATTAGAATAAAGCCCATTAAAAAGGGAATATTTTCCGTGTGCAACGGACAAGGTTGCAATCCTGCAACAATATTCAAATGATACAGAGTGAACTAGTTCTGGTTCCAAATATTTTTGCAATGTTGACATCCCCGCAAGAAAGGAGGGCACTCGTCCACTTTCTCTCGTGTGGGAACAGCATCCAGTCAGAAAGTGAAAGCAACCCTCTTCCTGTGCATTTGTTAGTTTTCGGGAGCGACAAGCCATTGTGTTCAAAATCAAACTAAAGTAGTTGAGGTTGAAAATAAGGCGCAGCAAAAAGATTAAAATCAACAAATATCAACATCAGGTTGCATTAATACTTTAACTTTTAAAAGTGTTAGAGTTCAAGCACAAATAAATATTCTAACGCGGTGAGATATAAGGGCAAATGTGCAACACTGATGCGAAATTAAGGCTTGCCTTGAGCATCGCAGGAAAAGTGCATTCGAATGTGAAGCTCGGTCCAAATCGTACAAGGTCACATGTACATGTTCGCACATCAGCCCCAACCTGCCCAATTTTACCAAGGTCCACTGTGTGACGTGCGTATCGCCCACACGAGTAACTCTCATTATGTGCAATCTCAAACGCATCTTTTTTAATCCGTCGCTAATGACACGAAAGCCACTTACAATTTTTATTTACAACTAAATAAGTGTTCAAAATAGGATAACATTCAGGACAAGTAAGAATGCTCTAGACGGGTCATTAGATACCCCGCGTCTACCTCCAAAGAGATGCTCGACAATAGTCGGTGTTTATTTATACTCAAGTAAAATTGGAGAATTATGTTATGGTAATTTATTTTGCAACTATACGTACAGATTTGTGCACTTATTTATAAAAACATTTTCAAATATTTTAAAAGTATCTAATAATATGTGAAATAGAAAATTTTCAACAAATATTTTAACAAAATGAATAGTATTATTACATAGAAAAATGTAATCAGTTTAACCTAAGTTCTCAAAGAGCCATAACTTGGTCAAATGATAACTAACAAATACATTGTTTGATGCCTACATAAATGTATGTTTAAAATTTATCAAAAATATATTTTTCCGTAGTACTCGTAACAAATTCAAGTACTCTCAAACTATCAAATAACTGGAAAAGTGTAAAGAATTAATTAATTATATTTATTTTTTTAATATTAGTCGAGTATATCCGACTACGGGACACCCTGTACCCTAATATGCACATATAGATTTATATGCAAGCAGTTCAGCAGCAGTAAAAGCAAGCAGAGCACCTGCGCTGCTGCTTCGCTCTTCTCGGCAGTACGGAAGTAGTTTCTTGAAAACCTTTGGTGCTTCTTGTTTGGCGATAACATTTTTGGAGTGCGTTATGAATAATACGTTTTTGTTTGATAAACTTTCATGTTCTTATAAATATCCAGACCATATTTATTTTATTTTCCATACGACTCAAAAAAGTTGACGAAAATCAGAACACCATATCTTATTGAGTTCCTTCAAACAGGCGACATAGGCGACATAGGAAATCCCAAACTCACAAATTTCGGATTGCCCTCAAGGTGCTGACTAAATTAGGTCAACTATAGGTTGTCAGATTTGTTGTTGCTTAAAGAACTTTGTTTATAAATATATTTTAACCAAGCTCATTGTTATAATATAATACTTTAGTAGCTATATTATTGCTCCAGCGTTGCAAAGCGAAATACGAGTATTTTGCTAACAATTATTTATGTTGAACCTGCGAATCGTAAGAAATTCACAGCACTAGCATACTATCAAATAATGTATCAAATAATTTTATTTGAAAAGCTTTCAAAATAATAAAATGAATCTGGTCAAATAAAAAATTGTCCTTCGCACATACAACTTTTACCGGACTTACCGAATTCGGTAAAACATTTTTCGAATGATTACTCCCTGTGCCCATAAAATGGATAAAAATGGGGTATTAGATCTGTGCAAACGTATGTAACAGGCAGAAGGAGACATCTACGACACTATAAAGTATACATGTATACTAGCTGGTAAAACGCCAGCGTTGCCCGGCAAAATATTTAGATTATAATGCATTATGTTGATTTTAACTACTTTCGTCAGCCGTAAGAAATACACAAAACTAACGTAACACAGTTTTCCCTCCCGTGGGGGTAGGAAACTATATAGTTGAGCCACGTGACTAATGTTTTTTGTGTAGGGCTATGAAAATGTCTTTGAAGCCGATCTAACTTTATAAATAATCCCACTCATTTGTCCTTGACTTCAATTTTCCGCCCGTGGTGGAGTAGATTTTCCAAAATCATTTGGCATTTGAAAACCAATTCAACGAATAATACTAAGAATCCAGACTAAAGCTTTCTAACTGTTTTCCGCCCCTTGTATTGCCCGCAAAGTATCGAGGTTTTTTTTTATTTATATATGGAAATTATTATGAAGCTGAATTCCTGACTTCACCCCTTTCGGACCGTGGATGTGCATTTTGCTAAACCGGTAGCAAATGTGTCGAATTATTTAATGTTAGGTGCTTTGAAAATTAGTTTCAAAATAATTGGATGAAAAACAGAAAAGATTGAAAATGAGTTTGAAGTCAAGTTGCATACAACAGTTTTCCGCGAATTTTCCGAACTTGTGGGTAGATTTTCCAAAATCTTTGGGCACTTTGAGATTGTGTAGAACCTTGAAAATGAGTTTGAAGCCAATCGCATGAAAATTAAAAATGCCGAATTCCAGAGTTTTCCGCCAATTTTCCGACCATAGGGCTGAAATTTCCAAAATCGCTGATACACGTGTCGAATTATTTTACGTGAAGAGCTTTGAGAATGAATTTAAAGGTGATCGGACTAAAATTAGACTTTTGCCCATACAACCTGAGACTCTCAATTTCCGCCCAGGGGGTGGATTTTCCAAAATCGGTGAAATATATGTCAAATGAATTTTTGTGTAGATCTTTGAAAATGAGTTTTTAAAAGATTGGATGGTAAATAAAAAAGTTTCATACAACAGTTTTCCGGGAATTTCCACGCTTGTGGGTGGAATTTTCCAAAATTCCGTCTCAGTGTGCACTTTCATCATAGATGGAACCTACTGTGAAAATTTCAGCATCCTAGCTCTTACGGTTTGGGCTGTGCGATGATTGCCAATCAGTCAGTCAGTTAGTCAATCAGTCAGCATGAACTCTTTTATATATATAGATTCTTGATCAGTATGAAGAAGCAGCGCAGCCGCCACTTAAAATGCGCTGTCGCTTGTGTGTATGTATGTGTATGTATGTGTAAGTGTGCGAAGATGCGATCGGAAATGTTTGACCTGGGTACAGGGAGTCCTGTAGTCGGGTATACTCGACTATAGCATTCTTACTTGATTTTTGGATAGATTATTAAAATGAGTTTGAAGTCGATTGGATTTGCTGTGCGATAATTAACAATCAATCAGTTAGTCAGGGAATGTTCTCTTATATGTACATAGCATAAAGATAAAACTCTTAGGAATCGGGGCGAAATTTCGAGCAACAATAGTAATATTTTGGAGTTTTCCTGTCCAGAACCCATCTCTAGTCGAGAACTCTTGACTAAAGCATTTTTACTTATTCAACCTACTTAATTGGAGCTTCATGCCCGATATAAGTTTGTACATACATATATAGAAAACTATTTTAGGCCTACATTAATTTTCCCTTTCAAACAGCGAAGCGCCATCAGTGCACAGCAAAAGGAAAATAACCATGTCTTGGGAGAGCATTGCATCAAAGGACCTGCTTAGGTAAACCTATGGATAGAGCTTAAGCTACAATTAAACAAAGTTGATATTAATATGCATCGGTATTTTATTGTTAGCATCCCTCCAAGTCATAACTTATCAGCAACACATTTACTGGCCTCACCAGATGGATCGCGATATTTACTTGAGAATTCCAATGGTTTGAGAGCTAAAACCCACATATTTTTACGCATTCAACTGCTTACCTATCTATGTATGTACAGATCTGTGTCAATTTGACGAGAGTTACTCGAGAATCGCCGGCTATGGTTCTAGCCCTGATGGTGATGGAGGGTCCCGCTCATTGTGGGTACGCCATGGTCTCGCTCGTTCCGGTCAAGCCAATACTGTGATCAGTTGCTTCTGGGCATGTCAAAGGAGCCTTCGGCAGTATATAGCAAAACGAAAGGTATGTAAACAAAACTATGCAAGCCGGGACATGAACGGGCTTTTTACATCCTGTACCCATAAAATGGGGGTACTAAATCTGAACAAATGTATGCAACACGTAGAAGGAGGCATCTCCGACCGATCTCAGCATCTATAAGAGCTAGATACACCAAATTTGGAATGTAGGTTCCTGTACCATACGCAGATCAAGTTCTTATCCGATTGCAGGTATCCCCACACCCCCACAATTTCATAAATGTTTTATAGCCACAATTTAAAGATATAGCCCTGGGACTTGGCATGTATTATGTTTGGGTTACTCTTAAACTGTTTAAATTTCAAGCCGATCGGATAATAAACTCGGAAGTTATTCACGAAAGACGATTCAGTGCTGCAGAGCGGGGGGAAGAAGAAGCACAGCCGCAACTTAAAATGCCTCGCTTACGATGTCGTTCGTGTGTTTGCGGCTCTGTGTGGACGAAGTTGTGAGTGGATGTTTCAGACCTGGGTACAGGGAGTTTCGTAGCCGTTTAAAGCCAATTGCAATAAAACTAACAAGTAAGAATACTCTAGTCGAAACTCCAAGGCTATATATTTAAAATTGTCGTCACAAACCGATTTGATCGATTTGAGGGGGAGCGGGAAGAGATATCTGAAATCTGAAACAAAATGGATCTGTGTATGGTATACACCTAAATTTTGTGTCTCTAGTTGCTGCGGACGGGCAGAGAGACAGACAGACAGGCTAAATCGACTCGGCTATTAATACTGATAAGGAATATACATACATATATATTTATGGGGTCGGAGATGTCTCCTTCTGACTTTTACAAACATTTTCAAATATTTAATTCCCCATTTTATGGGTACAGGGAATAAAAATGTCGAATGACAGAGCTTTCTTCCAATTTTCGGACTGTTGGATAAGATTTGTGTCGAATATTTGATGTGAACAGCGAAAACGCTTATGAAGCTGACGAAACGACAATTTAACATTCACCTTGAGACTCCGCCCCAATTTTCTGTCCAAACATATCTTCTAACATATACACACATAAGTATGCATCATGGAGTTTAGCGTCAGTGCAAGCAAGCAGAGCAATTTAAGTGGTGGCTGACTGTCACTTTCCCCTGTTATGCAGTAATGAAAATACAGTTTTGAATAACTTCTGTCTGTGAAAGTTAAGGAGTGCCCCAAGAATCATACATTCTTTAAATAAATTAAATAAAATTGGCTTGGGTCGGCTATATTGGAACCATTATTTCGAATTTGGTGTGTTAACCTCTTATTGTTTTTGTTATCCTTGCATTCATACATTCGGGTGGGCAGACAGACCGACGGAGAGGGCCGCATTCATTTGGCTTTTGATTCTGATCAACAATGTCTCCTTCTCCCTGTCACATGCATTTGCACCGTTTTACATAGTATCTCTTTTTTCCCGGAACAAGGAATAGAGTATATTAGGTGTAAGCAATGTCTGTCTATCGTCGGTGCGTAATATGGACTCGGAAATCGACTAGGAGAAAATTATACAGCAGGCGGAGGCAAACGCAAAGGTCTGTCTGGTATACCGAGCTTTGCTAGCGTAAGTAGTTAAGTAAGATATAAGTTCTTAATTGATTACTCTCGCTCGAAGAAATTTGATAATAATCAATACCGTGGAATCCGAACCTACACAGTTTAGTTATTATCTGACCTTGACTATAGTAGCCTTTTGTCTTTTTTGTTGATAGATCGAACGCGGCCGGCGTCTGTACGAGCAGCATAATCAAACGGCGGCTGTTCGGACTTGGCGCAGTGCGCTGAAGGGTACCTGCCGGCGTGAAGACTGCTTTCAGCTGCTGGGCTATCTGTACCAGGCACACATGGATTGGGGAAAGTACCGGGATGCCATTGATTTTGGGCACCAACAGCTGGGTATATCTGAGGAGCTTGACTCGCCGAACATGCGCGCGGAAACCTACTTAAACCTGAGCCGGGCGCACGCCAGTCTAGGAGGTCTGGAGCGGGCCCTAGCCTATGCTCGTCACTCTCTCTACAACGAGTCTGGCACAAAGTGTCGTAGTGGTCTTGTTCATTTGACGGTGGCGCGAGTGTATTTGGAAATGGGTGGGTTTTCGAGAGCTTTGGAGGGCTTGCAGGGAGCCCACAAGATAGCCACTGCCATCGGCGATCCCTCACTCGAGCTGCAAGTTTATGTGGCGCTCTCAGAACTCTTTGGTCGGCTACAGGACAATGATAAGAGTGCCACATATGCTTCTAAGGCCTATGATTTGTCCCGATCCCTACAACTTGGCGACCTAAACTCGTGTCATCATCGGGCCGCATTATTACGAATGGCAGCTTCATTGCGTAAGCAGGGAGATCTTGGAGATGCCCACGACTATTGCATGGTATGTGGACAGCCAAGTTCAACCTCGTTTGCACTTGTATGTTTTCTTATAACTATTGGCTTTGCGTTTGTAGGAAGCAACCAGGCTCTCACTGATTTCCGGCGATCAGGCTACGTATACGCGCAGTATCCGTGTCATGGGAGATATTTACCGGAAGAAGATGGATATTGATGTATGTACATATAAGCCCTTTTTTACACATCATTATTTTTCCTAACACCTCATATACCAAGATTTACTTACGTCTGTCCGTCCACTTTTATGGCCGCATTAAACTTAAAGACTGAACCAAATTTACCTTATAGGTTCTCATAAGTAGCATTGTATGTACTCCAGTCGACCGTATGATATCACTATGTTAATGCATAGTTCTTTGAAACATTGTTTTATGGAAGACAATAGTACAGTTGACATTGAATTTAAACTAGAGGATTATAAGTCTAAATACTAATAATACATTTATTAAAGTGTTAAAAATTTAACTTTTAACATTGAAATATCAAATATATAAGATCCTTCGAAAAATATCTTACGCCTACTGTAAAAATTGTGTTTTGAATGTTTGTATCTTATCTTATTTGTATATTATATGGTTAACCAATCATATAAATCTAGAGAGCATTTCGGCAGTATGAGCAGGCGATGGGTACGTCGGCAACTTTAGGCGACCGCATGGCTCAGATGGAGGCAATGGATGGGGCTGCCCGATGCCTGGAGACTCTACGCCTTCAAAGTAAGATCTGTAACTGCAGGCCCTTGGAGTTTAATACTCGTTTATTGGAGGTCGCGAGCTCAATTGGCGCAAAGGTGGTGCAATATTTTAACTGACAGAAAGGAAAAATACCACTGATATCGCTCAATATGTTGCAGCTTCTGGTTCGAAAAATAAGAAGTCGATTAGCTCTAATATATCGGGCATTGGGCGACGAGGACCAGTGCAACACACACCTCCGACTAGCTGATCAGACCGACGCTGCCCTTGGCTTAAATTGTGGTGCCTGTGGAGAGGTTTTCGGCCTTCAGCCTGCTAGCCTAGAAGCACTACCATGTGCCCACATACTTCATTCCAGGTAATTTGAAACATATTACTTGTATTGGACTGCTTATTATACCCGGTTTCAAAAAAACTGATAATTGAAATTTTTCCACACCCTTGAAGCTAAAGCAACCTGAGTTTATAAAGTATCAAGTATGCTCGAAGATGTGTTTGGGAATTTCAGACCTGGGTACAGAGTATCTCGTAGTCGGGTATACTCGACTATATCATTTTTATTTTCCCTTCGGGAAAATAGTATATTGGGTTTGCGAAATGTCCGTCTGTCCGTATGAACGCAATTTTTTTGCCTTTATCTTTGAGCTAGAGAAACCAAACTTTGTACACCTGTTGGTGTATACCGTCAATTTATGAAGTGTCGGGATTGACACACCACCCCACCCCTCCCCCACAATTTGGGGAAAACCTGTATCTTTCCCAATTTAAAAGCTATAGTCACCAAAATTGGCATACAGACTAATGTTGAGATTCCCGACAGATCTGCATCAACAAAATTTTGACTCCCCACCCCCACCCCCACAAATCAGCATATGATATCCCCAAAACACGTTTTTCAAGGGTATATCTCCTACAGTTTCAAAGATAGAGTTACCTAATTTGGCATATAGACTAATGTTGACCACCTGGATAAATCTGCATCAAAAATTTTTGACCCTCCCACCCCCTCCCCCAAAAAGGAGCAAAATCTATATCTTCCACACCTGTGCAGTTTTTTTCGCGTCTCTTTCTGAACACACAAATATCCAAATTATCTTTGTAGTAAACTTAGTAATCTTTACCTAAATAGCTTAACTTTTCCTTTCCATGTCGTTGCCTTTTCTGAAACATGGCTAAGGCCCGACATTCTTAATTCTGAAATTCTTTCTAATAAATTCTCTATATATAGAAAAGATCGCTCTACTCGTCGTGGTGGTGGTGTACTTATTGCTGTTGACGTTGATTTGTCATCTAAGATAGTAATAACCGATAGCTCTGTAGATATTGAATTTATTGCTGTTAAAGTTAGTCTTTGAGGTGTTTGTTTTTTTATTACTTGTTCATATATACCACCTTCTTCAGATTTATCTGTTTATTCTTCGCATGCTTCTGCTATACATTCTGTCTCATCTATGCTTTCTGATCGTGATTTATTGTAGTTCTTGGTGATTTTAATATTGCCGGAACTACCTGGATTTCTAGTCCTGACTCCAGCGTGTTGACACCCACGACTCAGCATGATTTTATTGATAGTTTATTTGGAATGTCATTGTGTCAAATCAATGGTATCCCAAATTCTTTACATAAAATACTTGATCTTATTTTTGTCTTGGATTCCTCCCTCTATTCTGTCTCCCGGACTATACCTATATCCATTCCTGAAGATCCTTATCACCCATCTTTGGATGTGTTGATTGACTTACCAGCCAGGATGCCAAGCCCAGGCACACAAATTTGCAGAGCAAGTTCGTCAATTTCGGAAAATCGATTTTTCTAAACTTGCTCTGCTCCTATCCCAGACTGACTGGTCCCAGCTGTACATGTGTAGAGATATGGATTGTGCAACTTAACGGGATTTAACTAACTTAAAAAATAGAAAGTCGAGATTGTACAAAAAGTTCGAGGAATCTGGCTCTTTCTTGGATTTTTCGCGCTATTTGATTGCCCGATCTAACTTCTCTGTACTTAATATACACTGTTATAACAACTACCTCAGAAGCTCTAGGTTACAGTTTCAGCGGGATCCTAAAAGGTTTTATAACTTCGTTAATGCGAAGCGTAGGTCATACAACTGTATTTTTCGAAAAAAAGACAGCTGACTCAGATCAGGCTATTGCCGATCTTTTTGCCGAATTTTTTCAAACGACTTATAGTTCACAACCTTATCATATGGTTTCGCCTTATCCTTATCATGTAAATAACTCCAATTGCATTTTTGGACCTTTAATAACTGAAAGTTCGCTTCTACGTTATTTAAAGGCCATTAAGCCCGTATTTTCACCGGGACCTGATGGAGTACCAAGCTGTGTGCTTAGGTACTGTGCTGAAGGTATTTTAAAGCCACTATTTTTATTTTTAAACTGTCCGTGGAGTTGTGCTCTTTCCCCAACATTTGGAAAGAATCATTTATTATTCCTCTCCATAAAAAAGGAAACAAGTCTAATGTTGAGAACTATAGAGGTATTTCTAAGTTGTCTGCTATTCCTAAGATTTTTGAGAAATTAATAACTTCTCAAGTTCAACATTTATGTAGATCTATAATTTCACCCTGCCAGCATGGGTTTGTGAAATATAGATCTACTACCACTAACCTATTGGAATTCACTTCATTTGTCATTAAGGGATTTCAATCTAAAAAGCAAACAGACGTTATTTACACTGATTTCAGTAAGGCCTTTGACTCTGTTAATCATTCTCTTTTACTTAATAAACTTCACCTTCTGGGATTTCCAAATAACTTAATTCTTTGGATCTCCAACTATTTAACTCTTAGAACCCAAAAAGTGTATTTCAATGGCTTAGTTTCTAGGTCTGTTCAAGTTACTTCCGGAGTTCCACAAGGAAGTCATCTTGGCCCCTTATTATTTACTCTGTTCATAAATGACCTTCCTTCTGTTGTAAATCACTCCCGGGTGCTGATGTATGCCGATGATGTTAAAATTTGTCTGTCATCTACTGATTTCTTATCTGGTCAAAGGTTGCAAACTGATCTTGATAGTTTTCAAGCCTGGTGTCGGGTAAATTTATTAAATCTTAATTGTGGTAAGTGTAACGTAATGTCCTTTTACAGGCGAATGCCCTTTCTTAATAATTATATTCTTAATGGTAAGCCGCTTTCTCGAATTGAGTCGGTTGATGATTTGGGTATCCTCTTAGATCCCAGGCTGAAATTTGACAAACATATCTCTTCCACCGCTAATCGTGCCTTTGGTGTCCTGGGATTCATTAAGCGTTGGTCGAAGGAATTTAACGATCCCTACATTACTAAAACTCTATACTTCTCTTGTCCGACCTATTCTTGAATATGGTTCTTGTATTTGGTGTCCCCAATACAAGGTTCATCAGGATAGATTAGAGTCGGTACAAAAACAATTTCTGCTCTTTGCACTCCGGGGTCTTAACTGGAATACTAATACTCGCTTGCCTTCTTATCGTAGTAGACTTTTATTAATAAATTTGCCTTCTCTTTCCGATCGTAGAACCATGCTGGGTGTAATTTTCTTACACAAACTAATTAATGGGGAAATTGATTCTTCTGAATTAATCAGCCAAATTAGTTTTGCAGTTCCGATCAGATGTTCTAGAAACTTTCTTCCACTTTCTCTTCAAGCTTGTAGTTCTAATTATGCTATTCATAACCCCTTTCGAGTCTTATACTATAACTATAACAATCTTTTCCATCTAATAAGTAATGCTACTTCAATTTCTACACTTAAAACTTTACTCTTACGTTATTTATGTAATCCTTAGGAACTTTTGTATAATGTTATTGTTGTATTTGCATGCCCGCGATCATTCGCTACCGTACGTTATGCGGCGTGCCCCTCGGTCGGTTGGGCGGGAGGTGGGTTGCATTTATGCTTGGGTCCGCGCGTTAACAAGCCCGTGCTTGGTGTCGTTGGGCCACTTGTATGTACTGTTCGTTAGTACATCAACGTCCAGAATATAAAAATATAAAATATAGGACTGGGAACATAGTATTCTGCAGTCGGGTGCGTCCGACTGCAACGTTCTTACTTGTTATTTGTTAGCTTTAACAAACTTGATTGTATTGTGCATGCTTCAAATTAACTAAATGTGATTAGTAGCGATGTACTAAATACAAGTTAGATTATCAAGATATTGCAATTAATGTTTGTAATTACACTTTGCTTTTTACATTTTGCAGATGTGCTCATGAAATTTTACGGCGTCGGGATAAAAACACGCCAGCCCGCTCTTGTCCCGCTTGCAACAAATTGCTGAGCTCTCGCCTTCATCTCTGTGGAAGCGGAAGTGCTGGTGAAAACGAGAACTTCGATGGTGGCAGTGTCACGACAGTCACGCTGAACGCTAATGGACTGACTCTTGATGGATTCATGGACTCACTAAGCCCCGAATCCTGCTGCCTCTGCCAGTTCCACTTATAACCCGTTCTGACAAAGAGTCGTCGACAGTGTTTAGCAACGGACTCAAGAACAAGTCAATGCCCAGCATTGAGAGCACAGCGTTACTACTAACGGCCAATGCCTCTCCGAAGACAGTTTACCGTAGCAATTTGTCGTTGGCGTCGCTCAGTATGCGGGCCTCCAGTCTTACGATTGACAGTGGACGAAATGCTACGTCTTCTGTCTGAGTTTGAGGAAGCTAAGGATTGTACGTTGCATAAAGCGTTATCAGTACCATTATTAATAAGTCCCTACCGCAAGAATTTGATTCCAAATTGCTTGAATTGCTTTAATGAGTGTGCGAAATGTGATGATATAACGAATCTATAAAATGATGCATGTATAGGGGGACTTGATTTCTCTAATAACCGATATCAAAAATGTTCGTAAATTGATTGATCAAAGCTTCCGGAATATTGGAAGTATAAAACAAATGTTGCAAGCTAACGGCTGGAAAATATTGATAGAAGAAGCGACTGCAGTACCTAAATCAAAGTAATAGACAAGTTGTTAAAGTTTTTAGTAGTACATAGGTTCAAAATATTTCAAAACTAATTCGAACATACATACTATATAGACCATTATTTACTGGTAATAGAATATCTAAGACTAATTAATAGTTATGTAGCTAACAATCAACATTTTAACAAGAATGATCACTTTCGGGTGCCGAAGCTCTAATTCCCCGCGGACTTGATAAATTAATTGATATTTAAATTGATCGTATGACAGGCTATAAGAACCAATCAGTTACGAATGCTCTGTTGAGCTCTCATAGTATGGAAGATCGGTACTATATATCATTATGATATATATAAATATACAGGATTAGCTCGACCAAAACGAAATTCGGACAACAACTCAATGTTGTCCGATCCGTCCCTCCAGCTTCAAATCTAAGAAACGGACAGACGGATAAGCGATAGAGACGGACGAGTGGATAGAGCCATATGGCTATATAGCCCCAGCTCCTGTATAAGATTATATATACTTTATGGATTCGGAAATTACTTTAACAAATTCGTGTCAAAATATAATACCCTCTGCAAGGGCTTAAAGGAATTTTAGCAAACATAAAATAATAACTAATTTAAACATAATTGTTGATGCTACTATGCATGGTTTTGGACATTTTCATATTTTACAAAATGTTCCGATATATGTATGTGTGTATATGTACGCTTATAATTGTATTTATTAGGTATACTGAAATTCATAAATTTCAACTCAAATTCAAAGCTTTTAATTATGCTAATCGACGTAGCACACAAGTATTTAAGCACACCTAACACTTAAGTGATTAGTAAGTACAGATCTATGTCACCTATGAAAGTTGTAAGACAATGTCAATCACTGATTAAATCAATTATATCTGCTTTAAAATAGTTAATAAAATGCAGTTGGACATCTAAATCTTCACAATATATTGAAATACAAAAGCTTAAATTATAAGCTTGTTGATATTCTAGTGTTTTAAAGCATATTTGTGTGGATTTTAAAACCAAATATTGTAAATTGATCCAATTTTCGTTAACCAATCGATATCAGATATAACACGAAAGAATGGAGTGCCGAAGCTATATATCCTAGCAGCAATGTTTTTTATACTACTATACTATACTATACTTTACTTTGGAACTAATACAAAAAGTTTTTCTTACAAAAACTCATTTACTAGTCCGAAACAAGTCTTTCATTGAAATACACGAAAATTGAAAATTGTTGACTTGCACCTCAGTACATAAGCAAGCAGAGGCAGCTGCAATGCTGCTTCCCTCTGCTCGGCAGTATCAATTTTCTTAAATAAATTGTTAATTATGAAGTCTTTGAACTTTTCACAATATATTAAGAGTGTCCAAAAATTAGATTGGGAATTTCAAATTTTAGTTGTCAAAATGATTTTGATCGATTTTGAGCGTGCGGCGGGAAAATCCATAAAATTAAATAAACTGATCAAGAGATATACATATACTCTTCATAGGGTCGGAGATGCCTTTTTTCAAGCTCCTAGCCCTCAGCCATTGTATGGGTTAAGATTTACGGTTGCAACGCCAACTGTTGCATAGTTACCGGAGCAAAATTTTTCATCGTATACGATTGTACAATATCGTTCGTGAAATGGTATTTGCATAATTATAATGACGATCAGGTGAAAATTAGATTTTCGCCATTAAACCTTGAATCTCCTGAAACTCCTTTGTGTACGAACTTTCCAAACCCTGTCTTACTGCTTGCTTATGTCATAAAAGCTTTCGGCTTGCGCTTTGCGTTGATCGTCGGTCAGTGCGTCAACCAGCCAGGAAGAAGTGTACATACATACATAATTCGTAATCCTAAAACAAATTCAAAATAGCTACGTATGTGTGTAAGTAGAATTTTGAAAGACGCATGCTCGATGGGGCTTAGAGGAAGTGAACCAATTTGTGTCATGCCTAAATACCTACATACAAACATTCATATGTACATACATATGTGCATGCACACATTTACATAGTACGTAATACATACATGGTATGTATGTATGTAAGTGTACTAGTATGCATTCATTTACATACTATCGAATACGATTCACAAACTTTAAAAGGTTGGTGGGGTTGTATTCGGACAAAACAAGTATTTAGTAGTACTTGGTTCGTGGCTACAGTTGCAATAATTTGCTGTTCACTATGGCAAATAAACACAAATACTCAGGAAGGAGTCACAAAGAGAGGGGAATGAACTTGAATAATAGTGTAGGGAGGAAAAGAGAGCGCATGCCCACTTATTTTTGACAAGGGTGGGTTAGCGTTGCCACTTCATGTAAATTTGCTAGCGTTCAAGACTTGGAGCTTTAAACTGTTTTCTATATTTTGTAAATTGAAGACTTTAATCAAGACAAAAATGAGAAGAGGAACAAGGTAAAATCTTCAAACTCCCAATTTATGCAACTAGAATTCATTTACATCATTTACACCATTACATCATATCATGCAGAAATTCACTGTAATTGTATGGCAACTCTGTGTAGCCACCAAGGGGTGTTTGGTTCGCTGTTTAACGCTCGGAAAAGGTTGGTGATGGAGTAGGGGTCGCTTGTTCGCTCGCTCGCTGTCTGGCTCGCTCATCAGGCTAAGTTATGGAGAACTTTCCGCTGCTGGCGCTGGTTCAGCCTCAGCTTGTGTGTATATGTGGCTGTTCATTTCAGTTCAGTTCAAATTGGGTATATTCTGCGTGAGGCCGAAACTTAGCGGAACGCGGGCCCTCGGTCACATAATAAAGTTTTACAACGCACGCACACATGGACATAGATATATATACATATGTACATGGAGCCGTGCTTGTGTTGAGAATTTTCCCCAAACAAGTATCATTTTTAATCATATAACTAAGTATAGTATGTAACTATACAAAGGACTGCCCCTTGCCCACTTGCCGCGCAACTTGCTTATTTTTCCGTTTCGGCTCGAGATTTGCGTGCGAAAATTGTCGACCTAATGCGGGCCTAAAAAACCGAAAACTGTGCAAATCCGAGACAAAACGAAGAAACAGGGTCCCACTAAAGATGTAGCCAAAACTCAGCAATGTTTTAAGGTAATATTCGAATTCGAGTATTATAAAAAATAAGTAAAGTGTTAGAAAACAACCCCAAGCAACCCCCTTTTACTATATGCATACATACTTAGTATAAAAACATAAACACGTACACTGACACACGCACATACATACATATGTATGTATGTATGTACGTATGCATATACATATACATACATGTACATATATACACATGTATGTACACATAGAAGTGTGTGTATGTATTATGCGCGTAACAAAGTTTGTTTGTGTGTGTGCCTGAGTATTGTCACAGGTAAAGTGAAACTCCAAATGTTATTAAGAAATAAGAATAATGCAAGAATGCAAAACAGAATGATGATTACCGTTACCGTTACAGTTGCCTTTCCTGTTACCGTTATCGTTACCGCATTCGTTAACCATTAACACATCGCTTGCTCGTGCAAGCGAGAGCAAAAATACATACATATGTACATATGTATGTATACACATACATACATACATATATGGTATATACACACATACTTAGTATACATATGTACATACATACATATGTCCTTTTCGAAATCAACCCTTAAAGTTTTAGCGACGATGGCAACAGCAACGACGAAAACAAAACGAACTGAGGCAGCTAACAACAAATAAGAAACAACTACATATATATATGTATATGTACATACATTTGCATGCATGAGTATGCACTACATATTTATGTGACACTTGCATGTACCAACATACATACATACAACATTATTATAAAACCTAAATACACACGTCCCGCAAAACTTGTCGCCTTGTCAAGGCAATGTCATTTGTGAAGCTAAGCTTTACAGGCAATCTCCAGAGATTTCCGTGACACCCCTATTCATAGTTTAGCTAAACTTGCTCAAAATCAGATAACTATAATGTTAATTACGTGAAATTTTTTATTCCTGAAAATGTTTCCTTATTAACGCTTATGGCGCGCAAAGGTCAGGATGTACTCTTACATATGTACATATGCCAAAACTTAGTAAGTTCTATAAAAATGAGCTTTAAACGCTCCGAGCTCTCCAGGTTAATTTCACTTAGTATTAAGTCTATTTGATAAGAATTTCAATAAAATTATCATATTCACAAGTGTTGTTCTAATTATTTAATTACAGTTTACCACTCAGCGGGTTGCTGAAGAATTAAAGCTGGATTCGGATCCGGAATTAAGTATCTCTGTTGCCTAAGAACCCTTGTACAGTTAGCTGTTGAGGAATGGAATCAATAAACGAGATAATTGCTCCACAATCTTTCAGCCAGCAACTGGTTGATGAAACAAGTGAATTTATAGCTATTGGACATCAGGGACATCAGATCCAGGAAAGCAAGTCTGAGTGCGAGGGCAGGGAGGCGACAGTGACTGGGATTAGTTACGTGAAGACACGTACAGATACGGCGTCGCCGGCGGGCTTAAGTGGCGCTATGCAAACACTGATTGCGACGACGACAGATGATAACCGGATTCATGGAGATGAGGAGCCCAGCTCCTGTCCTGTTGTTATGGTAATCGACGAAATGGGCCACAGTAATTTGCAGACGACGTATCAGATAGTGCCCCAACAGCTGCAACTTCAGGGCGGCACCTGCAGGACCTTGCCACTGTCATTACTCCCGATACACCAGGAGCGTCATGATCGAATGACCGTCAATAGCCCGGTTGATTTCGTTGGTTCTGACATAAGCCTGGATGGTTTAACTGTGAGCACTGTTCCATCCCAAATTGTTGCAGTCAAGCAGGAGCACAAACTGGTCATTGTTCATCGTGAGCACGGCGAAGAGGTAGATTCTCATGGTGTGCCGAGTAATGGAATCAATCAATCAATCAGTCGGCGACCTAGTCCATGTATTGACTTGAATATGTCAAACATTAACGTTAGCGTTATAGACGAGATATCCTCTGATGGTGGCGTTGAGGAGGTCACATTGAACCAACATCACCAACAGCTCTTAGAGGAGCAGCAACAGCAGCATCACCAACACCAACACCTTCATCATCAACACCACCAGCAATATGGTCACCGACTTACCGCCTCGTCGGAATTGGTACATCATCACCAGCACCAGCGTCAACAGCAGCGCACAGTACAATTGGGTATTGGGGGTCATCATGGGAACGGTCATCACAGGGAGGTCCTGTCGGTAATTGTACAGACGCATGAGGATGACGAGGATGTCGACGACGATGAAGAAGATGATGATCGTGATTCTGGGGGGCATTTGCTTAGCCCTGCATTGGGAGATAACTCGCTGGAGCATAGCACGTATCAGACATTGACTTCGGTCAATAATCGCATATCACCGCCGGGTTTCAGTCCAACCTCATATGCAACGCTGACACCCATCCAACCGCTTCCGCCCATATCGACCATGTCGGACAAATTTGCCTATTCGGGTCACATTTCCGGCAGCGGTAACTCATCCGGCAGCGCTAACGGCAGCAGTGTTTCTTCGACCGGTAGGATTAACAACTGTGGCAGCGGAGCCACTGCTGATGGAACAAGCAATGAGGATTGCGGCCCATTTACAAGTTTGCCTATGCCCATGGGGGGTGCACACCAGGGCTCCCTGGGCAACTTAAGCTTGAGCGGATTGAGTGGTGTTCAATCGCCGTATTCCTCCTATGACAAATTGCCCTCGATGATATCACCTCCGCCTCACAACTATGCCAGCTCTCCATCACACGGTCTGGCTGGCATGGTTGGCTCATGCGATCTACACACACATAGTTCATCGATGCCATCGCCGGTGCCTGGCTCTGGTGTTCCAGGTGGTTGTGGTGCGCTTTCACCTCGGTTGGAACTGCAATCGCACTCGCACTCACCACAGCTTCATGTCAATGTTAATCTAAATGTACATAAATCAGTCCAAGAACATAGCCATGGACATGGACATGGAAATGGACATGGACACAGTCACGGCCACGGTCACGGTCATAGTCAAGGAGGTCAGGCAATGCAACTGGTGCCAGTGGCGTTGCAAAAACAGGTAATTTGCCTCTCTCCGACAAGTGGTATGGCCGAGGGCATCGTTGTCAGCGATTACGAGTCCTCCTACAGCGCACATCAACATGATCACGAACTTATTATGGCCACGTCTCACTCATCAACCAATTCCACGGGTCGGAGTTCTCAATTACGGTTGCAGCATAGCCCAACACTAAGCACGCACTCAGTTTCTGCAGGTTCCGTGGTGTCCATGTCGTTACATTCCCCTGCATCCGTTGTGACGCTGCCGCATATGAACGGATCCATAGCGAATCTCTCGGTCGAACTACCCGTTGTTGTTTCACTTACTCCTACACCACCGCCTGGCTCCGACGGCTCCATTGCCCTTGGCATTGGCGATATTGTTCAGCGACAAGAGCAACAACTTCAGCAACATCAGCAGCATCTGCTCCAGACTTGCGTCAAAAGCCAGCAAGATAGCAATGAATGCAATCCAAATAAAGGCCTTCATCTAGATAATATAAACACTAGTAGTAATCTAAATGTGTGCAATATAAATCAACAGCAGCAACAGCAACATCACCAGCAACACCATCAGAATGGGTTCCTCAGTGAACAACAACAGCAGCAGCCAAAGCTGACGACGCATTCAACACCCAAGCAAACTGCTGTCACAGTTGTGACAACCCTAGCCGCTGCAACCGGCAACGGAAGCGCAAATGCGGTGGTGACCAATAGATCTAGTGGCGCTGCCAATGACATTGAAGAGATCAATACTAAGGAGTTAGCGCAACGCATCTCTGCTGAACTAAAGCGATATAGCATACCCCAGGCGATATTTGCTCAGCGCGTTCTGTGCCGATCGCAGGGTACTCTCTCTGATCTATTGCGCAACCCGAAACCATGGTCAAAACTTAAATCGGGACGGGAGACGTTCCGCCGCATGTTCAAGTGGCTCCAAGAGCCTGAATTCCAACGTATGTCTGCCTTGCGGATGGCGGCTGCCCAGATACCACAGCGCCCATCCAGTGGAGTTGGTTCAGCGAGTGCAGGTGGCGGTACAGGTACCAATGGAGGATCAGGTGGAGGTATGGGGAGCGTTGGTCTATCCGTAGGATCAACAGCGACGACATCCGCCGTGGTGCTGGCAAGCACAACTGCGGACTCTTTACATGTGTCCAGCATTTCGGGAAATAGTAAGTAGAAAGGAGTACGAGTATTTAAAATATTAGACGGATTCATTCCTACCATTGCTGACTCAGACAAGAACTTATGCCTTTGGCATACCTATAAATCACACCTTAGGTAGGCAGCGCATTTAACGCTCTTCCTAACTGCACCTAGTTTTTTAAGGTCGGACTTTCGATAGTGCTTTATAAACATCCAGGTGCAATTCAGGTCAGGTTGATTCTCCAGCATAAAATACATTAAAGCAACAGCTGTTTGGCGACATAAATACATTTATGACACATGTAGCTTCTTTAAAAAGGGTCAACTAGACTATTGACATGATCTTTAACCATTGATGTCAAACTGAACCAGGAAACAAGAAAGAACGGCCAAAGACATTTTAAATAAATTTTTATTTTAATTTAAATAAATTTTTATTTAAATTGTCTTTGGAACGGCTATCTTCGGAGTGCCGAAGCTATATTCCCTAGCAGCAACGTTTTTATACAAAACTCAATGTTCGTCTGATTGATCCGATTTTGATCAAATTGTATGAAACTATAAGGAGTATTATAATACTCTCACTTAGTTTGGATGTAATACTAAAACTTTTTCAAACAAAAACTCATTTTTCACCTGATCCTATAGCCGCTATGTGATATAGTGGTCCGATTTTTACCATATTTGGTCAGATTGTATAAACTCTCAAGAGACTCGGTTTGGGTGAAAGAAAGATGTCACTTATATTTATACTCCCTATTTATATAGTAGGGGATTGGATTTGTTCCTCCGACTTTCTTCGGGTGCCGAAATTTTTAACGATTGAATTTCGTGATCCTTAGATCTTGATCTTAGAGATTATATTAAATAGAAATAGACGCGAGAATCATTGAGTTCTGCTTAGTGAGCCCAATAATTATTAATTTGAAATTTACATACTTCCCAAAACATAAATGTAAAATTTAAGGAAAACTTTGTTTGTCTTAGGGGAGCATTTGGAGCCCGTCTTCGAGTGGCGCCTGCGGCATACTCCCTTCCCAAACTACTCCGGCTACATCACTTATTCTACAGGGTTATTAGATTTCTAGTTGTTATATGCATTTTCTTGCTCCCCAGATTATTAACACTCCATTCCATGATTAAAGCTCTATTTGCTTTCCCTTGCAGCCATGTTAAGCGCATCTGCATCAGGTGGCTCTGGAGTTGGTGCCGGGGTCAACTGTCGTCGAAAGGAAGAGCCCCATATAGAACAAATGCCGCAGCCAAAGAAGCCGCGATTGGTGTTCACGGATCTACAGCGGCGGACTTTACAAGCAATTTTTAAGGTAAGTAGACGTAGGGTGGAATTCGTTCACATCAATTGAACTATTGATTAATTTGCTGTTTCAGGAAACAAAGAGGCCTTCAAAGGAGATGCAGGTGACGATTGCGCGCCAGCTGGGACTGGAGCCCACCACAGTGGGTAACTTCTTTATGAATGCGCGTCGCCGCTCAATGGACAAATGGCGCGATGACGACACTAAAAATGTGCAACATTCGCATGGTCGGCATCAGCATCAGGATGGAGTGGATGAAGAGGAGAGGGAAAGCAACAATCCAATTCACGGGCACTACAGCAGCAGTCTCCATACGACAGCCATGTCTCCGCTTGGTAATTTTGACGACGATGGCGAAATGGACTTGGAGCTGGAGCATCATGATTTCCTGGTCGACGATCACGACGGCGACGAGCACGAAGACTTATTGTGACATAATGGCAAATACAAAGGACGAGCACGCAGCGAACAGCTTCAGAAGGAGCATCAACAGCAGCAACAGCCGACTCAGAATTCCTGCTCTTGCACTCGCACTTGCATTCACAATCATACGGGAACCCGCACCGAATCCGATTCCGATCTCGATTCCGATTCAGATAATAATATTATGGGCTCTAGTTCCACAAAGACGCACTCGAGCCCCAAGAGAAGGAATGGATTAGCCTCGAGGCAGCAACAGCAGCGGACAACAATAATTCAGAATCAAAGGCATCACATTGTTAGGACAAACTTCATCTTGAAGCACGAAGGCATTTGTGTTGGTAACGAGAACGACGATGATCTACCGCAATTGGAACTTGAGGTGGAATCCGAAACAGAAACACATCCACAATCCCATATAGCAATCGGATCCCGGCCAGACCCAGATCCTAGTCAGCACTCTGACTCAGGGCCTGGCCAATGGTCGCCGAACTATGTTGTGCAACAGACCGACATATCCATTGATGGTCTGGGAGTTGCCGACTGTATTGAATACTTGAATGGTCAAGTTGAGGTAGATGTTGATTGTCATGATAGTTTGCTGTGCAGCAACGATTCTGCTAAGCTTGTATCTGTTCGGTTCGGCTCCAAATACTTTAAAGATCCGGCATTAAAGCTAAACAAATCGTTGGTCCACTAAATTTTAAGCTTCGGCACTTAAATGTATCCAGCTTATAAGCAGTTTCTGCTTTGCAAGAGTTGTTCGAAATGAAGAATCTTCACAAATCCTTTATCCCCACAATTGTGCAACATTAATTCTTATTATTCTCAAAAAAAAGAGAAAAAAACATTTTAAATTGCCCCATGCATTGAGCAATGATTCAGTAAAATGTTGCGGAAAGAACCAACCTCATCTGTTATTGGTCCTTACTATGTATTCCTTAGCCATTTCAACACCAGGATAATCAAAAGAGGCACCACAATATGATTTAGTGTCACATTAATGAGTGCTATTGTTTTATTGCATTGTTATTGTATATTTATTCTATATTTTGATTGAAGAAATTTGTCAATTTTTTAGTGGTAATTATTTTATCTCGTATGTCACATAAGAATTATTAGTATATCATTATTTATGTGTTTAATTATCCAAGATAATTGTAAAAATGACCTTCTCTAGTCTCAGAAACCTTTTCTTTATAAATGTGTTGAGTGATTATACAATAATTATTTAGAATTATTTTTTAATATTTATTTATAATTAAAATTTCTTTCTTTTATATGAATATAGTTTTGTATGTATGTATGTATATATGACCTTTCACTTGCCACATTGTGGCAATCTGAAGGTTCTTATATTCAAATATTTTCCGCGTCCACTTCCGCCCTGCGGCTAAGTAAAACTCTTACATAACTAACTGAGTATATACATAGTAGTCGGGAACTTCCGACTACAACATTCTCGTTTGTTTTTTTACATTTATATTTTGTTACTTACTAAATGCAATATTTCATTAGGTAAAATACATTTTAGTATATTTCAATATTCTTCTCACTCTCATAAAATTTTATTGGGACGATCTAATGATGTGGCAATATACCTTCTAGAATACTTGTACCACACAAGCTATAAGAACCTTAATAATTAATCAGTTAAGTTCTGTACCACATTAGCAGAAATACACACAGACTCATACAGATACAAACTCATGTACATACATATATTAAATGTGTTTAAATTTTAAAGCTGAGTGATTCGAAACAAAAATATAAAACTCACAGTAAGAATATGTCAAAAATGTAACTATATCTAGTCAAATTTATAAAAGATAAAACAAGCTATATTTAAAAATAAATAAATTATTTATGCGAGCATGAATAACTTACTGAAGTCATTTGAAAATAAATTTAAAATACAATTAATACTAAATGTAAATAACGTAATGCGCTTTTACATACATACATAAATGAAAGATATATATATATATATAAATATGTACATACTTATATACCACATACATACATATGTGTGTGTGTACGAGTGTACTATTAGATATGTACATGCATAAATATACGTACATACATACATATGTAATTGTAATGTATGTCCAATATCGTTTTGGTTTTGGTGCGTATAATACTACATACATACATAAAACACAAGATTACTTGTATTTTTCTCACGTAATGTAGAATCCAATAATCTAGGAACAAGCAAGTAGCACGAATATCCTTATTTATAATATGTATATTAGTTATGTATATGTATGTATGTACGTATGCATGCATTATCAGTTGTAGAATACGAATACTCATCCAACCGATAAATGTGTCGGATGGGCAACGACAATTTGTAGCTGCAGTACTAAGATGATATGCTAGTCAATTTAGTTTAAATGAGGTGCGAATATACGGAGGATAACTACAAACATACATACAATGCACACCGCCACTACACTACAGATATTAGAAATGCAGAGCGTAACTTTACATAGACCCATTAAAAGCATAAATACTTATGTCTGTAAAAATCAAGAAAATGCAATAATGAATAAAAAAAATCCAAATTAAAATGCATGTGAATTTGTATATTTTATGTATTTTTAACTCATCTTGCTTTACATCTGGTTTTACTTCGAGCTCACTAAGGCTATGCAACGAATATTGTTGATTTAGATCGAACGTCATCAATTCGATTGGTGCAAATAATTTGGAATTATACAAGTAAGAATGTTCTAGTCGTGTATACCAGAATACGAAACTCCCCCGTACGCAGGTCTCAAATTTCGAATCAAATCTTCGTACACATATACACACATCCACATATGCAAATACGCACACACACACTGGTGGAAACGCACGCAAGGCATTTTAATTGGTGGCTGGCGCTGCTTCTCCTTGCACTGCATTACTGCATCTTCTTTCGTGTTTATGATCTGATCGCCAATTTTTCACAATCGATTAAGAATGATCCAAGTATTATACTACATACAAAATCCCAAGGCTATATCTTTAAAATAGTCGTTAAAATCGTTTTTAATCGATTTGCTGGGGAGCGGGGGGAGATATCTGAAATCTGAAACAAACTTGATCTGGTATACAGGTATACAGGAACCTACATTCCAAATTTGGTGTCTCTAGCTCTTATAGTTGCTGAGATCGACGCGTTCATCCGGACAGACGAATAGAAAGACGTTTCTAACATATGATTACGTAATCTATCTAACAGCTTTCAATCACATTTTTTACGCCCTGTACCCACAAAAAGGGGTAAAAGAAGGTATTAAATCTGTGCAAATGTATGTAACAGGCAGAAGGAGACATCTCCGACCCTATAAAGTACATATATTCTTGATCAGTATGAAAAGAGATTTCGATTTGACCATGTCCGTCTGTCTGTCCGTTTTTATTATCTACTAGCAGGCCTTGCCCGGCGAAATATTTAGATGAAAGTGCATTATTTTGAATTTGAATACTTTCGTCAACCGTAAGAAATACGCAAAAATAGCGTATTACAGTTTTCCCTCCCGTGGGGTAGGAAACTAAATAGTTGAGCCACGTGAGAAATCTTTCTTGTGTAGGGTTATGTAAATGTCATTGAAGTCGACTAACTAAACAAATAATCCCACTCATTTGCCATTGATGTCCATTTCCCGCCCATGGCGACGCGTAGGAGTAGATTTCCAATTCCAAGAATAATACTAAAATTCCAGACTAAATCTTTCCAGCTTTTCCCGTATTTTTGTATTTGGCTTTGGAAATTAATATGAAGCCATTCGCATGAATAACGAAAACGCTGAATTCCAGACTTCACTTTTCACATGTGTCGAATTATTCAATGTGAGGTGCTTTGAAAATTAGTTTAAAAATAATTGGATGATCAACAGAATAGTTTGAAAATGAGTTTGAAGTCAATCGGATGATAATCAAAAAAGATTCATACAATAGTTTTCCGCGAATTCCCGACCTTGGGGGTAGATTTCCCAAATCTTTGGGCATCGCGCCTATTACGTGTTTGTGTAGAACCTTGAAAATGAGTTTGAAGCCAATCGCATGAAAATTAAAAATGTCGAATGCCAGAGTTTTCCACTGATTTTCAGACCGTGGGGCTTTTTCCAAAATCGGTGAGATACGTATGGAATTATTTTAGGTGATTAGCTCTTACGCTTTGGGCTGTGCGATGATATATAAAGATGAAACAAACTTGATCTGCGTATAGTCTACAGGAACTTACATTCCAAATTTGGTGTCTCTAGCTCTTATAGTTGCTGAGATTGACGCGTTCATACAGATGGACGGACGGACAGACAGACAGACGGACATGGCCAAATCGACTAGGCTATTTAAACTGATCCAGAATATATTTACTTTATAGGGTCGGAGATGTCTCTTTCTGCCCGTTACACACTCATGCATAGATTTAAAACTATTTTTGAAAAAATATATTGGGCTTGGGAAATATCCGTCTGTCTCCACTCCCTTAAGGCTATAGCAACCAAACTTGATAAGCATATTGGCATATATTGTAAGTTTATAAAGTGTCACACGATTCAAACGGATGCATCTAAAGATAACAAATAATGTTTATGTTATTGTTGATTGTTATAAGCCAGGGAAAATATGATTGCTAGTGACTATCTATCTATCTGCGAGCACAACGCCAGGTGATTCTGAAGTCATTCATTGACTAACTAGATCGGTCTGTGTACATGGGGAAAATGATGAATACTATCAGAAGGTTATGGAGTCAGGATGAAAATTATAAGCATTCGTAGCTATATTGATAAGGGTTGGCCAGGATCTTATAATTTGAATGATATTATCATTTTTTTTTTGTAAATTGAAGTGTGAACTGCTTTTTCAAAATGACTGCTTTTTAATTAATTGCTTCGATTGGTAATACCATCTAATCTGCAGAATACAATGGCATGTTGACTTTATGAATCGCATATAGGAATTGGAAAGACACGGGTACGGACAAGGAAACTGCCTAAAATGTGAGATCATCTGAAAGATTACCGCCTCTTTGCCGTGTCATGCGATATTTGTGAGAAATTTAATATGATAGGTTATCCACCCGTAGTAAGATGTGATAAATATTAGTCTATTCAACTCAGCAGATGTTGAGCAATTTGAAAATAAATATAGTTTTCAGGCTAGGTACTTAAGCCCTAGCTATCTGCAATGTAATGGGTTGGCTGAAAATGGTGTTGCAATAGCAAAACTAGTGCCAAAGTTATATACCATTGCAGCAATGGTTTCATTGGTCCGATTTCGATCAAATTATAGGAAACGGTATGAAGCATAATAAGATCCGTAATTGTAAAAACAATAAATTTGTCATACAAAAACATATTTTCCACCCGATTGTTCCTGTGGCAGCTATGATTTAGACCAAATTTGATCAGATTGTATAAACTTTTTAGAGATTCGGATTGAATGCGTTTGGTAAGGATAACTTTATAAACAACAAATTTTTTCATACAAAAAAATAGTCTTCGACCGATCATTCCTATTGCAGTATATGTTATAGTGGTCCGATCTGGCCGGTTCCAACATACCTATGTATGTGCTGCCTGCGCCAAGAAGAAGGGTCTGTGCCAAGTTTTATCGCGATAGTCATAAAACTGTGAGACTAGTTTGCATAGAAACAGACGGACATCGCTATATCGACTTGGCTATTCATGCAGATTCAGACTATATGCATATACTTTGCTGGGTCGGAAACGTCTCCTTCAGTGCATTACACATTTAAAGACAAAATTACATTACCCTCTGCTACGGTATAATAATTAAATAAATGTTTTTGAGAAGCAGACGCTCAGCTCAACAGCTGATTGGTGTTCCGATAGCGTTTCGTGTCTAATGTGAACAAGCAGCAGCGGTGTTATCGGAACAGCGCAACTTTTCAGCAGTAAAAAGGAAACAAGCATTCGCCAGTGTTAAAAGGGTATTTTATAAAGTGTTGTTGTTTTATATTTGACTCGTTACCCAATATTACCTGTTATGCGTACTGTTACGGGTACACACACAGAATGACTCGTTACCTAAGATACTCGCAAATATTAGTGTTCATATGAGTACCCATCATGCAGTTGTAACGTAGTACGACACCCTAGTACCAAAATAGTAGTTTCAGTATTTTCTAACACATATTGTATATTTTATAGAGGACCATGCCAAGTGGCTACGCGATTTGTATTTACAAATTGAAATTGTACAAATTTTCGGTCGATCGCCAGTTTTGTGTATAACTTGAGGTTTAAACCTCAGGAAAACACTAGAGGTGTTCTCGGTGCACGTCGTTGATACGTAAATACACATTTTTCGCTAATTGTGTGGTTTGACTGTGTGTGTGTGTGTTTTTGTATGTATACAGAATTTTTTTTGTTGTTTTGTTTGTGTGTAAGTGTTTATACACAATCACATACATGTATATATGTACATATGTGTGTGCATATGTACGTTCAGAAATTGGTTTAATCCGAAACCAAAACCCACAGCGTTATATTTTATGATTATTAACGACCGATAAAAATACATACATATATACACATAGAAGAAGTGCCAGCAAGAGTAAATGTAGTAAAGCAGGAGCTGACGGGCTCCCCTGAGAGCATGGACAAAGGAAAAAAGTAAAGTTGCAAAACCCAAAACCCAGTCCCAGACCAAAACCCCAGAGATCTTAAGCTACGCGTTTCTGAGCAACAGCCAGATCGAAACGAAGATTGACTTGCGTTCCATGTAGGCTTCTTTAGAATGCTGTCCACAACATCAGGAGGCGCCAGCCAATCTCCAACAAATACCGATTCAGCGGCAACAACAACAGCAACAGCAAGCGCGGCAGCAGGAATATCAATTGAGAACATTGAAGGCTTTAAGGCGGCTAAAGTAAAAGGCGAACCGTTCTCCGTTCTGTCGCCAGGTAAGTAATAAATAAATAAATGTGTGCGAGGTCCATAAGAATATGTGTTTGACTTGCAGAGAACGCCAGCAACCAGACCCAATCCCAAACCATGTCAGAGGAGGCGGCCGGCCCTGCCAAGAACGCCAGCAACACCAACAACAATAACAGCAGCAGCAACAACAAAAACAGCAATAACCCCAATAGTGCATCTGGCTCAGCGGAAGCGGGGACCGGGCCGGGCACAGTAGCTGCAGCAGTTTGTGCTGCCAGCACAGCCAGCGCTCTGAGACAGAACTCGACCAGTAGCCTCAACTCTCCACCCAACGCACACAATGGCAGCGACCATTCAAACACGAACAGCAACAGTAGCAACGTGTCCGCCAGCCTCAACCTCGCCGCGATCGTGGACAGTGAGCTACACCAGGAGGACATGCTGAAGAAGAATAAAGCGAGCATTAAGGAAGAGGACAGTGGTAAGAATACTTAAGATGACTTAGTATCTTAATGTAAAGGCTCAAGGGCTTCTTGACTTATTCTGCAATAGTATGGGCTAATCCAGCTCTCAAGACTTTACAAGTCATCTCATAAATGTATGTAAGGGACATCTCTTCCCTATAATGTATTTATATTTTTGATCCGCATCACCAGCCGAGTCGATCGGGATATATCGGTTTGTCCGTCCGTCTGTATGAACGCACAGACCTCGGAGTTTATAAGAGCTAGGGACAGCAAATTTCGAGAGTAGGTTCCGGCAGTGCAACCCAGCAGAGAATCACAGTGACGGCGTTGGTGCTGCTTTTCTCTGATAGGCAGAACTGAATATACGAGTAGCGCATTGAATACAGGCCTGTGCCCACATGTGCTTTCGTTAAGATCTCTAGAATTGAACTCGTTTGACAATGTGCTCGCAAATTAATAAGCAAGAGTGAAAAGCGATCGAATTCTCATACTTAAAGGTATTGCTAAGTGAAATAATGTGTATAATTATAACGTTTATTCTCAGTTTCCAAAAAAAGATTATATTGGCATCTGCCCCAAGAAGCACTTTTTTTCGACATTCTTCAAGCTAGAACCAAACTTAGTTCACATCTTACTTAGTATATACTATTACTGGGAACTTCCGACTGTACCGTTCTTAATTAATTAATAATTATAATTTTTAAGTATTCACCTCATTTTTAACGCGACTCCAACACAAGACTAGGAAATTTAATGAATATATTGTATTAAAACAAGCTTGTATAAAAATAACACATTGTTTTGCATTCTAGGAAAGCAAGTTGGCTTTTGCTTCTTACTAAGTGTTATTTTAACTAACGAGAAAACTTTTGTTTATTTACGTCACATGTGACAACGCTTTAAAAACAATCCAATATGTTGCAACACTATTGTTTCATTAAGATACCTTTAAGACTAAGAGATTAGTGGGCATGGTTACAGACACACAGACGGATATGGCTAGTTGGTAGCATCATTATGCATATCAAGAGTATATACCTTTATGGGGTCAGAAACGTCCTTGAATATGACATGAATATTTATTTTTTGCCAACAAAAGTATAAAATAAAATAGGTAAGAATGTTCCAGTTCGGTTTACTCGTACGTGACTACGAGACACCCTGTACACATCTTCGTACCCATACATATACTACATACGCATCAAGCAAGCAGTTAGCGGCATTGCAAGCAAGCATGTGATTTCAAATCGCGGCTGAGGATGCTACACCTCGCTCTACAGTAATATGTTTTGGACGTTGATGTCCAAAAGTGCAGTATATTCAAGTGTCCCAACCACACCATGCAAACCAACTTCCGCCCAACCGACCAAGGTGCGACACGCATAAGGTGCGGTAACGAAGATCGCGTTTAAATAAATACAAGTTCTACATAAATTGAAAAGAAATACTCAAAAAAAATGTTCAAAAAGGGTTGTGGATATTATATATTGTATAGGTCTGAAGAGGCTTGGCTAAATAATTCAGATGAATCAATTTCTCCTGGGAAGGTGGAATATGTAAATAACTCAGAGCTCTGAATATGTATCATGTACATTGCTATTTATGTGACACTTGGGTACTAAAGTTGAAAATTCTGGTCACTAAAACGACAGTATCGCAAGATCTCCAAAACCATTAAGCCAAGATTCACACCATAGATTGGGTTTGTAAGGTAGGTGCCGCCGGGGTGTAGTTATTTCGGACGTACCAACAGCAAAATACTCTGTTTCAAGTCCGATATAATTTGGTTATTTGTGGGGTGGAAGAGATGGTGAAAAAAACAGTAGTCTGTACCTGTAAAGGGGTGGGGGATATACATTTTTTTATATCCTAGCTGGGTATTATAATTTTGTCTCGAAATGTGTAATGGACTGAAGGAGACATTTGCGACCCAACAAAGTATATAAATTCTGAATCAGCATGAATAGCCGAGTCGATATAGCCATGTCCGTCTGTCCGTCTGTTTCTATGCGAACTAGTTTCTCAGTTTTAAAGCTGTGGTAATGAAACTTGGCACAGACGCAGGCAGTACATATGTCAGAACCGGCCGGATCGGACCACTATAACATATAGCTGCCATAGGAATGATCTGTCGACAAATATGTTTTTGTATGAAAAATTTTGTTTTTTTATTAATGTATCCCTACCAAACTTTTCCAAGCCGAGTCTCTAGAGAGTTTATATAATCTGGCCAAATTAGGTCAAAATCAGACCACTATATCACTATATCAAATAGTTTCCTATAATTTGATCAAAATCGGAACACATGGCTCCCATAGGAGCAATCAGACAAAAATTAAGTTTTGCATAAAAAACATTGATGCTAGGGTTATAGCGTCGGCACCCGAAGATAGCCGTTCTTTCTTGTTTTCTCTTTTTAAATTTTGGTGACAAAGGACACTATAAACTGAGGATATACACCAACAACCAAGATTGGTTGCTCTAGATTCCAGGGTGTGGATTAAAATTGCGTTCATACGGACAGACGGACATTGCACAAGCCCAATATGATCTTGTTGCAAGAAAGTTTTTTTTGAAACAGAGTATAACAATTAAAATAGAGCAGTAGATACAAATCAGGTCTGGCCTGCATCTACAGACGGCTTTGGTCGTTATAAGCAACATAATCAAATTCGAGCCACACGCAAAGTTATACAACGACATAGAGATTCCGACAGTGGCTACAGGAAACTACCTATTTTACTCGTGAATAAAAATTCTAGGACTGCAAATATCGCCTTAGGTTCCTAGGCGAGAAGAACAATACAAATATTCAACGTTTTTAAATGAGCACATAAAAACACTGAAAGCAAAGAGAACAAGCAAGAATGCTATAGTCGAGTATACCCGACTACAAAACTCCCTGTACCCAGGTCAAAAATTTCCGAGCACATCTTTGTAAACTTACACATACACAAGGACGCACACACACGAGCCCCAGCGCAAGCGACAGCGCAGCACTGAATCTTCTTTCGTGAGTAACTTCCGTGTTTATTACCCGATCCACTTGAAATATTTGACAGTAGATTAAGCGTGACTTAAGTATTACATGCCAAATCCCAAAGCTATATCTTGAAAATGGTTCCTTTAAAACGGTTTTTATCGATTTGCGGGAAAACGGGGGGAGATATTATTGGGTTTGTGAAATGTCCGTCTGTCCCTCCGTCCGTATGAATGCAATTGTTTTCCACACCCTTGAAGCTAAAGCAAACAAACTTTGTACACATGTTGGTGTATACCCTCGATTTATAAAGTGTTAAGATCAATTATACCGGACTTGAAAACGAGTATTCTGCTGTCGGGTACGTCCGACTGCAAAGTTCTTGTTTATGTTAAATTCGTTAAAAATCTGTTAAAAGTTATTAATAAAGTTGTCAACAACAAATAGGTCGAGGAACGCAATGTTAGTTAAACTATTAAATTCTTATCTCATGGATAACTTTTAGTTTGAATAATTCCTATTTAGCTGAGTCTTCGTTAGAATTACATTTATAAGAAAATAATTTTTTGATAAAAATGGCTCTAAAACTAATCGTTACTGAATGAACTAATGAACTATCTGTACGTATAATAGCAAATTTGACGCCATCGCAGACGACAACGTCTGGAAACGCAGCCTTGGACAAAGTCAATCAAAATAGCGCAGTAGTTGCTGGCAGCAATACAAAGATTGGGTCGGCTATCGCGGATGTTGCGGCTGTCAAAGAGGAACCTTCAGATCTGCTGGGCAGTTTAGTAAACATGAAGAAAGAAGAGAACTTTTCGCCAAACATGTCGCCAGTAGGATTTGGATCCATTGGTGGTCCGTCTGGTATTAGTGCACCGGATCGATCCGTCACGCCTGGTAAGTTTGATTATTTGATTTTTAGATAGATGCTGTGCTCATTAGATATCTTGTTTCCATGCTGTTAGTCAAAATGGAGCTGAATTCTAATAACACCGAGAAGACGCCAACAGGCATGGGGCTAAACAGCGATGACATTGTTGGATGCAATACGTTGGATACTGATCGAATGAGCGACACATCGTCCAATGCCAATGCGACTGGCGGCCCAGGCGGAGGCAGTGGGGCTGGCGCAACTGGTTCCGGATCCGGTCCTGGGCTCGGCGTGTCTCTGGGAATCGGCATCAATGTGTCGCCTGGTGCACCCAATTTTATGGGCAGCAATAATGTGGGCAACGCTCTGGGAAACTGTTTGGATTACATGCAACAGCAGAACCACATATTTGTTTTCTCTACCCAGTTGGCAAATAAGGGCGCCGAGTCGGTACTGAGCGGTCAGTTTCAGACAATCATTGCTTACCACTGCACGCAGCCGGCGACAAAGAGTTTCCTGGAGGATTTCTTTATGAAGAATCCAATGAAAATGAACAAGCTGCAGCGTCAAAACCCTCTGGGCTTGGGCATTTGCAATATGCCTGGTCCTGGTGGTGGCCAGTCATGGCAGAACTCGAATGCAAATTCTAACAACAGTCCTACTGCTAACCTTAACGCCAACCCGAATTCGAACCCTAATCTAAGTAAAATGCTTCAACCGCCACAGAAACCGAGCGGAGGTGGACCCAAGTCGCATTTTAACAACCAAGCTGATAATAGCATTAAGCGTAATACTTTCGTTGATCCGTCCTCAGCCGATTCGCTCGTAAATGAGAGCGACCTAATGTGCTGGGAGACGGGCAACAGCAGTGCCAGCGGCAGTCGAAATAATTTGGAGGGAGGACAAGGGACGAGTGATGCACAAGCGTTGAAGCTAATGGAAAGCGTCGATAGCGTTGTCAGTAGCCTGGGAAAATGCAACAGCGATCTGACCACTGACAACAACATAATATCTCTGCAGGGTGTCAAAGTGCCGGATGAAAATTTAACGCCCCAACAGCGACAGCATCGGGAGGAGCAACTGGCAAAAATCAAAAAAATGAATCAATTTCTCTTTCCTGAGAACGACAGTGGCGCCAATCAGTTAAACAAACTGCCCAACGACTCTGCAATGGCCAACATCATGATGAGCATGCCAGGAGCATCGAATGCACAAATACGCCAGATGCAGATGCAGATGCAGGTTGCACAGAAATCAGATCATATGCCGGTTCAGCTGGGCGAGGAAGTTCTGATGCCGATGCCACTGCCTGCCGATGTTATTGGCGAAATAGGACCCGTTATTTCGTGCAATAGTGTTTCTAAGAGCAGTCTACCGTGCGGCCCAACAGCATCAGGCGCAGCTACGGCAGGGCCAGGAGCACTACCTGGGGTTGGTCCTGGAGCCATGAATGTCAATATGAATGTTGGGATGCAATGTCCTGGAGCTCCTAATGCGGCTAATTTGATGGCCAATTCGCCTGAAATTATAGGCGGCTTTGGCAACACAAACTGTAACGTTATGGGGCTGGGAGTTGGGACAGGCGCTGGCGACAAAGGGGTAATGGCTGGACAAGATGGCATACCAATGCCCCAGGGCGGCATGACTCCAATGGATTGGTCCAAAATACAACAGCAGTTTTTTGAAGAGCGATTGAAAGGCGGCAAAGCAACTTGCAGGCCTTCAGGAATGCCTGGCCCCGGTCAAGGTCTTGTTCCAGGCCCGGGGCCTGGCACAGGTTCAGCTGTACAGCCACCAATCTCTGCCGGCACAGGTAGCGGCGCAGGTTCCATTGTGAACCCACCAAACCCATCAATGCGTAATAACGTGCAAGGTCCGCCGCCGCCTTACCATCCCACTCCACGTTCGGCTTCAGTGCCAATTGCCACGCAATCGCCAAATCCATCGAGTCCGAACAATCTCTCCCTGCCTTCTCCCCGCACAGCTGGAGCTCTTGGACTGCCATCAAATTCACCCAGCATGGAGCTGCCAACCACAAACTCATCTGCGAGCGCATCCACGACTGCGGCAATAGGTGCAATAGCGTCATCCAAAAACTGCTTCCAAACAGATGCCGGGTCGCCCTCGAATCGACATCGTGGTGGTGGCAACTCTACGAATGTAATGAATCATCATCTAAACAGCAACCCAAGTACACCGCTGTCGCATCTCTCACCCAAGGATCTGGAACCGTTTAATCCCACGTTAAGTGGCGGTAAGTGTACTATAAGTCTAACCTACAAGTGAACTGTTTCTAAGCCAATATTTTTGAAAAAGTATTGAAATGACCGTCTGTCTGTTTTGTATGAACTCAATTGTTTCGATTTATAAAGTGTCAAGATCGTTTTTCACCTACTTTCCGCATGTGGGTAAATATTATGCAAAATTAACTGCTGCTTTAGGATATCTTAACACATTATTAGTCAAGGTTGTCGAAAACATTTGAGTCAGACAGATATTGGCAAACCGAACACTCTTTTCTCAAAAAATTTTTAGAAAACAAAATAAGAGAATAAATTTTATAATATGCATACTTGAAGGTGACTTAAAAAGCACGCGGCCAAGTCCACAGCGGGCTCGTTCACCCGGCAGCGGTAATGCCAACCACAACTCTGGCAATCATCTGATCGAGCAGAATAATATGGATGCCCGATTTCCGGCGTCCAGCCCTGGCCAGAATTTCAATGCACATGCACACTTGCAAAGCAATCCAAACACTGCCATGAATGCATATAAAGGACCCAACGGCAACAATCCTCTGGAAGCAAATGTAAGTATTTGTGAGATGGCACTTAATTATTATTATACAAATTATCTTAACCATTTTCTAATATATATTTCTGTTTCGATTTTGTTTAGCGCCAAAATTGTGGACCTGGGGGGCCACCTGTACAATTTGCTCGTCGTTCAGATAATATGCCGCTCAATCCAAACAGTAGCAATCGACCAGCGCAGAATAAAATGGTACAGAATTTTGATCCTATATCGTCGTTGGCACAGATGTCGCAGCAACTGACTAGTTGTGTGTCTGGCGTGGGAAGTCCCGCCGGCGGGATGAATATGATGGGTCCTGGCCCGGCGGATATGAACATGGAGCATGGGGGAATGATCCCAAGCTTAGACGCGACGGGCATGGATCACATGAGCCACACAGCCGTGGGTAATGCGCCCAACAATTGTCATCCCATTAATCCGTTGATTAATTCTATGGGACAGCGTATGTTAAATCCCAAGTTGTGTGGTTTAGGGCCTGGTTTTAATACAGGACCAAACGGTGTAGTGCGTGATGGATCTGGCCCAGTGCCTGGACCGGGACCGGGCCCGGGTTTTCATGGGATATTACCACCGGGCGCTCGCATGATGGGTCGCATGCCCGTTAACTTTGGTCCGAATTTTAACCCAAATATTCAAGTAAAGGCTAGCACCCCGAACACAATACAGTATATGCCAGTTCGTCCGCAGAACAACAATAATGTCAACAACAATGGTAACAACGTGCGTATGCCGCCCAGTTTGGAGTTCCTGCAGCGTTATGCCAACCCACAGATGGCTGCCAGCGGTGGTGTCCCGCCAATGGGACACGTGATTGGCAATGATGGAGGACCTATGATGATCGGACCGGGGCCAATGAATATGAACTCTCCCAACGAACACCAGCAGCAGCAGCAGCAGCAGCAGCAACAACAACAACAACAACAACAACAACAACAACAACAACAGCAGCAACAACAACAACAACAACAACTACAACAACATCAACAACAACAACAACAGCAGCAGCAGCAGCATCAACAACAGCAACAGAGCAAAATGGGCAACAATCCCAGCGGCAACAGCAACGGCATCGGCATGAACTTTTTTCAAAACTGTAACCAAATTCCTGGCCTCGATGATGAGGGTACCGTTGGAGGTGGGTTACCCGGCCACGAGATGAGCATTGGGCAAGGAACAATGATTCGTGGCATGCGGCCACACGGCATGCGACAGCACGGAGGAATGGGCGCGCGCCTGCAAGCTCCTGCTGGCAATATTGTCAACCGACAGGGCCATTTTCCAGTCACTCCGGACGGCCTCGACTGCAACGATCCTAGTGTAATGTTTAACAATGGAGCAGGATCATGCAATAACGTTCCAGCCATGTTTGCTGCATCCCAACAAGGGCAGCCGAAGCCACAGCACCTAAAGCAGATACCTACTGGCATGTGCCAAACTCAACTCGGTGCAAACGTAAACATGCAAGGACCTACAGCGGTACAGGTGCAAGGACAAGGGCATCCTGTGATGGGTGGGCCCAACAACAGTAACCTTATGTCATCTGGAGGCAACGGTGGCACCCCTGGAGGCCCTGGTGGTGGAGTTGGCGTTGGGGTTAACTTTGTTGGTCCCTCTTCGAATGATCTTAAGTATGCTCAACAATATCACAGCTTTCAACAGCAGCTCTACGCAACGAATACAAGGAGTCAGCAGCAACAGCAACATGGTGGCGGTAACATGATCGCCATGCCACCAAATCTGTCTCCAAATCCAGCATTTTTTGTAAACAAATAATCGATGCACTGCGACCGATCCCAGACCGATGCCAGACCGGCCGACTAGCGTATCTGTATCAGTTTTCAATGCTGTCTTAGCCCATTACTGAACGGTCGAACTAGTCTCCGCATCTTAAAGCATGGAGTAAAAGGTTTTCTCCAAATAAGATTTGTTATTAGCTTATTATCGTAGATATTTTAGCGACGGAGAAAGTCTAGTATATAACGATACTTCAAATTAAAATTTGATTACATCTCTATGCATTCGTTGGCAAAGTATCAGATCAAATCAGATCGCTAATTAATTTGTAGGCATACCATACTACATGCATAAGGGGGGCAATTGAAATCGATGCGAACACTGATCGCGGGCTATGTATATGTATAATTAAAGGAGATGATACCCAGCTGCAGATCTATATACTTACTGTAACATGTACGCTGCACTCTGTATTAAATGCAATTAAGCAAGTGTATGTAATATAATACTTAAATCTACTACTTATACTTATTATTATCAATGTTAAGAGTACTAAGTATACAACGCATGTAAATTCTTCCATTAAACATGTGAAAATGAACGCAACATCGACAACGTGCCTTTTTAATTATTCAAACAACAAACATCAATATGTGAGCTGAATCCAAAATGTAGTGAAATTTGTAAGAGCTCTAATATTGAATATTGAAGTTAACTAAGAATATCGTTGTAGGTAAATAAGGATCATTAAATTTACTTTTAACCGTTTGCTCGTATACCTACTTACAACAATAATGACTGATTTGCAATACTTTAGAGGCTTCTTGAACGATTTCGATTTTACCCACTTATGACTTAAATATTTGTTTAAAATGTTATGATGATGAAATGAAATGAGTGTCAAATATTCTTTAAGTGTATAAAATGTTTATTATAGGGTTATATAAGGTCGAGGCAATGTGAGGATATATCGCTGTCATTTCTCTTTATGACAATATTTGTACACGTTTTGAAAATAGTTAAAAAATGTTACTTTATTTATATTATGATTCCAACTAGCACGAAAAGGTATGAGCTGCAATATTTGGAATTAAGGCTTGAAGATCTAGACATGAAGTGTCTGCTTGAATTATGAATTGATTCAGGTATAGTAAAGAAATAGTTATTGTCAATCAGTATAAAGTCAAGAAATTCCTTTAATTTTGGCTAGGTATATGTACTTGTGTATTGCGTTATTTCAGTCCATCGTTCTATTATACATATTTTGTATAGCTAGTTTTATCGGTATATTTGTGAACAATGAGACCACATTAAAAGACACTAGAATTTCATCATCTCAACTTTCTTCGTAATTTTTGCAACATTTAATATTAACTTGTCCTTTTGATTATTCTTTTTGTTATGTTTGAAGTTATTTAGTCTGGATGCTAAGTTTCCATCTAATTAGTAATGATTCTTCTATTTCCAGATTAAAACTTTACTCTTACGGGATCTGTGTTATTTTTAGGTACTTTTTGTATACAGTCAACAATCTATGTAGAATTTATGTATTTTGTTTGCGATCTTCGTTACCGCACGTTATGCGTCGAGCCCTTCGGTCGAATGGGCGGGAGGTAGGTTGCAGTTTGCCTGGGTCTGTGCGGTAACAAGACCGTGCTTGGTGACCTTGGGTCACTTTAATGTACTGCTTGCTCGGACATCAACGTCCAAACAGTTGCTCAACAGATTCCAAGATGGTATCCAGGAGCTCGACAGGGAGGGACTAACATTTAGAATAGTAAATTTTATTTATTTATTTAGATAATGTTAATTTGTAGTTAAAACTATGAAATAACAATAATTCTTAGCCATGGCTACCAGGGCCTTCAGCTAGTGTTATATTTTTACAGTTAGTGCTTACATTATTATAGGGAATGTATGAAATATATGTGTATTTATGTATTTAAGAATTGTTATTTACATTATTTACAAGATGTGTATGAAAGTATGATTTTATGAATAGTGTGTACATGAGCGCTTGCGTTGAATGTAATTAAATTTAGTGTTATATTTTGTGTATCAAGTTGGTGTTGTTTCGGTTATGAAAAATAATATTTATGTTTTTATTGGTAGGGCTTGTAATTAGGGATAAAGGATCTATGTTGTGAAGTAGGGATGTTCTGTGGAATATAAAGAAGGGACGTGAGATAAGGATATGTCGTATGTTTAAGGGGGATTGGTTGCAGAATGTGCATTAAGGTTAAGGTTTTTGTCTATATATTGCATGTTGGTAATGTTTGTGTGTCCAAGGCGTATTTTGGTGAGTTTGTTGAAGTCTAGTGAGATTTATGTTTTTGAGGGAGTAGTTTGGGGAGGTGATAGTGTTGATATATTTGTACCAGTTGGATGATAGGTTGAGTAATGTGAGTTGGTTTTGGGAGAGGTGCGTTTTTAGGAATTGGATGATATCATTAGCGTTAAAGTTGGGGAAATATATAAGGGGGTGTCTTGATGCTTCATTGGCTATTGAGTCGGCTTTTTCGTTGCCTGCGATGCCGATATGGCTGGGGATCCAAACTATTTTTAATTTCGTGTAATTGTTGCTAATTATCTGTCAGATTTTTTTAGTGTAGATGGAATAATTGTTTCGGTTAATAATCGCTCTTATGGCTGAAAGGGAGTCGGAGCAAATGGCATATTTTCCTCTTTTACTTTCGCATATTTTCAGTGCCTCATAGATAGCGATTATCTTATTATTATATCTATATCAGTATCTATATCTATCTATCTATATCAGTATTCTGATATTATAGACACATATATGACTTTTGTCGTAATTATTTCAATTACTTCGATGGCTGAGTGGACTAGACAACCGACTTGGAGAATAAAATGGACGACAGTAGGAAGAGGGTTCTCGATCCTCAACGGCGGCGATTGGATGATGGTGGTACTTAAAAAGTCATTTGTTATATACATATATACTTATTCTCTTTGTACATATTTAAAAATAGTAATACAAATAATAATTAATAAATAAATATTAAGATTAATAAACATTCTAAAATTATTCTCGTTTCGGGATCAGATTAATCCTGTCTAATACTTAAATCAACCATATTTTTATTTTAAATCAATTCCGAATATTCTTAATTCAGCATATTTTTAAACCGACCTGAGCTAAAAACAGGATCAAATCAAGAATTCCGGGATTGAAACTAGCGTACTTGAATCAAGAAATTTGTGCTTGGCTTAAGAAATTCCGAGCTTGGCTGACTTTTGGCACCGTTGGGGAACGATTTAAGCACGAAATACTTATTTTTTCTGTGTATGATCATTGACGGATTTACTTAAATTATTGTACAAATTACAGCATAATAGAAGATAAGTCTTTACCAGAAATTAATTATATATCTGAAGGTAAATTAGTTAGTGGTGATGCTGTTACGAGTGCAATTTATTTTAATAAATTAGTTTATTGTTTACTTAGTAGATACTTTGCAGTCAAAAACAAAAAATTCCATTTGGTAAATACAGAGTCGTCCACTATTTTAAAAGAATTGAATTGAGATAAAAAACACTGAAAACAAACATTAAAACACATCATTACATAATTGAAAATACATAAAAACGATTTATAATAACTATTTTAAAGATATAGCTTTGGTATTTGACATGTATAATACTTGGGCCACTCTTAATCTACTGTCCAAATTCCAAGTCGATCTGATAATAAACAAAAAAGTGAAAAGTGATTACGTAATATGTGTACGAGCCCCAAGTCATAGATGAAGGTAAGGATGAGGTACAAGCTAGAAGCCTGGAATTTTTACAATACCTTTTATTATAAAGTTAGGTGGAACTGTCTTATAAAAATCTCAGTATGGTCCAGCTGCTGCATAACAACGTGAAAGTGAAAACGAGATAAAAGATCTCTCTCTGGGCCTTAAATCCTTAAATCTCTATATTGCTTATGTGTCTCAGACTCTGCTTATGCATCGCTATCGATCTACGGCAGACGGCAACCTGCTGTTTGACATCATGGGGGTTATTCTTTAGTAAGGGGGGGCCCAAATAACGTCTGCTTTGAAATGTCTGACTTTGGTCTTAAAGGACGGCGGAACATGACTTTATTGTCGAAATAATGAAATGAATGCAAATTAAAGTTGACGGATATGCGTACATCGAAACGATAGTTGATCGATTTAGTGTTGGAAAACATCACAAATAATTAGTTAATAATTGTTTAAAATAAAATGTGAATAGCCCGTTTAATATAAATCGCGCGATTTATCGCTCTCTCGGTCCTAAAACTTATAAGTGTGACTGAAGGTCTTAGGAGTTCTATTTGACTCAAAATTTCTTTTTGTTGAACATATAAATTATATGTTGCCAAGAGCACATGTGATGGCAGGTTTTGTGACGCGTAACTCCTCTCAATTTAGCGACCCATATACGAGACCGAGTTTATATTCTGCCTTTGTCAGGTCAATTTTAGAATACGCTTCTATCATTTGGAACCTTTCTGCAATGGTACACTGTTCTAGAATTGAGCGGGTACAAAAACGTTTTCTTAAATTTGCGTTAAGCCCCATAAATTTTACGTTACCTTTTCCCTCATACAGAAGTCGACCTAGCTAGTTTTTATAAATAATATTATTATTGGCAATGTAGATTGCTCAGCCCTTCTTGCAAAGATAAATTTTTGTGTGCCGGGTAGACAATTGCGAAATTTTATGCCATTTAATGTGGGTTTTTACAGAACTGTCTATGCTCTTAATGAGCCCTTAACACGAGCTTTGAAGGGTTATAGTGAGTTGCCAACTGACATGTGGTTTGATTTCAGTCTAAATACATTTTTTATTAAGGAACTACTTAAAATATTCTATTTATAATATTCTATATGGTTTCTTTAATATTATTATTATAATTTAAAAAATTAAGTATGTTAAGCTAGATCTAGGATAACCAGAAAGTCCATTGACAATGGTTCAATAATAATAAATAAATAAATAAATCTCCACATTGCTTATGTGTCTCAGCATCGCTATTGATCTACGGCAGATGTCAATATCGGAGTCAATAATTTTTTTAAAGCCATTATTTGGTTAATTTTAATCATTTAAGCTTATTAATTAATTATGTACCTGGTTTAGTTAATATAATGTGAATGTGAGGCAGATTTATTACAAATTCACATTATTATTATTATATAGTAAATCGGCCCAACATTCACATCGATATAATGATCGGTTATCGATACATGTGGCGGTCGGTTGATATTTGACAGTACCAACATGTGATAACATTGAGCATATCCACATTGCACGGGACTTACGCTAACATAATGCGAGTTTGCGCTATATTTTAGCAATGAGAATAATTGTTTTAAAAATTTTCACTTGAATTAAGTGCAGACTTTTTCCCAACCTTCCGCTATTTTCTGGATTTTAGTATTATTCTTCCAACTTCATCAAAAATATTAAAACAAAACTACGCCTACCCGTCGCCACGGACTTCAAAGTCATTGTTACAGTCCACACAACAAACCACTAAGCATTTGGCTCAACTATTTAGGAAAGTCTACCCCCACGGGAGGGAAAATTGTGATACGCTATTTTAGTGTATTTCTTACGGTTAACGAAAATAATCAAATTTAACATGATGCATTTTAATCTAAATATTTCTCCGGCCAAGCCCGTGGTATTACCAGCTAGTATTTACATATATTTAAAAAAAAGAAACAAGAAAAAACGGTGTGCCGAAGCTATACATAGCAGCAATGTTTCTTATACAAAACTCAAATTTTGTCTGATTGTTCCTATAGGAGCTATGTGGTCCGATTTTGATCAAATTATAAGAAACTATATGAAGCATAATAAAACTCTCACTTAGTTTGGATGTAATACAAAAGTTTTTCATACAAAAACTCACTTTTTAGCCAATCATATAGCTATGTGATATATTTGGGTGAGTTTGGTGAGGAAATCTTCATAAACAAAAAAGTTATACAAGCACATAGTCTTCGATCGATCATTCCTATAACAGCTATATGTTATAGTAGTCCGATCCGTCATACATATGTACTGCCTGCAGCAAAAAGAAGGGTGTGTCAGCGGTCCATTACACACTTCAAAACAAAATAAAATACCCTCAGCTACGGTATACAAATTAAGTCTGATTAAAAAAATGAAGCATACAGAATCACACAGCATACAGGACATCACAAGCAAAAATGTAGTCGTTTTGTTTTTCACGTTTGAAAGTACGGATCGAGCTCGGGGGACGAGGTAACGATACTAATAATAGATTGAGTTTTGCCTCGCCAATATTTGTAACACAGCTGGCTTTTGGTTTCGTTTTTCTGTCAGCTCGCGATTTGGAGACTCAAATATTATAAATGAAGTTACTCCGATTATATGGCTTATAAAATATATATTTTATTCATGTTTATAATTAATGTGAAATGTTTTTTTAAATTTAATTTTTGACTATGTGTATGTGACCACCATTTTAATTAACTGGCTGTACACATTTTTTTAAAACAAATCGACGAATTTTTTGCTCGTGATGCGCTTTCTGTATGGCTTTATATTCTTTGTATACGTGCGTTCGATTTAATTTATCGTCGATTATTTTCAAATAAGTAAGTCTCAGCCTCCTCGCAGTTGTCATGGCTTTTTGGGCCATCAACATAAGCGACTCCCTCCTATTCCTTGTGCCTATGCTCCGCACCCACGCCATTGCTACTGTCGTTGCCATCCTCACTCTATCGTTGTTGCTGGCCTAACGAGCGACCGAATGGTCGTGCGTAGCGCTCGGACTCGAACTCGGATTCGGATTCGGACTATGGCCTTGACTGTGCCTGTCTCTGGGTCTGGGCCTGGGACAGGCGTTGGAATGATTGCTGCTTTTGTTGCTGCTTCTGCCTGCTTCTTCTGCCTTTGCTTCTGGCAGAGTGGTGGTGAGTATTCGTACTTTGGAAGAAACAAGATGGTTGGCCGAGCGAAGGACCGACACACATACAGACTTGCTTAAACACACACACTTGTATGCAATCCAATATGAATTTGAACCGTCCGTGTCTACGTCCACCCTCTTCATTCACAAGAATAGAGGCAGGGCAAAAAATACAAACAACAACAAAAATGAGACATTCGCCAGTTTTTCTCCCCCAATAGCTACAGCTACACAAAATAAGTACTTAGTGTAGAGAAAAGTCTTTAAAAATGGCAGAAAATGTATGCAAGCCGATTCTATTGAATAAATAGTAGTAGGCAGGATATGCTATTGCAGGATATATTATTTCTTTCAAATAAGTAACCTAATCGACTGACATCATTTAAGAAATACTCGTATATAAGCTCTGCTTCCCATGTTATTCGAGATTACTAGCCCAATACCAATCATTGCGCTCGCAAATTTTAACGTTTTAGCTCAAGATATGCTCTGGTATGGGAAAATTATAATTTCCCTAGGTTTCTTTATTTCCAATATAATGGCTAATTAGGCCAATTTCATTGGCATATCAAATTATATAAATATATATTTTTATTTAAACACTTCTAATTACCTTGGTGGATGCCCTTATGCCAAAAATCCCTAAATGATAATGCACACGATGGGACTGGACTAATAGTCCATTTATTAATAATAAGAAATCTCAGCAAATACCAAATGGCTATTGGCAAGCACCCCCGAAAAGAACATGCAGTCACATGATCGCCCCCTTTTCTTATCTTTAAGAATCGGTTTCAACTTGCTGGTAGAGAGATTGCAGTGGGTGACCGCAGTCCTAAGTACAGTCAATGGGCGTGCTGACTTGGAATCCTGAAAGCAAACTAGCTAAGCCCATATAAGTCGGTCTGCTCCTAGGCCCAGCATGTACGATAATAACCTCCTCCGACAATGCTCTTCCATACATATCACACAGGCCTACTTACAAATACATAGGTATTCTCAAATAAATAGAGCAACAACTGTCTCAGTGCTCTTCTAAGCTGAAGTCGCATCCTAGCCAACTCCCCGGAGGACTTTGTCACGTAGGAATTCTCGACTAACCAGGTCAGCTACAAATCTTCAGAGCGTTTCAATCAAACACACAAGCTTGAAATGATTAGTATTAAAATATAATCCAAGAAGTGAAGCTATAAGATTTAGATTTGAACATTGTATTAAACAATCTGCTAAGAGGGTCAATCCCATTAGACCTTATAATTTTCCTCTTGTCCAAATTTTGCTGTCTTTGTCGAAGTTTGTTGCGGAGTTACACCTTATAAATGTGTATCTTTTTGTTCACAAATACATGCAAGTTTGCAGATACATTTTTTATTATCTCTAAGTACACACAGATTTTAAATAAAGTTAATTCAGTCAGTCTTAGTACACTGAAGATTGACACTAACACTGATGAACTGTAGTAAGTTATTTATTAATTTATTTTATTTTGTGTTTAAATTTAATATGTAGAATTACAATGAAACAAGGCAGAGCAAAGGCAATAGTGTGTTTGCATTGAGCTCAGTTTTGAAGTGGCTTTAAATTTTGTTGGGTTATTTTCGTTAAATGGAACAGTTTCGGAGCTTAGGCTTTCACATATGCATGTATGCTCAGCTTCGGTGTCAAACTCACAATGAGCCACACGGCCATAGCCTGGTTAGCTGAAAGTTTGTGCCGTATGGCAACCCACATCCACATCCATATTCACAACCGTACACACACTCGCACACATGTAACGCATGTTTGGCTACCGTCATGTGAGGAGGAAGTTCTCATTCTCGTTCTCGTTCTCGCTCTCGCACTCTCAGTTGTGCGAGGTAAAGAATGAGGTTGTCAGAGGTACTGGGGAGTCACAACAATGACGCGTACTGAACTCAAAAGGGTTTTGAAAGTGGATGCTGTTGGTAACCAGTGGCCAGCGCACATACGCACACATGTACTGATGCAGGACTTAATAATTGTGACTCAACTGGTTTGACCAGTTTGCAGTCAGCAGTCGCCTCTGCCACGGCCACGACCATGGCCCTGATCCTGATGCTTATAATTGAAGGCCGATGCTATGCAAATGATTGCTTGCAACTGACCTACACAGGGGAGAACAGGACCGGACGGAGACCCTGTGCAACTCCAAAGCCAACCCCCTGCTTCCCTAGTGTGGCCGTTAGCTTCAATGCAGCGACCGTTAGCGATTTTGACGGGCATGTGTAGCAAAACAAACAAATTTAAATACTGGCCGCGGCAGCTTTTGCCACTTTCGGGCCTTATGTCCTGCCTTTGGCTCTGGCCATGCTCGACGACGCTGGCGATGACAGTTACCGGAGGGATGCGTGAGAAAACCAGTTTTCCAGGTATGACCCTTTCATTTGTCGTTGCCGCTGCCGTCGCCTTTGCTCGCCCAGTGGGCTGGAAGTGTACTGTCCGGTCCGGTCACCAAGCGCAGCTGCCTGCCGATTTGGCGCACATCAATTTTTTCATCTAAGAAACAGTCCAAAATACTTACAATCTCATATATTGCTCAGTCTCTTTTCCTGCACCTCAATCAGTTCCTTTGCATAGGTAGAGGGTTAGACCAGTGAATTGAAAGGCGTCTAGCAGGGTAGCCGGTGACTGAGCTGATGGAAATTTGCATATTTATGCATGTTGTTATCTGGTGAGGATGGGTGATCTTACGTTGTGATCACTGGTCCACTTCAACTGTATTTAAACCACACATCAAAAAAGGTAATTATGAATGGGGTAGAGTCCTCAGTCCTCCTAAGTAGTAGTCCTCCTAGTAGCGAAAAGAAAAACCTTTAAAATTTACACAGGTTCAGAACTTTAGCTGGAGGTATTTTCCGTGATTAATTTTAATTGTTAGCTGATAGTTACATAAAACGTTTCATATTTTATTATCTTCAGCCTAAATTTAATTAAGAAACAAATTGTTAAAAATGTGAATTGGTAAAATTTGCAATTTGGCGCATTTTCACATATTTCAAATCAAATGGCGTGTTCTCGTTTTCATTCAGAATGGTGTAAGTTTTTTGATTCTTATATTTCACTTCTTTAAGCTATCAATCCCACTCACAATTACGGTGTTTGTTGTGCGTCCCTTTTCTCTTCTGGAAGTGACGAACATAAAGTTTAGTTTTTTCTGCGCGACTGTACTTGCTACACCATTACCGTTGAATTTGTGCGCGCCACTGCCCCCCATCACCCACTCCCCCTCCCCCTCCACCATTAAGCCCACAGCCCACACCCCAGTCCACACCATCGCCATCGCCATCGCCAGTCATTGCCATTGCCATCTTTCCGCCACCCGAGCTCAACGCAAGCGGGTGATTTAAAAATTTAATGCCTCGCGGCTATTAATGGTGGAAAATGCTTGCGTAATAAAACAAAACGGCGGTGTAGGTGGGTGGTAGGTGGTGGGATGTGATGGTCGGTATGCGCAGGACGCAGGACCATCCAACCGAGCGACAGACCGACCGAAAGACCGAAAGACCGCCCGAAACTAGAACGCACAAAAAAGGACAAGAAGGGAGGCGAGAAAAATCAAAAGAAATAAATATGGCGCGTGTTTTGCAAAATAAGAAATTTTAAATTCAAATATTGATGATGATGACGACGAACAGCGCCTGGTGCGCTCCGGTCGCTTCCACCCACTGCCCTTCCTCCCCCAAATCCCACCCCACAGTCCAGGACAGCTCGTCGTTGGCGTTCGGCCGTAAGGCAGTGGAGCGCCAATTTTTCTTTGGCATCAAAGCTGGCCTCGCTGCCTTTTTTGTGCTGTCGACGCCAAGACTCGATGTCGACGGTGGGGAGAACTGTTGACTCTAAGCCACTCTCGGCAGGCCTGCACAGAATCCTGACAAGAAGAAGAGGGGGATATAGTGGGTAAGATGCTGAATCGTTCTCCTTTCGATAAGAATTGTGCTTTGTATCTAACCTGGTAATGTGGCTGTCGGCACTGGTGGTTGGTTTTCTTATTTATTCAAATTCTTTTTCTCCCTTTTTATAAATTTCTGGTGGACTCGCAACCTGTGTGGCGCTGAGGACGAGGACGAGAACGAGGACGAAGACAAGGCCTGTGCCTGAGCCCAGCGGACAACGCCATCCGCCCAATACCCAGAATTAATTTGGGAAATTGTTTCTTATTGCTCCACAGCCCCTGACAGCGTAAACGTACAACCAAAATAAGAGTATAAACAAGTAGGAATGCTATTCTGGCACCCTGTACCCGATCGTCTTGAAAACTATACTATATATACTATATACATATTCAGCATGCTAGAATATATGGGAGTTTACCATTAAAGAATGAACAGTCCTTCTGCATGTCACTCACTCTTCTTGCACAACTTTATTATATTCTTTTACCCATTTTCACTGGTGCAGTGAAAAATTCAAAATTCAGATGAGAGTTGTCAATTTATAGAGTCGAGTATGAGTGAAAGTTTATTAGAGAACACTCCACCGAAAGCAATCAAAACATTTTTAAAAACGTTTTTCAGATCAGATACTGCCATATTCGACATAAATTCCGAGCTACAATGGTTTCCATTGCAGCATGCTTTGCATACTTTGTTATAACAAAATGATCTTATATTTGTTTTAAAAAAGCATTCTATGCATAGATATTCTATTTGGGGAGTAACTATTACAAAAATTCGCCATCAATGTTATAATGTATACTCTTAATTGTTAAAAGACAATTTAAGGGTAAATTACGTTGGATGCTTTTAAGACATTGTGTTTAATTATAATCTTTTCATGGCAGGAATACGACGGTCCAATACTATAGGAATTAAGTTTTGGTTTGAAATGGGGACACGTAATTTTCAAAATTATGATAGATAAAGAGAACGTATTTGTATTGGGGATGTAAGTCGGGATGTAAGCTTCCATGCACAAATAAAAACAAGTAAGAACGTTGCAGTCGGACGCACCCGACTGCAGAATACTATGTTCCCAGTCCTATATAATTTGGTTATTTGTGTGTGCACAGGTGTGAGAGATATAGATTTTGCTCCAAAAATTTTTTGATGCAGATCTGTCGGGAATGTCAACATTAGTCTGTATGCCAAACTTGGTGACTATAGCTTTAAAATTGGGGAAGATACTGGTTTTCCCCAAATTGCGGGGGAGGGGGTGGGGGTGGAGGGTCGATCTCGACACTTCATAAATTGACGGTATACACCAACATGTGTACCAAGTTTGGTTGCTCTAGCTCAAAGATAAAGGCAAAAAAATTGCGTTCATACGGACAGACGGACATTTCGCAAACCCAATATACTATTTTCCCTTCGGGAACATAGTATAAAAAGGAGGCAAGCTCCATACATCGGGATGAAAACATTGCCCATTCTATTGTCCTTTACCCATAAAACTGGTAAAACGTGTGTATATCTGTGCAAAAGTAACAGGCAGTAGGAGACATCTCTGACCCTATAAAGTATATATATTCTTGATAAGTATCAAAAGAAAATTCGATTTGGCCATGTCCGTCTATCTGTCCGTCAGTCTGTCCTTTCGGATGAACGCGTCGATCTCAGCAACTGTTAGAGCTAGAAACACCAAATGTGGAACGTAGGTTCGTGTAGAGCAGGCGCAGGTCAAGTAAAAATAAAAACGTTTTACAGCAACAGATTTAAAGATTTGGCACATACATTACTTTGATCATTCTTAATTTACGATCAATAATTTAAAGACGATCAGATAATAAACACGGAAGTTATTCAACAAACAAGATTCAGTACCGCATGGCGCGAGGAAGTAGCAGCGCCGTCGCCACATGTAACGCTTCGCTAAAACTGTTGATTGTATGCGTGCTTAGTTGGATATGTGTGTGTGTATGTGTAAGTGTGTGAAGGTATGTTAGAAAGTTTAAGACCTGAGTACAGGGAGTCTCGTAGTCGGGTATACTCGACTATAGCATTATTACTTGTTTCTCATAGTGTTAAGGTGTCAGCAATCAAAAACGTTCCAATCATAATAATAAATTGTTTTGCGGAATTCAAAACACAACCATTTCGATTCCGAATAATTTGATCGGAATTGGTCAAGGGAACAGGACTATATATTTATGTAACCACAAAGGCAGGCACAGAAGAGGCTTGTAAGTTAACGGGAACAAATGAGCCAAGCGGCCAAGGCGTTGACTTTGGCTTACTTTCCGTTTATTTAAGACGGAACATTTTAACCAGAGACTGGTGAGAACGATGATAGGAAAAATGGGGATGTGTGACGGGGCTGGATAGCTATACTTATGGATGGAGGAATCTTGTGCGCTTCAAGGCAAGGGAAAGGGCACAGCAACAAGGATACAAGGACACAAAAGGGTTTCTTACTTACTCTCTATGGCCCGACTCATTTGGCTTCTTGTTCAATGTTTGTCAGTCTGTTTGCAAATTGGACCCCTGGTTCAACTGTCCAGCCGAGGGCTTCTCGGCTCTTCAATCGAATCCCTTTGAGTCAAAGTTACTCGTTCAAAGCTTCGTGTCCTTTTTAATGAACCCATCCCCTACATCGATTCCACTATTTCGTTTTTCGTAACTTTTAAGTACTCTTGCGTTGAAAGACAATTTTATTCAATAAACTCAACTTGGCAGTAGTGAAACAATAGCAATAAAAGCTCACCGAGGGCTTTGTTTAAATACACATTTTGCCATGCGCGACTTAATGGGGACTTGTTATACTATGTTCCCGAAGGGCAAATAGTATATTGGGTTGCCGAAATGTTCGTCTGTCCGTCTGTCCGTATGAACGCAATTTTTTTGCCTTTATCTGTAAGCTAGAGCAACCAAACTTGGTACACATGTTGGTGTATGCCCTCAAATTATGAAGTGTCGAGATCGCCCACCACCCCCACCCTCTCCACGGAAATTTGGGGAAAACCTGTATCTTCCACATTTTTAAAGCTATAGTCAACAAATTTGGCATACAGACTAATGTTGACATTCCTGACGGATCTGCATCAAAACATTTTTGAGCCCCCGCTCCCACCCCCACAAATCGGCATATGATATCCCCAAAACACGTTTTTCAAGGGGTATATCTCCTACAGTTTCAAAGATAGAGTTACCTTATTTGACATACAGATTAATGTTGACCACCTGGATAAATCTGCATCAAATATTTTTGGACCCCCTACCCCCTCCCCCACAAAGGAGCAAAATCTATATCTCCCACACCTTTACAGGTAGAGTCACCAAATTTGGCATACAGACTACTGTTTTTTCGCGTCTCTTTCCGAACCCACAAATAACCAAATTATATAGGACTGGGAACATAGTATTATGCAGTCGGGTGCGTCCGACTGCAACGTTCTTACTTGTTTTTTTATGCTCTATTCCCAGAGGGAAAAGTGTGTATTGGTCTTGTGCAATGTGCGACAGCCCAGGCATTCTTTCCTCCCTGCATTGCAAAAACGGCAAAAGCCTAAAACTATAATCGACTAATTACTCCATGTAACTATAAAATGGGTAAAAAGGTGGTATTAAGTCTGTGCAAATGTATGTAACATGCAGAAGGAGGCATCTCCGACCCTATAAAGTATATATATTCTTGATCAGTATAAGAAGAGATTTCGATTTGGCCATGTCTGGCCGTCTGTCCGTCCGTCCGGATGAACGCGTTGATCTGAGCAACTATAAGAGCTAGAGACACCAAATTTTAAATGTACGCATCTCCCATATCTCCTCCCACACCCCCGCAATTTGATAAAAAAAGTTTTATTGGGGCAATTTTAAAGACATATAGAACTGGGATAGTCGGGTAACTGGACTAGGATTATATGACACCCGTTGCCGTCCCATAGTACTATATCCCGCATCATTTTTGAGCGGCACTAGATTCTGAAATGAAAATGTTTTGGTGTAGAAAATTGAAGCACTTTACTTCATACAGCTGGCAAAAGACTACTTTACTATTTCGTTTAAGGTTTAGTTTATGTATGTGTAAAGCTATTTCCTCCGAAACTTTTTGAGTTTCTGAAACTTATGAAGCTTTGGGAGCATGTTGACTTTATTCACAGGATATATTCTCTCTAGCTACGGACAGACGGACATTTCGCAAATGTACCAATATAGTCTTTTTACTTTCGGGAAGACCGTATAAATACACTACTAACCATATTGAAGTAACTTTTTGTTGAAATATTTGTAAAAATAACAAAGTTTTCAATGCTAAAATTCATTTTAATCCAATTGTTCGTATAACAGCTACACGATCAGATGCTTCAATTTTGTTCAATTAGAGACAGCATCTAAAGAGTATGAGTTTAGTTTTGATATCTTGAAAATCGAAAAATACCTTGTTCATAAGACATAAATAAATAAATCGTAAATTCTCTACCTTCCATTCCAATGTCAGCTATATGATATAGTAATCCGATCCGGCAGGTTCCGACAAATGTACTGCGTTCAGCAAAAAGTACCAGTTTAATAAAGATAGCTTTTTAGCTGAGTGACTAGCTTTCATAGATGCAGAAAGAATGACGGACATCACGATTCGTCTAATGACTCTGATCGAAAATATATGTATAAATAAATACTTTGTGGGGTCTCTTCCTTATATATTGTACCTTATATATTTCAAGACAAAAATATAAGCCCTCTGGAAAGGTACAAAAAGTACACATATATAAATACTCATAATCGAACAAATTATGTCTACCAGAGAGGAAAAAGAAAATATAAGTGCAACTTCAATTAATCTCTGCAATATCAACTACCTCAAAAGCATACCCCAGATTTCTCACACAAGCCAAAAAAAAAATAAAAAAATTACAAGAATCCGTGTTGGCCACACAAACATAACAAATGCACACTACATGAACTACAACATAAACAATACATGCCTCCTTTGCAATAAAGGCATAAACAACATCCACCACGTTATCACATCCTGCTGCTCCCTTACTCGTCAAAAGTCCTTAGTATTCAAAAACCTAGACCCTATTAATCCTATGCAAACCTCTCCCTTATAAATATGAAGCAAATCTTAAAGTTCCTGAGAAAATCAAAGATTTTTAATTCAAAATAAATAATTACTCAATAGTAAATAGCTAAAAATATATAATTAAATAATAAAAAATAATAAATATTAAGAAATGTAAATAGTTTATAATGTAAATAGTAAATATAATAATAATTAAAATTAGGAGAATTAAAATACAATACGAACACACATAAACACATTTCACATTCATACTTTCATACACGTCCTGTAAATATGTAAACACTAACTGTAAAAATCTAACAATCCAACCCCGACCCTCACTAGCTGAAGGTCCTGGCTGCCATGGCTAATTCACACTGCTAATTTATAGTTATCAACTGTTAATAAGCGTTATCTATATTTAATTATATATATAAAAGAGTTTGTCCTGATTGGTGACTGATTGGCAATCATTGCACAGCCCAAACCGTAAGACTGAAATTTGCACAGTAGGTTCCATCTATGATGAAAGTACAAACTAAGTCGGGATTTTGGAAAATTCCACCCACAAGCGTGGAAAATCGGGAAAACTGTTGCATGAAACATCCAATCGCCTTAAAACTCATTTTCAAAGATCTACACAAGAATTCATTTAACCGATTTTGGAAAATTCACCCCCATGGGCGGAAAACCGGTGGAAAACTCTGGCCAATGATTTTTAACATTCTAAATCCAAGGTCGAAAAATTTGTGGAAAACTGTTGTATGAAACTTTTTTGATTATCGTCCGGTTGACTTCAATCTCACTTTCAAACTTTTCTGTTTATCATCCAATTATTTTGAAACTGGTTTTCAAGGCACCTCACATTAAATAATTCGACACATGTGGTACCGAATTCAAAAAATACACGCCCACTGTCGACAAAGGGGTAAATTCAGCACTTTCGTTTTTCATGCGAATGGCTTCTTACTAATTTCCAAAGCTAAATACAAAAGCCCCGGTACTTTGCGGGCAACACAACAGGAGGAAAATAGTTGGAAAGCGTTAGTCTGGAATTTTAGTATTATTCTTGGAATTAGCTTCAAATGCTATTGATAATCTACTCCTACTCGTCGCCACGGGCGGGAAATGGAAGTCAAGGGTGGAAAATTGTGATATGCTATTTTTGTGTATTTCTTACGGTTAAAGAAAGTAGTCAAATTCAACATAATGCAAAGTGCATTTAAATATTTCGTCGGGCAAGGCTTACTGCTAAGTAGTATAAATAAATAAAATAAATATGTAAGTACAACTTATATTTACTCTCGGTTCCCATTTAATGGCTAAATGGGGGTATTCAATCTCTGCAATATTATAACAGGCAGAAGGACACATCTCCGACACTATAAACAAGTAAGAATGCTATAGTCGAGTATACCCGACTACGAAACTCCCTGTACCCAGGTCAAAAATTTCCGATCGCATCTTCGTTAACTTACACATACATACACATACATACACAAGGGCGCACACACACGAGCCACAGCGCAAGCCAGGCATTTTAAGTTGTGACTGTGCTTCTTCTTCCCTTGCTGCAGCACTGAATCTTCTTTCGTGAATAACTTAGGTGTTTATTATCCGATCGACTTGAAATTTGGACAGTAGATTAAGAGGGACTAAAGTACTGGACATGCCAAATCTTAAAGCTATATCTTGAAAATTGTAACTGTAAAACGGTTTTTATCGAATAGCGGGGAACGGGGGGAGATATCTCAAATCTAAAATAAACTTGACCTGCTCCCGCTATACACGAACCTACATTCCAAATTTGGTGTCTCTAGCTCTTATAGTTGCTGAGATCCTTGCGTTCATACATACGGACAGACAGACGGACAGACGGACGGACGGACAGACGGACAGACGGACATGGCCAAATCGAAATCTCTTTTGATACTGATCAAGAATATATATACTTTATAGGGTCGGAGATGTCTCCTTCTGCCTGTTACATACTTTTGCACAAATCCAATACCCCCTTTTTACCCATTTTATGGGTACAGGGAGTAAAAATATATATTCCCGCTCACCATCAATATCCGATTCGTACAAGTATTGTCCGTTCGTCCGGATGAACGTGTCGATGGCAGGAAATATAAGAGCTATGGACACCAAATTTAAAATATAGGTTCCTGTATACCATATACCAAATTAAATTTTTTTTAAATATTAGATATATCTCTCCGCATCACCGCAAAATGATTTAAACGATTTATAAGGACTTTTTTAAAAGATATAGTGTTGTTGTTATTCAAGAAACTAGTTTCAGTACTGCTGAGTTTAGTTTGGGAACTTGTGTACAAGGAGTTGGTTATACTCGACTATAGAATCCAACTTGTTAGATAGTTAATTGAACTTTGTACACTCAGAGAAATGATTATGTATTCTGTACTCAAACCAAGTACAAACATCCGACCAAGCTCGAAAAATCTTATTATGAGTACAGAATTCTTATTTTAAGAACGATTTTTTAAGTCAGAAAATTTTAAAATAAGAACTTTCTAGATATATGAAGAACACTTTATTGATTAAAAAAACATATGCATATATTTGATTTAAGCATCAAACGAGGTTGATATTAGAATGTTTATTATTTTCTATAGGTGTATGTATGTACATGTGTATATATATATTATTATTTGTATGTACGTATATAAGTATAAGAGAATAAATATGTATATATGTAGGTAAACAAATGACTTTATAAATACCATCATCCACAAATCGCCGCCGCTGAGGATCGAACCAGCGCTTATTATCTATCTTTGTCCAGCTGTTGTTACGAGTCGGTCATCTAGTAACTAGATTGTAGTCCATTGAGCCAACCAGTAAGACGAAATGGTATCGTCAAAAGTCATATGTGTACATACATACATCCAACTGCATGTATATGCAATATAATACCAGCACATGCAAATTAAATCTCGAGTAGCTTTACCATATTTGGAATTTATTTCATAGCAAAGTTTTAGCGGTAAAAAAATATAGCTCAAAAAAATGTCTTCCGTTGATATCTTAGCAACTTATTTGATTTCAGTTTAAGAAAAAAATTTCATCACCCAAAATTTCCGCAGTAGGATTTGAACTCAGGACCGCCGCGCATATGCTTCGGCGAACCGCAGCTAAGTCAACTCAACCAGCCTAGGATTCAGTCAATGAGTCCCGATCATACTTGATTTAAGAATTCTGAAGGACGAATGTACTTAAAAATGTGCAAGAACAAAACGGTATAACTCTAGCCCGATAATTCTAGAACAAGAACGGACATTTTTCTCTGAGTATACTCTAACAAATCTACAGGAAATAGGTTTCGATAATCAAGGCTTTTAACTTTATAAACACTAGGATCTTGCTTGTTGCACCCAAATAGTACAGACAGGACCCTACGGAGCCCGGCCAACATCCGACGTCTCAAACGTTTCCATCCCGTCGACCTTCGGGAAAGACTGTTATAATTCTAATTTATTTTTCTTCTGTATTTCTAAAAACCTATAATTTTTGCGAATTCCTATAATTGTAAGTATTGTACTACATAACGCCTAATCTTTAGCAGCAATAATAGATGCATAGCTTTCATAAGGCTGATTACTATTATAAATAAATACATATTAAAAAAAAAAGGTTCTTGCTTCTTTAGCTATTCATAAAAAAAACTCACCTTACTTGTTTGGCCACATCCTTGAATCCACTCGATGCAACACTCCTGCAACAGGACATTCTGGAGCCTTGGCTGAAGAATTTTCGTCATAATGAATCATCCCATCAGGAGAATCATCCTTTGGACCTGCCGTTTTGCATACCGTTGAATTAGTTAAACAGACTGACTATGAATATAATACGCCGTTTATGTACATATTCATTCATTAATCGATTTGCGGGGAAACATAAAAATTCACTAATACAAAATCACAAAATATCACTATATCAAACCTTTTGTTTATACAAATATCTCATCCAAACTAAGTGAGAGTTTTATTATACTTCAAATAGTTTCCTATAATTTTATGTAAATCGGAGCAAATAGGAGCAATGTGACAAAAATTGAGGTTTGTTTAAAAACATTGCTGCTAGGGTATATATCTTCGGCACTCCGAAGATATCCGTTCTTTCTTCTTTTTTTACGCTGTACAAAGGCACTTAAATAGTGAGCTTTTTAAGACATTCCATGTATTGATAGCATTTTTCAACTTTTCCGTGAATTGACCAAAAGGTCGCCAAAGCATTAAGCAGTATTTTATAATGCTACAATGTCTTAAAATGTGAGGACACGGCCATTCTGGCGTCAAGCAGTGTGTTTACAGAGCAACTGATGAAATGCAGGAGTTTCTTGAGGAATGGACGAACTAATTTAATATAGGGATAAATGCAGCCAAATCATCCAGTCTGTGCTCAATACTCGCTCAATACTCGCAATACTCGAAAAGAGAGCTGCCCTGGAGTTTTCTTTGATGCGAACTGATACCCCCAACAGTCGCTAATCAGGTGTCACGAATACTGACAAATCCTAGGCTGGGCAGTGCATGTATATCCAAATGCAAGCTGAATTGATTGGGCTGGATCATTGGTGCAAAAAGCACTTTAAGGCTAAGCACTAGCTAAATAACCTTAGAATTATTCAATCTAAAGCAGTCTGAAAAATCTCTGGACACCCTTGGTGTATATCAAAAAGTGTGTTATCGAGAAAGAACTGACCAAGATCGGAGATCAAATAAATCGGCATTCGAGACGTTACAATGAGCGATTTTCCTGCCACCAAAACTCTCTGGCCAGAAGGATCAGAACACCTCATATGCGGCGCAGACTCAGACGGCTCAACCCATCAAATCTCCTTGCAAGGAGAATATTATTAACAACACTACTACTATTATATACAATCAATCAAACATCTATTTAAACTTTTCTGACGTACCATTGCTTATCTATGTATCAATAATCGTATAGCCTTTTTTCATTATAATAAGAACGGCGATTTAAAAAAATAAATCTACCCAGTCAAGACCTGATAATCCAAAACTTTCTGGTAACAATAAAAGAAAACCACATTTACCAAGAAATTAGGACATTGAAAAAAATGCAGAAATAACCATTCATTTTAAGAATGTTAGTCTTAGTTAACTAACACAATTTCAATCAAATTAAGTAGCATAATCTAGTGCATTTTGTTGAGATGTATTTATATAAACAAGAATGCTTTTCACTCAATAATCTAAATAAATAAATAAACTATTCTAATAATCTAAACTAAACTTTTCCAACACAATTAAAGCCAAATTTGGTAAGCCAGTTGGTAGCTACCCGTATCATTGTAAGGCTAAAATAATTTTTCTATCGTTTTTGGCCAACTCCTGCCTGCGAAAATCCTTACATTCTTGAACTTGGTTGGTTCAATTATTATTATGTTATTTGTTGTATTGATCGGTAACTGGTAAATAAGCCAGCTATATTAGTCAATTCCTTACCTCGGCTTAAATCACATCTGCCTCTCCTCATACCATTCCAATAAAAGTACAGTGAATGTGTTAGTTTAAGGCGATAAAAGTGGCATAGATTCTATTAATTCTACAGATGCACTTATAAATAAATAAGTGATTCTATTCAAATTGCAACAAGGCTTGCTGAATGGGTGCCTAACTAAGTACATATGTATGTACATATGTAATCTCAACGTACGCAAAGGCAATTCTTTCAGTAAAGTCGATCATAGACTCGTAGACTTGGTTCAGATCTGATTTCGGAGTGACAAAAAGTAAGTAAAAAGCTCTTTAGTTCTGACTTTACTTTGTGTTGTTAGATGTTTTTTAAATCTGCCCACGACCTAAACATGACAGGATAAGAAAGCATCTCTGACAATAAAAGTAAATTGTGCATGGTCTTGTACATACTTATTTCTATGTAACTCTCCGAGTGGTGGACAACATCAAGATTAAATCGTAGTGAGCTTTCAGATTTTCCATATATGCCCCTGCACAAGATGGATTCGCGAGAGGGGAAGAGAGAAAATTGCCCTTAGCAGCAGCCAATGGGAATGAAGTACTTAAAGTACCTAAGAGTATATGTATATCAATAAAGAGAAAACTACCCTAGTTCAAAAAATACCTCAATTTCCCTTGTCAACGTTCTTTCATTTTTTTCCGAGCGATGGCGCTGTCCCTGTTAAAATCTTCGCTCAGTGTCGCCACCTAGCAATAAACAGTTTATGTATCAGTTCCGACTGGTTCCGACTTTTTTTCCAAAGTGCATGTGGAAGATGTTCCCAAAGTCACTGTAGAAAAATGGATTCAGTTCCCAATGAAGAAAACAACAATTTTTTTGTTGGCCCGGTTTGCTAAAAGATAAATTTAATATAATAAATAAATTACATAATATAAAAAAGCTTTCTTTTCAATTTCGCTAACACGATCGAAATTTTAGAAGTTCTTATTATTTTTGTTCATGGGTAATTTTAATCATTTTATGATTTTGTTTTAATATTATGGACGCCTGAGCTGAAATATATAAAAAAAATAGTCTTTACAGTGTTGGGTTTTTAAATAGTGTCTGTATGTTAAGTATTTAAGTTATTTATTTACATTTTATTTTACATTATGTTGGTTGGGACTTTACAATGGGCGAGTGTTGTCAGTCTGATGGCGAGAGATAGTTGAAAGCAGGTAACTTTAAGGATATAATACTGCGTTTTCCCAGATCGAAAGCCTTCTTGTTGCCCCGAGGCTGGAATGTTCGTGTGGGATGTTTTTTTACCTTGTCTATAGCGTGCATCCTGTTTGGCAATTACATCGCCGACTTAGAGGGACTCGACATTCCTATTTTATGTCACGCGTTTGGATTGTACTACTCAGCACCTGTGACTCTCTGAGCGTTAAGCCTGATGGCTGAGGTGTGCTTTCGCGGCGATTCCATACACCTGGATTTTATTTCTGAAAGGACACTTGTTAGTGGTATTGAGGAGCCAAGCCAGTACAATATCCTTGAGGCAGAGTTGGGAGGACTATTGTTAGGTCTTGTTAAAAAAAAGCACACAAAAAAGGGCTGGAAGTTCAACTTTGTTCCGCGAACTATTATTATTGAGAAAATGGACCCAACTCATTTTATAAGCTTCGAGGTTCGAGAGTAATAGAAATCTTAAATACACCAGGCAAATAAACCAGGCCTTGCAAATTTTTATGATATATACAATATTTATTTAACAGTTTAGAATTCAGCAACCCTTAAGACTAAATTTTTACATTTTGCTGTTACTCATAAAACTAACTTATAATGTAGTGTTATAATTAAACATGTTATATACATTTCGTGGCTTGAAGGTTATTGTGGGTAGTTCTAGATGAAGGGGTCTTATCAGCTAGTATTAAGTGTATAGGTATGGAAAGAATATAGTTTTGCAAAAAGCGACATATTTTTAGTAACTGACTTTTGATGCAAAATGGTTCTAAAATCCTTAGCACATCACATTATTATAGCAAAAGTTGCAATTACGCTGCAATTTCAGTGTCAAATTGATCGTATTTTTCGTTGATAGTAGAAATAATTGTTAGTGCCATACTAATTATAGTCTGGTGAGCCTTGAGCGAAGTTAAAATTTATGCAGCATTTGATTAAAATCCCAATATTAATTGAATTCAATTACTCATTTCTTCTACAAATTTCTCTTAATTTGAATCATAAGCTTGAGAATTTTATATGCAACCCAAACTACGAATTTCAAATGTAAGATACAAAATGATTTAAGAAACTTATGTGTTAAGATTATCATACCCCCCTATTTAACATTGACTCAACTCATATCTGAGTGGTCGGTCTTATTGAGTTGACATATATGATACTCTATCTCCTACTTTTCTTGCAACGTCCGGTGTTGCTCAACGGAGCTCGCTAGGTCCTCTGCTATCTATTATATTTATAAATGATATTGGCTGTTACTTTAAATGTGCAGACTATCTTTTATATGCGGATGACTTTAAATTATTCAATTTCATTTAACCACTTAGTGATGTTTTGAAATTGCAGACTTATCTAATTTATCAGATTGGTGTATTCATAATCATCTATCTTTAAACTTGTCTAAATGCTTTCATGTAACTTATAGTAAATGCCTATACTCCTTTAAAGTGTCCTATTTTTTGAAGGATTATGTGCTTACTTAAGAGTTTTATTTGATTCTAAATGCAGAGCAAATAAGATTACATGCTGCCAAGCGTATGCGTTTGTTCACAATCTTCACAATTCAATGACCCATACACAAGATTGGTTTTATAGTATTCCGTATTTGTTAGATCAATTTTAAAATACGCTTCTAAAATTTGCAGCCCCTTTTGTAGTCGTACACTCTACTCGAATTGAGCGGGTACAGAAACGATTTCTTAAATTTGCGTTAGGACCCCTAAATTTGACTTTGCATGTCCCCTCTCATGCAGATGTAGGTCTCGATTAGTGCACCTGTCTACGCTAGAGGATAGTCAAACGATTGGGGGCCTTGTATTTATAAATACTATTATTATAGGCCATATTGATCGCCCAGACCTAATAGCGCTAATAAGACATTATATCGAGATTCCAATTGAGTTATTAAAAAGTTATTTTTGTAAATTTTTTAATTTCTTTTCGTTAGTAGTAATTTTTTTAAAATTAAGTATGTTAAACTAGATAAAAAGTAACCAGTAAGTAAAAACACATTGGTTTAATAAATAATTAAATATCATTTTGGATTAATATTAAAAGAAGCAAACCAAAGATGCTTTGACTGAAACCGACGACGAGGAATATTCCTCGCCACACTGCCGCAATTCGATAAAAACGTATTACGCCAACAATTTTAAAGATATAGCTTTAGAAATTTGCATGCACTACTGTTCAAATTTCAAGTCGATGGGATAATAAACACTGAAGTTATTCAACAAACAAGATTTAGTACTGCAGAGCGGTGGGCTAGAAGAAGCGCAGCCGTCACGTGAAATGTCTTGCTTGCACTGTGGCTTGTATGTGTGTGTAAGTCTGTATAAAGATGAGTTTGGAAGACCTCGGTACAGGGTCTTACTTGGCATAGGCAGGCCATTCTAATTATACACGCACGAAATTTCATATTTTTGCTTCTTTTCACACTTTCACACTTTCTCATGTTTCAAGAGGCTACTGCATTCTGCAGTATTGAATCTTGCGTGTTGAAAAACTGCCGTGTTTATTATCCGATCGAATTAAATTTTTTCACTGTAGATTAAGAGACCCAAGTCAAGGCTATATCTTAAAAATTGTATCTGTAAAACGTTTTTATTAAATTGCGGTGGTGAGGGGGAGATATCTAAAATTTGAAACAAACTTTATCTGCGTATACCAAATTCGAAATTTAGTGTCTCTAGGTCTCATAGTTCTTGAGATCGATGCGTTCATTCGGACAGACGGACATGGCCAAATCGGGTCGGCTATTGATACTGACCAAGATTATATGTATATACTTTACTAGCTGGTAAAACGCCAGCGTTGCCCGGCGAAATATTTAGATTAAAATGCATTATGTTGAATTTGATTACTTTCTACTACGTAGAAACTAACGTGTCACAGTTTGCCCTCCCGTGAGGGTAGGAAACTATATAGTTGAGCCACGTGACTAATGTTTTTTGTGTAGAGCTATGAAAATGTCTTTGAAGCCGATCTAACTAAAGAAATAATCCCTCTCATTTGTCCTTGACTTCTATTTCCCGCCCGTGGCGACGCGGAATAGATTTTCCAAAATCATTTGGCATTTGAAAACCAATTCAACGAAGAATACTAAAAATTCAGACTAAAGCTTTCCAACTATTTTCCGCCCGTTGTATTGCCCGCGAAGTACCGAGGTTTTTACTCCTGTACCCATAAAATGGGTAAAAAGGGGGTATTACATCTGTGCAAATGTATGTAACAGACAGAAGGAGACATCTCCGACCCTATAAAGTATATATATTCTTGATCAGTATCAAAATAGATTTCGATTTGGCCATGTCCGTCTGTCTGTCCGTCTGTCCGTATGAACGCGTCGATCTCAGCAACTACAAGAGCTAGAGACACCAAATTTGAAATGTAGGTTCCTGTATACCATACGCAGATCAAGTTTGTTTCATATTTCAGATATCTCCCCCGTTCCCCCGCAAATCGATTAAAACCGTTTTACAGTAACAATTTTCAAGATATAGCTTTAAGATTTGGCACGTGCAATACTTTAGTCTCTCTTAATATACTGTCCAAATTTCAAGTCGATCGGATAATAAACACGGAAGTTATTCACGAAAGAAGATTCAGTGATTCAGCGAGAGGAGGGAAGAAGAAGCACCGCCACCAATTAAATTGCCTCGCTTGCGCTGTCGCTTTTGTCGCCAGTGTGTGTGTGCGTCTTTGTGTATGTGTGTATGTATGTGCAAGTGGACGTAGATATGATTGAATGTTTTAGACCTGGGTACAGGGAGTTACGTAGTCGGGTATACTCGACTTTAACATTCTTACTAGTTTTAATTTATATTTGGAAATCATTATGAAGCTGAATTCCATACCTCACCCCTTTCGGACCGCGGGCACATGTAGCACCGGTAGCACATGTGTCGAATTATTAATGTGAGGTACTTTGAAAATTAGTTTCAAAATAATTGGATGATAAACAGAAAAGTTTGAAAATGAGTTTGAAGTCAATCGGACGATAATCAAAAAAGGTGCATACAACAGCTTTCCGCGAATTTTCCGAACTTAGGGTTAGATTTTCCAAAATCTTTGGGCACCGCGCCTTTTATGGGTTTGTGTACAACCTTGAAAATGAGTTTGAAGCCAATCGCAAAGTAAAAATGTCGACTTTACGTAAAGAGCTTTGAAAATAAATTTGAAGGTGATCGGACTAAAATTAGACTTTTGCCCATACAACCTTGAGACCCCCATTTTGCGCCAGGGGGGTGGATTTTCCAAAATCGGTGAAAAAGGTGTCAAACGATTTTTTGTGTAGATCTTTGAAAATGAGTTTGACGCCGATTGGATGGTTAACAAAAAAGTTTCATTCAACAGTTTTCCGTGATTTTCCACTCTTGTGGGTGGAATTTTCCAAAATCCCGTCTTAGCGTGCACCTTCATCATAGATGGAACCTACTGTGAAAATTTCAGCATCCAAGCTCTTACGGTTTGTGCTGTGCGATGATTGCCAATCAGTCAGTCAGTCGGCACGAACTCATTTATATATATAGATTGATCCGATCCGTCCGGTTCCGACATAAATAATCAAGACAGTATTTAAGCCGAGAGACTAGCTTGCACAGATTCAGACGAATATCGCTGGGACAACTCTGATGATGCTGATGAGTAAGATTCATACTCATAAATAAAACTCTTCAACATAACTGGCTGACTGACTGATTGGCGACCAACAAGCAGGCCAGAAGCTATAAACCTGAAATTTGTACAGTAGTTTTCTATTATATCGTAGGTGGGCACTAATTTTTGTCAAGGCAAAATATGTAAAAACAATTTCTGTTCTGTTCTACATAATAAGAAAGAGCTTTATAAAGAAGATTTGGCTCTAGCGAAGCCGAGCAACACACATATAATACTAACTACACAGGTCTAAATATTGCAAATAATTTTTACAGAAGGGGAGATTGAATATATTGCTCTAACTTCTTTTTAGTTGGTGGAAGAATAAACAATGTTTGTACTGTATCAAATCAACAGGAAATAAGTTTCGGTGCTTATTAGTTATAAGCGATAATCAAGACTTATACCTTTATCAATACCAGGCCCTTGTTTCTTTAGTTATTCATAAAATAGCTTTCCTTAAACTGTTGGCTCCGATCCATCCGATGCAACGCAGCAGGACATTCTGGAGCCTTGTCTGAAGAGATGGAATTCTCATCAATGTTGGAGAGTCAACGCGCAGCAGCTTGTCGCTTGTTGAACTGTTGAGTTATCCCTTCCAGATGTCCAGGAGTGTACCTGGACGGAAGGATTAACTGGGAGTAGCACACTAAGCTAAAAAGAATAAGAAACTAGATATTAAATCAAGAAAAGTGTACTAGCTTGGCCGTGGTAGGTCACTCTGGGATATATATGGCTACTCAATTATGGGTCAGTCTACGAAACCAGTTAAATAGTGCTCTACAAATCTATCCTGTATCCTGTTTGGTTCTGCAGTAATTCCAATCCAAGCCTCGTATTACGTGCAGCATCTTTGAATTCGAATGAGGTCGTTACACATGTACCACGTAAATAGGTTGTCGACACATCCGTACACTTTTACCATAAGTCCGCCAGACAAAAGTCGGCAGACCTGGCGCCTTAGTTTGCATGAAAACAGACAGACGGATATCAGCAAATAGACTCGGCTATTGATGCTGATCAATCACCTGTGGGGTCGGAAAGATCTCCCTCAATGTGTTTCACATTACGTAAGAAATTCAGAACCGTTGCAGAAACATCCGATTCCCGCTGCCTGTATACTCGGTTTCCAGTCGTTTATATTTTGCTTATTTATAGGGTCGGAAGGGGGCGTGGCAAATTTGGTGACCCTGGGTGTACAGGTGTTGGGGTTATATATATTTTGCTCATTTGCTAGGTTGGGGTGGAATTGAATTTATTATTCTCTGTTCCCGAAAGGAAAAAGAGTATATTGGGATTTCAAAATTTCCGTCAGTCCGTATGAACACAATTTTTTTCCACACTCTTGAAGCTAGAGAAACTAAACTTGGTACACATGTTAGTTATACCCTCAGTTTATAAAGTGTCAAGGTCGCCCCGGGGTAGACGTTCTTAAATAGTTGAGCCACATGTCTAATGACTTTTTGTAAATGGCTACGAAAATATCTTTGAAGCTAATCTAAGTAATGAAAAATTAATGTCAGTCATTTATCCTTGACTATGTATGAGTATGTAAGGTACACAAATGAAAAAATTAATGAGTGCAATTGTTACAAATATACATGTCTTAGGAAAAATTCTTATAGCAGCATAAGAGATCATAGTTTATCATAGTGGGCTTTTACAAACTTATTTGCTCAAACGTCCAATGAAAAGTAAGTGTGTTATAAAATATTTGTTACCAATTTGGAATGAACCCAATATTCGGAATGAACCAGTCGGACGTACCCGACTAAAGAATACTCGTTTTCAGCTCCGGTATAATTTGGATATTTGTGGGGTTAAAAAAATTGAGATAACACAGTAGTCTGTATATCAAATTTGGTGTATCTACCATAACAGGTGTTTGAGATGTACATTTTGTTCATTTGCGGGGGAGTCGGTGGGAGTGTATACACCAACATGTGTACCAAGTTTGGTTGCTCTAGCTTTTTGAAAAAAATTTTTTTGAAAACGAGTATAATTATAAAATACTTTTCATCAATCTATATATTAATACGGAAGCAAGTCCCGTACAAATTCCCTCCGTTTTTACTTCCTGTACCCATAAAACGAGTAAAAAGGGGGTATTTATATGTATGTATCAGGCAGAAGGAGACATCTCCAACCTTATCTATATATATAAAAGAGTTTGTGCTAACTGACTGACAGACTGACTGACTGATTGGCAATCATCGCACAGCCCAAACCGTAAGAGCTTGGATGCTGAAATTTTCACAGTAGGTTCCATCTATGATGAAGGTGCACGCTAAGACGGGATTTTGGAAAATTCCACCCACAAGAGTGGAAAATCACGGAAAACTGTTGAATGAAACTTTTTTGTTAACCATCCAATCGGCGTCAAACTCATTTTCAAAGATCTACACAAAAAATCGTTTGACACCTTTTTCACCGATTTTGGAAAATCCACCCCCCTGGGCGGAAAATGGGGGTCTCAAGGTTGTCTGGGCAAAAGTCTAATTTTTGTCCGATCACCTTCAAATTCATTTTCAAAGCTCTTCACCTAAAATAATTCAATAAGTGTCTCACCGATTTTGGGAAATTCAGCCCCATAATCAGACAATTAGTGGAAAATTCTGGCATTCGACATTTACTTATAATTATACTATGTTCCCGAAAGGAAAATAGTATATTGAGTTTGCGAAATGTCCGTCTGTCCGTATGAACGCAATTTTTTTGCCTTTATCTGTAAGCTAGAGCAACCAAACTTGGTGCACATTTTGGTGTATACCCTCAAATTTGGCATACAGACTAATGTTGAGATTCCTGACAGATCTGCATCAAAAACAAGTAAGAATGCTTTAGTCGAGTATACCCGACTACAAAACTCCCTGTACCTAGGTCTAAAACATCCAATCACATCTACGTACACTTACACATACATACACACAAACACAAAGACGCACACACACAGGCGGCAACGGCGACAGCGCAAGCGAGGCAATTTAATTGGTGGATGTGCTTCTTCTTCCCCCCTCTCGCTGCATCACTGAATCTTCTTTCGTGAATAACTTCCGTGTTTATTATCCGATCGATGTACATGCTAAATCTTAAAGCTATATCTTGAAAATTGCTACTGTAAAACGGTTTTAATCGATTTGCGGGGGAACGGGAGGAGACATCTGAAATATGAAACAAACTGGATCTGCGTATGGTATACAGGAACCTACATTTCAAATTTGGTGTCTCTAGCTCTTATAGTTGCTGAGATCGACGCGTTCATACAGACGGACAGACGGCCCGACGGACAGACAGACGGACATGGCCAAATCGAAATCTCTTTTTATACTGATTAAGAATATATATACTTTATAGGGTCGGAGATGTCTCCCTCTGCCTGTTATATACATTTGCACAGATATAGTACCCCCTTTTTACCCATTTTATGGTACAGGGAGTAAAAAAATCATTAGGCTCAACTCCCACGGGCGGGTGGGTACGATATTGTGTGTATTTCTTACGATTGACGAAAGTAGTAAAATTCAATATAATGCATTTAAATCTGTTTATTTCGTATTACCAGCTAGTTTATTTAGAAAAATTTCCTTACCTAACTTACCAAATCAAATTATAATTATGTTCCAAACAAGCTAACCAAATGTAGTAAGACTCGAGCCACTATATCAACGAAAATAAATATCTTATTGTTTGGTTTTATATTAAACACAGTTTTTATTTTCAAATTGAACATGTAAATGAATGGTTACTTAAAGACTGTCTTAGGACTGGAATGTTGAGTTTGTCTAATTGATTGTTACGTATAATTATTAAATGGTAAATTTTTATTTTAAACAAGCCCCCTTATCCAATTGACATACCCAAGGTTTTGCTCGCTTCATATATTTTTCTATTTTTTTTTTTTAAGAAGACGCTTTAAGCTCAAATCGCGTTTCGTATTCATAACATATGTGAGTATATTATGGTACAAACATACATATGTACACATGTATGTACTCGTGGGTAGAAGGTAGTTTTCGGCTTGAGCTGACGAACTTTTCGCGAGCTTCAAGAACAAGACAGAACTTGTCAGTTTTGTCACTGTCGCTTACACCCTGAGCACAACAAAAGCAGAAGGCGGACCCACTCCCGATTCCCCCATAGCTGCACCCTGTGCGCCCTGGTGTTTGTGGCATCTTCATCTTGAAACGGGTCCGTTTTTCTCATGGCCTCTAGGCGCGGCGCGAAGGCAGCGCGAACTCTAACGACCAATCAAACTGCGCTGTCGACAATGTAGGCAGCTGTTGCTGCCGCTACCTCCGTGTTAACGTTTTGGGGCTGGTGCTGTGTGTGTGTTTATGTATCTGTGTATCGCATGTATGTATCTGCGTCTGCATCTGTGTGGGTTCATTTCATGCCACGTAATGAGTGAAAACTCGCGGGGCTGCTCTGAGACTGTGGTTGCGTTGCTGTCGTTGTCAAGAAAGAGTAAAGAAAATGAAAAGAAAATGTATACATACACATACATAAGTACAGTATACACACATAGGCACATATACACGCACGATTCAATGTGTGCGTGGGTCTCCAAAGTAAAATGAGACGAACGAAGGGAAACTTTTGCCAACATTTTTTAGACACGAATCAAGCGTAAACGCAAAAGTGCGAGCGAGAGCAAGGCAAGTGCACGTTTTAATATTAGCTTCTGGGACGCGACTGTACCACGTTGCGTATACGTACTCATGCATAGCAACCGCGACAGTAGCTTGGATTTAAGGTGGGGTGAAAAGATGAATACGATTATTTATTTAATTAAAATAAGCCAGCTAGGCTTTTCCCTGAACATAGAAAACAAAAAACAAAGGCAAAAGACCAACATGCGCCGTCACTTGCCTGCTCTCCCCACGCATCCTGGAAAACCTCAAACTGATCCGACACACGTATCACCTCTCCATCTCTCCTACAAACGAATTTCTTGCTTCCATTTTCAAAGATTAATATTTATTTATATTTATATATATTTATATTTATGTATGTGCTGTATTGCGTTTGGGCTGCCTTTGTCTCGAAGGCTTTCGACCAACCTTTTTATATTCTTTACCCATTAAAAAGGTTAAATAGGGTATAAATAAAGCTGCAAGTAATGTAACAGGCAGAAGGAAGCTTCGTTTAACTATATTCAAATAGTCATATCAGTATCAGAAGCCAAGACAATATATGCCGCCTACCAGATAAAGTGTGTTTAAGACTAGAAAGAAGAGCTATCTTTGGGGTGCCGAACTTTGAAAATAGTTTTCTCATATCGATCGATTGTTTCTATATAAGCTACTAGCTGATAAAACGCCAGCGTTGCCCAGCGAAATATTTAGATTAAAATGCATTATGTTGAATTTGACTACTTTCGTCAACCGTAAGAAATACACAAAACTAACGTATCACAGTTTTCCTTCCCGTGGGGGTAGGAAACTATATAGTTGAGCCACGTGACTAATGTTTTTTGTGTAGAGATATGAAAATGTCTTTGAAGCCGATCTAACTAAAGAAATAATCCCTCTCATTTGTCCTTGACTTCTATTTCCCGCCCGTGGCGACGCGGAGTAGATTTTCCAAAATCATTTGGCATTTGAAAACCAATTCAACGAATAATACTAAAAATTCAGACTAAAGCTTTCGAAGGTTTTTTTAATTTATATTTGGAAATCATTATGAAGCTGAATTCCAGACCTCACCCCTTTCGACCGCGGGCACATGTAGCACCGGTAGCACATGTGTCGAATTATTAATGTGATGTACTTTGAAAATTAGTTTCAAAATAATTGGATGATAAACAGAAAAGTTTGAAAATGAGTTTGAAGTCAATCGGACGATAATCAAAAAAGTTGCATACAACAGCTTTCCGCGAATTTTCCGAACTTGGGGGTTGATTATCCAAAATCTTTGGGCACCGCTCTTATTATGAGTTCGTGTAGAACCTTGAAAATGAGTTTGAAGCCAATCGTATGAAAATTAAAAATGTCAAATGCCAGAGTTTTCCGCCAATTTTCCGACCATGGGGCTGAAATTTCCAAAATCGCGGATACACGTATCGAATTATTTAATATGTGGAGCATTGAAAATGAGTTTGAAGCCAATTGGACCATAATCAAAAAGGGATCATACAGTTTTCTTCGAATTTTCCGACTTTGGAGGTAGATTTTCTCAAATCGTTGACCACCGCGCCTATTAAGTTTTCCTATAGAACAATGAAAATGAGCTTGAAGCCAATCGCATGAAAACTAAAAATTTCGGATGCCAGAGTTTTCCACCGATTTCCCGACCCTGTGGTTGAATTTTCCAAAATCGCTGATGCACATGTCGAATTATTTTACTTGAAGAGCTTTGAGAATGAATTTGAAGGTGATCGGACTAAAATTAGACTTTTGCCCATACAACCTTGAGACGCCATTTTCCGCCCAGGGGGGTGGATTATCCAAAATCGGTGAAATATGTGTCAAACAAAGGCCGATTGGATGGTAAACAAAAAAGTTTTATACAACAGTTCTCCGCGATTTTCCACGCTTGTGGGTGGATTTTTCCAAAATCCCGTCTTAGCGTGCTCTTTCATCATAGATGGAACCTACTGTGAAGTAAGAATGCTCTAGTCAAGTATACCCGTCTACGAAACCCCCTGTACCCTGGTACAACTTCCTAACATATCTTTGTACACTTAGACGTACACACACACACACACAAATAAGCACCTACACAAGCGAAAACGAAAGCGAGCCATTTCGTGAATAACTTCCGTGTTTATTATCCAATCGACTTGAAATTTTGACAGTAGATTAAGAATATATATATATTATATTATATATTATATTATATTATGTTAGAACGGACAGAACGATGACTTAGATCTTGACACCTTATAAACTGAGTGTATTTATGAACATGTATGCCAAGTTAGGTTGCTCTAGCTTCAAGCTAGCTTATTTATTGTGAGGTTTGGAAATTTTAAATAGTTAAATTTGAGAATGTGCATTTTTCAAAATTAGCCTACCACAGGCTTCCATCCATAGGTAAGGGAATGAAAGTTTTTTTCCTTCTTAGCAAACTTTCAACTATTTCAGCTTCAATATATGTATGTATGAATGTGAATATATTCATACAAACATACTATTACGTAAGCACTTGTTTATATACCCAGGACAATTTAACCAAGCACATTTTTTATTTTCATCCCGAGTATAGTGGGTAGTGAAAATTCAATTTAGTTTGTTTTTCCCCGGAAAGAGCTCGCAGCTCTATCCAACAAATATGTAAAAGGACGTAGAAGTTGAAATAGAAAATTTCCAGACTTGAACACAATTTATTGACTAACACATATGTAGAGACGCTGGCATGTACTTTATGTGCAAAGTAAAAAGGAAAATGTGGAAAAGCCTGAAAATAATGTTCACCAATGGCGAGCACCCGCGAAGCATAGCGCCACTTGCCTATTGGCGGCTCCCCATGAATACAATTTCACATCCTGCGCCTTCGCCTTCGTCTTCTTCACGCAGGCAGCTCGCCGACGCGGCCGCCGATGATGGCGCTGCTGCGGATCCGGGCGCGCAGCAAAACTTCTTCCGCCTCCGTGTTTGCTTTTACCTTAAGCTCTATCCTTTAACCCATCTACCCTTTCCCAAGTGCTGCAGTTTCACCCGCGCTTTTACTTCATGCCGTCTTTCTTTTCGCACTCGTAAATTATTCGTATTCCTGCAAATTTGGTGAATTTCGTGCTGATAAATTCCTTGTATTTTGGGGCGTAGCTATCGGGAAACTTCTTGGTGGTTTTTTGTACAGCAGTGTCTGAGGATAGAAAGTATAATACATACTATTTTGTCAAATACGTCTTCCTCGACCTTTTCTGGTTAAGAGAACTTATTTCTGGTCGAAATGTGAGAAATAAAGCTAGTTTAACAACTTTAAAGGCACACAATTCTTAAAAAGATTGTCAAAACCAGTCTGTCCACTTAATTTTCTCACAATTCGAATACTTTTCTTGGGTGCAAAATGATAATAAAATACTGAAATCTACTTGACCATTGTCCCGTTTCTTCCCTTCGGAGGACGCTTGACCAACCCTTGCCGCCTCGCCCTTTGTTTCAGACTATGTCATACTTTGCCCATGTTATGGGATAATCCATGAGAACTTCGTTCTCACAATGTTCTTCAAGTCAACAATTAATAGGAAAATTTAAATTTTGTCCTATGGTTACAAGGTAAGTACATTTTCATATTTTATTTTGTCGATGTGAAAAACTATATATTGGTACTAAGTATTTGTACACTTCTATGTCAAAGGTAATTATATTAACATTCTAGTATACTGAAGCTCACATACATATGTACATATGTACATTATGCATTTTGAATTCCAAATCAGTGAGTTCTTGAATCTTCAGAAATGTGAGGTATACAGACAAGGAAACAATTGCAATATTATTTACTTCTCGTTTTAAATATTTTCGAAGGCAATATTTCAAAATGTTCGGCAATCTTCTCCACTTATAGGACAGCTTGAATTACTTTATATTAAAGTTTTTCTGTAAGAAAGATTTACCGCGATTATTAGGTATTTTTACTCCCTGTACCCATAAAAGGGGGGTATTAAATCTGTGCAAGTGTATGTAACAAGCAGTAGCAGACATCTCCGGCCCTATAAAGTATATATGTATATGCTATTGAATAGTATCAATAGCCGAGTCGATATGGTCCTGTCCGACTGTCTGCCTGTCCGCAAGGATCTCGCAAACTATATGAGCTAGAGACACCAAATTTGGTTCGTGTATACCAGGTGCAGATCAAGTTTATTTTGGATCTCAGGCCTGGGTACAGGGAGTCTCGTGACTACTACCTGACTAGGTATACTCGACTATAGAATTCTTACTTGTTATACAAAAAATTTTTGAAAAAGAGAAATTTGGGCTTGTGAAATGTCCGTCTGTCCGTCTGTCCGTCCGTCCGTATGAACACAATTTTTTTTTCACACCACATCAATTTGATACTCTATTTTGTGTATGTCTTGCGGTTGGCCGGGCAACGCTTGCGTTTTATCAGCTAGTATCTAAATATGCATGCAATTTATATTTGCACATATTGGCATATCAATTGTACATACAGCCTTGCGCTTGGGCAAACACAGAGCGGGTGCATTTTTTGGACATGTCTGGAGATGAGCCACATAGACTAGGCCAAGGCCAAGGTTACTCGGCACCCCGACGGATGTGGAACTGGTTCGTCAAAGCAATGAAATCATTGCTGACCAATCTCCGTTCTCTGGAATGAAAATCGATGTAGCCCTCCAAAAATGCCGACATATTGAGGGATACAAGTGGATGTGGCATCAAGCTGAGCTCAACCCAGTTTTACTCTGCACAAAAATTCTAATAGGCATAAGCAGGGGCAATGACACTACACCACCGGTGTGGAAATGCATGTCCAGATGGAGCAGTATTCAGATTAGATTTTAAAATGAGTAGGGAGAAACTGTAGGGAAGGAACAGACGCCGCATAGAGCATGCGCACTTTAAGAAGTTGACCTGTGGTCAGTGGTAAAGAGATCTTCGACTACGCATAATTTGCTCTTTCTGCAGTCAAAGAGACTTATAGAGTGTCCGGCTAAGTGCCACCTTACCAGTATACCGTCCATTTTAAATGCGTTGTGTGCTGTACAGTCAGGAGATGTTTATGAATTTCCGCCTAATGCGAATAATGAAACCAACATTTGCTGAGTTTAGTTGAGGTATCTGTGAAAACAGCAAAAAGTTTTTCATTCAATAACTCATTTTTCGACCATTTGTTTTTATTGTAGTATTGGAGTAGATATGGTAGAATTAAAAGAATAGTCGCCCAATTTTTATCAAATAGAGCATAATTTAACATAAGTTGTTGAGTGTGGTCGGTAAATCTTAAATTAGAAAATATATCAACAACTGATATAGTGGAACGAACACATGGCACACCCCTCAACTACATTGCTTTTGGCTTAATACTCAATTAAACGAAAAATGACTAATTGTTTGTTTGTTTGTAGCCTATTAACAATCATAAGACGATATTTAAGCCCACAAACCTAGGCTGTAAGTACAATAATTAGAAAATGTTAAAATATAAATATCATTAGAATTAATTAGCCTATACCTCAACAAAACAATGTTTCATAGTCAGTAAATGTTAATAATAACTTCTTCGCCAATATTTAAGTCTTGAACTAAAATTTTACATTGTTATACCCCAGCAGAGGGTATTATAATTTTGTCTCCAAATGTGTAATGGACTGAAGGAGACGTTTCCGAGCCACCAAAGTATATATATTCTGAATCAGCATGAATAGCCGAGTCGATATAGCGATGTTCGTCTGTTTCTATGGAAACAAGTCTGTCAGTTTTTAAAGCTATAGTAATGAAACTTGGCACAGACCCTTTTTTTGCTGCAGACAGTACATATGTCGGAGCCGGCCGGATTGCACTACTATAACATATAGCTGCCATAGAAACGATCGATCGAAGACTATGTTTTTGTATGAAAAACTTTTTTGTTTATGGAGATTTCCTCACCAAACTTACCCAAACCGAGTCTCTATAGAGTTTAAGCAATCTGATTATAGAACCTGGTCAAAATCGGACCACCATATCACATACCTGCTATAGGATCGCGTGAAAAAATGGCTTTTCTTATGAAAAACATTTTGTATTACATCCAAGCTAAGTGAGAGTTTTATTATACTTGATATAATGGGTATAGTAATACCCATAAAAAGTAATACCTAATTTAAAGAAACTGACTCTGCATATGCTTTATAGGAATGCGAGTAGTGCATTTTGCGTTTCAGATCTCTATGAAACATAATCCTAATACATAAAAAAGTCGGTGTCTGTCATTCCAAAACTCGGGAGCCGCTGGACCAATATCTCATTATATTTTGAACCCATGTTAGGTTGGTGGCCAGGACGACTTCTCTTAAGTTTGGACCCGGTTGGTTGTTGGTATATTTGTACCCAGTGGCGAAGCAGTTGAACTTTTCGTTCGTCTTTACTTGCCATTTCAATAGTGCCATTTCATGATATTAAGCCGTGAGTATATATATATAAGTATATTGATTTAGTTAAGAAAAGTATAATTAATCCTCATTAAAATACTTTGCCGAGCAAGCTAACTCATAACAATATTGATATTATTATTACGTGTACATTCATGGTTGCAGTAATTTTTTATGTGTACACCAGAATTAAAACAATCAATGCGGGAAAAATACTAAATAAAATGAATAATAGGGTTATTTAATTAAAAGTCGAAAACTTGCTAGTAAACCGCATTTAAATTTAAATTTTCTGAGCCAATAACGTGAAAACTACAGCTCCTAGCGCCTACCCCTTTCTTAGTACCCAGAACAAAAACCATTTTCATCCCGCTTGCCGTCTCCGGCTCTTTGCATGTGTATACGAGCATAAACTTTCTAAGAAAAGGCGTATCCGTATCCAGGGATTTTTTCGCCAACGAAAACGCGCTAACAAAATTCTCGCTCGCTGAGAGGGCGTGGCTGTCGCGCACAGACGCTATAAAAACCTTACGCAGGCATTCATATCTGCCACACACATACGCACAGACACACATACACACACACAACCACACACACATACACACACACAGACACACACACACACACACACACACACACACACACACACACACACACACACACTCATAAACACACACACAGGCACAGACACAGAAACACACACGAGAGGGGCGCGCGAACGTGACTGGTCTTTACCAGGGGCGGGCGGGGTCGAGTGATGCGGGGTGAGCTGGCACTTCTTGCTACACAGCAGTTTGAAATTGCGCTTGTAAGCTCTGCAGAGGTATGATAGTAGTATAATCTGCGAAGCACATCTATAAGAAGTTCTAACTGTACTGAAAAGCTATATACAATGATGTAAATATGTAAAAAGTGTTATTGTAAGTTACATATCTTCTTCATATATAAAACAAAGTCACAAAAAACGTATATCTCCCTCTGCTGCCCTTAATTTGTCATCAATTTAGTTGGTTTTTACTCCCTGTACCCATAAAATGGGTAAAAAGGGGTACTAAATCTGTGCAACACCTCGATCTCAGCAACAATAAAATAAAGAGACACCAAATTTGGAATGTAGTTCGTGTATAGCAGGCGCAGGTCAACTTTATTTTGGATCCAAGATATTCCTGCCCACACCCCCGCTATTCGATAAAAAGCGTTTTACAGTTACAATTTTCAAGATATAGCTTTGGTATTTGTTATTATACTTTGGTCATTATTAATCTACTGTCCAAATTTCAAGTCGATTGGATAATAAACACGGAATTTATTTAACAAACAAGATTCAGTACCTTGCATGCACTGTTGATTGTATGCGTGCATAGTTGTGTTTGTGTATGTGTAAATGTGCGAAGATATGTTAGGAAGTTTTAGATCTGGGTACAGGGAGTTTCGTAGTCTGGTATACTCGACTAGAGCATCTTACTTGTTTTCTTATCATTTTGTAATTCTCAATACTTCCAACAAATCGTTTGGCTTCATTTGAAATTGCTTAAAGTTTATTCTAAAGGGGTGCGGTGTTTTTGGTGTTGTATATGTGTGTGCATATTGAAATTATAATTATTTATTTTAATTTTTAGAATCATGTCAAGAAAATTTAGTCTATGTCGAAAATCTGCCTATGCCAGGAGGCATGCTGCTGGCAAATCAGAAGAAACTGATGTAGAGCGAGGACAATATATTCGAGAACGCAGTGCGCTGTCACGTTCTCGGTTACGAGACAATCGCGCACGTATAAATTTCAATCGTTCTGCATTGAACTATGATAGTCGAGTGGATTATAGTTCATACAAATCTGTGGTTATGGTTCAATGACCATTGCAAGGCACTCAAATTCAGCAGTGAAACACTAGGATTGTGCTGTGGAAATGGAATAGTCAAATTGCCGGCATTGAATTGTCCACCATTCCTTGGATTCTGGAACGTCACCAGAATAAAGCATTTCTTGAAGAATATTTAGGCATACAATGTTTTCAAATGACTTCGTTTGGTGCAACAAATATCGTGCAGAATAATTTCAACAACATTTAAGGTAATTGAGGAAATATACGACAGTTGCAATGCTTACCAGCATTTTGACTTGACATCTTTCAATATCCAAATTCAAGGCCAGGTGTACCACAGAGTCGGGTCGTTGTTGCCATTTGCAGATAGTTCAAATTAAATATAATTGCCCTCTCACAAGATTATTTTCATCAGCACAATGAATTGGTGTTTATAACGGCATTAGACCGAATGCCTTCGAATAATCATAGAGTTGTCATATGAGCTGAAAAAACGCCCGCAGGACAGCTCGCCAGAAGATACAATGTACCAACAATAGATGATGTAGCAGTGGTAATCGTTGGAGAAAAATTTAATGAACGCGATATCGTCCTGCATCGTAGAAATGATCAACTTAAACGTGTCTCTGAACTTCGTCCATCTTCTGATGCTTTGCAATACCCAATTTTGTTTTCTCAAGGGGAAGAGGGCTGTTAAATTAATATTAAGATGGTCAATCCGACAACTGGTTAGTTAAATTTAAAAACAGAGTTATAGTGTTATAATGTCTGGACTTTTGGACTAATCTCTAAGCTATACACAGTGTATAAAGTCGACAAATTACAAAAATTACAGGCTATATTTGTGTTCTGATAACCGGTAGGAAGTGGCTTAAAACTGATTTAAAAGTACTAAAAGCTAAACTAATTTTGAAAGTAAGCTTTAAAAAAAATACAAGTAGATATTCGACTTACTCAAATCAAAACTTTTCTAAGCCGAATATTCAGTCGTATCTCGGATTTCAGATGAGCTTAGAGTTTCCATTCCAACTGATTTGATCGGAAATTGCCTTAAAGATATTCAGAATGGGTGCCTGACTCGAGTAAGTGGAGCTCGAGATCCTGATCTATCAAAGCACAGGAGGAAAGGATAAGTAGTTTGAGCACCCAGATGAGAGAGATATAAGGACTACTAATGGGACCAAAGCTGCACGTAAGTCCTTGTTATTTGATGTTGGGATGTGGCTTTGCACATAGTATATATAGAGTAGAAGAGACAAAACTTTGTGTCCAAATCAAAAACTAATATTTTTAATCAATTTTATCGAGCTATACCCAGCGAACGGTAATATTTATATAGGGAATTCGTTCTCAGACTCATGATTTTCTCGTTAAAAGTCATGTGGGAGACAGAAACCCATTTTTGCCTCTACTTAAGGTTTGTACTCTCATTATTGCAGTTTATTGGATTTTATTTTTAGGTATATTTATTTTCTCTCAGTGGTCGTCTGATGGCTTATATGTGTGTGTGTGTGTGTGTGTGTGTGTGTGTGTGTAGGTGTATCTGTGTGAAAACTTTAGTGTGTTGGGTAATATATTTATACATGCGCGTATGTGTGTGTCTGTGTATGTGTGCAAGTGTATATGTGTACTCTAAACACCCCAACAGTGCCTGATGCTGGGCTCATTATGTTAAGCAGCGCAGCCAGCGACTTGGGGTGAACCCGAAGAAAAAGACGCAGCGCAAGGAAAATGGCAATGGCGCAGCCAGAGAGCCACCAGACGCCATTGCATGAAGATGAAGGTGGAGATGGAGCTGCCGCTGGAGCTGTGGTTGTGGTTTGGGTTGAGCGGGAGCAGACAACGGTGTAGGAATGACTCTCTGGGTATGGCAGCTAGAGAGCCCACCCCCATGCCTTTTATTGGTGGTGGGTTCTGCTGCCACTGTGAAGAGTTACCGCCACGAGCAGGACATTCTAAGACGAAGGCAAGGCGGGTCTACTAAAAGTAAATGTAAGTATATGTGTTAGTTTGTACATAATATATTTAACAATGGTTGTACAAGCTGGCTTTTGGAGTCACAATGCTGACATACAAAGTGCATATCTTATAACGCAGTTTTGTGTAGACAAGCATACAAATGTATGCACTTACAGTACATATGTTCATACATATGTACATACATGGCCCGTAAATGGATTTCATAGAACATGGTTGTAGCCTGTACCCAAAAAATATGAAAATTGTTTTACAATTCTTTAAAAATTCTCACAGTCTTCAAGAAGGAGGCGTTGAAACAGACGGACAAACAAATATTTCCATGTGAGTGGCTGTACTGACCCAGCTTGTCGTGCTGTCTGTCCGTGTGTGAAATCCCTATCCTGCAAAGTTGGCACGCACGCACCTGTATACCATTCCCCCAGATCAAGATTAATCTCGGATTTCTCCGCACGTCCTTGCAAATCGCATTGATATATGAATATATCTGAACTTAAATGTAAAATCTAATCATCGATGTATATAAATAAAACTCTTTAACCTAACTGATTGGCGACTCACGGGCATGCCAAACGGTATAAGCTAGGAATCTGCAATTTTTTCAGTAGCTTCCTCTTATATCGTAGGTTGTCACTTTGAAAGGATTTCCGGAAAATTCGTTCAGGAAAAGGGGAAATTCGCGAAAAACTGTTGTATGTAACTTTTTTGTTTACCACCCAATCAGCTTCTAACTAATTTTTAAATATCTATACGCTCTATACTGATTCTGGTCGGCGAATGTAAGAACGTTTTTTTGCAAGGGTTTTTATGCAGGAGTGTTCTTTCTTGTTGGGTATTCTAAAAATTCCAAATCCTAATGATTTAACGAAATCTGAAATGGCAAAAGGCTTGATTTGGGTCGTGTGGTTTAATTCTCTTAAATGTTGCTAAAAAAACAAAAGCATAAAGCTAATGTAAGTTACAACACCAACAACCCTTCTATTTATTTAAATTAACATGCCAATCATCAAAGCTATAGCTTTTTAAAATATAGCAAATAATCCCAGTGTAAATTTTGCCTAATGGGTTGAAATTCGAATTTAACGGATGCTAACTGACCTCGTGGCATGGAACATCTGAGCCGGAACCGGAACCAGAACAATGTAGTTAACATGAGCCAACATGCTCACTGTTAAGGGCTGTTTGCTTCGAAGACGAATTTGCAAAATTTCCCAAACGGTAAGTGAAAAGTACCGCATTGTAGCAGTCAGCTTCTGTGCAGCTTCAACTATTAAAGAAACCCAAAAAGTATGCAACGAAAAATTAAAGTGGTATTGCAACTCATCGAAAACTGTGTTTTTTGCCCCAATAGACCTAGCAAGAAGACAATTATACTAATTTTGTAAATATGTTTATATAACTTATTTAATAATTATCATTACCTAGCCTTTGACTAAGTTGTTTTTAGTTTAGTTAATTTAAGTTGTTGGAAATAATAACAGAATAATTAAATAATAAAAAAAAAAAAAAAAAAAAAAGTGTTTTTTGTGAATTTTTGTTTGCCTGGCAGATTTTGTCAGAAAAATATTGATAATTGGCTGCCAAGATTTGGGCTTATGTCAAAATCTTTAATTAAGGCGTTGTTTGCGGCACCTTTCTTAATCCTGAGAAGATTATAATATCCTCTGAAAGTGTACTATTCGAAAAGTTCAAATCGATTGGAATAATGGCGACGTTGTCACTTTATAAACTGATACAACAACATGTGTACCAAGTTTGGTTGCTCTAGCCTCAAGGGTGTGGGAAAAAATTGCATTCATACGAACAGACGGACATTTCGCAAGCCCAATACACTCTTTTTCTCTTCGGGAACAGAGTATAAAAATAGTACATGTATATAAAACATCCGTCCCAAACTTCAATCCTTAATAGTTCAAAAAAATATTATTGAATACCAATTATATATTTTATCGACAACCTAGAAGCTAGAGCAACAACACTTGGCACACATTTTGTATTATACCTCGATTGATAAGTGTTAAGATCTACTATTGACCTACTCGACAGATTTAACTAATCTATATATATAAAAGAGTTCATGCTGACTGACTGACTGATTGGCAATCATCGCACAGCCTAAACCGTGACATTTTTACAGTAGGTTTCATCTATGATGAAAGTGCACGCTAAGACGGGCTTTTGGAAAATTCCACCCACAACCGTGGAAAATCGCGGAAAACTGTTGTATGAAACTTTTTTGTTTACTATCCAATCGGCGTCAAACTCATTTTCAAAGATCTTCACAAAAATTCATTTGACACATACTTCACCGATTTTGGAAAATCCACCCACCTGGACGGAAAATGGGGGTCTCAAGGTTGTATGGGCAAAAGTTTAATTTTAGTCCGATTACTTTTACATTCATTTTCAAAGCTTTTTACGTAAAATAATTTGACACGTGTATCAGCGGTTTTGGAAATATCTGCACCGGAAAACTCTGGAATTCGACAGATTTAATTTTTATGCGATTGGCTTCAAAATCATTTTCAAGGTCCTACACAAACTTATAATAGGCGCGGTGCTCAAAGATTTTGGAAAATCTACCCGCAAGTTCAGAAAATTCGCGGAAAACGGTTGTATGCAACTTTTTTGATTATCGTCTGATTGACTTCAAACTCATTTTCAAACATTTATGTTTATCATCCAATTATTTTGAAACTAATTTTCAAAGCACATTACATTAAATAATTCGACACATGTGCTACCGGTTTAAAAGGGTGAAGTCAAGAATTCAGCTTCATAATAATTTCCAAATATAAATAAAAAAACCTCGGTACTTTGCGAGCAATACAACGGGCGGAAAATAGTTGGAAAGCTTCAGTCTGGATTCTTAGTATTGTCCGTTAAATTGGTTTTCAAATGCCAAATGATTTTGAAATATCTACTCCATGTCGCTAACAAAAAACATTAGTCACGTGGCTCAACTATATAGTTTCCTACCCCCACGGGAGGGCAAACTGTGATATGTTAGTTTTGTGTATTGCTTACGGTTGACGAAAGTAGTCAAATTCAACATAATGCATTTTAATCTATATATAATATAATATAATATTTCGCCGGGCAACGCTGGCGTTTTACCAGCTTGTATATAATATATTTTTCAAGACCCACTTACGGCGCCACAAACAAGCAAAAGAGAACAGTCTGGAAACAGGAATTACCGCCGTCGGGAACTTCCGACTGCGACATTTCCCTCTTTTAACTTATTGAGCCGATTATCATAGTAATTTTACCTAAATTGTGCTATTATTGTGGTTGTAAATATAGTACTTAGTTTGATCGATTTGCGGGCAAAATCAAAAATTTTAATTAATTTTGACGTACTTTCGTAGGGAATACAGGAACCTATATACCAGGTGTAACATCCGGGTGTTGATGCTGATCAAGAATATACATACTTTATAGGGTCGGAGATGTCTTGCTTTCTATTACAAGTTTTGAATACCCGTTTATATACGAGTATGCACTTAGAGAGGACTAGAGAAGGCCCTGCGGTCGACGTAATTCTCGACAGAATTCTAGTATCTAGTATTATAGGCTCCGCTAATCTCAGCCGTCATTGTTTTGCCTCGTTTTCATGTGCCCCTGACACAACACAATGCAGACAAAATTCTATTCTACACTAGTCCCCAACACAACCCTTCTAGCAAAAGATAAATCAAGGCAATATATCTTAAATGGTACTGCACTGTGTTGCCTACGCCTATTTATATATTGATACTTAGTAAATCCAACCTTGATTAAACTAAAAATTCAATAAGGAATCGGCAATGAAAACACAATGAAAAACTTGTTTTTTGTTTCTCAACTTCCAGTTAAGATCGAGAAAAGCGTCTTCGCTTTATTCCGCCTGACTCAAGTGCCTTCAGAAGCAGCTACGCTGAGAATTTATGCGGACGCCGCCGGTAGGGGTGTGCGTGGGCGTCACTGTGGTGCAAAAGCAACAAGCAAAAAATAAATGGAAAATGAAAATGGAAAGTGTTGGCATCCTTGGTATTGGCAAAATAAAAAGTGCGCGCAGAGCGAATGCAAAGCGCGGCTCTCGGCCTCGGCCTCTGCCTCCTGTGCCGGATTCGGACTGGGATTGGCTTGGCGTGGTGTCGAGACCAACTGAAGCACGTGGCTCCGCCCAACAATTTCTGCCTTTCTTTATTCAGCTCTAACCTTTTTCTTGCCGCACACACATTTTTTGCGGCACGTTGCCTTTGCGCACAAGTTCCTCTTCAGCTTCCTTTGCACTTGGATTTGCCGTTCCTTTTCAATGCGTAACTATTTTTGCAGTTTTTCTGAGCATGTACGAGTATGTATTGGTGTGTCTGTCGTGTGTGCTTGTGTGTGTCAGCTCCTGGCGCACATATACAGACGCATATGCATACATATATACACACATTAATACGTGAGCGCATACATATGTACATATTCACGGGTATATGTATAAACAAGTCGAAGACGGAGCTTTTTGAAAGAAAATCGTTGGTGGTACTGTCGTTGCGAGTGCTAGGTGGTAGGGTAGGGGTAGGGCGTTGACGATGATGGTGATGGTAATGTTGGCGGCGGAGGTCCAGGTCCCCATGAGCCAGTAGCGAGTGGCGAGGGTGGCGTGTTGAATTAGGCTGAAATTTTAGACGGAGTTTCACTCAAGCGAATTTAATGTGGATGCACAGGCTCAGGTGGGGGCAGGGGACAGGGGCAAATATGTAAGGTTGTAAGATGTCATGGAGTGACTGCACCTTTTATGGAAAAAGTACAGTTGGCAACAAGAAGAGACACGGTCTTATTTGGACAGAGCACTAGTACTTACCGTGCTAAAGCGGCTTCTAGTAAAAAGATAAGAGAAAATAGAGAAGATAACAGATTGAATAGTATCGAGAATCATATAAATAGTACTCTTAGTGTGCCTAAAATCACACACTGCATGCCGGAAGCGGCTATCATGCTTGATGTTTTTTCTTGAAGTTTCAAACCTTTCTTAAAACCGCTTTACTAAAATAATAATAAGCCAACAAGTCGTAATTTCACCCTGCCAGCACAGATTTGAAAAATGTAGTACTTATTGGAATTTAATTCTCTTGTCATCGAGTGATTTCAAGATAAAATGCAAACAGATGTTATTTCCACCGATTTTCGCTAAGCTTTAGGTTTTATTAATCACTATCGTTTACTTCACAAGCTTCATCGTCTGGGATTTCCAGATAACTTAATTCTTTGAATCTCTATTTAACTATTTAACGTTTAGTGCCCAATAGGTTTATTTGAAAGGCTTAGTTTGCTCAAGTCACTTCCGGAGTACCACAAGGAAGTCATCATGGCTCCTTGTTATTCACGTTCTTCATTCTGTCAAAAGTCAATTCCGGGTGCTGAAGTATACCGATGATGTACAAGTTTCTCTGTCGTCTACTGATTTCCTGTCTGGTCAAAGGTTGCAAGCTATCTGGAGAGTTTTCCCACCTGGTGTCGGGTAAATTTATTAAAATTGGAAAGTGCAATTTAATGGTTTTTTATAGGCACATACCGTTTTTAAACAATTATATTCTTATTGTTCGAATTGAACTGATTGATGATTTAAGCATCTTAGTTTTACTTATAAATCTTCTCTCTTTTTTTCTGATCGTAGAACTATTATCAGGAAATTGATGAAGTTAATCTGAATTAATAAGCCCAATTAGTTTTGCAGCTCCGATTATAAGTACTAGACACTTTATATTTCTCTAGACCTACAATACTAACTATGGTAAACGTCTAATTCAACTACAACAAGTAAGAATGCTATAGTCGAGTATACCCGACTACAAGACTCCCTGTACCCAGGTCAAAAATTTCCGATCGCATCTACGTACACTTACACATACAAACACACATACACAAAAGACGCACACACACGAGCGACAGCTCGAGCGCAGCGCAAGCGAGGCATTTTAAGTGGTGCTATGCTTCTTCTTTCCCTTGCGCTGAAGCACTGAATCTTCTTTCGTTAATAATTTCCGTGTTTATTATCCGAACGACTTGAAATTAGGACAGTATATTAGGAGTGACTAAGGTATTGCACATGCCAAATCCCAAAGCTATATTTTAAAAATTGTTGCTGTAAAACGGTTTTTATCGACTTGCGGGGGAACGGGGGAGATATCTGAAATATGAAATAAACTTGATCTGCGTATGGTATACAGGAACCTACATTTCAAATTTGGTGTCTCTAGCTCTTGTAGTTGCTGAGATCGACGCGTTCATACGGACAGACGGACAGACGGACAGACAGACGGACATGGCCAAATCGAAATCTCTTTTGATACTGATCAAGAATATATATACTTTATAGGGTCGGAGATGTCTCCTTCTGTCTGTTACATACATTTGCACAGATGTAATACCCCCTTCTTACCCATTTTATGGGTACAGGGAGTAAAAATAGTGATGTTAACCCAAGTCGGTAATTGCGATAGTTGAAACCATCGCTAAGATCGGTATTTTGAAATAAAAACGTTGTATTTCAAATTATTTAAATTCATCATTTCAATGAGAGCTTTAAATCAAACGTCAATCAACAAACATTTGATGTCAAGCAGCAGCGCGTCATCAAGCGAAGATCTAGAACAAAACATGAACAAAAGACTGAGACACATAAGCAATGTGGCGATTTCAGTCGCACTTATAAGTTTTACAGCCGAGAGAGCGATTCACGAGAGAGATTTCTTATCCCTTTTGCACTTTCACGTTGTTATGCAGCAGCTGGCGCATACCAAGATTTGCATACAATTTTCAACTGCATTTTTCACCCACTTTCTGACAAATATTGGACAATAATGTTTCAGTGACTCTTTAAGATATAATAGGAACTGTACAAATTTCAGTGTGTCACCAATCAGTCAGTCATGTTAAAAAGTTGTACATACATAAATATTGGATACCAGTGAATAAATACGACAGAAAATGTGAAACTGTATGTCTAAACTGTTCTTAAGCTCGTTTTCAAAAAACAGTTTTTTGAAAAGAGTATATTGGCTTTGTGAAATGTCCGTCTGTCCGTATGAACGCAATTTTTGTCCACACCCTTAAAACTAGAGCAACCAAACTTGGTACACATCTTGATATATATCCTGTGTCAAGATCAAAATCTATATCTCCCACACCTGTAGTCACCAAATTTTAGATACAGATCTGTATCAAAAAATTGTTGCCAACCCATCTCCCGCAAACAAGGAAAATCTATATCTCCCACACCTGTACAAGTCGAGTCATCAAATGTAGCAAACAGATTTGACAATTTTGGTCATCCCAACCACTCCCCCGCAAATGAACAAAATATATCTCTCCCAAACTTCAAATACAGACTACTGACTACTACGCTTTTCTCTCTTTTCCACCCCACAAATAACATAATTATACCGAAACTTGAAAACGAGTATTCTGCTGTCGGCTACGTCCGACTGCAACGTTCTTACGTGTTTGAATAGGGCTTGCAAATGTATTTTGTTTTTTCTTTATGATTCGATGAGACTTGATTTTGATTGTTGCATGTTGTTGCCATTTGGTTATTCCCACTTTGAGAGGATAACAACCGTCTGTGATGGTAACAACTGTACTTTAATACTTCAAAACCTTTTTATACCCCGTACTCTTTAAAAACGTGAAAAGGATATAATAAAATGTACATACGTATCTAACAGGCAGAAGCAGCCATCCCGACCCGACAAAGTACATACATATTTAGATAAATTCATGATCAGCATTAACAGTCGAATCGATCACGTCATGTCCGTCTGTCTGTCAGTCCCTCCGGATGAATGTGGTGTTATTAGATCCTACATATAAGACCTATATACAGCCAACCTCGAATCTAGGTAGTTCTGTATGACACGCAAGTCACCTCACCCACAACAAAATCGATAAAAAGTGCTTAAGCCACAATTGTCTTATAGTAGCTTAGAATTTTGAAACAGCAAATGTGCTATTATGAGTAAAAAGAGTTTAAGCATGGGTACACGGTATCTCCTAGTCAAGTACGCGCACTAGAGCATTCCTACTTGTTTAATTAGTTTTTTATGTCCGTTTTTATACAAGTATGTAAGCATAAGCACATGCAGAAATGGGTATGTACATATATGGTAATGGTACGTGTGGAGTACACATACGGATCTGAATGCATCCATTTACATATACATACGTACTTTCCCAGTGAGAAATAGTACCTCCCAAAATGTACTTCTCGCACACATACTTGTCCACATCGAAGTAGTTCCAAGACATGAAGTCTTCAATTCGCATTTTTGCAGGTACTTAACTCAGAAATAACTATTCTTTGAGAACCCATTTTGAGAATCTTGCAGTTGTAACTTGAGCTTCATGAAACGTTCGGGTTATCTTTCTAGTTACTCCCAGTACCCATAAAATGGGTAAAAAGGGTGTACTAAATCTGTGCAAATGTATGTATGCAACAAGCAGAAGGAGACATCTCCGACCCTATATATATTCTTGATCAGTAGAAAAGAAAATTCGATTTATTTTTTTCCGACCGGATGAACGCGTCGATCTCAGCAACTATAAGACACCAAATTTGAAATGTAGGAGCCTGTAAACCATACGCAGATCAATTTTTTTTTCGATTGCGGATATCTCCACAATTTGATAAAAAGGTTTTACAGCCACAATTTTGAAGATATAGCTCTGGGATTTGGCATGTGTAATGCTTGGATAATAATGAATGAATGAATGAAGGAGATTAAGTGCAGCAGAGCGGGAGAAATAAGGAGCACAGCCGCTACTTAATATGCGTCACTTACGCTGTAGCTTATGTGTGTGCAGCTTTGTGTATGTGTGTGAAGTGTATTTGTAAGTGGATTAATTTGTGATTGGAAGTTTTGGACCTGGGTAAAGGGAGTTTCATAGTCGGGTATACTCGACTATAGCATTCTTACTTGTTTCCATTTAATTTAATGCGCATAGCTGCACCAATACATTTGTCCAAAAGCAGTGAGCAATTCTGGAATCGCAATGGGCAATGGGAAAGAAACAACTTGGCAGTGGGAAGTTCGCGACTGCGGTATACTCTGCTTGCTTTTGCTAATTTGTGGAGGCGGAAGTGGGCAAGTCAAAAGGACTTTTAGTAATATCTTTCGGTGTATTTCATATATCGCAGGAGAGTCAATTACTTACTGAAAATTCATTTCCAGAAGCACACTCGGTAATTTCTTGCTGGGCAGTTACACCTACATATGTATATATGTGTGTATGTACGTAGATATCACGTTATCCTTTTTCTTATCCCCAATGCTTACGTTAATTTTTCAAAAGTTCCTTTGCCTTTTCTGTGGTTGTGTTGCCTTTGTCGTTGCCGTTGCCTTTAGTCCACGCAATAGTTTGCTCTCATTCGCACTCTATGCAGCAAATGACAGCCTGGGCGCAAGCATCGCCGGGACATGCCGGGTACGCCTCCGCTGATAGCCCCCATCCCACTGCCACTCCCACTCCCACTCCCACTCCCACACCCACATCTACATCCACTTCTATTCCTATTCCCATTCACTTCAGCTGCTCCGCCATCCCCTACCACCCCCTATCGCATCGCCCATTTTCCTTTTGGCATTTTGAAACTTAAGCCGCCACTTGAGTGGGTTGTGTTTCATTAAAAAGCAACACACACACAGGACATGCACACACACTTACACACACACACAGACACAGGCACATATACCTCTTGCGCATACAAAAAGAGAATCTAGGATGGAGCAAGAAGAACGAGGAAAAAACTCTAGCTAGCGGAGAAATTGAAGAAAAGTTGCTCAAAAATATTTAACAAAAAATTCAGCTATGGCATTTGTGGTGTGGTAAATCGGGTGGCATCATCATGGCTTGGCGATGGGGCCGTGAGGTGAGGGGAGCGGGAAGCGGGGAGTGGGGAGTGGGGCGCGGGTGTGGTGGTTGCTTCTGGGCGTGTGCGTGCCTTTGTATGAACACCGTCACCATTTCAGTTTTTGCGCGAAAATGTGGTTGCTGGGACACCAGCTTGATGCTGCTTTGAACAGCGAACCCTGTAGGAAAAAAGCCGTTCTCCGTCAAATTGTTGGCAACTCAACTATGATAGCTAAATATATGATTAAACAATTATACAATTATTTAGGTTAAATTAGGTTCCTAGTAATTCCGCCTGACTATCATGACGAATGTGTGGATGCAGACTCACTTTTATTCATATTTGATCTGAATTCAGGTTTGGAAATTACTGTAGCTTTCGCAAAACGGACTATGTGTTTCCCACATTCAGTTGATATATTTATTTTAATTATTCGCCATTTTAAATCGGAATAGTAGTACCTTACCAGTTGGAGTTGCAAGTACTCCTATTGAATGTATTTAGTTCATGCTGAAAGTTTCCCTAAGCAGACTTACTTTGTCAAATTTGCAACCAGTACACTCATAAAAACATAAAACTGCTATGTGCTTCTCCTTATGTCTCTGTCTTTGTGTGATGGCGGGATCTGTACATAAGGATGCTGGGGTTTCTCTTGCTTCTCAGTTCCTTCGCCAGTTTTGCCTTTTTATGAGAGCGCAACGCTGATGTGCTGTATGAATGCCGCATGTACATATAAATATATGTGTGTATGCTCACCAATTAAAGCACCTCACATATGGGCGTTGGGTTTGAAACCATGAAAAATCTTAAAAACGTACTTATATTTTTTCTCTAATAAAGGAATAGTATGTTTAAGCGGAATAAAATGGAACAATTCAGACTTAATAATTCGGAACTTTATGTACACTTTTCATAACTCGTAATATATTAAACGAAAACACTTTAACGGCCCTCAACCGTCGATATGATTTTACTCAATTTTGTTTAGTTATCAAAAAACTAAAATGCTACAACATTTGTGGCAATTTTATCAATAAAAACTGCACTGGGTAGTACCATATAACAAGTATATAGCCATCATTTTTCCCATATCTCAATAGCTCAAGTGAAATCATCGCATACATTAAACAAGAAAGGAAATTTAAATTATAAGGTAATTTTGAATTAACTAGTCAATCCTATACATAAGTATAAGTATTCTATTTTTCAATTATAGTTATTTACATTTATTTTCACTACTAACTTCTCGTCACGTCACTGACCACACTTAGCTGTGATTTGGGGCATGTCTAGCTCGTCAGGACGGGCAAATAAAATTCCCCCATCGAATCGGTGTCGTTATTATCCTGAAGACATAAATTACATAAATATAAGTGTATGCATGTATTTAATACACCTGTATTTATATCGATATACTAACAGATATTATTTCTCAAAATCCTTTCCCGTGGTTAAATTGTAATTTATTGTGTATAGCCTTGGATATCAGTTTAAAGCCGTTATAATAAAAGAAATTATTTCGCTAAATTGACCATGAACGAATTGGTTTTTGGGAATCTTAAGCCTGGGTGATTTTTTAACATGTTGCCTTGTTGTCGGGTATATTCGCATATAGACCATTCTTCATTTTTTGCGTGACGTATGTATGTAGGACTAGCTAGCTGGTAATACTCTAGCGTTGACCGGCGACAATTATAAACATAGGGCAGATTTTCCAAAATCTTTGAGCACCACGCTTTGAGCCTTGAAAATGAGTTTGAAGTCAAGCACAAGAAAATTAAGAATGGCGAACGCCATTTCCCACCACTGTGTGAGTGAATTTTCCAAAATCGGTGAAGAGCTTTGAAAATGAATTTGAAGGCCCATACAATTTTGAGACCCCAATTTTCCGCCTATGGTGGTGGATTTTTCAAAATCGGTGAAGTATGTGTCAATTGATTATTTGTGTAGATCTTTGAAAATGAGTTAGAAGCCGATTGAATGGTAAACAAAAAAGTTTCATACAACAGTTTTTCGCGATTTTCCACGCTCGTGAGCGGAATTGTTCAAAACACCGCCTTAGTGTGCACTTCCATCATAGATGGAACCTACTGTGAAAATTTCCCGAAGGGAAAAGTAGTATATTGGGTTTGCGAAACGTCCGTCTGTCCGTATGAACTCAATTTTTTCCACACCCTTGAAGCTAGAGCAACCAAACTTGGTACACATGTTGGTGTATACACTCAATTTATGAAGTGTACAAGAAACGAAAAAAACCTAGTATTATTAATTAATATATAGTAAGTACATACATATGTACGATAAGAATTATGGAAAAAAGAAGGCCCATTGCAGCCAGCGCTATACATACATATATAATCTTTTGTTGCATTATGTTTTGTAAACTTATCTATCGATATTAATAAATTAAATTAAATGTATGCACAAAACATAGCCTCATCTCCGCGCTGCAGAAAATAGCTTCTCGAATAATTAGTATGCTTAATTGCATGGTGAGATGCAGGATACTAAGTATGCATATACTCGTATATGCTTTTAAGGTCATAAATACCTTTTATTGAAACAACTGTGATATGCTCAGAATACCGAAAAACAGACATGGATTTTTTCTGCATGTAACCGCATAATACCTAACAATATCTTATATTCCTTCTTAGGTTTGAAAAGTAAGTCTTGATTCATCCTTTCTAGCTCTGTATACTCAATGTACAGAAATAACTTAGTTATGGATGACATTGTCTCCAGAACAATCACATCACAGTTACCAGTCTTATAGGTTAAGAAGTTAGTTAGCTGATTTTTGTGTATTTTAAGCAAAAAATACGAATGGTATTGGTGGTGGTGGTTATGTTGGTGGTGGTGGTGGTGGTGTTGGTATTACTCTAACATCATAAAAATGGCGACGGCAACTCATGTTTCGTCATGAGGGTTGGGTTGCGGGCGGTTGCAGGGTGCTTAGAAGCGATCTGAAGCCTGAAAATGAGGGAGAAAATGCTAGTAACATTTGAAAAACGTGACGCGTAAGCAACCCTTCAACGACTTACAATTTTTTGAGAAAAGTTGCCATGAATTAGTCAGGGCGAAAGTGTACATCGTTTCATTTTCTGTGTGGGATAGCTATAAAAATCCACCCCCACGGGATTCTTATACATTTTCCCCGTTTTGGGAACTTTAAATTACTTCGTTACTTTCTTTGTACGATGCATCTTGCTGCTATAACGTGTGGACAGGGTTTAAGGGAATACGGAAATTAGGGCACAAAACACTACTCCAAATTCATCTATATGCTCCACAAATCATTTATTTAGTTGTTTAACATTCTATAAGAATTGAAACCGTTGCCAAACAAAAAGCGGCAGAACAATGCGATTATTTTTAGTTTAACTATCTAGTTGACGGAACTAGGATTTCCTTCAGGTTTGGGAGAGGTATTTGTTAGAGGTACATACGAGTATGTAGAAAATATCAAATATGCATACATTTTTAAAATATCTTCCAACTTTTCAAATGTGCAAACACTGTGTAATTAGAATAATAGAACAAATTCACTAAAAAAGCAAAAGGTAAATTTAGATTTCTAAATTTTTGTATGGGTATTGATCAGCATAGATCGAATTCGCTATGAATACTCTGAATGTCTTACATAAGTAGAAAATTATTTGATTCCATCATAAATTCATCCATCGAAATTTTAGCATATATCTCTAATTTTCGTCTCTTATTTTTGTTTAGTATGCTATTATTTCATAGATCCTCAACATTTTATAACAATCTATTAATTTGTTGCCTGCTAGTTATGCTATTTTGCGCAAACTGGAAAGGAACAAGTAAGAACGTTGCAGTCGGACGCACCCGACTGTAGAATACTATGTTCCCAGTCCTATAATTTGGTTATTTGTGGGTTCGGAAAGAGACGCGAAAAAAACAGTAGTCTGTATGTCAAATTTGATGACTCTACCTGTACAGGTGTGGGAGATAAGGATTTTGCTCCTTGTCTGATGATGCTGATTTGTCCAGGGGGTCAACATTAGTCTGTATGCCAAATTTGGTGACTCCACCTGTACAGGTGGTGGAGATATATATCTAAGCACTTCATAAATTGAGGATATACACCAACATGTGTACCAAGTTAGGTTGCTCTAGCTTCAAGGGTATGGAAAAAAATTGCGCTCATACGGAAAGACGGTCAGACGGACAGACGGACATTTCGCAAACCTAATATACTATTTTCCCTTCGGGAACATAGTATAAAAATATTGTTGGCCTCATTTCTGAAGTTTTATCATGATATCATGAAATTCAAAAATGGTTATTATAACCTTGAAAGCTCAGAAGAGTGCAAATGGTTTTAAGTCATTGTGATTCCACCATGGAAATGAAAAACAAAATAATTGTACGAAGTAAATCCGTATATTAAATCCTATACAATTGTTTATACTCATTTTTAGTAAGTGAAACAATTTTAATAAACACAAGATTTTCACATGTTCGTGTGAGTATGTTGAGTACGCGGATACAAAAAAATTGCAATTTCTTCTTTTATGAAGATTGGAAAATTGTTAGAAATATTTGTAGGCGTAGGCTGCCGATAAGAACGTGAGAGCGCAAAAGAGATAAAAAACCTCTCTCTCTCAGGTTTGTTAGCATTGCTAAGTGCGATTGAAATAGCAAAATTTTGTATACGTTTCCATTTACTGTCGCCAATGGCTACAAGCACGTAGAGGTAGAGGTAACGATCGAGAGAACTGCTGATGGCGTCACAAAAAGTAAATTAAAACTATTCAGGTTGTATTTATTTTGAAAGGACTTTCTTCCCTATAATACCAAAATTTTCAATGACAGACTGACTGATTGGCAATCATTGCACAGGCCAAGCCGTAAGAACGCTTAAATTTTCACCTTTCACACTAAGAAGGAATTTTGGAAAAATGCACACACAAGCGTGGAAATTCGCAGAAAGCCTTAGTATGAATCACCATCCAATCGACTTCAAAATCATTTTCCATGATATATACAAAAACTCATTCAAATCATACTTCACCGATTTTGAATATTGTATGGGCGAAAGCCTAATTTTTTCCGATCAGCTTCAAACTCATTTTCAAAGCTCTACACAATATATAATAATTATATTACTCCCAGTACCCATAAAATGGGTAAAAAGGGTTGCTAAATCTGTGCAAATGTATGTATCAGGCAGAAGGAGACATTTCCGACCCTGTAAAGTATATATATTCTTGATCAGTATAAAAAGAGATTTCGATTTGGCCATGTCCGTCTGTCTATCCGTCCGTCCGTCTGTCCGTCCGTATGTATGAACGCGTTGCAAGAGCTAGAGACACAAAATTTTGAACGTAGGTTCGTGCATAGCGAGCGGGTGAAGTTTATTTTGAGTCGGAGTATTCCCCCCCATTCCCCCGCAATTTGATAAAAACCGTTTTACAGTAACAATTTTCAAGATATAGCTTTGGGATTTGGCATATATAATATTTTAGTCACTCCTAATCTACTGTCTAAATTTCAAGTTGATCGCATAATAAACACGAAAGTTATTCACGAGAAAAGCTTCAGTGCTGCAGCGCGGGGGGAAAAGGAAGCAAAGCCACCACTTAAAATTCCACGCTTGCTCCGTCGATTGTGTGTGCGTGTGTGTGCGTTTTTGTGAATGTGTGTGTGTATGTGTAAGTGTACGAAGATGCGACAGTTAGTTTTGTTGTCGGGTATACTCGAGTATAGCATTCTTACTTGTTTCCAAATAGTCTTATCGAAAACGAGTTTATTGGGTTTGTCCTATGCCCGTCTGTCTGCCCGTTATCCGAAAAAAACTTGATCTGCACATTGTATACAGGACCCTACAGCCAAAATTTTGTGTCTGTAGCTTTTATAGTATCTTAGTAGTAGTAGTAGTAGTAGTAGTACTCGGGAAACATGGCACTTCAAAGTTATGGACACAGTTCGATTGGGAGGGAGACCCAAAGTATCACGGACTACATGACCCCTCGAGCTTACTTCAAAGAAACGCAAACATCAATGGGACCAGAAGACTGGTACAGGAATGTACCAACACGCCATTAAGATATTCACCGATGGCTCAAAAATGGATACAGGAGTAGGTGCGGCAGAGTATTGTGCAGAACCAGAAATAAGGTTGCCGTACAAGCTGCCCGACTACTGCAGCATATTCTATATTCGCAATAAGGAAAGCAGCAGAAGTAGCTTTATCCACAACAACTATGAACGAACGAATAAATATATTCGTAGACAGCCAAGCTGCTACAAAATCACTGCGGGCGTCCTCCATTTTTTCTAAAAATGTTCTGGCAAGCAGGGTGGCTTTAGATAATCTAATCACTGCTAGAACAGTGCATATCTATTGGGTTCCCAGCCACCGGGGCTTTGACGGCAACGAAATGGCGGATTGCCTGGCAAAAGAAGGAGTCGGGCTACCTCGTGAGATCAAAGAAAATATACAAATTTCATTGCAGTCGCTATATAGCGAACTAGGTGGCAGAACACTACCAGCTGCAGAATCGCTAAAATTATGTGCAAGAAGCGATATCAGAAACTCACTAACTTCCTGCTATATCTTCCAAGGAAAGATTGCAAACTAATGATAAGAGTATTAACTGGACATTGCCTAGCAGCAACTCATGCTAAAAAGCTGGGGATATTAGCGGAAGACGGCTGCCGGAAATGTAAGGAACCAGGAGTTGTGGAAACCTTGGAGCACCTTATATGAAGCTACCCAGCACTCGCAACACTAAGACATCGATACTTCAACAAACACTGGCTCGCATCACTAGAAGAATCCTACAGGATCAACAAAACTCCTAACGACCTTCAGTATCCAGCGACACTAAGGACCTGCTCGGTCTATGTGGGACGACCATGTGGTGGTCAACCGGTTCTACCTAACCTTTTATAGTATCTGAGTATATACTCGTGTACATATGCTGTATACCACATTTGGTGGCTATAATTTTAAGGTTGTCGAAAAATTGCGTTAATATGGACATTGACATCTTTTACCCAAAAGTATGCCAAATCTTACACCGTTATCGGAAAAATCACAAAATACTGCCACATGTGAAAGTTACTTCAAAATTTTGGCGATGTCCGTCTGTCTGTCCGTCTATTTGTACGAACGCGTCGATCTCAGCAACTATAAGAGTTAGAGATATCACATTTGATATGTAGGTTCCTGTATACCATACGCAGGTCAAGTTTTTTCTTCCGATTGGAGATATCTGCCCCCGCACCCCCGAAATTTGATAAAACGTTTTACAGCCACTATTTTAAAGATATAGAACTGGGATTCGGCATGTATAATGCTTGGATAATAAACACGGAAGTTATTCACGAAAGAAAATTCAGTGCTGCAGAGCGCGGGGAATAAGCAGCACAGTTGCTACATAAAATGCCTCGCTTGTGTGTATGTGTGTGTGTATGTGTAAGTGGACAAATATTGTTTGGAACACTTAGACCTGAGTACAGGGAGTTTCATGGTCGGGTATACTCGACTAGATCATTCTTTCTTGTTATACGCTGTTCCCGAAGGGAAAAATAGTATATTGGGTTTGCGAAATGTCCGTCTGTCTGTCTGTCCGTATGAACGCAATTTTTTCCACGCCCTTGAAGCTAGAGCAACCAAACTTGGTACACATGTTGGCGTACACCCTCAATTTATGATGTGGTGAGATCGACCATCAAAAAATTTTTGACCGCCCCGCCCCCTCCCTCGCAAATGAGCAAAATCTATATCTCCCACACCTGTACTGGCAGAGTCATCAAATTTGACACACAGACTGGGAACAGAGTATTCTGCTGTCGGATACGTCCGACTGCAATGTTCTTACTTGTTATAGTTATAGCTTTGGGATTTGGCATCAACAATACTTTAGTCACTCTTAATGCACTGTACAAATTTTAAGTCGATCAGATAATAAACACGGAAGTTATTTAACAAACAAGATTCAGTGCTGCAGAGTGGGGAAGAAGAAGCACAGCCACCATTTAAAATGCCTCGCTTGCGCTGTCGCTAGCGCTGTCACTTGCGCTGTCACTTGCGCTGTCACTTGCGCTGTGGCTCGTGTGTGTTCATCTTTGTGTATGTATGAGTAAGTGTTCGAAGACGCGATCGGAAATATTTGACCTGGGTACAGGGAGTTTCGTAGTCGGGTATAATCGACTATAGCATTCTTACTTGTTTATACACTAGCTGGTAATACCCCTACCTTGTCCTTAAAAAGTCGCAAATTTGGCGACGAAGTATTACATGTTGGTATTTCCAAATATCATCCGACCGCCATTTTAATCGAAAATCGATCATTATATCGATGCGCATGTGAATGTGATGTGATTGCTGCTGGGTGGATTTACTACATAATAATAATAATTATCTTGTAAATCAGCCCAGCAGCATTCACATTCTATTAACTAAAAAGCAACATAATCTTTGTACATATATAACAAGTAAGAATGCTATAGTCGAGTATACCCGACTACAAAACTCCCTGTACCCAGGTCAAAAATTTCCGATCACATCTACGTACACTTACACATACACACACACATACACAAAAGACGCACTCACACGAGCACAGCTCAAGCGCAGCGCAAGCGAGGCATTTTAAGTTGTGGCTGTGCTGCTTCATCCCCCGCGCTCAACCACTGAATCTTTTTTGTTGAATAAGTTCCGTGTTTGTTATCCGATCGACTTGAAATTGAGACAGTAGATTGGGACTGACTTAAGTATTGTACGTGCCAAATCATAAATCTATATCTTGAAAATTGTTTCTGTAAAACGGTTTTTATCAAATAGCGGGGGAACGGGGGGAATATCTCAAATCTAAAATAAATTTGACCTGCTCCCGCTATACACGAACCTACATTTTAAATTTGGTGTCTCTAGCTCTTATAGTTGCTGAGATCCTTGCGTTCATACATACGGACGGACAGACGGACAGACAGACGGACATGGCCAAATCAAAATCTCTTTTGATACTGATCAAGAATATATATACTTTATAGGGTCGGAGATGTCTCCTTCTGCCTGTTTCATGCATTTGCACTGGTTTAGTACCCCTTTTTACCCATTTTATGGGTACAGTGAGTAAAAATGTTAGGCTGGTATCCTCATCAAAAACTCAAGAAGTTCTGCACCGGTTGTGGTCAAATTTGGACATAATATACAGTTCGCTTCTAGGATTCTATTCATTTATTTTTGGCATCAATAACATAAATAGGGCGAAAATAGAAACATTGATATGAAAAGTATTGGCTAGACATACAGCGCTATTTCGGATGCATCCTCATCACTGACCTTTATTGTTAGAATTTTTGTCCAAACTTGTCCGTATACTATGAGTGGTAGTCGGCTAGATTCGAACCCGAGTGCTCCCGTCTTGAAAAATCTACTCACCACGGATGAGAATAGCCTTTAGTCAAATGTGTGAGATAAAGCTTTTGTTAGATCGATTTCTAAATAGTTCCGAGCAAAACATAAACATAAGGCTCAGAAACATAAGCAATATGGCAATTTCAGTCGCAAAGAGTTTTATATATATATACATTGATATGAAAATAAATGTGTACTAACATTTACCATGGATCAATCTGGTAAGTTTAGGTAGAAAGAGTTTTCCTCTTCGCGTTTTCGCCGTTTTTTACAAATATATGTATATGTAATGCTATGTCATGGATAAAGCAGATGTCCAGGTAGTGCCAGTTGCAAACCTAATTCTTGTCGATGTCCAGTCTCGTGTTACAAACAAAAATTATGCAAATTACGAAAAAAAAACAATTAAAATAAAGTCCATTGAAAATTGCAATAAAACGCAGGAAACAAACACACGAAATGCGAAGGGTTGCTCGACAAATTTAAATCAAAAGTACCAAAAAAACAGGACAGGAAGTTGGGAAAATATGTTTGACCGCGCGTAACGCCGGCTGCGACAGTGTGTGTGATTTGGGCTTATTCTACACTTTTAGCTCAAAAGCGGAGTGCTAAAACTGGTTTGCTTTCCCAGCGGTCAGTTTGCGAGCTTGTTTGGGATGAAACCAGTTGGTCATTTCCTAGTCTCAGTCCGATGGCACAGTTCTGTCCAAAGGTGACCAAAGAAACAATAACGACTAGGATACATTTGCATTTGCATTTGCATCTCGCCGCCTGCAAATCCTTCTGGGCAACTGCTCAGCAGGAAGGCACCACGAAGCAAGATTTGCTGACCGTTGGTCAACTGACACTGGTACTAAAAGCAATACTCATGCATGAGCAACTTTTCGGTAGACCCACCCCTTTTGTCTGATATCGCATAGCGAATGTATGACCTTCCCGATTGTGTTCTCAGACCAAACGCAGAACACTATTCCACCACAATTACTTGAAGCCTGTTCCAAGCCTTACCCATCATCTTGAAGGCTAAGCCTTGAAGGGTGCTCGTTATACATCATCAGCCGGACACTTCCAATCGATGCAGTCAGGAAATAGCAGAAAACAAACTTAGTTATTATGGTTATTTATATAATTTCATTTACACATACATTTTGGTACAACCTCGAAGTTTGACCATACAGACCTAATACAACTAAAGGCAATTTCTTTTAGTATCTGCTCATAAGCACAAAAACATTTTTAAACATTGTAGTCACAGCCAGAAACCCCGAAGAAGACCGACTTCAGTATACCCGGTTTCCATGCTTGTTTCTTGGCTTAGTTGTCACTTTGGTAATTCAGCTACAAAACTGTGCCAACTTATGGGGGTGGTGGGGGATCTTCTTATCTTATAGGACGATGGTATAACCAACTTGTGTTTCAAATAGGGTTGCTGTAGCTTCAAGGCTTTCGAAAAACTGCAGTTATAAATTATCAACTTTGGACATCAGCTTTCAAGTCGATTTGAATCAATTAATTCTACAATTTCAACTTAGAATTTTCAAGTCCCACCATAATAATTAGATTAAATTATTCTATATCTATAATAGTAATAATACACAACTAGCAAATTTCTAAGAGCAAGTGATTGTGTTATTTGTCGCAGAGAATCTTCCTACACTTTATCGAAAAGTGCTTTAAAATCGATTCCTATTCCATAAAGTGTACGCCGATTCAAGTAATAAACAAGTTAAGTAATGTAAAAGCATTTAAAACATGTAGACGCCATCCAACACTAAGCTGCATCGCCTTAGCCATTTGGGAGTGAAAACATCTTCAATATCGTGCGAATAATTTAATTAACCGCCAAGTCCGACGCAAATTAATAAAAATCGCCCACAACAAGCGATCTCAGCTAAGTACTGACAGTCTTACTCCCTCTTCAAGCTCCCATTCTACATAGCGTTTCATTTTTTCCGATTTGCTCTCCTCATTGACTGTTGTTAGACCTGTGCCAAATACTGTCGACCGGAAGCCTCCTAACTCCCTCTCCAGCTCAGCCCCACGGCGACCCGTCAAACGGTCGTGTGCCAATGCCGACGTGCAGTTTATGAGATAATTGTTGACCAGATGTGTGGCTGTGGCTGGGCTGTGGCTGGGCTGTGGCTGTGGATGTGAATGTGGATGTTGATGTGCCCGTGTCTGTATCTCTGCTTGCGTCTGTGGTTGGGGCTACACACCGTTACGTAAGCCCCCATTGGGGGAATCGCACGCGATAAAAAATCGCTGGCGAAGCCGTGGCAAAAAATGCGATAATAGATACAAAGTGCTCGAAAAAAAACAACCATAAGTAATGGATAAAAAACGCACGTCCATGTGGCAAATGGACAAGGGTCTACATAGGGCCAACTACCTGTTGACTCCGCTTTCAGCCTGGGGGGTACTTCCTTTGTCATGGTTAATGTCATGGTTATGGTTGGTCGTTGTTGTTGGCTTGTTGCCATTTTTGGTTTTAAGTATTTGTTGTTAGAAACGCAGGTCAAAAAGGGCTGCCAACGGCAATGCTGTCTTCAGCATCGCATTAAATCAAGTCTAAGTATGGCTCAAATGTCCAACTCTCCTGCTCCACTGTCACTGTCCACACACATGTTTCGATAGGTGTATCCACTTCGAAACCAGTCTCTATATCTTTTGTTTTTGAATATCACTCAAGTGCAACTGCTCCATTTTACATTTACCACCAAGTAATGCTCGCCCTTAACTAAGAGTAGCCCATAGCCTAAAGAGCGGACGGAGACGGAGAGAGAGAGAAAGAGAGAACGTGTGCTTTAAGCTTTGCAGAATGTCAACTTGCAACTCTTTCTCTCTTCGGAACACACATGTGCCCCCAACCCCATCATTCTTACAATGGAAGTAAATGTTCGCATGAGGGGTAAGTTGCTCATATGTGACGAACTCATGGGACTTATGTGGTGAAAGTGAGAGCAAAATTACTGTGACGCGAAGGGGAGCAGGACTAGGCCGACTTTTTCAACACACGCACACACACAGGAGAAGTACACAAATAAACTAGAATGAGGATAATGCATACACAGGAGTAGATATATATACGAGACAAAAAAAACGTGTGTGGAAAATTTCTTGACTGTATAAGGTGTTAGAAACAGCAGAGATACAGGGCGAGCACTCTTCACCAAGACGCTGGGTCGAACACAGACGACTGCTACAAGTAGATTGGACTGACATCATTAACAACATTTAAATTGTAAAAAGTGCGCTTATAAATCCAATAAAAATATTATATTTTCAAGTTTCTCATTGTTACTCATATGTACATATGTCCGTATGTGAGAGTGTTTGAAAACCAGACAGCGAACCGTGCTCTCTCCATGAAAGTAAATATAATGAGCAGTGTATGTGCATACAATAGACTTGAGTGTATAATTTTTTGTAGAGTAGAACTCACACTCTTTTAGCACCTTTAAAAATAGGAATTATATAAAAGCTGTTAGCAAATTTTTAAGAACTCTAAGACTTCGGCCGCTTGAACTTTGCTCATTATTCCATTTTGTACCCACACATAATGGCAAACGGCGGTAATATATATAAAGTGCATCTATTCCTGATCAGCGCTGTCCGTCTGTCTGTATGAACGCGCATATCTCACAGACTATGTATGTACATAAGAGATGCCAAGTTTGGTCTGGAGGTTCCTGTAAGAGATGAAAGTTTAAGTCTTGATCTTTAAATCGTATGATTCTTGGTCTGATGTTATTTAAAAACTGTTTTGCTTAAATCGAGCAGAGGAAAGCAGCAGTGCGTCCGTTGCGTCTGCTTGCAACGTGTTAGTGTGTTTGTAAGTATGTGTATGTGTGAGTATACATGTGATTTTAAATTTGTGTTTTGTGGACTTCAAACCTGAGAATACGGTGTCTCTGACAGGGTGTTGTCGGCTGCCCACTATAGAAAAAACGTTTTTTTTTACTTAGTGCATACAGATCTAAATGTTATTATTAACATCTCGTGATCAAATTGGTTCATTAACTAGGCACTAGGATGCCCCTAACTCATCGACTCTTATTTTGCCTATAAGACTTCAAATACCGTAACGTCTCAAGAATATCAGAATTTAAGAAAACAGCATGTATGGGGAACATCTAACAGTCAGTTCCTATGTTAGACCGTTCGGTAAATCTAGAAATTAAGTCAAGCTAATTACACTTTTAAATATGTTATTATTATTTTTATTTTATTATCAATTATAATTATTTATTTATTTTTCTTAATTTCGCATAGTTTTTTTGTTATTATTCTTTTTCTTGTAACTGCATTGCCTTACGCAGCTCCGGCTCTGGCGTCACAACTTGGCACTTAGAGATTGCGTCTGGAATGTAAAATTGATTAATACTTATTTATATTTATAATATAATTATATAAAATTATATACTCACAAGCATTTGTTTTATTTTCACAAGCACTGCGTTCAAACACTTTACACGTCACTTTGCACAGAAAAATGTGTTAGCGGCCAAGTCAGAGAAAAATGTGCTAGCGACAAAGACAACAAAAAAAAAAACAAAGCCAGAAATTGCCAAAATTCTGGTAATTACCAGCTACAACTGCTTACTTGGATACATTCGCTTCGTATTCCTCTGTTGCTTTTGTCGCTTGTGTTGCCTTCGCTGATTTTCTCTGTTTCGTTTTATTTGCCTGTCGCCCTTGTGCATTACTTGAAGCTAACGATTTCACTAGCTACTAGTGATGCATCATAGAGCTACAAATTCGGTATGCATTGCTGATTTTCTGTGTTTCGTTTTATTTGCCTGGCGCTTTTATGCATTACTAGAAGCTAACGATTTTGCTAACTACTAGTGATGCATCATAGGACTAAAATTTGGTATGCCTTGACACCAGCCGTACTACAGGGCTATTACTGATCTAGAATATATATGCATACATATGTATATACATACATACACGTCACATACCCCCTTTTTACCCATTTTATGGGTACAGGGAGTAAAAATGCTATTTTCATAGCCTTTTATTTTCATAGCCCCACACAAAACATTACTAGGCATGTGGATCGCAATTTAGAAAAATTTACCTCCACGGGCGAGGTGTGATACGCAATTTTAGTGTGTTTCATACGATTGACGCAAGAAGGCAAGTTCAACATAATTCATTTTAATCAGACTATACGCCATGAAACGCTGGGGTAATACCAGCAATATACACACTTTATAAAGGAAGAGAAAAGGAAAAGGAGAGAAGTGCGCTCCCATCAACTTCAAGGAACCCAGACTCAGTTCGAGCTATAGCAGGAGCAGAAGAAGAGGAGATGAGAGACCACGGGGATCAACGGGAAATGGGACCGATAGCACCGACTTTTAATTGAACTTAACTAAAGACAAGAAAACTTTTTCTGGTGCTTCCGCCGAGAACCACCGTAAAAGAGTTATAGGCTACTTCCATTTTCCTTGCCCTTGGGTTACCCTTAGCATTGGAGCGGGTGCAGCTGAGCCAGAGTCATATCTTTTCAACCTGCGTCCGCATCCGTGTCCATATCCTTAGCCTTGTAGTACTTAGTAGCCGAGTGCAATTTTTCCTAATTCTACTCTAGCATCGTCGTGTCGCTGCGGCAAAATTCTCGTTGCTATCCCCCCACCCTATGCCGCTTACAGGGGAACTTTCTGCGCTGTGTCGGATTTTATGGTTGTGAGTCGGTTGAAATTAATATTTTATTTATTGTACTTTCTTAGTCGGTTTTCAAAACTCCCTAACATTTGCAAGTTAATGTGGCCTGACAGTGAATTCGGCTGCGACCGCGACCGAGGTTCCGGCCTTAAGTTGTGCTGATGAAAAACTGGACATGTACGATTAAATTGTTAATGAGGCAAGCCAATTAATCAATGCCCCAAACACAAACCACACGGACTAATCTCCTGTGGTTCTACGCCTTCTGCGACTGCTACTTAGAATCCCAAAGCCTCCACCCAATCGCACAACCCGCGGTGCCAATGATTTTAAATTTGGCCGTGAAAATAAAATAAAAATGCAAATTGACACATGTTGAAAAAAGAAGCCAAACGAAACGATTTGTATTACTTTTTTGTGTTTTTTTTATTGTTGGTGTGTTTTTTTTGAATCTCGATTTTTCCGCACTTGCAAATTTGGGGAGAAGCAACAGGCATGAGCATGCAAAGAGGTTCACTTCCAGCATTCACCGTTGTTGCTGGGACTCGAATTGAAACTAGAACTGGGGCTGGGGTTCGGGCTGGGGCTGGGGGTGGGGCTTGGTCCTGGTAGTCGACCCATGGACGGGCCCGAGTCCCGGCCCAAAATCGCTTCTGGCCGCATGTTAATTAACATGACTTTGTGGTCAAGTGCCGTGGCCGAAGCCTCATAGCAGTGTATACTGGGCCAGCACTGGCCACTCCGTGGTGGTGCCGCACAATATTTGTCCAACAACATAATGTGTTTGTTTAAATGCCAAAGTGGCTAATCCCATTCCAGACGCAGTGCAATGTGAGAATAAAAACAATTTAAAAGGCGGCAAATCGCGGCAATTATGTGCCCTGAGCCCCTGGGAATTTTCGCGTACATTTTTTTCGGCGCACATTTTTTACTCGGATTCACATTTTTTCACTGCTTTTTATTTTTTTCAGGCGATTTTATATTTTTTACGTTTGAAGGTAAATCGGATTGCGTATGCCGCCCCTTTCACAATGCCAAACAATGAGAAGTGCCGCGAAAAGTAAATTAATTGCTTTTTGGCTTTGCAACTTTTGAAATTATTTTTGGGCATGTGGAATTTGATTGTTAATAGACATTAAATAAAATAGTAGAGTGGGACAAGTATGGACATCACATGGACATAAGGCCCAACCTAACCCAGCCCATACACGCACCAACTGCATACAATCGGTTGATTAAACTGGGTTGAATGGTGTATATGGTACCATAACATCCGCTAGCCTCAAGCATCGCGCAGTCGCAGTCCTGCTGCCGACCAGTAGATGTCGCTGTTGAAAAGTACTTAGGGATATTTTAGCGAAACTCTCTTGCATGCGCTCTTCTGCCAGAGCTGCAACTCAACGTGGGGATGAACACCACGAATGTTCATGGGGACTACAGTTATCATCAGCTACTTTTAACAGAAGCTGATAGCAACAACATTTCAACATTTCACACAACGTTGTGGAAGAACTAATGATCTGAGTTCCATTTTGGGTGAACTCACGTTCATGTTAATTAGAAGAATTTTTCAAAATTACTTTAATTCATCGGGGAATAAAAATAATACCAATCATATTTGATATAGATTGATTAAGATATATCAATCAAATATTATACCTTTACAGAAGACCACACTTAAAAAATATATACATATATTCTTGTGCTTTCTTATTATACCCTAGCAAAGAGGCGTTTCCGACCCAACAAATTATACATATTCTGAATCAAAATAAATAGCCGAGTCGATATGCCCGTCTGTCCGTCTGTTTCTATGCGAACTAGTCTCTCAGTTTTAAAGCTTTCGTAATGAAACTTGGCTTCTTTTGCTGCAGGCAGTACATATGTCGGAACCGGCCGGATCGGACCACTATAACAAATAGATGCCATAGGAATGATCGGTCAAAGACTATGTTCTTGTATGAAAAAATTTTTTGTTAAAAAGATATCCTCACGCACCCAATCCAAATCTCTAAAAAGTTTATACAATCTGACCAAATTTAGTCAAAATCGGACCACTATATCACATAGCTGCCATATGACCGTGTGAAAATTAGGTTTTGTAAGAAAAACTTTTTGTATTGCATCCAAACTAAGTGAGAGTTTCATTATACTTCAAATAGTTTCCTATAATTTGATCAAAATCGGACCACATACGCGCAATCAGACGAAAATTGAGTTATGTATAAAAACATTGCTGCTAGGGTATATGCATATCTTCGGCACTCCGAAGATAGCCGTTATTTCTTGTTTTTACTCCCTGTACCCATAAAATGGGTAAAAGAGGGGGTACTAAATCTGTGCAAATGTATGTAACAGGCAGAAAGAGGCATCTCCGACCCTATAAAATACATGTATTCTTGATCAGTATCAAATGAGATTTTGATTTGGCCATGTCCGTCTGTCCGTCTGTCCGTCCGTATGTATGAACGCGTCGATCTCAGCAACCATAAGAGCTAAAGCGCCAAATTTTGAATGTAGGTTCGTGCATAGCGGGTGCAGGTCAAGTTTATTTTGGATCCGAGATATTCCCCCTCATGCCCCCGCTATTTGATAAAAACCGTTTTACAGTAACAATTTTCAAGATATAACTTTGGGATTCGGCATATTCAATATTTTAGTCATTCCTAATCTACTGTCCAAATTTCAAGTCGATCGCATAATAAACGCGGAAGTTATTCAACAAACAAGATTCAGTACTGTAGCGCGGTGGGCGGGGGGGGCGGGGGAAGAAGCAGCACAGCCACCACTTAAAATGCCGCGCTTGCGCTGTCGCTTTGGCTGCCGCTTGTATGTGTGCGTCTTTGTATATGTGTGTGGGTATGTGTAAGTTTACGTAGATGCGATCAGAAACTTTTGACCTGGGTACAGGGAGTTTTCTAGCCGGGTATGCTCTATAGCATTCTTGTTTTTTGTGAAAAACATTTTATTTTTCGAAGAAATAAGTTTTTTGGCACTTGCAACAATTTTGGTCACAACATCTATATATATAAATGAGTTCATGCTGACTGACTAACTGACTGACTGATTGGCAATCATCGCACAGCCCAAATTGTAAGTGCTAGAATGCTGCAATTTTCACAGTAGGTTCCATCTATGATGACAGTGCACGCTAAAACGGGATTTTGGAAAATTCCACCCACAAGCGTGGAAAATCGTGGAAAACTGTTGTATGAAACTTCAATCTCATTTTCAAACTTTTCTGTTTATCATCCAATTATTTTGAAACTAATTTTCCCAGCACCTCACATTAAATAATTCGACACATGTGCTACAGGTTTTACAAAATGCACGCCCACGGTCCGAAAGGGGTGAAGTCTGGAATTCAGCTTCACAATAATTTCCAAATATAAATAAAAACAAGTAAGAATGCTATAGTCGAGTATACCCGACTACGAAACTCCCTGTACCCAGGTCTAAGACATCCAATCACATCTAAGTCCACTTACCCATACACACACACATACACAAAGACGCACACACACAGGCGGCAAAAACGACAACGCAAGCGATTGGTGGCTGTGCTTCTTCTTCCCTCCTCTCGCTGCATCACTGAATCTTCTTTCGTGAATAACTTCCGTGTTTATTATCCGATCGACTTGAAATTTGGACAGTATATTAAGAGAGACTTAAGTATTGTACGTGCCAAATCTTAAAGCTATATCTTGAAAATTGTTACTGTAAATCGGTTTTAATCGATTTGCGGGGGAACGGGGGAGATATCTGAAATATGAAACAAACTTGATCTGCGTATGGTATACAGGAACCTACATTTCAAATTTGGTGTCTCTAGCTCTTGTAGTTGCTGAGATCGACGCGTTCATACGGACAGACGGACAGACGGACAGACGGACAGACGGACAGACGGACAGACAGACGGACATGGCCAAATCGAAATCTCTTTTGATACTGATCAAGAATATATATACTTTATAGGGTCGGAGATGTCTCCTTCTGTCTGTTACATACATTTGCACAGATGTAATACCCCTTTTTACCCATTTTATGGGTACAGGGAGTAACAAGTAAGAATGCTATAGTCGAGTATACCCGACTACGAAACTCCCTGTACCCAGGTCAAAAATTTCCGATCGCATCTTCGTAAACTTACACATACACACACATACATACACAAGGGCGCACACACACGAGCCACAGCGCAAGCGAAGCATTTTAAATTGTGGCTGTGCTTCTTCTTCCTCTTGCGCTGAAGCACTGAATCTTCTTTCGTGAATAACTTCCGTGTTTATTATCCGATCAACTTGATTTGGACAGTAGATTAAGAGGGACTAAAGTATTGGACATGCTAAATCTTAAAGCTATATCTTGAAAATTGTAACTGTAAAGCGGTTTTTATCGAATAGCGGGGGAACGGGGGAGATATCTCAAATCTAAAATAAACTTCACCTGCTCCCGCTATACACGAACCTACATTCCAAATTTGGTGTCTCTAGCTCTTATAGTTGCTGAGATCCTTGCGTTCATACATACGGACGGACAGACGGACAGACAGACGGACATGGCCAAATCGAAATCTCTTCTGATACTGATCAAGAATATATATACTTTATAGGGTCGGAGATGTCTCCTTCTGCCTGTTACATACATTTGCACAGATTTAGTACCCCCTTTTTACCCATTTTATGGGTACAGGGAGTAAGAACCTCGGTACTTTGCGAGCAATACAACGGGCGGAAAATAGTTGGAAAGCTTTAGAAAATCTACTCCGTGTCGCCACGGGCGGGAAATGGAAGTCAAGGAGAAATGAGTAGGATTATTTGTTAAGTTAGATCGGCTTCAAAGACATTTTCATAGCGCTACACAAAAAACATTAGTCACGTGGCTCAACTATATAGTTTCCTACCCCCACGGGAGGGAAATCTGTGATACACGTTACTTTTGTGTATTTCTTACGGTTGACGAAAGTAGTCAAATTCAACATAATGCATTTTAATCTAAATATTTCGCCGGGCAACGCTGGCGTTTTACCAGCTAGTAAAGTATATATGCTTGTAAAAAATGTCACTTACGATGACAATAACAAGTAAGAATGTTATAGTCGAGTATACCCGACTACGAAACTCCTGTACCCAGGTCAAAAATTTCCGATCGCATCTTCGTTAACTTACACATACATACACAGATACGCACACGCACGAGCCACAGCGCAAGCCAGGCATTTTAAGTTGTGACTGTGCTTCTTCTTCCCCTTGCTGCAGCACTGAATCTTCTTTCGTGAATAACTTAGGTGTTTATTATCCGATCGACTTGAAATTTGGACAGTAGATTAAGAGGGACTAAAGTACTGGACATGCCAAATCTTAAAGCTATATCTTGAAAATTGTAACTGTAAAACGGTTTTTATCGAATAGCGGGGGAACGGGGGAGATATCTCAAATCTAAAATAAACTTGACCTGCTCCCGCTGCTCCCCTATCCACGAACCTACATTCCAAATTTGGTGTCTCTAGCTCTTATAGTTGCTGAGATCCTTGCGTTCATACATACGGACAGACAGACGGACAGACGGACGGACGGACAGACGGACAGACAGACGGACATGGCCAAATCGAAATCTCTTTTGATACTGATCAAGAATATATATACTTTATAGGGTCGGAGATGTCTCCTTCTGCCTGTTACATACTTTTGCACAAATCCAATACCCCCTTTTTACCCATTTTATGGGTACAGGGAGTAAAAACTGTGTACATTGCACATAAATTGCAGCAAAATTATTTGTGATTCAAATTTAAAGAAATTAATTAATTAATTACATTTATTCGGATCTTTTTATGTTATATGATATAATATAAAATAATATTTATCAAAGCAAGTATTTTAAATTCAAAAATAGGTGTTAGTAATTTAAGCTTCATCGTAGCTTTCATTTAACGAGTCTTTTAATTTTGAGGAATGTTTTTAACTCATTGTGCTATGCGAAGTTTATTTACTTGAAGTTTTATTTGGTTTGGTAGTAAAAAATCCGCAAATGACTTCCACTTTTTTAATTCGAAGTGGTTTAGTCCGCATTTAGACGATGATTTAAAATCGCGAGTTTAACTAAATAGTTTCCTGCTTGTAGGGAAGAGGATTATTGGACTCCCACAGGAAGAATCAACTGGCATCATAGTATGTCCGGGAAGTAAATATGTAATTTTAATTCTATCGACGAAATTTGATACGTTTAATAAATATGCCATTATAGCTATTATGGCTTTGTTATGGTTTTGACCAGCACAACTGTAGCAATATAGACTTATGTTAGTAGCGTCTTACTTTGATTTACAATCATTGGATATTTATAAAGAGCTGTCTCATTGCAGCCTCTCTTTCCATCACGGTAGCCCCACAAAAAACAGTAACCACTCCTAGTCCCATTTTCAAAAACACTAAAATTATAGTAGGCGTACTTGCGTAAATAAAATAGTGTTATTACCGAACGGAGTATTCACAACATTTGCAAATCAATGCTGGCGTATAAGAAGTTTGACCCGGCTTATAGTTTTATCTTGATCGCTTAATAAATTATAATATTATAAGATTTACAGATATCATAAGCTGAGTGTCCAACTTAAAATATAATATACATAGAATTACTCAATATTGTACATAATAATTGGATAAAGAATGTCAGTGTAATATGTATATAATGAAAATAGTAAGATAAAATGTCAAGAAATAATTTTTAAAATGGTTGGCTTTTAGATTCGAAAAAGGATTTCCATTTTTCTCCGCTCCAGTATCTACGTATGCCAGAGGGTGTGTAAATGGATAGCAGCACCTTTATTTATATTTATTCGCTTTTCAATTAAGTATAGTCAATTTTCCTTGCGTTGTTAAACGGCAAGCCAACAAAACCACAAACTTAACTGGCGCACCCATCGACGATGTCCTTATTTATTATGTAATTTTAAAAGCATCCTCTTAGGGATGGCTGGCTACTGCCTAAAAATAAACAGGAACAAATTCACTAGTCGCAAGCGTTTGACTAGGAGATACGCTGTGATCGGATCTGAAATAACTGAACTCTAAATCTACGTTCGTATGTAGTCAATATAACCAAAATTCAAAAACACCCCACATAAGAGCTGTACACAGAAAAAACAAGTAACAAGTAAGAATGCTATAGTCGAGTATACCCGACTACGAAACTCCCTGTACCCAGGTCTAAGACATCCAATCACATCTAAGTCCACTTACCCATACACACACACATACACAAAGACGCACACACACAGGCGGCAAAAACGACAACGCAAGCGATTGGTGGCTGTGCTTCTTCTTCCCTCCTCTCGCTGCATCACTGAATCTTCTTTCGTGAATAACTTCCGTGTTTATTATCCGATCGACTTGAAATTTGGACAGTATATTAAGAGAGACTTAAGTATTGTACGTGCCAAATCTTAAAGCTATATCTTGAAAATTGTTACTGTAAATCGGTTTTAATCGATTTGCGGGGGAACGAGGGAGATATCTGAAATATGAAACAAACTTGATCTGCGTATGGTATACAGGAACCTACATTTCAAATTTGGTGTCTCTAGCTCTTGTAGTTGCTGAGATCGACGCGTTCATACGGACAGACGGACAGACGGACAGACGGACAGACGGACAGACGGACAGACGGACAGACAGACGGACATGGCCAAATCGAAATCTCTTTTGATACTGATCAAGAATATATACTTTATAGGGTCTCGGAGATGTCTCCTTCTGTCTGTTACATACATTTGCACAGATGTAATACCCCCTTTTTACCCATTTTATGGGTACAGGGAGTAAAAATGCTATAGTCGAGTAAACCAGACTACAAAACTTCGTTAATAACTTCCGTGTTTATTATCCGAACAACTTTAAATTTGGACAAAAGATTTAGAGTGACCAAAGTATTGCACATGCCAAATCCCAAAGCTATATCTTAAAAATTGTTCCTGTAAAACGGTTTTTATCGAATTGCAGGGGAACGGGGAGATATCTCAAATCTAAAATAAACTTGACCTGCTCCCGCTATACACGAACCTACATTCCAAATTTGGTGTCTCTAGCTCTTATAGTTGCTGAGATCCTTGCGTTCATACATACGGACGGACAGACGGACGGACGGACAGACGGACAGACAGACGGACATGGCCAAATCGAAATCTCTATTGATACTGATCAAGAATATGTATACTTTATAGGGTCGGAGATGTCTCCTTCTGCCTGTTACATACATTTTCACAGATTTAGAACCCCATTTTTACCCATTTTATGGGTACAGGGAGTAAAAATATCAAATTGAAATTTTTATACTATGTTCCCGGAGGGAAAATAGTATATTGGGTTTGCGAAATGTCCGTCTGTCCGTATGAACGCAATTTTTCTGCCTTTATCTTTAAGCTAGAGCAACCAAACTTGGTACACATGTTGGTGTATGCCCTCAATTTATGAAGTGTTTTGACCCCTCCACCCCCTCCCCACAAAGAGAAAAATCTATATCTCCACACCTGTATAGGTAGAGTCACTAAATTTGGCATACATACTGATGTTGGCCTCCTGGACAAATCTGCATCAAAAAAATGCTTACTCATTATTAGTGTTAGAACTACATATATGTACATATATGTAAGAAAATAAATAATTTTAAAAATGCCAATCTAATTCCACCATCTTTGGGAGACTCGAACCCGGAATTCCGTTGTCTAGCTTCCTACTTCAAACTCTATGACTTATCCATGTTTGCCACAGCGCAAAGTGAAGTGTAGTCAGCAAAACAACGTACATGTATAACAATGACATAGAACGGCTGTCATTGTTATTTTAGAATTATTACTCCCTGTACCCATAAAATGGGTAAAAAGGGGGTACTAAATCTGTGCAAATGTATGTGAACAGGCAGAAGGAGACATCTCCGACCCTATAAAATACATATATTCTTGATCAGTATCAAAAGAGATTTCGATTTGGCCATGTTCGTCTGTCTGTCCGTCTGTCCGTCCGTATGTATGAACGCAAGGATCTCAGCAACTATAAGAGCTAGAGACACCAAATTTGGAATGTAGGTTCGTGCATAGCGGGAGCAGGTCAAGCTTATTTTAGATTTAAGATATCTCCCCCGTTCCCCGCAATTCGATAAAAACCGTTTTACAGGAACAATTTTTAAGGTATAGATTTGGCGTGTGCAATACCTTAGTCACTCCTAATCTACTGTCCAAATTTCAAGTCGTTCGGATAATAAACACGGAAGTTATTAACGAAAGAAGATTCAGTGATTCAGCGCAAGGGAAGAAGAAGCATAGCCACCACTTAAAATGCCTCGCTTGCGCTGCGCTCGAGCTGTCGCTCGTGTGTGTGTGTCTTTTGTGTATGTGTGTTTGTATGTGTAAGTGTACGTAGATGCGATCGGAAATTTTGACCTGGGTACAGGGAGTTTGTAGTCGGGCTTACTCGACTATAGCATTCTTACTTTAACCCATATTATGGGTACAGGGAGTAAAAGAATTCCAAATTTGATATAAACTTTTCTTATTTGTTTTCTTCTACTCGAAGAAATGCTTCAATTAGTTAGTTATCTGCAGCTTTATCTGACCAGTGAAAAATGCGTGTTCCCACTCAATTTTCGACAACCTCCAATGGTGGTTCACAGCTTTAAAAGTTTTGATTACTTTCATTTTGTTACAGCCAAATCTTTTTTATACTTTTTAATCAAAAAGTGCGAAAGGTAAGCATAATTTTACAGCCCCAAACAGGCCATTCCATTACTTCTTTCTGTTAACCGTAAGTAAAGTATCTCGCGAAAAATCACAATATTATTGCCTTAACAGTGCACAAAGCCTTTTGGGGAAATACCAGCTTGTAGTTTTAATAAATAAGGTTAAAATATGGTAAAATTACGATGGATATCTGAGCTCGAACCGGTTCAGCTTGCAGCCTAGGTTTGCGCACCAAAGTTACCATCTTAATGTTTCGGTTGGAACCCTATCGCAGCACACACTTTATAACAAGGCTGCGGTCATGATACGAGTAGTTGTGCAACTGTTGTCGTCACAAGTGCTTACAACACCGCTTACCGTTACCTGGCGCAGCGCAGGGGTAAAACCGATGTGTATGCATGCGTGTGCATGTAGTAGGCACAACGACAGGACAAAAGTCAATCGGAAACAGCAGCAGCCGACGCAACGCAGCGGTCAGCAGACGCTAACGTCACGTCGCAGCGTTTTTACGGTAGAATGCTTGGCGCGACCGCGAAAACGTTTTCAAGCTCTGTAATTAACATTATATCATGTATGCACACAGATGCAAGCACATAGATACCTGTGTGTGTGTGTGTGTGTGTGTGTGTGTGTGGTAAAAGTGCGTGAAAGGGTTACAAAGTGAGGGCATCAAAACTGGCATTACAATCCATTTAGTGGAGGGAGGAAGGGTTTCGTTTCGCATTGTAATTTATGTTATTATTTCGAGTGAGCTACCCAAAAAAGATAGTTAAGTGGCTGTCGCTGGTCTTTTCATTTATTTTTGTTTTCTTTGGCTCGCTGCCCTGTTCCCAGCCCGCAGCACTTACCTGTAAATATGTAAATGTTTGTATTCACATACGCACACACCGATACATACACGTGTACGTCTGTGTAGTTTTAACTATAGTTGCCGCGTAGCCTCTTAGCGGTTTAGTTTCACACGCACACATACGCACGCGCACGCATACATCGGTAAGATGGACACACCGCCCCAATGGCTGAACACCACAGGTGTCTGCGATGCGCCCTCGCCCAGTTTCGCAACCCTCCCCCCCTTCCCCATTCCACACGCCACATCCCTGGAGTAAAAACCCCAGACCCAGCTTCGCCACTGCTGGGAGCTTTGCCGATCCATTTTTTATATTTCTTTGTTGTTATTTTGCTTTTTGTGTTGTACTTTTCATTGCTTCTTTTTCTTCTCCATGGCAGTTATTGCTGGCCACTTGCACCCTTTAAATGCCACACCCGCTGCGTCACTTTCGGACAATTAAACAAGCTAGCAAGGATAAAATAAAGCAAAAGAAAAACAAAACGAAATGAAAGGAAACGAAAGGAATGGAATCGATGGCAAACAAACGAAGGGGAAGAGCAAAAGGAACATCCGAACAAACGCTTGAATCAAAAAGTTTAAGGTACTATGGTACTATTGGGACGAATCCGCAATGACCCCGTTCGGAAGGCCAGGATAGCCTGACTCCGCACTTTGGAGAAAAAATTAAAGTGAGCTTTCACGAGTATTTTAACTTAAATTATTTTTATTAAAGGTCACAAACCAAAATAAAATGTTAACAGGACATTTCCCTTCTAGGATATACCCTATACTTGGCAAGTAAATATGAGTAATAAAAATAATTCATTAGTGTGATTGTCGATTTTTCAAACACTTAATCGATGGTTTTATAAAAATCAACTATTTTCGGGATCGGAAGGCCGTGGCAAAAACGGTATCAGTATGTAATATTTAATGACTTTAACTGTAAAGCTGTGGAAGATATAGATCTTGCTCATTTTCGTGGGGGCGACAAATATTTTTTTGCACAATGTGGCATGGCAGTCAACAGTAGTCTCTATGTTAAATTTGGTGACCTTGACACTTTATAAATGTGTACCAAGTTTGGTTGCGTTGTTTATACGGACAATAGGACAAACGGACATGGCCAAACCGATTTTTCTTTTGATACTGATCAAGAATATATGTACTTTATAGGGTCGGAGATGTCTCCTTCTGTCTGTTACATACATTACCCATTTTATGGGTACAGGGAGTAATTGGGTATTGTTTTATAAAGATTAAAAGTTTATAATACTTACATCATTTGAAGAATCTCACACAGATTGGTGTGTACAAGTACCAATTCATAGAGTGCTAAGTATAATCCAAAAAACAACCAGAGAAAGTTGGCACACTGTTTATTATATAGAGAGAAGATTAACTCTCTGTTATGAAATATCATAACATAACAAACCATAAGCACACAAGTTGCAGTGCGTGTTTTGTTTTGTTTTAAGTTAACAGCGAAAGATAAGTACAAAACTGATTATCTATCTCATTGAATTCCAATTGAAAAGTAAATTTTGTGCAAAGCAAGTGCAGCTAAATAAATTACTTTGTCGTTTGTTTTGTAATAATTATATCGCAGTAGTGAGGTTTGTTTTAAAATTTATTTTATTTTCAATTTTATGAGCATACCTGCCATGCTTTATTTTGTTTTTTATCTGTACTGCAACTGTACAAATATCATACACTAGCAGGTAATACCCCGGCCTTGCCCGGCGAAATATTTAGATGCACTTTGCATTATGTTGAATTGAATCACAGTATTTCCTCCCGTGAGGGTAGGAAAATAAATAGTTGAGCCACGTGACTAATGTTTTTGTGAAGGGGTATGAAAATGTATTTTAAGCCGATCTAAGTAAACAACTAATTCCACTCATTTGTCCTTAACTTCCATTTCCCGCCCCTGGCGACGCGTGGAGTAGATTCCCCAAAATCGTTTGGAAATTGAAGCCAATTCCAAGAACAATACTAAAATTCCAGACTTAAGCTTTCCAACTTTTCGTGTATTTTTGAATTTAGCTTTGGAAGTTAGTATGAAGCCATCCGCATGAAAAACGAAAATGCTGAATTCCAGACTTCAACCCTTTTCCGACCGTGGGGTGCTTTGAAAATTAGTTTCAAAATAATTGGATGATAAACAGAAAACTTTGAAAATGGGTTTGAATCCAATCGGACGATAATAAAAAATGTTGCATAAAACAGTTTTCCGCGAATCTTTTTCGACCTTGGGGTAGATTCTTGAAATTGTTTGGTCATGTCGTTGTGTAGAACCTTGGAAATGAGTTAAAAGCCAATCGCATGAATATTAAAAATGTCGAATGCCAGAGCTTTCCACCAATTTTCCGTCCATGGGGCTAAATTTCCGAAATTGGGTAATACACGTGTCGAATTATTTAATGTGAAGATCTTTGAAAATGAGTTTGAAGCCGATTTGATGGTAAACAAAAAAGTTTCATACAAATTTTTTCCGCGATTTTCCACACTTATGGGTGGAATTTTCCGAAATCCCGTCTTAGTGTGCACTTTCTTCATAGATGCAACCTACGGTGAATATTTCAGCATTCTAGCACTTACGGCTTGGGCTGTGCGATGATTGCCAATCACTCAGTCAGGACGAACTCTTATAAATATATAGATAACCTATTTTAAAATTGTATATTGTAATAAATAAGCATGGATAATTTTTTTCTTTTTTTCTGTACTTCTTGACGTTGATATACTAACGGACAGTACATACAAGCACGGGCTTGTTAAAGCGCGGACCCAAGCATAAATGCAACCCACCTCCCGCCCAACCGACCGAAAGGCGCGCTGCATAACGTACGGTAGCGAAAGAAAATGCAAACTAAATACAAAAATAACATTACACAAAAAGTCCCTAAGGATTACAACAATAACGTAAGAGTAGAGTTCTAAGTGTAGAAATTGAAGTAGCATTACTTACTATATGGAAAGGATTTCTACAGAAAAATTTGAAGTTTTAGTTGATAATACTCTAATGTATGTCACGATAATTTGCCAGTGTTATTTGTATCAAAGTCAATAATATGTACATTTGTATGTATTGCCCTTGCGAGCAATATTATTGCAACTTATGAAATTCTTGCAAAATAACACAAGTTAAAATTCTCTAGTTGAGTATATTCGACAAGACTCCTTGCACGCTGATTTCCCCACTCTGCAGTACTGAATCTTGTTTCTTGAATAACTTCTGTGTTTATTAACCGATTGACTTAAAATTTGCACAGTAGATTTAGATTTATTAAATTGTTGCAGTAAAACGTTTTATCAAATTGCGGGGATGCGGAGGGAAATAAACTTGAGCTGCGCCTGCTAAACACGTTCCTACGTTCCAAAATTGCTGCCTCTATCGCTTATAGCTGCTCAGATCGACGCGTTCATATAGACAGACGAACAGACAGACGGACAGGGCCAAATTGACTTGGCTGTTGATTCTGATCAAGAATATATGTACTTTATACGGTCGGAGATGTCTCCTTCTGCCTGTTACATACATTATGGGTACAGGGAGTAATAAAAAGATAGTGTTAAATAATTTTAATTACTCCCTGTACCCATAAAATGGGTAAAAAGGGGTACTAAATCTGTGCAAATGTATGTAACAGGCAGAAGGAGACATCTCCGACCCTATAAAGTATATATATTCTTGATCAGTATCAAAAGAGATTTCGATTTGGCCATGTCCGTCTGTCTCTGTCCGTCCGTCCGTCTGTCCGTCTGTCTGTCCGTATGTATGAACGCAAGGATCTCAGCAACTATAAGAGCTAGAGACACCAAATTTGGAATGTAGGTTCGTGTATAGCGGGAGCAGGTCAAGTTTATTTTAGATTTGAGATATCTCCCCCCGTTCCCCCGCTATTCGATAAAAACCGTTTTACAGTTACAATTTTCAAGATATAGCTTTAAGATTTAGCATGTCCAATACTTTAGTCCCTCTTAATCTACTGTCCAAATCAAGTTGATCGGATAATAAACACGGAAGTTATTCACGAAAGAAGATTCAGTGCTTCAGCGCAAGGGGAAGAAGAAGCACAGCCACCATTTAAAATGCTTCGCTTGCGCTATGGCTCGTGTGTGTGCGCCCTTGTGTATGTATGTGTGTGTATGTGTAAGTTTACGAAGATGCGATCGGAAATTTTTGACCTGGGTACAGGGAGTTTCGTAGTCGGGTATACTCGACTATAGCATTCTTACTTGTTTTTAAAATAAAACTTGTAATGATTGCAGTCCCTGGTTAAATTTAAGAAATCCCTTCGCACAGGACTGCAGTCGCTGATACAAATGCTTGACAAGAAAACTACCTTGTAGTGTACTGGTTACCATAATAGGATGTTATTAAATGTGTTATACAAATCATCTAACATAACTGGAAGTGATCAATAAGCCATGAGCGATTTTCGCTTTATACTACGGCAAAGCAAACATATACGGGTACGGTACGGTGCAAAGTACAATCAACGATATTAATTGGCAGTTCATTTCAGTGTAACACTCATAACATAGTAACCCCCCACAGTACATGTATGGCACAACGGGAAATTAAAGTTGGTAGCAGGGCGCCACCAACTCCAGCCCCCATCAACACTTGCTCGGATGCGTTTTCCTTTTTTATCACTTCCATTTTTGTTGATTTTTCTTCTTTTCGAGAAAATTAAATTTTAAATTGTTATGCGCACTTCCAAGTAAGAGAGAGCGAGAGTCCGGTTTGAGTACGGCACTGAACGGAACCGCATCCCATCACCCATTCCCACTGCACTTCCGGCACCTCTCTAGGCCTGGGCGCTGGACGTGCCACAGTCAGTTCTCCCCTCAATTAAATTGTATTTGCGCAGGATCTTTGTGTGCTTCTGCCTCTGTCTCTCCCTCTGATACGTACACTGTCCGCTGCTACCACCCAAGACCCAACCCCGTAGTCCTCTAAACGAAGCGTGGCCATCGCTATCCGTCAACGCTCCTTTTGCCTCCGCGTTCAAGTTCTTGCGGAAGGAAATGCGCCATGCCAAAAATCTAGACACGAAAAAACCCGTAAGGACTAGCAAAAAATGGGCAACTACTTCTGACGATGGCTACTTGGTGGGGTTGGGACGGGCTGCGGAACAAGTTCCACAACGAGAAAAGGAGAAATCGAGAATAGAAGGGGGGTGTGGAGTGGGCGGGCATAAACACAAGTAAATAAAATGGCAACGTTTTCACTTTTCCTTCACACTTCTTCCAATATTGTTAATAAGTATTTATATTTCTTTTCTCTTATTATTTTTTTCCATTTGTTAGCATCCTGTTTTATTTTGAGCACTTGCTCGAATTGCGTCACCTCGCTTCTCGGACAGGCCCAGCTACCCAGAATAAAAGCAACGGCAATTCCCCACCCACACTTCCTTCTGCTTTCCCGGCTTACATTGCTGCTGCTTTGCGCCAAATGATTGATTATTTTTACATTACAAAGGATACAATTCTTAAAAGAAAAACATCTCGAGACGAACTGCAAGGAAACAAAAGCTACAAATAAAAACGAGCTACTTTTTAAAGAGAGTTGGGCGATGGCATCTGGGATCACCAATTCTTTAATAATAAGTGAGAACTTAGTAGTCGGAAGTTCCCGACCGGTATAAATTGGTTATTTGGGGAGTCGGAAGGGTCCGTATGTAAAATTTGATAATTTTCTGGGGAGGGGTGGGGATGTCAACATTTTTATTGTCCACTCATTTATGAGAGTGAACAGTAGTCTGTATGTGAAATTTGGATATTTGGCCTGTACAGGTCCGGGAGATTTCGACTTTGCTCATTTGCAGGGGTGGGGGGTGGCCAAAATTGTTTGTAACATATCTGTCAAGAAAGTCAACGGTAGTCTGTATGTCAAATTAGGTTGCTCTAGCTATAAAAATGTGGAAGTCTTAAGTTTTTTCCAAATTGCGTGGGAGGGGGTATAGGTGGGGTAAGACCACGACACTTTATAAATTGAGGGCCAGACAGACAGGCAGACGGACATTGTACAAACTTTTTTTAATTTTGGAAATAGAGTATAACCAGAAAGAACGATACGCCGAATATATGTATACATACCAATAAAGTAATGTTGCAGTAATGTTCTTTATACAAAATCGCACACAAAAACTCATTTTTTATAAGATCGTTCCCATGAATGCTATATGATATAGTGTTCCGAGTTGAATTCAATTTGGTCATCCTGTACAAAAAATTATGAAGCTTCGATTTTGTGTGATTGGTTCAATTATCTTCAAAAACTAAGAATTTTCTTATACAACTCAATGTTTGACAGATTGGTCCGATTTTATTAAATTTTGTCAGTTTGTATGAGGTATACAGAAACTCAGATTTGGTGGGTTTGGATTGGATATGTTCATTGACAACAAATTTGTCAGCAAAAATAAGCATATGTGCCTTGTTTCCTCACGATAGCTCTAAGACAAGCTTACATTAAACAAGTAAGCATGCTATAGTCGAGTATACCCGACTACGAAACTCCCTGTACCCAGGTTAAAAATTTCCGATCGCATCTTCGTAAACTTATACATACATAAGGGCGCACACACACGAGCCAAAGCGCAAGCGACAGCGCGAGCGAGACACTTTATGGTGGATTTGCTTCTTCTTCCACTCGCTGCAGCAGTGAATCTTCTTTCGTGAATAACTTCCGTGTTTATTATCCGATCGACTTGAAATTTGGACAGTAGATTAAGAGGTAAAGTATTGTACATGCCAAATCTTAAAGCTAAATCTTGAAAACTGTTACTGTAAAACGGTTTTTATCGATTTGCGGGGGAACGGGGAGATATCTGAAATATGAAACAAACTCTGCGTATGGTATACAAGAACCTACATTCCAAATATGGCGTCTCTAGCTCTTGTAGTTGCTGAGATCGACGCGTTCATACAGACAGATGGGCATACAGACGGACATGGCCAAATCGAAATCTCTTTTGATACTGATCAAGAATATATATACTTTAAATGTCTCCTTCTGGCTGTTACATACATTTGCACAGATTTAGTACCCCCTTTTTACTCATTTTATGGGTACAGGGAGTAAAAAGACAGACGGACACCGCTATATCGACTCGGCTATTGATGCTGATCAAGAATACACATAATTTGTGGGGTCGAAAACGTCACCTTCAATTTACACATTTCGTGACAAAATTATAATAGTAAGGGTACAGAGGTTGCAGAGGACTGCAAGGATATAATTATAATAATCAAGCTATACAAATAAGTCTACAGATAAAGGCAGCAAGGTGTTGAAAAATAATGCACCTGTATGTTGGGGAAACAATGCCTTTAACAACAGCATGATTGGTATATTAGTCGATATAATACAAAAATGGAGTCAATGATTGAAAGATTTGTATTCCTGAATAGGTGGATCAATCACCAAATATTTTTCAGAAATATCAATCATTGATAACATGGAAGTGAAATATCAAATATTCTTTTAATTTCAATTGGAAGTGAAAAGGAAGCTGCCAGATTCCGCATCACATAAGAGTATATAGTATGTCCTGCCCAATATACTCGTACTTAGCTTCGCTCAACAATCAACTTTTCATCCATGGGTTCTGCCAGGCTCTAGCCAGGGTAACATTTAAACGCCGCCGTTCGGACAGGACAAACATTATGCAAATGAGCTAAGGGACGGGTTTCGTCGGCTGGGTCATTGGCAGGGGATGGACAAGGACAGCCGGAGCGAGCCCAAGCCCACCAGCTGCCGGTGATCCAATTCCAATTCGACCCGATCCGATCCGTGCGGCCGAAAAGCACAGTACCAAATCAATGTCCAACCCTTTATTCAGTCTCCCGTTTCCGGGCACTACCTGTCCATCTGTCCATGTGTGTGATTCCAGTTAATGTCCTGCGTGAATCCTCGATGTTCTTTTCATGCATAAATTAGCAGGCAGCAGGCGCTCCTTTCATATGCCGTTATGACACTGCCGACTGAGATCGGTCAGGTAGGTTCGTTTCCGTTATCGTTGCCCTCTGCAACGTTCTGGAGCTGTGCATACTAGGTTTAAAAAAGTATGCAAATCACAGCCACTCGTACACTCAACATCTGCTAAGGTCACACACACATATGACTGATGAAATTTGAATATATGTACGCAATGTTCTCTGCCTGTGCGTCTGCGTAATGACAATTTGGGGCTGCTGACGGCCCCTTTAGCTTTAGGGTTGACCGCTGTTGCTGCGTTGCTGCGAGGGTTGCTGCCTATTATAAACTTCTAAAATGCAAGACGGACGCAGGACACAGGACGCTTGCGCGGCTGCAGCTAGGAAAATCTTTTAATGCCGTCCCTTGAACATATTATACATATACATACGCATGCGCTGTAAAGATAGGGATAGTGGATAGAGTGTAGAAATTTAGAGTACAGTGTGGTGAAGTTTAGGGAATAAATTAGTGTATTTATTAGATACCAAATACCATGTAACCCACATATGGTATTTGTACACACATAAACATATTGATATTGTATTAGTATTGATATTTGGTGCGATCTCAGTAGTCCCCGCCAATGTTAGAGGATAATTATCTTAAATATTTTCTACTGGTTTTATACCCTGTTCCGATGGGATAAGGATCATATTGTGCTTGTGCTATCTCTGTCAGTCTGTCCCTTTCTTTTATTATTGGACATTTTCCAAAATATCCCACAGTAATAATATTTGAATGATAAAATCCAAATTAAACGTGCTTCACAGTTGAGACACGTCTGTGATATCCATATATTAAATCAATCAAGTAATTCCATACCTTAGTACGCTAAAACTAACTCCGTTTATAAAACGCTTTCAAAAAAGGTTACGAAATTATACCAACATATGTATGTACTAAATTTAATTACTCTAGCTTCAACGTTGTGAAAAAATTAATGGACGAACTTTGCACAAGCCGAATATTATCTTATCACTTTGGGAACAGAGTATAACTAGATGAACGATAATCAAGAACAAAGGTCGGCCGATCAGCTTGTTGAGTCATTGGATTAAACTTCTTCTGAACGACTCGATACAACTCCACAAAGCTTACAAAGCGGTACATGAGCCAGATGCTCCTACCAAGGGTGTCCCACAGAGCAGCCGAGCGGATGTATATAAGTAAGCAAGGCAAGCAGAAACAACGGGCAGCAGAGCACCGTTAAAGGAATTACTTATGTATACTTTTCTCGACCCTTCCTTCGACTCGGATCGGACTTGGACTTGGTCTTGAACTCGCTCTTAGTACAGCACTTCACGTAATCTGGGTGAATTAATTTTTTCAGCATGTACTGTGTAGGTGGCCGCACAAAAATATATTCGCAGCTTAATCGATAAATTTGATAGTTGAGGGTCCGCACTATTGATAGTTTTAGCTATTTTCATTAGGATATCAAAATCTGAAGTGTGACATTTGAAAGGCGTCAACGAAGTCATTTAATACTTAATTTAAATTCAATTTTCAAGCCCTAATTTAGGAACTTCAATGTTGGAGAATGCAGTGTTAAATTATTTCTACATAAAAAGTGTTGTAACACAAGCCATTCGATAAAGAACTGTCGATTGTTGCAAACAATTATCGAAAGCTTTGTGGCCATAGTTTTTAGTTTTTACAATCACAATTAATAAAATGCGAGTATCTTGTTTATATTTGGCACACACAAATTAGAAGCATTGAATTTATTCCGGATCCGTAAGGTGATTTGATTGAACTACTTACAATTACACTTTGAGAATTATCCTATTGATATACTAGCTCTTGAAATTTTGATATAGTCATACTTAAACCTGAAGCTGATTGAAAGCTAACTGAACTAAAGCGAGTAAAAGAGCAATGCACAGTCGTTCAGTTTTCAACCGCACTGTGCTCAAACTTGTTTTCGTGTGCTCCAACGTTTTCTCAGATGCATGTGAAAAATACTACAGGTACAAATACATCTGTGCTGAATTTATGCATTGTTACGTCGTTACCTTAACGGCATCTTGACGTTGGTGGGTCAGTAGAGTAGAATTGCCATCTGCTTGATTGCCAATCGTGATCTTTCCGCGACTTAGGGGACTTGGGCCCCTTCTGAACTGAACTGAACTGTCCCTCAAAAATGTAAAGTACATTCTCCATTACCATTGTCATTACTGTATATATGTACATATATGTACGCAGTTATTTGTATAATATAGAGTAGAGTAAATAAAATAAACAATAGTATAAAGAATAATTGTTTAAACATGGTTTTCCCAGGAATGTAAGCTTAGTAATAGGTTTAATATTATATTCGTGTATGATCGATGGAGTAATAATGAATAAATAAGCACAGATCTTGAAAAGAAAATCATGTTATCTGCATAAATAGCTTCTAGCTTTCCCACTTAGTAAGGTGATTATGTCGATTAGATTTATCTGCATACCTTAACTTATGCACATCCACATTATATACATGTACCTGTAAAATGTGTATATCCCGCTATTACGAGTTCCTGTACAGTGGACATTGGCTCGTATCTACGCTCGGAGGGTGATTTTACTGAACAATGTCTGAAATGGACATGTGGAATGCATTAACAATAAATTGCATTGTTAGGTTCAAGTCTCGCTCCTAATAGTATGTACATACTTATGTGTACATAGTATATGTTGGGTGTGGACATCCATGCATACTTATGCACATATTATTTATAATGTACTATGTAGAAACAAAATACACATATTCATACATATGTATGTATGTTTGATTATACAAATACTGCATTATTCAAACATATTGTACAGCGCACCCTCTTCTCCTCTGCCGCCAACACCTTTCACCGAGTGCAACACACATGCATTCGTATGTACATACATATGTATGAATTGGTACATACATACATATGTATTATATTCGCATTAACATTTTCAAATATATACATATACACAAGTGCGTACACATACAAATATATATGTATGTACATAGGTTAAATAGCACCGTAATGTGAATGTGTTCGACCAAATAAGTATATACATGCTGATAAGTATGTAATACTGATGTATGTATGTATGTGTCGAATATATGCACATGTTTGTAATTCTATTGTAAATACGAATGCACCACGTTGTGTGTGAGTGTGTGTGTGAGTGTGTGTGGGTGTGTGTGTGTGTGTGTGTGTGTGTGTGTGCGAGTGTGTATGGGAGTATTTGTGTACGCGTGTTTAAATGAATTTTAACCGTTCACTCGCAGTATAGTAATTCTGCAGAGTAGTCCAGCTCTCTAATAATTATGCCCACAAATTGAGAAATGGGTGAGACGTGGGAGGCTGGCGTGTGGATGGTTTTGGCTATTGCTATAACTGGGATGACAATGCTACACGCATCACCTGACTTGGGATGGGAATATGGGAAGGAACCAACAGCTAGAGTAAAAGCTCAAGGACGGCTCATTATATAGAGATATTTACATATAGAGATACACCATTATATAGATGTACTAAGAGATATAAGCATGCACATACATAAAAAAAATTGGGGGAAGAAAGCTTAATAACCACATATGGACGCGAACCGAACCGGCTTCAACTCAAAATTCCAAGTGTTTTAATCCCTTTAGGCATAAAATGGGTAAAAGATAACTGTGCAAAATCTATGTAACAGTCAGAAGGAGAGATCTGCGACCGTTTAATCTGTATATATTCTTGATCAGCATCAACAGCCGAGTCGATCTATCCTTGTGAGTCTCTCTACTATGAGAGCTAGGACAACAAATTTGGACTGTAGGTTCGTGTTATTTCAAATTTGGAATGTACATACATATATACTAGTTGTACCCCGCCACACTTCGCTCTGGCATACTGTTGTTGCATGGATGAGAAAGTAAGAAATACACAAAAATAACGTACCACTATTTTCCCTCCCGTGCTTTATGATTTCTTGTATAGGGTATGAAGAACTTAGACACCGATCTAACAAAACCCTTCTCTCACACATTTGACCATAAGACTATTCCTGTCCGTGGTGGCGGGTGGGAGTAGATTTCTCAAGTTTCGTAAAATAGTTTTCCATCCGTGCGGGTAGATTCTTAAAAGTTCCGGGGAACAAGACCAACAAGGTCAGAATCTAATCTTCCTTTATTTATATTTTCCGTATATGTGTATACTGTATGTTTGAAATTAATTAATAAATTTGATGTAATTTTTTTTTCTGGTGGTCGCCGATATGTTATTGTTGCGAAAAACAGATGATGACAATCCTGAAACAAATTGTGGCCAAATTTGAGGTCAATCGGTGCAAAACTTTTCGAGATTTTGGTGTTTTCCGAAACCAAATTAATATTTGTATATGGTATATACTAGCTGGTAATACACCGGGCTTCTCCGGCGAAATATTTAGATTAAAATGCAATATGGTTAATTTGACTACTTTCGTTAACCGTAAGAAAAACACATAAATAATGTATCACAATTTTCCCTTCCGTGGGCGTAGGAAACTAATTAGTTGAGCCAAATGCTTAATGATTTGTTGTGTAGGGCTGTGACAATGACTTTGAAGTCGATATATGTAACTAAAAATAATAATCTCACTCATTTGACTTTGACCACCATTTCCCGCCCGTAGCGACGGGTGGGGTAGATTTTCAAAAATCGGTTAGTAATCTGTTGAATTATTGTTGGTGTAGCTTTGAAGCCAACTGCAAGAATACTTCTAAAATATCAGACAATAGCCTTTCACCTATTTTCCACCTATCTCATTCAGCAGCGATTTCATTCGCACTTATAAGTTTTAAGGCTGACAGAGCGATTCAAGAGAGAGATTGTTTATATCTTTTGCACTTTCACGTTGTTATGCAGCACCTGGCGCATACTGAGATGTTCATACAATTTTCAATTTTCTCATACTTCCCGACATATATTAAACCATTTTTTCAACAGTCCCACCTTACTTTTAATAGAAAGGTACTGTAAAAATTGCGGGCTTCTAGGTCCTACCGGTTGTGCCGCCCAAAAGTCGCCAGTCAGTCAGTCAGCTTGAACTATTTTATATAAATATATACTAGCTTATACCCCCACAGCTTTGCTCGCGCTTTCCAACTCTGTTTTGCAATTTAACTTACCAGCCGTCGGATTGACAATGCTTATTTTAATTGGGAAGACGGCTAGTCTTCCCTTGCGAAAAAAATCGGGTATTGCCAATCATCATAAGAGCGATGAAGTTCAGAGACACGTGGAAGTTGAATATTTCTTCGATGCAGGACGATATCGCATTCATTAAACTTTTCTCCAACGATTACCACTGCTATATCGTCTATTGTTGGTACATTATATCTTCTGGCGTGCTGTCCTGTGGGCGTTTTTGAGCTGTTGTGACAATTCTATGATTAGCCGAAGGCATTCGGTCTAATGCCGTTTTAAACAATGTTCGTTCGTGTTGATGAAAATAATCTTGTTATTCGTACGATTGGAGAAATAGAACAACGTTGATTAATTTCATAATTGGAATTTCCATGAAAAAAAATTTGCAAAAACTGATATGAACTATCTGTAAATGGCCGTAACGAACCGACTCTGTGGTATACCTGACCTTAAATCTGGATATTAAACGATGTCAAGTTAAAATTCTTGTAATCATTGACACTGTCGTTTATTTCATCAATTACCTTAAATGTAGACATAAAATTATCCTTGACAACACGGTGTGACAGTCAAAAGACTTCTGGGATGGGACACAGCGTAGGTTGTAGGTATAGTTAAATAAATTTTTGTGACATACTATAATTTTTTGATGCACATCCAAATTTCAAATTTGTTGGAGGTTGATAGAGTTAAAAACTCATATGTCTTAAGCTTTGCATCCTACAATAGTATGTAATACGGATAAAAATTGAGGAAGTTACATGTAAAAATATATGGATTTTTTTTCAGTTTTTTGTGACTTCACCGTTGTATAAAACTATTTACTTTCGGCTTGCAGTTTCAAAAAACATTTAATTTAATTGAGTTATTCCACTTTTTAGGAAAAGAGCCAATCGCCCATATTTTAGATTCATGTGCATCAACTTTTTCGTAACTTCTTAAAGTTCGGAAATGTCCTAAACATCCCTTTAGTGAATTCTGAAAATATAATTTTGCCACTGCATTTGAAACTAGGCTATATGAAGCAAAGAAGTTGGGTTTAGACAGCAAAGCTTTTCATCATCTAAAAGCAAAAATAAAGGCAGGTGTGTATTTTTTTTCAGATTGCTGACAGTAGTTGATCGTTTTTAGTTCTTTCGCTACGTTTAGGTATTTTAGGATTCGAAAGCTAATGAAAAGTGACAATTTCAAGACCAAATTGGACCCTGTTGAGAAACGAGCTTGGGAAAGTTATATTGCGCTTTGTGATAATTTTCTTGGCAATAACAGGAGCGCCGGCTAATTGTAAACAATTTTTTAATGGCGTACAATGACATAGACTGCAACACGTCTATAAAAATCCATTTTTTGCATTGCCATTTAAAATTCTTCCCAGATAATCTGGGCCAGTTCAGCGATGAACAAGGTCAACGGGTTCACCAAGAAATCACTACTATAGAAAAGCGCATTGAAAGCAAAAATAAAATCAACATACTGCTGGTCACTTAAGCGAGAAACCGATGATGATCAGTTCAAAAGACAAAGATCGAGTACACATTCTTGAGTGTGTACGAAAAGTTCAAAAATAAACAAGTAAGAATTCTATAGTCAAGTATACCCGACTACAAAACTCCCTGTACCCAGGTCCAAAATTTCCGATCACATCTACGTACACTTACACATACACAAAAGACGCACACACACGAGGCATGGTGGATGAGGGGGACATACGATTTTTGTGACTTTGTTTCATATATATAGATGTTATATGGAGAAAATTTGAATTGTTTCGCACTTTTCCGATCGATGGCTGCCTTTGAGCCATACGTCCAAAATGTATACATTTACTCACCCTTGCGTTGGCACCCGCGCATCCTCGCCCTTCTCACCCGCATACAAGATGGCGGCGCGTCAGCAATGCAAATGTTAGTTGCAGCAGCGCAGCTTGTTCCCGGCCTCGGTTTTCGGTCTACACAATTATATATTCACAACAAATTGCATTGCAACAAGCCCACACGCCCACAAAAAGCCAATCCAAAGGCAAAGGGAGTTCATTTAACGGCGAGTCACGAAACCAAAGCCATATAATCGTATGGCCATATAGTTGTACATAAGTATGTATGTACATACATGTATGTTAGTGTGCACACAGACAATGGCAATTGACACGAAGGTAACATGGAATTCCAGACCTAATGTAATTAATGAGATATAAGTTAAATCATTTTTTATTTATTTCCATATCTACGAAAGATGCGGAAACGGAATTGCGAATCGTTTTAGCTGTTCCGAATTCGTCCAAACGTCAAATTTTTCGTTTTAAGAACGTAATTTAGTCGGTATTAAAAGATTTTGCCTGATTACATACTACGAAAATAAATATTCACATACTACGAAAATAAATATTCATAAACAGATTTTTCTAATATTCTTCATCATATTTACAGCCGACCTAGCACCTTCATTCCTTTTTTTTCAAATTACATTTCTATGATTAATTTAAAAGACTGTAAGGTTCACCACCAAAAACGAAAAGGAAATCGTTTAGAAAAGTAGAAAAACAAAGCAATCTTTGTTTGTCTGTTTTGCTGTGTTAACTCGGTTCTGAACTCGGTTTCCAAAAAGAGAAAGCCAAAACAATCCCATCGGAATTCGGAACAACATATCGTAAAACTACTTTAAACTTTGGAACTAACTCGTTTTTGCTCGATGTACCCATAAAATGGGTGAAAGGTGCACTTAAACTGTGCAAATTAATGTATGTAACAGGCAGAAGGAAACATCTCCAAGCTTATTCTATATCTGTATATAAAAGAGCTCGTCCTGACTAACTGATTTCCAATCATCGCACAGCCCAAACCGCAAGAGCTAGGATGCTGCAATTTTTTTGTTTACCATCCAATCGGCTTCAAGCTAATTTCAAAGATCTACACAAAAATTCATTTGACACTTATTTCACCGATTTTGGAAAATCCACCCCCATGGGCGGTAAATGGGGTCTCAACGTTGTACAGGCGAAAGTCTAATTTTAGTCAGATCCCCTTAAAAATTCAGATTCAAAGCTCTTAACGTAAAATAATTTGATATGTGTCTCACCCATTTTGGAAATTTAGCCCCATGGCCGGAAAAACGGTGGAAAACTGTGGCATTCGACATTTTGAATCTTTATGCGATTGGCTTCAAACTCATTTTCAAGATTCTATAGGAAAACATAATAGCCGCGCTGCTCAATGATTTTGGAAAATCTTCCCCCAAGGTCGGAAAAATCGCGGTTAACTGTTGCATGAAACTTGTTTTCATTATCATCCGATTACCGTCAAGCTCATTTTCAAACTTTTCTGTTTATCATCCAATTATTTTGAAACTAATTTTCAAAGCACCTCATATCTATATATATAGAAGAGTTCGTGGTGACTGACTGACTGACTGACTGATCAATCATCGCACAGTCCAAACCGTAAGAGCTAGGATGCTGAAACTTTCACAGTAGGTTCCATCTATGATGAAAGTGCACACTAAGACGGGATTTTGGAAAATTCCACCCACAAGCGTGGAACATCGCGGAAAACTGTTGAATCAATCTGTGCATATGCAACGCATCACTCAATGCTTGCTTCACACCTGGATGGAGCAGCTATGCCCACGTCATCGTTGGAGAACCAAGCGGTAATTGGACGCTCGGCTTGGGTGGAATATTCAAGTGGATGGGGAAACAAACCATCACCAGCTAAATGATTAGCTCACTTAAAAACTCAATGAGAGTGATCCCGTTTCTTTTTAATAATTTTAGAGTTCTCTTTTGCAATTACTGATCAAAAGACTGGTACAGAATTTCTGCGTAATTGCATACATAATTTGCACTAAAACGGTTAAGAAACGGACACTAATCAACTCTTGAGTTTAAAGGTATCTAATGAACGTTGAAGCATATTGCATTCATATGGACAAACAGACAGACGGACATTTCACAAATCCAACATACTATTTAAAAAAAATTTTTTCGAAACCGAATTTAAATATAAGACTGAATTATTAAATAACAATGATAACAAGTAAGTACTTTGAAGTCGGGAATTTCCGATTGTAGAACACTCTGTTTCCAGTCAGGTAAAAAAATAGTTTAAAAGTTTCAAGTTTCAAATTTAGTGTAAAGGTGTACCTTAGGTTCAGGGGTGTCCAAATTTGTACGTTCATACGAACATTGAACAAACCGGTATCGCGGCTTTCTAAAACCCTCTAAATGTATGATCGTTAACGTAATCATTTAAACGTCGACTTGGTTGCTTTTCAAATATACCCACCTGTAAAGCATTTGAGTGTACTTGAGTTTAAACTGCAAGATTTGCATGTGGACTTGGCGCAAGTCTGATTTGATGCCAAGTTCAAGTGCCTGTGGATGCTAATGCAGTGAATGAACTTGGTTATGTTCGTTCGGTGCGGACAACACTTTTTTGAATTCATTTATTAAAGTTGTGAATTGAAATATATATGTAGTTGCCTGGTCATCAAAAATTGCTCAACGGAGGAGCTGCTTCTGCTCCTGCGCTTGTTCAACTGCTTAAACGGGTCAACTGCACTCGGCTCGATGCAGAAACAGAAACAGTACGGCTTAGGACCCAGCCAGCCCCAGGCCCAACTGCAGCCCGACCGGAAAGGAGGAGCACAATACGTATATGTATATGTATGCGTGAGTGTACATATGTATATGGGATGTGGAAGCTGGACCAGGTTCTGCTAGCGGCACATGCGGCTAGTTCAAGAGCCCGGCACGGCAAGACAAGGCCCAGCCGACAACCTTGACATAGGTTTGGCCTTGGCTGTCGCCATCGCCATCGTCATCGTTCTCATCGCTCTCATCGTTTTCATCGTGAAAGTTGTAGTTATTGTTGATATTGACGTTGACGTTGAAGTTGAAGATTAAGTTGACAAGAGACCAGGGGAGACTGGACACGAGGGCCCAATTGAGTGGAAACAAAGAAAACAGACTGCATCAAAGTTGCATTGAAACTGCCGGCCAAGCATGCAGTGGTTCGCAAGCATTTCAAGTTTGATCCAAATCGAAAAAATTCAAATCCAAATAATTTTTGGCTTAATTCACGATTGCCTTACTAAGTTAATCTTGCAGGAGTCTTTGTTCTGGCCGCGCCTTAAAGCTCACCTACAGTCAGCTCTAGATGCAGTCCGGCTCTTGTCCAATAGTCGCCCAATCAATGGACATAATGAATATTCGTTATAATACATAACGAATATTATGCACATAATCCACCCATACATCGAATAAACACAAATACACTCAGTACATATTTACGCATGTACATGTCCGCACACACACACACACACACACACACACACAGACACACACACCTCATTTATATGCACATTAAAATTAATACTCCTAACTATGTATGTGAATGCACATGTGCATAAATACATGCACACATACATATAAACGAGTGGCCCTTGGACAAATTGAGCGCTCATACATATATCCACCTCCATCCTTATCGGTTCCGCGACCCCGCAGCCACGGATTGCTAAATGATTTGGGGCTGAAATGCCGCAATTTCGCCGACATGCACCCATCAAATGCAATATATACGAGTACATATGATAAGTATATACCCAAATATGTACTTACCATATCTCATATCTTATTAATTTAGACAGGGCAGGACAGGATAGGGAGAGGCAGGCTTCTGGCTAGCTATTTCAGTTTTTACAAATTGTGTAGAAATACATACATATGTATGTGTGCATATGCATAGGTATATTGCAAACATCCTCATTTGCAGTCTAAAAATGTTATACAATACAAGTACAGTTTAAAATGCCTAGGCCGAAAGGCAAATATGTTAAATAATTATCCAACACATAACCGAAATGAAATGACAATAAAGTCGCTTCAAAAAAATGAAATTCATATTCCAAAATTTGAGGCAACCAAACCAAAGTCTCTGGGATTATGATCTCCAGATCAAGATCCTTCTGAGCCTTCTCCTGTTACATACTTTTGTCGTTTGAGCCACTTGTGATCGGGCTTACTTGTATATAACTGAATATCCCACACCTTCATCTCCTTGAAAGGGAATCGAGGACACCGCTGATAAATTTCCTAAAATTCACAAAAATTATCTTTAAGGTCCTAGACAACGCGGGGTTCCCATGTACGATACTACTAAGGACCGGATGGTCTATGTGAGGTCACCCTGTGGAGGCTGACCTAAGGTCTTAACCTAATCTGACCTACTTGTGTATCCTCAGCTCTGCTAGTTTTATAGCCTGCCTTCTCAATTATGTTCATCGAAAGTTGGTGGCACCGATCACAACAGCCTAAGCCTCCCATGAAGAGCAGCCAATTATTCAGTTGGCCCACTAACTCAGACACTGAGACATAGCATCTAGTGAGCCGGCAGATAGTCTACAATAAGTGGCCAGAGCAAGTAAATTGATTGTAAGCTTCCAATAATCCGATGCACATCGAAATGGCAAACGCATGCCACTCCTACATGGCCATCCACAGATCTGGATCCCAAGATTTAGTGTAAATTTGGGCAAATCGATAATGTTGGGTGTCCAGCGGCTGGTCGAAAATCGATGGCCAGGCGGTTGCATAAATGCACTCACATCTATGTATACATACATATTGTACATGCATATATAGCTATATGAGTCTCATATATGCTTATACATAAGTATGTACAGCCGCAAACATAAATACTCCCCACATCCCCGCCTGCATTTGTGTTTGTGTGTGATTCTGCAAGTGCGTATCGGCATACCATAATCCATGCAATCACAAATACATTCACAACGCATGTACATAGGAACATACATATATATGTATATGTATACATAGTACATAAGCAATTGCGTACATACATAAATGCAGCGCCGTGACGACAAGCGGAAATGCATCCTGGCGCACACACACACATGCGGACATGCATGCACAAAGCCGATGCATTGCATAAACATAAACAGCCAGACAGAGAGGGGGAGGAGAGGGAGCGACAGAGAGAGACAGGGTGGGAGAGAGAGAGAGAGAGACAGAGGGATCGAATGAGAGTATGTGTTCGAATGCAGGAGGGAAAGAGACAGAGTGGTATGGAAGTAGACATTAAATCGTGCACAAATTTGCATGCCACCGACCTGGCGAGCAGCAGCAGCGGAGAAGGGGTTGGGGTAGGGTTAGGGGAAGGGTTGGGTGGGCCGGCGATGCAGTTGTCGACGGTATTAAGGTTGAGGGGGTAGTACGCTCAAATAAGGGATGTTACTGCAGAAAGTGCAGCAGGAGCTGCACTCGAATGCAACTCGTCGGAGCATCGGCGTTGGCGTTGGCGTTAGCGAGAACTGCACTTGACACTGCAACATGCGAGTGTGTGTGTGTGTGCATGTGTGTGTGTCTGTGTATGTCTAACCAACGCGTGAGCGCGGAATGGGGCAGACGAATTTTGTGGCCCCTTTCCAACAACAACAACAACAGACATGTGGCTGGACATCGCCTTGCAAATATGCAACTGCAAGTGCAACTGCTGCGTCGGCCAACGTCAGCGCCGCCGTTAGCGTTGACGTTGGCGCTGGCGTGCAAAATGACGGATAGTCATAGTGGGATAGAATCGTTTTCTATTTGCCAAACTCGGAAAAGGATCGGCGGGATCTCACATGGTGAAATCAAATCAATAGGTTACACGATGTTGCACCTCCAAATATTATACCCCTGAGCATTACTTGCTCTGGTTTCCAGCTTTTTCAATAGACAATCGATCGAATCAGCGATTTTAAAGGAAGCAGAGAGACAATGATTCTAGATTCGAAAATAGTCGAATTCGGAATAGCTGCGTACCAAATGTTTCAAAAATGAAATTTACTATGCGTCAAAACTATTCTATAATCAAATTAAACACTAAAAATGTCAATTTCAGAAAATGTTTCCCATTTTGTTCAGCAGACTTTTATTTCCGTCGACTTGTAGAAAGATAAAGTTTGAGGAAAATAACTTAATTTCGAACGAGATCGGTATTTGGAAGAAGACTGATTACCTTTATCCTCGTCGCATCCACATCCACAGTCACGACTATATCTACAAACGCTGACGCTGACGCTGGCGCTGATGCTGTTGCTGTTGCTGCTGCTGCTGCTGCTGCTGCTGCTGCTGATGCTACTGCTGCTGCTGATGCTGCTGCTGCTGCTGATGCTGCCGCCGTCGGTTTTTGTTTATCGCACAGCATTTTTATCTCATAATAAGCCTACCGACCGCTGCACTCCTCGACCTCGACGCACATCGACATATCCACAGCCACATCCACATCCACATCCACATCCACATCCACATTCACATGGACAGCCACATCCACATTCACATGGACATCCACATCGACATCCACATCCACATCGACATAGACATCGACATCGACGCCGCTTTTTCCTACAACAGCAGCCAATTTTTATTCTCTATTATTTGGTCGTCGCATTCAGAAACGCAATAGTCTATGGAGTAGAACAGCCGACTGCGGATCGTCCAGACCTCGCGGAGCATTTTTATTTCTCAAATGTGAATACTTTGTGAATGTGCAAATAAAAACTAAAGCAAAAATGAGTGAAACTCGGCTTGCCAGCAGCTCAAACCACAGCCCCAGAAACAGATCCAGAACCAGATCCAGAACCAAACCAGAACCAAACCAGAACCAAACCAGAACCAAACCAGAACCAATCCATCCTATCCAATTCGAAATCCTAATCGATGTTTTAATCACTACCAACACACTCTGTAGTAGTCACACTGATCGCATTTCTTCTTGTTCGCTCTGATTTCAGATCATCATAATTTTACCAAAAACAATAGACCAAAAACGTTTTCAAGCCAAATTTGCAGACCTGAAGCAAACAAACAACAATAGAACTCCATACCAACTTAACCATAATTCAGTTTGATAAGCAATAGAACGGAAACAGTTATAACTATTTATTTATATTAACATTTACACACACAACCAACTTATAACAACCAACTCTCGACCTGAGCAATTCAAGCAAAACTCAACAAACCAGAAACAACCAGAATGAAATCAACAACAAAACAACAAACAAAACAACATGCAGCAATTTTTATCAATACGACAACTCAAAATTAAGGCTAAGTATTCACTTTAACCGAATGAAATAAAAAACAAACAAAAAAAGCAAAGCAACAAAGAGAAAACAAAACTACAAAGGATACAAAACTGTTTAAAAAATATTAGATTATTGCAAAATTGAAATCAAAAGTACAAAGCTAAACAAGTATATAAATGAAACGAAACAAAACGAACTCACAATTTTGATATTTATATGAACTGAAGAAAGTAAACGCGCTCAAAAGAATACCGCAAAATTAAAGGTGTAAATTACCAGATCTGAAAATGAATAAACAAGTAAAAACAAATTAAACAACAACACTATAATTATATTACTAACATACAAGCAAACAAGTTTGAATGAATAAATCTAATCACGCAACTAAATCGCTATAAGGCTTATTTTAATTACATTTATTTCTATATTTTTGTGTCGAGAAAAACCACTCATTCTCAAAGGCTCTCAGTCAAGTAGAAAATACATCAAGTTGGGCTATCCCAAACAACAAACTACATATTACCAACAAACAAAAATCAAACAAGGAGTCCTTGAGGTTGATTTCAAAGTTTTATTAAGAGGTTCGCCAATCTGAGCATTATTATTGTGCGAAGCCCACCGATCAGCATCAAGATACTCTCATCGAATGCTTATCGGAAACACACTGACACCGGAACAGACAGTTTGGAATACCACTTACCATATAGCTAGCATACACTCACACACTCACACACGCATCCACACATCCCCATCAATCCCATCAAAGATCACAGAGAAAAATAGTTGTAAACAAATAGAATTTACTATAATAAAATGTATTGTAATGTATACCAAGAATCGCAATAACATGGTAGCTTGTTCCCACAACGAGGCCAATATTATAAATACTAAAGATAGTCTATATTATTAATGTGTAACACTAGTAGCAGGCTATAACTACGATCATAAGTACAGCTCTGATAAGGAAGATAAGGACAAAGACTACTACGCAAAGGAGACAAAAAAGCTGAGGATACACACATATAAATACAAATACAATTTTAATTCATAAGATAGCATTGATAGCTTCATGAGCAACCCCATTTCCCCATCTGTTCTTTAATTTGATTTTCCTTCGACTTATTTTCCTTGGATTGCGTTTAATCATGTTAATCACGTATTTGTAATAAATAATTAATCAATAATCAATTGCACAACGTACAATGGAGACAAGCATGAGGAGCCTTTATTGAACAATTGTCCAATTGTCGAAGTCGGAAACTGGACGAGTGCTACTTACATATATCTATCTATGTATGCATTTTTAACACAATATACGAGAAGGGACCTAGCGAGAGACAAAGACAGAAAAATAAATGTTTGGGTGATATTTTTGGCCTAAATCTAAGCAAAATAATTAACAAATTGTGATGTAAAATTTATTAAACGAAACAAGCAAAAACTAAGTAGCCACCAAAATATAACTAATAATAAATAAAACTAAAAACTAAAAAACAACTGATAATGAAAATGAACCTAAAATTCACAATAAAACAAATAAACAAATAAATTAACAAGTTTGAAAAGTCTCTGTACACTTGACCTTGAATCAATAATAAAAATTATAAGTACCATTATAAAATTACGATATCGCGAGACCGCAACGTGTGCCTTATTCCGGCCTTAAGTTCAAATTAGTTTCAATAATGGATAATAGTATATAAACCGAACACATACACATAAGATATCCAGAATTACGAAAGCAAACAACTCTGCTAAAGCAGCTGACATGTTTGACCAACCTTAACTGATGTCCATGGAACCTACGAAGCTACCAATCCAAATTATTTGTTGTATTTAAAATTCAACCCCTCCCTGCGATGCATCGTGCCCAGGTCCAGGAACGCTTACAATTATTCGGTGAGTATAAGTACAAACATGTCAAGGAAATAGCTCTAATGGCTTTCAACTTAGCTCAGTTACCATATCGCTTAAGATCAAATTACGATACGATTTACGATTCATAAATATCCAAACAATCAGACAAAACAATCAGGTATACAGTTTAGGATAGTAGAGTGTAGTAAAGGTGATTCGAGCTGTAAAGTTGCGCTAGATATATGGTTTGCCCATTTACGGGGCTGAAGTGGATGCTCCAGCTGTCATAGTGTTGAAGTGACGGACAGATAAACATTGCATTTTAAGCCGAATCCACACTAATGCTCATTCAGAGTCTTAGCAGTCTAATGTTATCAACATTGTAAGCTTGGACTTTTAGTCCAAGAACCTGATAAAATAACTATTTTTTTAGATTCAAAAAATATTCTCTTCAGAATTAGAATTATGTATTCCAATTTGAAGGCGTCCAATGGGTCGGAGGTATTAAATCTGTGCAAATATATGTAACAGGCAGGAAAAGACATCTACAATCTTATAAAGTACTAGGTGGTAAGACGCCAGCGTTGCCTGGTGAAAAATTTAGATTGAAATGCATTATGTTGAATTTGACTACTTTCGTGAACCGTAAAGAATACACAACAATAGCGCACCACGTATTTCCTGCCCGCGGGGTTAGACGTTCCTGAATAGTGAAGCCACATGCTTAATGATATTTTATATGATATTTTATATTATATGATAGCGCGACCCCACATTTATTGCATTCTGGTAGCGAAAAGGCACGAACGTCACATTTTTCCCAAATCAAAAAAATTACGAAAAATGTGGTAAATGTGCTGTAGTGGAAATAGGTTATGAAAAGCAACATAATTAATTAATAAAGTTGAATGATTAAAATAAGCCAAATCGTAGGTTCACAAAAATAATTGACTCCAGCAGCAGCGCGCCATCTACCATAGATCGATAGCAAAGCAGAGACATAACCAATATGGCGGTTTTGGTCGCACTTAAGTTTTAAGGCCGAAGGATTTATATTAAACGTTTTGTTCACATTTTATCTTCAATTATTTTTAAGAAATCAAATTTGTGCGGTTTTATTTCTAACAGCAACACTGGTAAATTTTTGATGTTTTCAAACAATACAAGCGATCGTGTCGATATACGCACATCGATCAACTTTTATTTGCATTAATTTCATTTTATTTGACAATCAAGTCTTGTTCCGCCGCCGGAATTTGCTTTCTAATTTTGAGACGCGTCGCTTAAGACCAAAGTCAAACATTTTGAAGCAGTGTTTATATGGGGCCGCTAAAGTAAAGAATTACCCGCAAAACATGTGATGTCAAGCAGCAGCGCGCCATCTACCGTAGAACGATAGCAAAGCATAGGCAGTCTGAGTGACATAAGCAATATGGCAATTTCAGGCGCACTTATAAGTTTTAAGGTGGAAAGAGCGATTCAAGAGAGATTTTGTATCCCTTTTGCACTTTCACGTTGTTATACAGCACCTGGCGCATACTGAGATGTTCACATAAAATTCAAATACAATTTTCTCAAACTTCCCGATATATACTATTTACCCATTTTTTCAACAGTCCCACCTTACTTTTTAATAATAAGGTACTGTAAAAATTGCAGGCTTCTAGCCTCTACCGTTGGGCTGCCCAAAAGTCGCCAGTTAGTCAGTCAGGTTGAACTCTTTTATACATATAGATACATACATATGTATTTTCTTGATCGGTATCAATAGCCGAGTCGATCTGGCCCTGTCCGTTTATCCGCCCGTCCGGATGCATGTCAAGTTTATTTCGAATTCTGAAGACTCCCCCAAACCCCCGCAAAACCAATTAGGAATATTTAAAAGATATATCGTTGATTTTTGGCATGCATAATAATGTGGTCCCTGAGATCGTATCATCTGAAGAAAAAAGTTAAAAACTCCCGCACTCTAAAGAGTGTCCCAAAATTCACACATGATTAAGAAACTTGTAAGGTACAGTCGTGGACTATAAATTAATTAGAATATTAGCCAACTGTAAACGTTCTCAGGTATGCCCTGTTTAGCCTGCCGTACTATGTGTTCGTAGCCGCCACTGCGTGCCAGCAGCGTCAACTTCTGTAACAGTTACTGCTATTGCTGTTGCATCTGTGACTGCTTCTGTTTGCACTGCTACTAAGTGGGCAGGCACAGCTGGTAACTAACAACCCGAGGAGTCGCCTGGCAAGCGGTAGCGTGCCAAAGAGTGTGGCAAGTTCAAGTTAAGAGAGAACGCACGTGAGCCAAGACGGCGTTGGCGTCACGAAGACGCTTCGCCCTGCGCCGAAGATGTGCGGAGCTTGCCACGAAGACGTTTGACTTACTTTGCGCTGCCGCTGCGAACGTCCACCGCGCCGCGTTCTTGGCTTTGGCTTTTGCTTTTGCTGTTGCTGTTGCTGTTGCTTTTGGCCAAGTTCTATTTCTAAGCACGCGAGATGTGTTTGAACCCTCAGCGACAGTCATATTTATACTTGCTCGAGCCAGCGACAAAATTAGTTTTTCAATGACTCGCGTGCCGCCAGGTTATCCTTATCACTGAACTAAGACGCGTGTAAATTGCCGTTCGCGTTCCTGGAAGAAATACTTGCGCGGTTTCTTTCCAAACCAACAATTTGGCGTCATCACCTTATTTGGTTATTATCGGTCCCAAATATCAAACGTTTTACGGGCAAATCGGCCATATTAAAATTACAGATATATTTGCCGCAATTCAGTTCATTAAACGGAAAAAACAAAAAAGTGTTGTGTACTTTACAATTCAAATCAACCCAACCAACAAATTCATCGCCAACTGTTTGACATATACGTCATTTAAAAATAAGGAATATTACGAATTTGCAACATGGAATATATCAAGGACGACCCAAACTTTACATTAAACTATAACTATACAGTTTGTAGGTGATATTAAATAGCTAGTTGCAAAGTTAACTTTACGAAATGCATTGTAATGCAATTAACATTGTACCTTGGAATTTGATTAAATATACATAGATTAGCGCAATTAGTGGATAGTCTTTTAACTTAACAATTCATCGAAAGATTTTTTGAAAAACAAAGTTCTTATTTATAGTTATATTATTATTTCTGGATCCGGAATTTTAAACGTTAACTGAATAGATTCCTTTAATTTAACAGCCATTCGTATTTTAAATAAAAAACAAAGGTTATAGGAATTAACATTTTTATTGAGTTTTTGCTTACGAATCATACTTGTTATAGTATATCCCATTTTAATGTATATATTTGATGGTGCAAATTAAAAAAATGTATGTGCCCAGATGGAACGAAAAATTATCTGTTAACAAAGACTAGATATATGTATGTGATGTGAAGGCGTGTTGCCTCTGTTATATGTTGACATTCAAACAATAATAATACTGTCTACCAAATGTGAGCAGAATATTTTGATAACTTCGATTTAATAGTTCTCAGTTGAGGTGTCTTTAAATATATGTGAATATAACTTAGAGGTGCAGAAAAAATTGTACGCCGAAGAACAATATCGTCAAATCTCCAGTGTTTATTACAACATATTCAGGAATATTCTACACTTGAACGACAAATTGTAATCAATTCACCCCGAAATCCGTAGGAACATTTTCGGTTTTATTTTCTCAGATAAGGCTTCGAAGTCAAACAAGTCGATATCCACGATATTTCCATACGTTGCAAATGAAATTGAAGTTCCCGACTACTCCCACTAAGCCGATTGGTTTTCCCAAAATTAACTTTACATAAAACAAATGAAACAATTAATGTTGTTGATATTATGTGATGTAATAAACATTTTCCCCATTATTATAAATATTGTGTTATATAATATACAATATATCGGAACAAATATTGATGCTAAAAAATTATTTTGCTGGGCTAGACTGGGCTATTTTGAATCAGCCCAAAATAATTGGTATTTTGATATAGAATTAATTTTATTTGTTGCACATAGTGATAGAAATTGAATATTGAGCTTAATAAATATTAGGTGTAGGCTGTGTACTACTTAGGTGCCATCGTGTGAATATTTGTACATATACACACCTGTTCCGGTTTCCACTTTCGGCAACAATTTGCGGAATTGAAATTTCTTTATTGTTCTAATTATTAACGTTAGGTCGCTATCGTTGATTTTTGCGATTTGACTCCTATCTCACTGCCCAGTAAATTCAAGCCTAGATCGAAGGCAAGTATCTGAGTATCTTCTGTCTGCAAAATCATGTTTAAGGTGAAAGGCTTAAAGGGATATTACTTTCCAAAAATATCCGAAATGTGGAAACTGGAAGAGTCGTGATGGACTCATTGGGAAGCGGGCAATGAATACTATTAAGTATTGATAAACATGTTAACTATAACATGCAATCTGAATTACTGAGCTACGCAGAATACATATTTGAAGATAATTTAATGGGAACTACGTATGTTCCACAACATTAATGCTTTCTGTTTTCAGGTTATTGAAAAGCCGCTATCTTCTACTTTTGTAGTGCTGTAAAAAAGAGATCGGTCGCCCTGGGTCCGGAAGAACTATTATTGCGATCGCAAGCGAAGGTCGATCAGTGGCTGCTGTCGCAGTTCACCACCGACCAGCGGCACATGAACGAAGCCCAACCGGAACCGGAACCGGAACCCGAACTGGATATTCAGGGGCTCCAGCAGATCTCGCACAACAAGATTCCGTTTCGTATGTTTAAAATGGATGCGGCTGATTTTTGGCAACAGGCCCGAGCACCCTTCGCACTGCACACTGCCGCAACGGCGCTGCACCAGCATCAGCACCAGCATCCGCAACACCAACAGCACCCGCAACACCACCCGCGCCCGCACCCATTACCCAATCAGCAGGAGCAACATGCTCACCCTCCTAAAAACAATAACCACCTGCCATTGAACAGCAAATTGGAGCCAAACCAGGTGCAGCAGCAACAGCCGCATCAGCAACAACAGCAACAGCAGCAGCAACAGCAGCAGCAACAGCAGCAACAACAACAACAACAACAACAACAACAACAGCAGCAACAACACCAGCAGCAACAGCAGATCCTTCAGCACGTCGAGCATTGCTATGGCAATGAATCTTTTGGAGCACAACCGTCAGTCACCACAGCACCAACGTCCACGCAACTGAGCAACCACCATTTATTGTTTAATGCTGCTGCCGCGGCAGCCGCAGCCGCGCACCTTAAATCAACGGCCCAGAATAGCCACAGTCAGAACACTATCAGCAGCACCAGCAGTGCAACCTCCGTGGATCAGTCGACGGACAACCCGCTGCCACTACCACTCCCTATCTCCACATTAAGCAGCCACAACCCCAACAACTCTGCCAGCCTAGCAGTAAAGCTCAAGCTGGAGCATGGCCAACAGCAGCAGCAGCACGTCGATGATCCCCGCCAGCAACAGCCGGAGCAGACTTACGGGGGAGCATTTTTCGGGGGAACCGGAGCCACCGAGCAGCAGTCGCATCTTCAGCAGCAGCAACAGCAGCCGCCGCCTCATCAGGCTAACAGCCCGACACTGACAATGCTCAACAAGTCAATGTCCCAGGGTCAACAGTCCCCACAGCACTCGATTACACCATCGGGCGGCAGCTCTACGCCCGATATCAAGTACAACAACGAAAAGCTGGCCAACGAGATCCAGGTAAGCTCGATTTCTTTAATTTGTTCATATATGCTCCAATGTGGTTCAAAAGGTATTTATTTTACTCATAAGTAAGATCGAAGTAATATATTTTTCAGATAGTTTTGAAAGGGCCTTTGATTAAGGGATATTTCTACATTCGGAAAAGTTGGTGTATGAATATTGTAAATGAACTATTATATCGCTGAAAATGTCGGTAGAAAGCCCGGACACGACAGAAAGCTGATAACTGAAACTGAAAATGAAATATAATATGAAAACATGTGGGGATAAAAAGTCCTTTTATAGGCCAAGTCACTCCCAGGAACAGATTTCAACAAATTGATAATTGCTTTCTATTCTATTATTATTATGATTTGTATAGCCTAGCAAAGGTATTATATTTTTGTCACGAAATGTGTAATGCATTGAAGGAGACGTTTCCGACACCACAAAGTATATATTTATATATATACTAAATCAGTATCAATAGCGAGTCGATATAGCGCTGTCCTTCTGTCCATCTGTTTCTATGCAAACTTATCTCTCGCTTTTAAATCAATCATAATGCAATTTGGCACAGATCCTTCTTTTTGCTTCAGGCAGTACATATGTCTAAACCGGCTCGGAAAACTATAACATATTAATAGCTGCCATAGAAACGATCGGTCGAAAACTATGTTTGTGTTTGAAACATACCCAAATATAGTCTCTAGAGAGTTTATACAATTTGAGCAAATTTGTTCAAAATCGGACCATGAAAAACTTTTTTGTTTATACAAATATTACAACCAAACTTAACAATTGAAAGATTTATTATACTTCATATGGTTTCCTATAATTTTAATCAAAATCTGACCTCATTATTATATAGCTCCAATAGGAACAATCTGACGAAGAAAGAGTTTTGTATAATAAAAATTGCTGCTGGGGCATATACATAGCTATGGCACGCCGAAGATAACTGTTCTTCCTTTTTAAAAAGATAAATTAATCGAACGAATTTTCATATTGTCAGTTGGCTCGATATGGGAGAACACACAATAAATCTTATAGTTAGGTCACAATGGTCAACAAGTAAGCAAGATGTAGTCGATTCTTTCATATTGACCTCGAAAGACGTTTGGCTATTTGAATACTGTGTAAGTAAGAGACAACTTCACCATGAACACATGAACATCTAACCTACAAAGAGAACAAATTCTCTTGACTCAATGCAATATCGAAAAGAGAGTATGTCTGCTAAGCAAATTACAATGAGCACAACTCTCGTAAATTTCCCAGTCAGCGATACTTATGTAGTACATCTAAATATATTCAAACATCTACCCCTTTTCGCTCGTGTGCAAAACTGAAAAGCTCCGCGTCATGCGAAAGGGGTAGTACCCTTTTAAAAGCTGCAAATAATACGCAAATGTAAAAAAGCTTTTCTGTCCGTCTGTGACCGCTCTCCTTAGAAAACCTTCTAGATATATGTATTTTTGTGAGTGGTATTGGATGTGGCTTCGAGCTTGAGTTTGGACTTGGGTTTGGTGTGCGGGTTAGGTTGTTTTGTATACTCGAGATGAGTTTGGTCTTGAAATTTTCTTTTCACCATTACACGAAGGTGAAGACGGGAGCGGAGAATTCCCCCTTTCTATGCACAACTCAATTAAGTTTTTGTCTATACGTTTTCGTACGAATACGCGCGAGAATGAGAGCATGAAAGTGAGAGAAATGAAAAGATAGAGGGAGAAGACAATAAAGAGAGACAAAATTCTTATCGTTTGCTTAGTTTTTAGGTGACTTTTTTTTCTCAAGTAACCCCCATTCATAAGCGTTTGAGTTCGCGTTCGCGTTCTGTTAACATTCGCTATTTCTCCTCCTTTTGTGTGCGTGTTTGTTTATATGTGTGTATGTGTATGGAATTGCAAGTGTATGCGCGGTGTGTGTATTTGCGGCTGGGGTGGAATTCAATCTGTGGGTTGTCTTTTTGGAGGGTGAGTGCAAGTTTAGTTTTATACCACTACACACAGACAGACACACATACACACACACACATACACACGCATACATGCTTACACAATCGTTATTCCTGTTCCTGCGTCGGACGCTAACGCTGCCCGCTGCCGCTTCATTTTTTTGTTGCGTTGCGTTGCCTTCATTCCGCGCCCCATTCAGTGAGCGAAAAAGAGAGAGCTAGCTTTCTTCTCGTTCTTTTGGTTTTTTTTTTTTTTGTGAATGTAACTCGCGCATAATTTCTTCAAGAAAACAATAATAGTACGGCCACACTCCTACACATACAGACACACAGATACTGACACCGACGAAATAGAAAGAGAAGCAACATTTGACGCTAGTACAAAATCCAAAGCAGAGCCGCTGGCGTCGACGACGGCGACGACGACGACAGAATAAGAAGAAGACGTTGGACTGCTATCCCGTTTATGGATAAGGCGAAAGGCGTCTGCCGGCAGAAGTTCAAAGGACATCGGGCAGTCAGGTTGTGCGACTCCGCGACCCACCACGGTGAAAAATAACACGTCCTTTTACCGTTTATCGTAAAAGGTACTCGCCAATAAGTTCGCGGTCGCGACCGGAGTGTTATTTCGATACATCTTGAAGAAAATACTCAGCTAAATCGGGCATAGCCGTCAACAAGTCAATAATCCGAGAGTTGGTTGTGGCATTAACTAACTGCTTTCTAAACGTGTGCAACTCGGACATCAGCCGCAGTCCGGTGCGTTCGAGCTCGAACGCTAGAGTACTTTCATACAAACACAAACATATACTAGACACATACCCATATGTACAAACATACATGCATACATGCATACGTGAGGTCGGAGCGAATAAATAAACAAACAGTTCAGCAAGGATACAAGAAAAGTTCTTGTTGGTGTTGGTCCATCGATGTTGAGGATGGATTTTGACGGTTCTAGCTAATTTGAAAGACGCCAAGTCAATCTTACTCAATTCGTATAATCTAACCCAATCCGAATCGAATCGAATCTTAATGTGCCACTGTGGAGTGACAATCTACACCTACAATATGCTACCAATAACAGAACTAAGATAAAAAAACAAAAAAACCGCGCGCGAAGCTACAAAGAAAGAAAAATAAAATTAAAATAATATAGATCTATTATTCGTTCCGTTCCGTTTTGTTTGATTTTCAATCGACTTGAGCTCGTTTTTAGAATGATACTTGACTGTGAAAAGGAGCACGATGTAATTTTGTTTCCAATTGAAAATCTGTCAAAATTCAAACTAACCCTTCTCGTTCTCTTTGGATTAATATACTTTGGTTTCCTTTAATTTTGCTTTCTTAACTGACTTGCTCTCACTTATTCAGTTTTATATGTGCATATGTGTGTATATGTACATATATTATTATGAAATATGCACATACATGCATATGTACATTTAGAGGCTCAAGGAAAATGAGTTATGGGGATACAAAACTTCACTTAGCGCCTTCAAATCCGTGATAAGCATCTTATTGGAATACTATATATTTTAACCCAATTCAGAGTTTTGTTTTTAGTTTATAATTCGTAATCTCTTTTAAATTTATGTTTCAATCTTGTAACAACTAATAAAATAAATCTAGATACCTAGAAAAAACGTCCTCAAATTCAGATAAAAAACGCTTCAAATATCTTATCAAAGTTCGAGATAGCACACATTTAAAAGGACTACCCACATATAAGAAAAGGATTTTCCTATACCAAGCCGATTGACTGCCAGACTACAGTACTTTATTTCCTGCATTGCTGTTCTATTTATTACTTTTATTAACGGACAGATTACACTTTTTATTTAAACAAAATTTAAAAATAAGTGTAGCGTAGGTAAACATTGGATAACATCTCAGTTTATTTGCAATTATATTTTTACTTCAGCTTAAGTTTGACTTTTGTGTGAGCAAAAAGTAAAAACAAAGTACTAATTAGTATATACAATAGTACATACTTAATTTTTGTAAGCCGACTAACCGATCGTTTGCCGCCCGGCAAATGTACAGACGCACGTAATGTTATTTTAATTAATTAAATAAAAAGAAATTTAATTAAGATTTATTGTCGTTGGTTATGTTCTTATTGGGGTTGTTGTTGTTATCTCTGTGATTGTTTAACATTGCAATTGTTCGCTTCAATTTCACCAAATGAAAAGAAGTTGACTGCGGGTCCCAGAAATCTCTATCAGCTAAGTTGTTTTTAAATTCAAATATGGTCGCACCGCATATTTGTTCAAATATAGAGATTTCTAAATGGCCTCTTCAAAATTTCATGTTTCAGACCTGTACGAAATTCATAATCTATGTCAGCACTATAAATTAATTTAAATAATAAAATTATGTACGGAGAGAAATCTACGCAATTATTATGTGCTGTACGCATAAAATATGTGGGAGTTAACCGTAAAATCGAACACTGAAAAACTAGCAGAACTTCTGGGTAACTACAACTATGATTCATTAGTTGATAAGCTTATGAGTAAGCATTGCCAACTTTATGGAAAGTTATGACTCATACATACGGAAAGGGCATACCAGCTACATACATACATATATAACAGTCCAGATCCAAATTCACGATTAAGCTAAACTCAAATACTAAAAGCATTTCTCTCCGTGTGTACATGCATATTTATGCAGAGATCTTTATTATTTACAATACTAAAGAGTATTATAACTAAAATACATGGCACGTTACAACATACTGAAAGTATCGTAAAATCGGCTTCAGAATAATGGTACACACTCGTAGGTACACGAGTATACTTGAAGGGACAAGTCATTGGCGTGCTCACGTGCGGAACCAATTGGAATTACTTGGTTCACAGTGACAAATATTCAAAGCTTGTCACCTTCACACTAAAGCTTGAAATCTCCGTTGAGAGTGCCAACGTTTGATGTACTCGTGTTAGACTGTAGTACGTTTGTTTGCACATTATTATTTAATCATAAGATGACATATAATTTTCTACAGAAGTATTTTCGTCGATTATGAACTTTGGCACAGGGTATACATATACATATATTTATATACATTTATGTTCATTTGTGTTCACTGTACTAGTATTATGGTAGCTTAATATACACTTAGAACACAATAATACGTTAATTATTTTAGTGATTTGTTAATATAACTATTCTTCTTGTATCATTGCAGCTTCAGCTCTCCAGGTCGAGCAGCGCAGCCGCGATCAGTGAACGCACCCTTGAAGAATGTTGGTCAACCCTGCAACGAGTGAGTTGGCATCTCTTCCGTTGTGTATAGTACTCTTCCACGTTGAAGACACAAAAATTGCACATATACATGCACATATGTATTTGTACATAGTACATATGTATGTACTTACACACGCTCAATATACTCTACATCACACATCAAACACACACACACACACACTCTCTAGCTCGGCACACATCTTGAAGACCTAGGCCAAACTGAATCCGCTGACACCACTCACCCACCCACTTGCTAACTGAGGACAGTTACCGAATTGCTTACATACATAGATAGTAAAAGGGACATGATGATAGTACATGCGAGTAAATTGCCAGCGATCTCATTCAGTTTGAATCCTCTGTTTCGTTAGAGACTTAATGTAGCATACCCGCACATTATTACTTAATGTTCACTCACATTAAAGAGCATTCTTCAATGCACAATTCTCAATTATTGATGTCCGACGGTGTTGAAGTTCTATATGTGAAGTTTACAAATCATTTCAAATTAAAGACAACCTAGTATCATTACTCTGAATAAATACATACACAGACGACATACATATCGGATTATTTAGTACACATTTTTTTGTTATAGTTTCCAAATTGATTATAATCTTGTTATAAGATGTTAAGTCTTTAAAACATTTTCGTTCGTCATACAAAACATATTTACATGTAGCAATCTCTCTAATGTATACATCTGCAATCTCTTTAATGTATACTTACTTAGTTCTTTATTTGTTGGGTTATTTCAACCAGCTTTTTTATGTGAGACATAGTGATGATGATTAAGATAAATATAGTTGTGATTCATGGCTGCTGGAAGAATTTACAACCTTAAATAATATATACATTTATTTATTCGTGTACACACGCAGACATGCCACAAATTTATTTTTAATTTGCAATTACTAACTTGAATTTGTACGCATTTATATTAAGTTATCAAGCTACATGGGATAAGAAGTGTCCTTGGATCCACTGCAAACTGTACTCTTTGGTCAATAAAAATTGTTTTTTTAATACTTTTTCGTTTTATTCATAGTTATAATTTGGTTTGTATTTTTATTTGTTATAAAACTTTTCGGGTAAAAAACTCTATTATACGGTAAATTGACATAAAAAACACTTGAAAACTGAACTAAATGAATGAAAAAGTGTAAATGAGCAATGAAAGAGAATCAAAAAAACATATAAAAAGTATATGATATATACCGCAATGTTATCACCTTTTTACTCCCTGTACCCATAAAATGGGTTAAAAGGGGTATTAAATCTGTGCAAATGTAACAGGCAGAAGGCGACATCTTCTAAAGTATATCAATTTTTGATCAGCATGTCCGTCTGTATGCACGTGTCGATCTCAGGAACTATAAGAGCGACACCAAATTCTGAATGTCGGTTCCTGTATACCATACGCAGATCAAGTTTGTTTCCAATTTCAGACATCTCCGCTCCTCTCTCGCAAATCAATAAAAAATAATTTATAAGGACAATTTTAAGGATATAGACTTGGCATGTATAATACTTGGGTCACTACAGAAATTGGGGAAGACGTTACTTGAATGTCTCGCTTGCACTACAGTCGCTGTATGGACGTATTTGTGTATGTATGTGAAAATTTCAGCATTCTAGTTCTTACGGTTTGGGCTGTGCGATGATTGCCAATCATGACAAACTTTATATATGTACATATATGTAGATAGAGATAAGCTCTCAGAATCAGATCCGAGACAATATGAACCTACTAAAACAAAACAAAACAAGTAAGAAAGTTGCAGTCGGACGCACCCGACAGCAGAATACTCGTTTTAAGGTACGGTATAATTTGGTTATTTGTGGGGTGGGAAAGAGAGAAAAACACAGTATCCACTGAACAGGTGTTTGAGATATACATTTTCTTCATTTGCGACGGGGTTGGTGGTTGTACCAAAATTGTTTTTGTTAAATCTGTCAAGAAAGTCAACAATAGTCTGTGTGCTAAATTTGGTAAATCTACCTGTACAGGTGTGGGAGATAGAGATTTTGCTCGTTCGCGGGGGAAGGGTTGGCAAAAATTTGTTGATGCAGATCTGTCAAGGAGCTCAACATTAGCCTGTATGCAAAATTTGATGACTCCACCATTACAGGTGTGGGAAATATATATTTTGCACATTTGCGAGAAGGGGTGGGGGTTGCAAAATTTTATTTGCTAAATTTGCCCTGCACAATACAGTAGTGTGTGTGTCAAATTCGATGAAATCAAATAAAATACAATTTTTAAGATTTCGGCATCCGCCAAATTGCGGGGGAGAGGGTGAGGGTGGGGAGTCGATATTAACACTTTATAACTCAAGGTATACACCAACATATGTACCAAGATTGGTTGCTCTAGCTTCAAGGGTATGGAAAAAAATGCGTTCATAGGGACAGACGGACATTTCACAAGCCATTTTCAAAAGAATGCACAAGTCTAGTGTACTATGAAGCTCCCAGTACCCAGTATATAATTCCAATCACATCTTCGTACACTTATACACTTACACATATACACACACATGCACATATTCAAATACGCACCCACATTTGAATTTGCGGTTGCCTGCTGCTCCCCCGTTCTGCAGCACTGAATCTTGTTTGTTGAATAACTTCCATGATTATGATCCGATCGACATTTTTTACAGTACAGTAAGAATGATCCAAGCATTATGCATGCCAAATCCCACGGCTATAACCTTAAAGTTTTCTTATATTTGCTGAAATATACGCCTTCATACGGACAGACGGACATACAATGGCAAGTCGACTCGGCTATTGATACTGATCAAGAATCTGTATACTTTATAGGGCCGGAGACGTCTCCTTGTGCCTGATACATACATTAGCACACATTTTCACCCATTTTACGGGTACAGGGAATAAACATATACATATACATATACATATACATATACATATACATATACATATACATATACATATACATATACATATACATATACATATACATATACATATACATATACATATACATATACATATACATATACATATACATATACATATACATATACATATACATATACATATACATATACATATACATATACATATACATATACATATACATATACATATACATATACATATACATATACATATACATATACATATACATATACATATACATATACATATACATATACATATACATATACATATACATATACATATACATATACATATACATATACATATACATATACATATACATATACATATACATATACATATACATATACATATACATATACATATACATATACATATACATATACATATACATATACATATACATATACATATACATATACATATACATATACATATACATATACATATACATATACATATACATATACATATACATATACATATACATATACATATACATATACATATACATATACATATACATATACATATACATATACATATACATATACATATACATATACATATACATATACATATACATATACATATACATATACATATACATATACATATACATATACATATACATATACATATACATATACATATACATATACATATACATATACATATACATATACATATACATATACATATACATATACATATACATATACATATACATATACATATACATATACATATACATATACATATACATATACATATACATATACATATACATATACATATACATATACATATACATATACATATACATATACATATACATATACATATACATATACATATACATATACATATACATATACATATACATATACATATACATATACATATACATATACATATACATATACATATACATATACATATACATATACATATACATATACATATACATATACATATATACATATACATATACATATACATATACATATACATATACATATACATATACATATACATATACATATACATATACATATACATATACATATACATATACATATACATATACATATACATATACATATACATATACATATACATATACATATACATATACATATACATATACATATACATATACATATACATATACATATACATATACATATACATATACATATACATATACATATACATATATACATATACATATACATATACATATACATATACATATACATATACATATACATATACATATACATATACATATACATATACATATACATATACATATACATATACATATACATATACATATACATATACATATACATATACATATACATATACATATACATATACATATACATATACATATACATATACATATACATATACATATACATATACATATACATATACATATACATATACATATACATATACATATACATATACATATACATATACATATACATATACATATACATATACATATACATATACATATACATATACATATACATATACATATACATATACATATACATATACATATACATATACATATACATATACATATACATATACATATACATATACATATACATATACATATACATATACATATACATATACATATACATATACATATACATATACATATACATATACATATACATATACATATACATATACATATACATATACATATACATATACATATACATATACATATACATATACATATACATATACATATACATATACATATACATATACATATACATATACATATACATATACATATACATATACATATACATATACATATTCATCATGCAGTGGTCATGAAGATGCCGAAGGACGCACACACATGCTGAAGGAATGAATTGTGTGGATTGGTATGTGTATGTATATGAGTGTGAGTGTGTCTGCGTAGGTTGTCTGGGTCTGTTCCACCCTCGATGCACACAGCAGTACGAGCAAATATAAAAACAGGGGCAGGAGCTCACTCACATTTTGTTTTGTTCACCCCCCACATTTTTTCCGACCATTTTTAGTTTGCTCGCCTTCGACCACTTTCGTCCTTTTTTCTTTTTTGTATTAGTAGCGGCATACGGTTGCCGTTACCTCCTGCTATCCTTCTTCCCCTACGGGGTGTACCGGGACTCATACACCAACTCAACTGACGGGCAGTATACCAACACCGCAGGAGCAGGACGAGGCCAACAGTAGATATTCATTGGCGCAGCGACCCTTGCCACCATCCCTCCATCCCTCGTGCGTGTGTTGAAGATTTAGAAAAAACACATACTATTGCACACAGAAAAGAGGATGGCAAATAATGTGCAAAAGGAAGTTAAAAATAAGAATGTGCACACTTTTGCACAAATCTATGCATACGCAAACTTATATACATACGAGTAAGTTTGTACATACATATGTACACGACGGTAAAAATCGTAGATAGAGAACAATGCATATACCAGATGTATAATTTCGGGTTCACTACATTCAAAGTACAATAGGTGGCACTTTTTAGTTCTGGCCGATGACTGACCTGGAGTAGAAACTAAACGATTTAATATCAGTTAATTATGATTTAAGTATACCATCCATTAGTTTTATTAGTAAAATTATACACAGCTCTTTTCAAAATAAAAGCTTAGAACAGCCCCTACACAAATAATAGAATTCAAATCAATCAAACATTATTCGACTTCAACATATTTTGGATATTCGATCTATTGTAAATAATGGATGTCTTTGGCGTTGTTATGTTTATTCGATCAAACTACAGCATTGACCTGTACTAATAAGATCAAAGGTGAAAGGACTATTTAGTTCAACCTACGTATAACTACTCTATTATCTAGTGTTTCTTAACTATTTATCCTTTCAAAAAAAGTTGGTTATTAAAAGTCCTTAGGATTTCTTGGCTTTTTTTGCACACGCATATATGTACATGCATACATCATATATATTTTTACATAAAATAAATTCCCAAATTACATATTACACATAAATACATATTTCTTATGTGCTTATATCCAAACATGTGTGTGTGCATATCTAAGGATTCTCTGTTCGGCTAGTCGTTGTCTACAGACTACAGTTCCCCTGTACTGCAACAATTTACTGACCCGCGTCCATCCATATTCACATTCTTCTTTACCCCTACATGCATACTTACACACACTACCGTCCTATTATCGCAATCTCATTTGCCGGCGATTCGCAGAACTGCCGTTGGCTGGATGGACAGCGCAGCCTGTAGTGCTCGCCATTTTTATGCGCTGCAAAGGATGAAGAAGCAAAGGAACAGGACAGGGGCCAGTGCCTTTAGCAATGTATAAAAACTGCAGTGTGGCAGTGAGTCTCGGCCAAATGACGAGCGGCAGCAGCGAATCGGCGGGAGTGCAAACAAACCGTTGGCGACCAACCAACCAGAGAACACCGCCACGCGCGTTGCCTGAATGCCTGGGTACTGCCTTGCCATCGTCTTCATCCTCGTCATCGTCCTCGTCCTCGGGTCGCACCTACTCCAACTCCTGTTACCTTTTCTTGTGGATTATGGCGATATCTTTGTTGGTGTATGTGTATTTGCGGGCTCGTACACTCTTGCGGATTCTATTCGAATTTTGTGAAAGTATATGTAACCTACTATGCAGTAGTATATGGCATCACTGTGCTTAAAGTCCTAAATTTGTCAAGCATTCGTATTGAGGTTTTGAATTGTTTAATATACATATAGGCACACATCAAAATGAACTACCCAGTACATATACGAGTACATACAGTGGCGTACGGAGGATTTTTTTCGAAAATGGTTCATTAATTGGCTTAAGACTGGATATAGACGCTACAGTGTCCTAATGTCGTCCTTGTGATTTTGTTCATGGGGAAAAATGATTCGAGGATCCTTGTTTACTGCAGACAACATGTAAGAACGTTACAGTCGGACGTTCCCGACTGCTGAATACTATGTTTCAAGTTTAGCATAGTTTGTATGGGTAATTTGGTGACTCTACCGTACAGTGAGGCAGCTATAGATTTAGCTCATTTGCCTCAGGGGATGATATAATTTTTTTCATGAAGATCTGTCATAGAGGTCAACAGTAGTCTCTATGTAAAATTTGAGACTGAATTCATCAGTTTTGTCACATCTGTAAAGAAGGTCAATGGTCAATGGTCACCAAATACCGACTAACTCCCATGACATATTTGACAGAAACAAATGTTTGATACCACCACACCTCCCCGTATATGAGCACAATCTACATCTCATATACCTGAACAGGTTGAGTTACACTATTTGTGCATACAGACTACTGTTTATACTATGTTCCCGAAGGGAAAATAGCATATTTAGGTTGCGAAATGTCCGTCTGTCCGTCTGTCAGTATGAACGCAATTTTGTTGCCTTTATCTTTAAGCTAGACAACTCAAACTTGGTACACCTGTTGGTGTATACCGTCAATTTATGAAGTGTCGAGATCGACCCCCACCACCACCCCATCCCCCGCAATTTGGGGAAAACCTGTATCTTCCTCATTTTTTAAAGATATAGTCACCAAATTTGGCATAGAGACCAATGTTGAGATTTCTAACAGATCTGCATCAAAAATGATCTGCAAAGAAGTGGTACGATTTGATAATCTGATGATAAACTTATCCGATTGACCCACCCCATATAGTAATGATCAGACTAAGATAAGTTGGTATAAACCGATTTTTTTTGTTACCAGTACCTAAGCCAAACTAACCAAATACAAGGCAAGTGTCATTATGCTTATTAATTAATTTTATTAGCAATTAGAACAGTCGTTAGGATATTTCCATTCACGACCTTCGAAGGCTGAATAAAGTGAAGGTTTCCGTCAATTTC